>CM042889.1:787683-1514000 GCA_023653495.1 Melastoma candidum | reverse complement strand
TTCAGGTGTGGCCTGAATTTCAGTATGCACTGATTTTACTCATGATATTCTTTTCAACTATCCAAAGCTTTGGAGTTTTCCTGTTTTTCTTATGCTTAATGTAATGTTCTTCAGAATGGGATAAAGCTTAAGAAGTATCGGGGAATGGGATCTTTGGAGGTCATGGCTAAGCGCAGTGATGCGAGGTACTTGGGCGATAAAGCGAAGCTCAAGATTGCCCAAGGAGTTGTGGGTGCAGTTGCCGATAAGGGTTCCTTGTTGAAGTTTTTGCCATACACCATGCAAGCTGTCAAGCAAGGCTTCCAGGATTTGGGTTATCAGTCCATGAAAGATGCTCATGAGTCGTTGAAAACGACACTGAGGCTGGAGGTATGCTCATGAGATATCTCTCTTGCAAGTGCTTGGTGACTCTGTTGATCCTCGTATATTTAGGCAATTCAGCATATTTATCGTTGCATTTTCTAGTGATCATGATTTTGCCTTCTGCTTCGGTTCTGTCTATTACTTTCGGTGGAATGGATGTCCTGGAGTGATAAAATTGCTTAGGTGGGCAGGTGGTGGGTGGCGCTGTCCGAAACTGTACCAAAAATGTATTTTGCTACTTGAGTTGAATTTGTGCCTGGTGACTTATTTCTGCCATCCAGCTTATTTACCTATTCAGCCTGCTGAGTATCCATTTGATAGAATACATCAGTAATGCTCTTTTAGGGTCTTGTAGGAAAAAAAAATGAGTTTCAGTTTGGCTTACAAGTGTGTGGACGACATGATGCCCCTAAGACCTCGAATTTCTCACTTCTGACTGGATGTGCAATGTTCACAGCTCTGTCAATGGACCATTTGTTAGCCAAGTAGATGGTCATTTTGGTCACTAACTGGTCAAACTCGTCTCTCGTTTTGTTTGTCTTTCACAGTTACGAACTGGTGCTGCACAAATCGAAGGCGGAGTTCACGGGCTAGTTTCCTTTGAAAAGAAGTCGTTCTAAGGCGTGGCTGTCACAGCCAACCTTGGCTTCATGTTGGATGATGCTGCCGCTACGCACTTTGGCTTAATCGGAACACTTCTCCCCCAGATTGTGGAACAAGCAAGTCATAATAATTCCTCTCCACCATGTCTGTTCAAGGTCCGAAACATCTATTGTACAAGGATTAGCTAGTGTTTAGTCGATTGGCCTACAGCTTTGACGAATGGACCGTGCTGGTTGCAACTTCATCTGATCATGTGGTTTCCTTAAAAGTACCCTTCTACGTGAAAATGTGAATGTCATTCCAACATTTGATAACGCCTGATGATGGGGGAGTCAGATTAACGATGGTTATTATTTGAGAGCATCTTATTCAAGCAACATCATGCCAGGCCACTCGAGACAACATCCCAGGGAGCCAAGCTTACAAACATCGATTCCAAATCTTTTAAGGAACGGTGCTCCCATCCTTCCCCATTTCACTTTGTCGATTTATTCAAGCCGTTGAGGGAGAAGACAGCTTCCTGATCCTCGCCAAGCCGTTGTCCTTAGGCCTTGTGTGCGGCAAGTACTGTGTCGGTCCTTTTGGGTCGATCCTCTCCACCCTGCCAAAGAACAACACATCAAGCAATGCCAAATGCCCGGAGACCAGTTGAACGAAGGCGTCTCTTTACCTATAGTTGAGGAGGAAGTGATGAAGGAAAATGGCTATCTCCAATTTGGCAAGGTCATTTCCGGGGCACAAACGGCCACCCCCTCCGAATGGAAGAAAAGTCCCAGGCGTTGGTGTGAAATCCTGACGAGAAATGATCGGCATCGGCGTTCTCGTCATATGAAGAGCTCTTTGGCTAACAATGGGAAAATTTTGGAAAGCTTTACCTTCCACCTTGATGGATTGAATCTTTTAGGGTTGGGGTAGATCTCCGGATCCAGGTGAACTGATCTGAACCACAGCAGAACCTTCCAACCTTTCGGAATTATGTAACCTGTTCAAACAGCATAGTAAGATTATTACATGTTTTGGGGTCCATTGATCAAGGTCGAAAGCCGAAGATAAAGACCAGACCATTGATTTCTACGTCCTGTCTTGCCTCCCGGAAGGCCATCAGAGAGAAGCTGATCAGGCGCAATGTCTCATCCGTCACGTTCGACAAGTATTCCATCTGTCTGTATTCCTTCAGTGTCAGCCCCTCTTGTGTTGGTGGCATCCTCTTTGAGATCTCTTCTTGCTCTTTCTGCAAGAAGTGAATCGGTGATGAAGGAGACCGGTAGAAGCTTATGAGAGCAGTTTGCCATGGTATTACTACCAGTTGCTTACCCTTGCCTTCTCGAGGAATTCAGGGTGTTGCTGCAAGAGCAGGACTGACCACATTGCTACGTGGGCAGAGGATTCATGGCCGGCGTTCAAGTACATGATTAGGATATCGATGATCTCCTCATCCCTCAACTTTCTTCCGCTCTCGTCCTCGACTTCCATGAGCCCATCCATCATGTCCTTCTTTCCATAATTTTTGCCTTCATCCCTCCTCTTCCTCCTCTCGTCGAGAACCGACCGTAGTGTCGTCACAAGATTTACCCTAGCCTGTAAGGGAGAATCACCAAGAGGCTTTCAGACATGATACAGACTATTCGTGCAAGCTTCAATGATAAAGAAGACGTGGAAGGAAAACAATGACTTGGTAGGAGCGAGCGATTTGATTAATTCACCTTAAGAGCTCTGTGATATGCGAAGCCGGGTATATTGATTGCCATGGCCCTAAGTCCGTGATTTAGATGGGTGTATTCCTTCTCTAGGACGTCCACCACTCGCTCACTCTCCGAGCTGAGGAATATGTACATGATGATCTTGAAAGTGAGCTTTCGAATCTCAGTCAAGAACTCGATCTCACCCATCTTGGACCACTTTTCAAGCTCGCTTTTCACTTTTTGTTCGATGTATGGGATGTAGAGAGACAGCGCTTCGTGACCAGTGAGTGGAGCCGCGGTCAGTCGCCTGAGAAACCTGTGCTCCTCATCAAAGATGCCGACGAATGAGTGCTTTCCCAACAGCACTTGGGTAGAGGTGGGCCATCCGGGACAAAACCGCACATCGTCAAGCAGTATCCTTCTACATGGCTCGGAGGCAGTTACGATGACGCTTGGGGAACCGTACATGAGGGCCTTGTACATCCCCGTTTGGCCGAATCTGCCATGCAATCTACTCATTACCGAAAATCCATTTTCGTTCCAAGGATCCAGTCATCCGTATCTCACGGTCGAAACACATAAGAAAAAGGAATGGCCAGGATACGTAATACAGGAGAACAACGGAGGATACATTACCTCGAGACGAATCTGGAGGTGAAGGAGTCGGGGTTGCCGGACTTGAAAGCGAAGAGGAAAGACCACATATTCCCGATGACAGGCAGCCCATAGTCGCCCGGAGGGAGGTACCCCTTCATCTCGCCCAAGTTCCTCTCATAGAGATACCTATTCCCATATTTGCCGATCCACGGGATAAAGATGATCGCTGCGACAAGGATGGCAGTGGCAAAGGCAACGTAGGGGTCTTCCATGGATGGATGAAGTAATAGTAGTAGTAGAAGCTTCTTTTTTCCTCAATGTAAAATTAATTCTCTTTTAAGACCATCTTTATCATAAAAGATGATTGGAGTTCTTATATAAAGAGTTTTAACCGTGAGGGTTATAAATTTCTTATTCCATGCCCGTCCGTGGCCCCACAGGACACGTTGCCCATTATACAATTATTTCATACGTTTAGATCTAACGATATGAAAATATTTGACACGTGCAAATCCTGAAAGTGGGATGTATGGCAAATCCGACAAATCCCAGGACTGAAGAATCATTTGCTAACTATATTCCTCCTGGACGACTTTCATTCGTGGTGTATAATAAATAGTTGAGCTCGGTTTTTATTAGCAACGATCGAACCCGCGAAGATAAGGGCGTCGTCAAGCTCTGCCTCCTGTTAGACACATCTTGGGCTCAACTATTTCTTAATCAACAACAATGTCTTCCATTTAGGTGGAAGGAAGAAGCATTGGGACAAGAGAAGAGCTTGGCCGGGCCGGAATAAGCGAAGCCCATTAAAAGACGAGTAATACAAAATCCATGAATCCCTAAATAAAGGCCCCATGTTTTAGTCAGGATTATTAATCTCGACGCCATTTTAGTCGCATGAACCTAGTATGGGACAGTGTTCATAGTTACTCCGACGAGACAAAAATCACGAAGAACATTGCCGCCAAATCAGCCGCGGTATCCTGTGCACATGGGGTTGGGCTGCCCGTACTCGGGGGGGCCTTTGTCGTTCGGAGGCACGCACCGGGCTCGATACAACTGCTCTCCTGTCTCTGTAAGTTTGAATCTGGGCAAAGGGCAAAGAAACGCGGCCATACCAACCAAAAAGAATTGTCATGTATATGATCATTTCTTCTTGTACTCGTTTATGATTAAATCCGAAAGCAAACTAACCTTTGTTTGGTTATTCGTCATGTGAGAATATAATGTGATACACAAGGCATGGGGCTGTTTTTGTTTGACTTATCACAGATAAGTACTGTCATTAGTATTTTTAAACCGAAGATAATCAACTCGAATTATGAGAGTTTACTAAACGAAAATGGCATTACATGGGAATTGATATCCTAACTACAGAAGGCACTCTTATGATAAGTCATCTGATCATCTGTAATATTGCCCCTGCAATCCTTGTCAGCATGATTAAGACATCACGATTAGTCACTGGCTATGCTTAGATGATAAAAATGATGATTTTTTTGGTCAACTATTATAAATAATTTTTTTTTTTATCATACTAACAATTGTAAAATTATTATAATGTAAATCAATAACAACAGTTTTCGCTAAGGTATGCTCAGTGGAGGCTTTAGCTTTACTCGTTTTCTGACGCAACTGAAAAGAGCTGGTCCTTATACTACTAACATAAACACACATGCTTAATTCACTAATCACATGAATCATTAGTATATAAACATTCGGGGTAATCACAGAACTAACCATAGCGATGTCAGCAACACTGGAGGAGCCCCACCCGACTCGCGATGCGGCAGATGGAGGAGGCCAGTTGACGACCTGTAGGGGTAGGAAGAAGGCAGACGGTGGAGGAATCCGGACATGGTTTCACATGACGGACGCAGGTGAATCTGGTCTATTGGACGTAGGGAGATATGCCATACGGCATCGAACGGGTATCTCTGCCTGTGACTACCGTATTTTGGACCCCGTGCTGGCTTATCCGCCGAGCATTTTAGGTCGACGGGAGGCGGTGGTCGTCAATCTAGGGCATATAAAAGCTATCATCACGGCGAGGGATGTCTGGTTGTTGAACCATAAGGACCCTGCTGTCAGGCCATTCATCCAGAGGCTAAAGCATCGAACCGCGAATTCTAATTCCGAAGGCATTACAGTGGTAAGTGATGGTGGTGATGATCATCATCAGAAGGGAATTGAAGTCAAACAATTAATTTTCCTTGTTAATTTGTACTTGTTTAGAGCAATTCTACGGCTTTGGGACAAATCCAGCTGAAATAGAACTCTACCGTGATCTTAAATCGACATCCAGTTTGCAAAGACGGGTGGTTCCCATCCTTGATCCACAGCTAGCAATGGTGAAAGAAGGAGATGCAAGCATGGTATCAACCAGGGACGAGAAAGAAAGGGCTTCTCCTCCTTTCGAATTCATTGTTCTTGAAGCCTGTCTTGAGAATATATGTTCTAGCTTGGATCTGGAGGTAAGTTTCCGTTTCTGAAGTGAATACACGACTTCTGTTATACTACTTCTCGACCATATTTATGATTTCAGAATTAGTTTAAGAATTGGAGTGAACTCATGTCCTGATTGTTTCTGCGAATTCCGTAGGTGAAAACATTGGAGCAGCAAGCATATCCCACTTTGGACGAACTGAAGTCAAAGGTCAGCGATTTCACATTGGATCGCATTCGCCATATCAAGGGCCGCCTGCTCTTCTTGAGTAAAGGTGTTGTTAAGGTACTTCTACAATCGGGCCTTTCCATTATGACTGACCATGTAAAATACCCTGAGATGCAAGTTGGAAACACCTTACAAGACCCCAAGGCCCTGTTTCTGCATAATACTTTCCGAGAACGATTAAACTAAAAGAAATTGGAGATTTATCCGTATGCTAATAGTTCTACTTTCTATGTTTCGTCAGATGAAGGCAGAAGTCGATCGCCTATTAGGAAATGATGAGCGCATGGCCGAAATGTGCCTAACCTATGAACTACAACTGCGAGAGCAGAGGGATAGGCACGATGGCATCGTGGACCAGAGGCATCTCCATGTCATGGAATTGGAAAGGCTGCTACTTCCTTATTGCAGTTCGAGGCGAACCTTGATAAGCTTTCTATGGTATGCCGACGTATTAACAAGCAGGCCCATTCAAATCTGTAATTCTGAGATACATATAGTTGTTGTCGGTTTCATCAGTTCAAATTGCTCTGCTTTTCAGCAGCTTAAGGACCAAATCCATGACATGGAGGCATACGTCAACCTAATCCTCGATGACAAGCAAAATGGCCGCCTGAACTTGATCATCATGACTAAGACAGCACACGTGGTGCTCAACATCTATAATGGATTCACCGCAGCGATGGCAATGACGATTGATATCCCTTTCTACAATGTGAGTCCCAACACCAGCTTCATATGGGTTAATTCTGCCTGGACGGCTTTCACCATCTTCTCCTATGTCCTCTTAATCGGGTTATTCAAACATAAAGGTTGGCTCGTTTAGTACATTGCTCACACAACCGAGCAATATTTTCTACCGCGTACGACCGTTTAGTATGTTGAATAAATCGAACCGTCATCTACATCTTTCTATTGGATATGTATGGTGTCTTTGGCTTTTGTAATGCGTTCAAGCTCCGAAACTTCATACTATGTTGTCTTAAGAGGTTTGCAACGTTATGCGATACAATATTTTTCACTAGACCATAGGGAGACACGACGGGATATTTGAACAGGCAAGCTTGCGCTGAATTGATACCAATGCATAAGTACTTTAAATGACTACTGTAAAATCTTAAGATGCTAATTGAACGAAATAACAGAACACCATAAATTTGGAGAAGATGATGAAAGGACACGGATGAACCGATGATAAGCCTCAAGAGAATCAAGAAAGTGTCTTGACACGGAATATTCTCGTTGGGGCGAGAAGCTTTGGAAAAATTCTGACTCCATAAGAGTGTGGAAGCTTATGGGGATTAGCTAAACTAGAAAATGCAAGGGATCTAGACGATATGAATCATTTCCATGCCTTAGGCAAGATAGTACTCGAAGGTAGAGGATTTGTGTTCGAAGGACCGATGGAAGTTAATGCCCGCAGCTATTAAATATTTACTTGATGCCCAACAATTTGCATTTTGCTTGAATACGTCAAGCTTGAGATAAAAAATAATTGGAATATTGCCCTGGTTTAATTTCATCTTCAATAATGTAGTAGTCAGTAACTGGGATGTTTCCACTTCTTCGACTCGAATTCAAGATCTACGAGAATATTCGCCGGACCAAGAACGTCGACACTCAAGTGTATTGGTTCCTCACAAGTGTTTTAAATCCACAACCAAGAAAGTGGCGCCTTCATCATCTAATGTGTCTGTGTGTGATTATTCATTGTGGATTTGGGCATCCCAATTTTCATTATTAATCTATACTTAATGCGGTAGATTAATGTATTCTTATTCTTAAAAATACTAATCCTTAAGATTAAAGATTTCAAAATCAGTGGAGGAGCAATTAACCAGACATTGATATCATTAAGCTTTATTTATACCCTCACTTCAAGTAAATTCAGTTTACTAGCTCACGTTAAAAACTAAAAACAATTCATATATATGACTTATACCGATTGAGCCCTCGATTGGTAGGCGTATGGCACCCTTCAGAACCGATATCATCCTATCACGACCACCACCAACCCTCCGGCAAATCCCAAACAGACTAATGGAAGCGTATGAAGACAAATAGTGACTAGAGAGGCTCAAAGATCTTTCCAGAGAATTACCGTATTTTACGCCTTATGCCGCTAGACAAGTGAAACCATCTCCGGATTCCTTCACCGACCAATTCTCTCAGGCTTTGGTGTTGAAACGGCGGCCTTTTCCAGTCTGCCTAAAGGGTTCCACGGCTCGGGGTTCACGGAAAATTTGTGTTTTCACTTGCATTTTTTCTTTGGCTTCGAATTTTCTTTTTGCCGTGGAACTCCCATTATGTAGAATCCCATTGTGGTTGTAATAAAAATAGAATGTTGTCAGAGTGCAGAACGCGCGAGATCGATTGCAGTCGCGGCCTTCACTGGGGTCTGCAAATCAATAGTTGGAGACTGAGCTAGGAGAAATCTTCCCAAGCAATAAAATATCATTCCCAGACAAAATTTAAGAAACAAAATCACACAATTACAACACCTTGACAGCAATCCCTAAACATATATGCATAAAGAACCCGTACAATATTATTTGTTGTGCTTGCTTTTGGGAAACTTTAAATAATTTTTTAATCCAATGGACGGATGAGCGGATCGTATATGGTGCCACAGATATTTAGGCCATGTGCATCGGATGCCTTGTTTCAGACTAGTGTAGTTGGTAACTACTGAACTACTAAACACCAGAAGGTGCCATCACCAAGTACCTCCGTACAATCTGATCGCAGTCAACTCTTACAACCAACCATAACATCCAAAAAAGTCGCTGAAACAATCACCCAAATGTCCGCAGATGATCTGCGAGGATTGTCTTCTAGTTTTCTATTTGTTCTGGTTTAGAGATCTTGATCCTTGATTAGTATATTCATCACACTGTTTTGTTTTTTTTTCATTTTTTATATACATAACTAGTTTGATCGTGTATGAAAGTCGTTAATTATTTTAACCCATATATACTAATAAGGTGCATTAAACTTAAAAAATATTATTCTAATTAATAGATATTAATAAATTTAGAGTGTCCATCCTATATAAATTGATAATATTTTTTCCTATTATGTTCTTAAAAGACGAGGTGGAAATATGTGAAATGTCGTATTATTAAGATTAAATGTTATTATTAGTTCGCCACACCGTTGCAATATCAATCCATTAATGTCTGGTGAATGCGTGACATACTATATGTTTCATTTTCAACACTCTTCTCACGCTTCCATCCTTGGTACTCTCGCTCTAATACGTTGTATAGCAATCGATGCCGAAAGTTTGAACTAGTAGGTGAATGCGTGACATACTATATATTTTATTTTCAACAATGATTTCAATGAATCCTATATACAAAACCAAGTTTAATTTATCGTACATTTGAATGTATCCCATAGAAAACTTTATTTTCTTAGGTAGGGCACAGCTGGGTAGGACTTTACAGTGAGGACATTCTGAGACCATTTGAATGAAACATTAATACTATACAGGTTGGGGGTGGAACACGTTAGTATGTTGAGGCTGGTCGAAGTTGAGTCTGGGATTGATAAGTTACAAATAAAAAGTTTTATGGATTAGAGGTTTACAAAAAAATAACGACTTATTTTAATTTGATAGCATTATTTCGTGTATATATATATATTGCTAGAATTCGACTAAGATTTTGTGATTGATTAGTTTGACTGTACCGATAGAAGATTTTCACATGCATTTTCCATAAATAGACCGAAGATATTTTTAGTGTATAACCACAAAAAAATAAAAAGATAAACGGTTGTACAGCAGCCAACATTAATTGTCCTAAAAGTTCGAATTTAAAAGTGAAAGCGTGACAAACTATATATTTTTCATTTTCAACAGAAACAAGCATGACGAAATCACAACACTTATTGCAATTCATAATAACAAACGCAAAAACCTTTGGACTGGTCATATAATAATCTCCACCAACTTTAAGTTTATGTTAATGCAGAACATGATTTTTTTTATGTATGATTCATATATATTAATTTTTGAGTAAAAACATAATTAAGTTAATAGGCGGTAAATTAATTAATTAAATTTAATTATTGAAAGTTAGTCGGGATCCATTTTCCGGTTGAATGTCCCCCATCAGGAACAAAAACGTTCTTCGTGTTTTATGTAGAACAACTTCAAGTGGACCCACCGTTACATCGCCCCAATTCCGGTGGCGGGCTGGACGACGGTCAAAGGCATCCTAATCCGGTCCAGGATGCCCATCAACAGCTTAATAAGGAATGGAGCTTAAGCAATGCCTCGCGCCACCTAAGCCATTTCCGAATGTCGAAAGCTCCTTGAACAGTGTGGCCCTTGGGGCGGGGCAGGATTCATGACACTTGTGCATCCCTAGAACTTACGCTTCGATATTCGTTACGAGGATATGCAATCTCAAGCAGCATGATATCGCCATTTTTTTATCTCAGTCCTTTTCATTTCTAGTCTTTGTCCTCTGTTTCCCTTTTCCTTTTGCATTCAGAAAACAGTGTATGAGAAGGTACGATTGCAAGAAGCTTTTATGGATGTTCACGACAACTCGAGAAAGCCGGGCTCATTGTGCCATGTCTCCTTTATTTTCTGGTGGGCTAGAATCACGCGAACCCGAGAAGAATCATCAGTGCCCATTAAAGATGAGAATAGGCCCATGACTCGCAATCCAGGGAACCTAATTGATGAAATTTCTAACTATATGATACGTTTGGATGCAACTAACATCCTTCGTAAGTTTTTCGATCGTCAACTCTTTGCATCATATTTGTGGTGTCCCAGGCTTCATTTCTTTTTCTTTTTCGCGGATGATGATATTCGAACGGAAGTATTCGAGCGCATGTCATGTGTTTATCCAAAGTAGTCGAGGACGACAAATAAATAACTACATGTACGAGACTATTCTATTTCAAGCTATGTTTGGTTGGGAGGGAGGATTCTTTTTGTTTGACTTATCATATAAATATCTAAACACACTCAACATTGTCAATGTTTAATCTTACCAATCGATGATAAGCAGTCTGAACTATCGGGGGTGCGGTTTGAGAAACGAAAATGACATACCAATTACCCACCCTAACTCCATACACAAATTAATGTAACCTCGACGGAATAATCGAGCGCCTAATGATATAATAACGAGAAGTCATCCAATCGTTGATACTAAAATAATCGACCCGACTGGTCCGTTCTATGCTTCTGGTCTATAATGTATGTGTTCATACGATTAAGACAACAAATCATTAGTTAATCGAGTCAACGGGGCGATACTTAATGATCATTATTAAGTTAATGAAGCATCAGCCACGACAATGTCAAAATATCCATAATATTGTCATTAATCTTTATGGAATCACATTTTCGAGTGCTTGGAAGTCATTTGTTTATATGATGTCTAAAATCGGAGGCTAGTTGTTTTCGTAAGTAATAGTATTTCGTACTATGATGTTAGCATCATTTGAAGGTCTGCCCGGTGGAGGTTGTTTCTTTACTCGTTACGCAAGCGGAGATTCTTAAGAAAAATGTTTATGGTACGATAGCAATTGCGCGAATTAGCTTAACCATAGTCTAAATACTATATAAAGTTGTGGTAGTAAGAGTAGTTTAGACATAACAATGTTTGCAGCTAAGAAACAGCCCAGTCCGACTCGCGGTGATCCGGTTAAAGGGCAGTCGACGATCCGTCGGGGTCGGAAGAAGTCCGATGGTGGAGGAATCCGGACATGGTTTCATTTAACAGACACGGGCGACACGGGGCTGCTGGATGTTGGCAGATATGCCATGAGGCATCGCACGGGAATCTCTGCCCGTGACTACCGTATTTTGGACCCGATGCTGTCGTATTCACCGAGCATCCATGGTCGTCGGGAGGCGTTGGTTGTGAATATGGAGCACATAAAGGCTGTCGTCACTGCCAAGGATGTCTGGTTGTTGAACCATATGGACCCCGCCGTCGGGCCGTTTATCAAGAAGCTGAAGCGGCAGGTCGTGAATTATAATTGCGAGGACAGTACGGCGGTAAGTAACGGTGATGGTGATGGAGATTGGAAGGTAAACGACATTAGACAAATTAATTGATCGTAGATTGCCATAAAGTTACATTTTGTAATGAAACCCAAATTTGGTTTAGAGCACAAATCCAGATCAACTCCAAGTACTCTCACAAGAACTGAAATCAACATCCAGTTCCCGAAGACAGGTGGTACCCGTCATCGATCTCCAGCCAGATATAGTGGAAGAAGAAGGCTATCCGAGGACAGAACCGATCCCGGATGAGAAACAGAGGACAGCCTCTCCTCCTTTCGAATTTGTGGTTCTCGAAGCTTGTCTTGAGAATATATGTGCAAGTTTGGATCTTGAGGTTCATGGCCCTAAAGGACTTGAGTTTAAGGAATTCTCCATCATGTTCTGTCATGTGTAAGAGCATGGATCTCAGACTTGTTTCGGTGAATTTCATAGGTCAAGACCTTGGAAGAGCAGGCGTACCCCACTTTGGACGAACTGAAGACGAAGGTCAGTGATTTCACACTGGACCGTGTTCGCAGTATCAAGGGCCGCCAACTCTTCTTAAGCAGACGGCTTCAAAAGGTAGCCACGACACCTTAAACAGCACTCTGGCTCGTTATATATGCCAATCAAAGGAATGGACTCGTGGAACGTTCTGTTACTGCGTCTGGTCGGCAATATTGAAAGATAAGACAATGATTTGTTTGAAGGTGAAAATTTTCAACTTTCTATGTTTCATCAGATGAAGGACGAAGTCCAACGCCTTTTAGGGAATGACGAGCACATTCAAGAGATGTACTTAACCGGAAAATTACGACTGCAAGAGGAAAGGGAAAGAAGGTCTGATGGTTCCACGGACAACGAGCATCGCCAAGTCATGGAATTCGAAAGGCTGCTAGACACTTATTTGTTGAGGTTTGAGTGGAATCTCAATAAGCTTTCTTTGGTAGGTCGCTTATCTTACTGGCAGGGCTCATTCTTGAATCCGCAATCGTGATCTCTGCATTAGTTTAACGAGGCCGAGGCCAGACTTCACATCCCTTCGTTGCTTTTGAGCAGCTTAAGGAGCAAATCCATGACATGGAAGCATACGTCAACCTAATCCTTGACGACAAGCAGAACAGCCGCCTGAACCTGATCATCATGAATAAGACGGCACACATGGTCCTCCAATTCTATACTGCTTTCACGGCACTTATGGCGGGTTCGATCGATATCCCACTGTTCAACGTGACAAGCATTTTTGACTTCACGTGGATCAACCTCGCCTGGACGGCTTACACCGTCATCCTCTACGTGGCCTTGCTCGTATTCTTCAAGCATAAGCGCTGGCTCACTTAGGCCATCGCGGTGTCAATAAAGGATATCTATCTCTTTTTAAGTATACGGTCGTCTCTGTAAGTTGAATAACCGGACATCCTCTGCATCTTTGCTAGGGAAGTGAGATGATATTTCCACCTATGAAATGCTTCAAGCTTCACACTTAGTGTAATCTCGCCCTAAGAGGCTTCACGATCTTGTGTGGTAATGATGTTTGGTAGCTATAACTATCGAGCCCGAGTTCATGTGAATAATTTTTCCCCCTCACATCTCGATTAGATTTAAACCGAAGAACATAAGTGCTCGTCGTAAGTTACATGAGTCGGAATTCAAACTATTGGCCATTGCCTTGAAATAGGCATTTGGAGTTTGAACACGATATTCGGACTCTTGACTTAAAAGTTAGTTACCAGAGTTTCCCACGAACTCGAATAACCATCAAATCTAAGAGGAAACTGCTAACAAGTTTTTGAGAGATAAGAAGAACTCGCCCTTTTCGTGGGCGGACCTCCTCCGATTACGTGTTACGAATTATCAGTTAGGCTAATTGGGAGCCATAAACTAACCATGAAGAAAATCTAGAGACCATCTTAAGAGAAGAGGTAAACTTAGAAATTCTAATAATGTTTAGAAGAAATGCTTGAGCTTTCATACAGAAGGATTACTTATTATGATTATTCAGTTAAGAAAGTTTCTACAAATTTCGTTTTCTTAGGACACAACTTCTGTAAACTTAAAATTTATATGCTATGGTTTGGATTATGTTAGTTTAAAACAATGGCCTCACATTTCTTCCTAATAAGTTCAGATTTCGAAAATGAGATTTTGTTGAATTTTGATGAATGAGTTATATATACCCAAAACTTTGATTGAGGCTTTTTTACTTCTAGTAAATTGAGATTGGTCCATGTCTGATCAAGAAACGAAATTCAGATCAAGTTCGACGAAAATGTCGTAGCTTACCTTTCTTAACCTCTTCCGGATTATAATCCACCCACCATGCGCTAGAGCTCCTTGATCCACGGCACAACTCTGGGATCCTTCATCCACAATAGCTAATCTCGCCCTAGTCATGAGACAGCCATCGACTCCCAAACGAATCAGAGATGGTCGAAGAGTTATTTCTGCAGTCGACGGAGAAGACAAATGAAAAATAGACATCTAAGGTACTGTTTGAAGATTTACCGAAATTCTTCCATCGTCGTTAGCCGAGCATCCCCCCCCCCCCCCCCCCCCCCCGGCCTGATGGCAGTCGAGCAAAAGCACCTCCATAATCTTTCAACTGAACAATCCTCTCCAGTTTCGAATGAATGGATCAGCCATTTTCGGTCTTGGCTTGAGATTTCTCTGCTCCTGGTTGTTCCCAGAAAACAAATTACCATTTTCAATTACATCATGCGGCATTTCTTGTTGACAAAAACGTTGTAATAATAATATATGTCGAAGGAGTGCCTAACGTGCGAGATCAATTGCGGTGAGGGCTTCACTGGGGTTTGCCATTAATGGATATAAACTGTGCCAAGAGAAAATTTCCCGAGGATAAACTCTGGATCCTTATTTTATGGAATTTCGACGGATCACATTTGGTTCAACGAATATTTCGACGGTATTGATGTCTGGCTTCAACCAGTGTAGCTGTTAACTAATGATCTGCTAACCCCCAGATGGTGCCATCACCAAGTGTTCTTTGTACATTCCAACACAGTCAACTCTTACAACTAAACTAATCCCATCGAACTACTAGAATCCATACCTTGATTGAGAGTTCATAAAAGAACTGGACAACAACTGGAATCAATGAGTCGCTACCCGTCAGAGGCCAGAAAAGAGCAGAGTGCAAGGTAAGCGTGTGATGAAGGAAATCCCGTCATATATCAAACCGGCTTTGGAGACGTCACTTACGCTTAGGCGTGAATCAAATTCAATGTATCATCAAACATATTGCTATTTCATCAACTTATTCACCATAAGAGCATGTGATCCGGCGGGGTTTTCGCACAAAATATGTTAACACAAAATGTCCTCGGTCACGTATAGTTTTTTTTTTTCTCATCATCCATCGTAGAACAAGGAATCCAGACATCCAAACTGAGCTCAACTCAATCAATAAAAGAGCACGCTTGCGATCATGTAGTTCTTCTATCTTAACAGCAATCCTAGCGATCTATAAGTTCTCCGCGGAGTCTCAACTCGACCAAGGCCTGCGCCGGTCTTCATAATCATAGGCCCGGGCCTTAGTGAGAGGACCATCAGTTGAAATCAGTTATTTTGAACTTGGGAATCAACAAGTCTAGTTCATACTAATTATAGTTATTATCATTCCTTATGCTTACATAATCACCTCGCGGCCACAAATCATCCGCTCTGTTCTGAACCACGCAAGGGAGTCATTATTCGGACAATGAACCAAGATGCATACGCAAATCAATGACAAATAACCAACACATCGAATGGTTTAGATGAGTAGATCTGCATTACCCTGCGAGAATGGCCTTTTCATTTGGTTAGTCAATCCGAATCGAACCTGTCTAGCTTGTTCTGCTTTCACATTATATTTTCAATTCCTGTCTTAAAAGAAGTCGTACGAACCGCAACAAACGAAGTTTTCTAATGTAATTAATACGATGAAACTGCAATAATTCCATGATTAGACCTTCACTAGGTTTCATACTGTCTAGCTAATCGCACCAAGCTAATATAAAATACTAAGCCGATCAAGGTCGTACAGCATCGAATTATTGTACAAACACTTGCTATAATGATGGATGAAGTCTATATATAGACATTGTTTTCCTGAGGAAAACGTAGACCCCCTCCGATCAGTACTACCCGAGATGTCGACCGAAAAAGTAGCAGGAGGCAGAACGGTGGATGTGGGTGATGATGATCCATCGACCACCCATCGGGGTCGTAAGAAGGCGGACGGTGGAGGAGTCAGGACGTGGTTCCGCCTGACATCTACCGGTCGCACCATGCTTTTAGACATGGGGAAACATGCTGTGAAGCAACGAACGGGGCTATCCACCCGTGACTACCGTATTCTCGACCCATTGTTGGCTTATCCTGCAACCATACTGGGTCGCCGGAAGGCAATTGTTGTTAATCTCGGGCACATAAGGGGGATCATCACCACGAGGGACGTTTGGCTGTTGAACTATAAGGACCCTTCTGTCGCGCCGTTTATCGAGGAGCTAAAGCGCCGGGTGATGAAGTATAATGGAAGAGAAGTAACGACAGAGGTACGTTAGGATGACGAATGCTATACGAAGGTAGGCAAGATGAATTTATGCAATAAATATTTTGGGTTGCCCATGGCTTTTCAATTTTCAGAACGATCCAACTGCCACAGAGGCGAATCAGGGAAACCTACATGACCACTCCCAGGAGCTGAAATCGACAGCCAGTTCCCGTAGACAAATTGCTCCAGTTATAGACCTCCAGCAAGAAGCGATCCAAGGACAAGAAGAAGAAAAAGAAGTCGATCGGATGATAAAAGTGAAAACCAAAGAGAAACAAAGAGCATCTCGATTTGAATTCATGGTTCTGGAAGCATGTCTTGAGAATCTATGTGCTAAGTTGGATTTCGAGGTAACGTATTGTCGTTTCTCCATCAAATTTTACGGTGATCTCTGACCATGCTTGAAAATCATTTTTTCATGTCGGACGGTCTTACAGTTCAAAACATTAGAACTCGAGGCTTACCCAAGTTTGGATGAACTGAATGTGAAGATCAGCAAGTTCACGTTGGACTGTGTTCGACAAGTCAAGGGCCGCCTCGTCCTTTTAAACAACTGTATTCAAAAGGTAACTTTGATAACGCTCATTGCTCCTAGTCTTTTGGATAAGATAGTGAGTTCGAAGTCAATCTCCTAAGTTTTTATGGATATATTCTTGTGATATATCAGATAAAGGAAGAAATAGACAACATGCTAGGGAAAGACGAGCTCATGGCCGGCATGTATCTGGCTGACAACTCGCATCCAGGAGGACTGCAAGATAGAGTTGACACGATGGCAGGCAATGACGGCGATGAAGGCCAAGAGCTCTATGATAGGTAAAGTACTGATTACTCTGGTCGGTAATCATAAAATCTAACCAGTTGTTCATCTCTCACAGAATTGAAGAGGATTATTCCCTGCAAGGCGAAATCCACGAAGCCGGGGCTACTTCTGGTATTGGCACTTCGAAGCGCCATCAAGTTACGGAACTCGAAAGGTTACTGGAGACGTACCTTATACGATTCGGTGCGACTCTTACTCAAGTTTCATCGGTAAAGCCTCGTCTAACTTTTAGTCTCAGTTTTTAGATTGGAAATTTTTGCTCACTTGTAACCCTGAGTAATAGCTGAAGGAGCAAATCCATGACATGGAGTCCTACCTGACCCTCGTGCTTGACGACAAGCAGAACGGCCTCTTGCAGTTGATTATCCACCTCAAGACAGGGAACGCGGTGGTTCAGTTCTACAGCATCTACACAGCATTCATGGCGTCGAGCATCACAATCTCACTTTTCAATGGAAATTACAAAGATTCGCTGATGTGGTGGACGAATAGTGTCTGGTTGGCTGTCACCATCCTCGGCCATGTCTGCTTGATCGGTTTGTACAAGTACAAGGGTTGGTTCATTTAGGGTACTACCATGCACAATCCTCACATGAAGATGAACAGTTGCAGTGCCTACTCGTGTCTTCTTCGATAAATCCCCGCATTTCTGGTACAAAATCAATAAGAAGTCACCCGGACATAATCCCAGAGGCCAAAGGACAAAGATGCAAACTGCAGCATTAAGATTACTGAGTTGAAACCAGGGAGCCATGAGTACCCCCCCAACTTTAGCTTAACTGAAGGACGTTGGAAAATCTAAAATCATAGGGGCTATGCCTCACGGCAGTACCTCACACACGCAAAAATCCTGAATATATAATAAAAATGGTCCAAAAAAACCACCTAGCCTAAAACCGACTCCCCAGTATTCAGGCTTTTGTTTTATCTCATTATGTTCACCTTAACTCAATTTGTGGTAGGTTCTGTTGTAACCCGTTTGTTTATTATTTGTCTAATGAAGATAACGACTGTCCTTAGTGCAAAACATCCACATGAAGATAAGTAATGCGGGCGCTTCAGGTCTCGAGACTCTTCACAGCATTCATGGCCAGTTCTTGATATACAGATATCATCGACTTGTGCATGATCTGTCTTCTTTGAGAAACCCTGGCTCATCTTGGACAAAATGACGCGCATCGTTAAGAAGTCACATGTACAGACAGTGGCATTAGATTAAAGAGGTCATCAACCGTAACAATGTCAGAACAAATCAATCGGTTAAACCAGACTTCAGGGTATGTGTCTCCATAAATCTCGGATGTTAGGTTAACATCTCTTGGCTGACTGAGTGACTTGGCAATTCGCAAACCAGATCCGGGCTGGCCAATGGTTCACAAATAGGTAGTCATGTCAGATGCAGACAAAGCAGTCAGTCTTGTTGCTGCAACCCTGAGACATCAAGACCTCAGTAAAACTTCACATCCTTCTGTTAATGGGATTAGACAGTTATGAAAACACAAACCTGGCGAATCAGAAGAAATTAATTCAGCGACAGTGGTCGAACACTCTTGAATAAACTGTTCTGGCCCTACGTTTGTTTCCCTGGATTCATGAGATGACCTGCAGATAAGTTTCAACAGCATTTGATGAGAGGCTTCTATTTGATTATAAAATATGAACTGAAGATGCCAAGGTGACGGGTAATTTACCCTGAGAATGTCTCGGGAGAAGCCTCTGTTGTCGGGTTATCAGATTGGTTATCAAAGCCGAGATCAAGATCAACTAGTAATTCTGAGAAAGAGAAGTTTCCCAATGAACCCAAGTCTGGAAAGTCCCAGTCAAAAATATCTCTGTCCTCTTCCGATGGGGAGGATGTGGTAACACATGCTACTTCTGCACTGTTCTGCTTCGTCGGCTCATCAAAATCCAGTCTTCCTTTAACGTGATCCCTCCGATTAAGCTTGTCTGAATTTACCTTGGCCGGCGAAGAAGAAGCTACGCACTGGCTCCTCTCGATTGTGTACTTGTAAGGACTCATTGTCACTTTCTCGTAGGAGATTACCGTACAACGAGATGGAGTGAGCTCATGAGGGGTGTTGGCATTGCTGCAACCAGTAACAGAGGGCACAGCTGAGGAGGATGTGCATTCTTCGCCACTCCGGGAAGATATCTCTCGGGGAGGTGTAATGGGACCAGAGGATTTCACGGGAGATGATGCTGCAGACAGATTAAACAACCTCTTCACAACACCTGACCCAGTAACTATCTGCACGTCTGTGGAATTTCTTGGGATTGATGGCACAGAAACAGAGTTTCCACTCACTTGTGCTACTGATCCAGAGGCTGCATAAATGAAAGATCAGAAAATGCAAGCAAAATGAGCTTGGATCGGTGAACATAATTCATGCATGCGACCTACATCTTTCAAGCAGCTTGACAGAGGAAGTCAAGCTGCGAGTTCTCTTCGAAGCAGATGTTGCTTCGACGGCATCATGAAGTGGTTTCCGTTTGTTTGAAGAGGGGTGAAGTACTGATTGCAGTGGTGCATTCTCTGGTTCCGCAGTGGAGCTAGAGCATTTTAGTAGTGGCACTGTCGAAGGCGTACTGCATGCAGTGCAACCCACCACACCTATCACAAATAAGACAACAATTAGAAACCAAAGCAGCATACTAATGCAATCCATCACCACAACTTCTCCAAATTAGAAGACCAACAATTACCAAGGTTTTATCCTGGAAGAACATACTTAGAACACGGAAATTAACACTAGATTATGATCTCAAATCATATTTTGCATTTTGTTCTATAGTAGTAAACAACTTTCACAGATAAAAATATACAAATATATGCAACACGGTACCAGTTCCTAGAACGATGAACAGAACTTCAACTCCAAACAGACTTAAGTATAATTCCAGCAATGGATCTAAAATTTATTTCAAACTACAGGGAATCATTAAGTCAACGCCTGCAACAATGGTGAATAGTCGTCCCAATCAGATAGTGAATGTTTAGGTCTGTAATTACTGCAGAAGGTTGGTCTGTTCGCCGTAAGATCAAACAATGCCACAACTCCCATCCAGACAGCAAACATTTGCAAAATCTAATCTTTAATGAAATCTCTCAGCCACCAAAAATGAGCTATATTGTTGGAATTCTATGTTTTTAAGATTACCAGGAGGCGATCCATTCTTTGGGTCAGCCGGGAGATTGACGACTGTGGTTTTTGTCAGAATTGCCTGCATGGCCGGAGTTGTCGGACCACAGGAAGCACCGACGTTATAGACATTCATGACTTGTTGCATCCCCTGCAAGAGGGATTGTATCCTCCACTTCTCTCTATCCAAACTCGCTCTATCCTGATCTATCGCTACTTTCTGTTCCTTCAAGCTTATGTACTCGTTCAACATCGCATCCAAACTCAGCAGCCCCTCCGGTGCCTAACTCACCACACAACAATGACGATTGAGTAAATCATGGTTCCATTTAACCTTCCCTTCTGGAGGGACAAAATCAACAAGCCGGGGTCAATCACCAAACCTCATGAAGAGGCGACCTGCCGATGAGGGAGGAGGCCTCTTTCCGGAACACCGATCGGCTCTCGGTGAACCCATTGTCGGACAGATACCGGTCAACGATGAAAGCCACCTGAACGGGGGTCACTTGGCCTTTCCCGACGGTACCGCCGGAGGCAGCACAGCCGTCAGGCACTGATCTCTTCTTGCCCTTCTGTTGCTTTCCCATTCCTTCTCAAATCCTTCAGACAAACAGAAACAAAATTAGCCCTTCAACAAGTCAAAAGGCAAAGCCGAATCAAACCTTAAACCAAAAGGAAAACAAACAGGTTCACAAAACCAAGGCTACCACGGCGGGCAGTCACGGCGACAGATCACCGCGAACTATCCCTGAAAATGCCGAATCGAAGAGGACCTCGACCTCGCAAGTCGAACGTGGGGATTGGGGGGAAGGGGGCAGATATTCAGTGGATCGGACACAGGGGTTCGAACGGAGAGGGAATGCTGGCGGGGAGCGAAAGAAAGAAGGAAATGGAGGGAAAGTGGGGGGAGGGAAGGGAAATGGCGCCCCCCTTCAAATTCCATTTCTAATATTTCCTCCACCCGCCTCAACGGGCGGGCTCGGGCCTGGTGAGTCCGAGTTTGGGCCCATATTAAATTGGCAAATCGGGGGCCCTATCGGGTGCATCATATTTGTAATTAAAAAAAAAAAAAAAAAGAAGATTCCAATCAGGAATTGATTGGACAGACAAAAGCTTTTATTACATCCAATCCAGCAGCTGCCCAATAATTTGCTTTCGGTTGACCAACGACTTCTGAACCAAATTTAAATTTGACAAAAATATAATCCGGAAAACTTGAGGCTCAAGATTGTCGGGGGAGGGCAGGGACGGGAAAGGTAAGACGTAATGTTAAACGAACACGAAATTTGTACTATTCCATCTCTGACGTAAACCTAAATGCCGATGAATTTGACCACTTTCCGCGGTACAAAGGACAAAGAGAACGACGACCGGGCGTCTTCGAAGATGGTCTTGGTAGCCTCCCGTTCGTCCTCTTCGTTTGCGGGCTCTTCCATCGAGAGAACGCGGGTGAAGCTCGACACGAGCAGCCCGTTCCTTATCGCTGGTTCCAAGCACGAACTTACAAGGTGGCTGATGTCGGACTCGGGCCGTAGGTAGATCGATGCCCATTCGATGTGGGGTCGGAGATCCATATCCGGAAGGGAGCAGCATATCCCCACGATCATCACCCGCTTCACCTGCTCCTCGTTGTAGTTACCCCCCAGCCGTGCATCTGCCTCCTCGAGTAGGTGGCCGCTCATGTGGAGCCTAACCAGGGAGTACATGTACGGCCCCCTCACCTTCTTCCCGCAAGCTATCTCCAGCAGGACAAGCCCGAAGCTGTAGATGTCGGATTTCTCGGAAGGCTTCCCTGTATGCCAATACTCGGGGGCTAAGTACCCGTGAGTCCCCATCAATCTGGTTGTCTTCTCATCGAGGACCTTAACCGTGCCGAAATCCCCCAGCTTCGGGTTGAACTCGGAGTCGAGCATCACGTTGCTACACTTAATGTCCCTGCAAATCGGATTTACGAGTTGAATTGTAATTAGCATTTCTTCGAGTCCCATCACGTTCTTGTAAGCAGAAATCGTTTAGTGTTCGGATTTTACAGCCGTACCTGTGAATCACCTTGTCACCGTGAAGATAGGCCAGGGCTGAGGCCAAGCCTTTTGCGATGTTGTACCTCTTGTTCCATGGTAACACGGGCCCGTTGTTATTGAAGAGGTGGCAATCGAGACTGAGCTTCGGCATGAACTCGTAGACAAGGAAGAGGTACTCGTCCGCCTTCTCGTGGCACCAACCAAGGAGCTTCACCAAGTTCCGATGGCTAAGTCCACTGATTATCTTCAATTCCCTGGTGTAGTCATGGATTTGGTCCTCTTCAGAGTTGCGTTTGATTTTCTTGATTGCGACGTCTTCCAAGCCACCGAAGTTACCCTTGTACACTTCCCCGAATCCCCCTTTGCCGAGCTTCTTCTCCTCACTGAATCCATTGGTAGCTTCCTGCAGAGCCTCGTATGTGTACTCCTTTGGCCCAACCTGTGACCCCAGCCTATCAAGCTCGGGTGCACGGCTTGCCGTCCTGCAAGGAGGGCCAATGACTCTGATCTCCAAATTCTTGTCGCTCGTAGGTAATCCGTTGACTTTCCCACAATTCCTATGGCTGCTCCAATGACGACCGAGATGAACAATCGCAACAACAACCAAACCCAGCACGACTGCGATGCCAAGGCACAATCCGACCACAAATTGCCATTTCCATCCTTTCTTGCCCCCTCCTATGACAGTGGAGTTCATCTCCCACGAGTGTATCGTATGGGACTCGAACGACGAGCCTGTCGTTGCCGAAAAACCAAAAGCCACCGTCTCCGGCAGGTACTGTTTCAGATTCACATTATAATACAAGCTTGAAGAGTTTGAGGGGTCATCAACGTCAGTTAAATTGATGCCCAGCATCTGATCGCTCGAGCTGTAGGTAATTGTAGTATCAACTCGCCCTCCAACAAGAATTCTTTCTCTCAACCACGGGACACAAGTGTACTTGGTTGAGGAGATGTCATCCACATCGATACCTATGTGCTTGCATTCAGGATCCCACTCATCCCGATAGGAGTCAATCTCGACTGCGACAAACGAGGTGGAATTCCTTGAATTTTGGTTGGGATCACTTATGAGACCTAAGAATCCCCCCTGGCTAGACGTGGGTATCCAGTTCGACCCTTCAGGGGCGAAGAAGAAAGCCAGTCCATCGCCGAAGGACGTGTTCCCCTTGGAATCGATGGAGAAAGTGAACCGAACGGTGAAGTCGGCCCCCTTCCCGGTCGAATGATCCCAGAGGTGCAGCGGCTGGTTGTACGTCACTCGTCCGGTGTAGGACGAGGTGTTCCCTGGGACGCTAGGGGTGAGCTTGAGAACAGGGGAAACAACCTTGGAACTGCCCTGGGTGTCGATCAACAGGGGGCCTCCCGAGTCATCGAAGCTCGTGAAGCTGAAAGAGAGAGCCTGGGATGCATCGGCCATGGTCAACACGACACAGTAAGCTAGAAATAGCAAAAGCAGCAACAACAAAGAGGCCGCCATAATCTTCTTTCTTTTGGTGAGGAGGCGAAGAGGAGAGAGGACGGGAGGGAGGGAGGGAGGGTATTATACGACTGCATTTACATTGGAAATGAAGGCCATAATTTATAGTCGACCTGATTGGAACGATCTTTAATATCTCATGACTCGCTTACAGTGAATGAATCAATGATGTCTCTCAGAAACACGTGAGAAATTTGCCGTAACCCGCCATGCCTGCGTCCGCCATTAGAACCAAGCATTGTTGGTGTGGCCAAATTTTGGGCATAAGTGAAGAGGGCCGGGCCTGTATGTCAGTCACGTTTCAGTATTTGGTCAACGCCACCTCACGATGGCCAGCTCAAACGACTTAAAAGATGCTTCTTCTCCTTTGCCAAAAACAAAAAATAAAAATAAAAAGCGTACGTAACCGGTGACACAATCATTCCATCTCCTTACCAAATCTCTATTAAACATCGTTACAATATTAATATCTACCGAATGATTCGAGAAAATTCAAAGACATTAGGACAACATTTTCCAAACATTTTGGGTGGAATTCGAATGAAAATGTGGGAAATTTCTTCTTTAGTTTTCTTCTTCAATGTTTTTTATTCTGATTACACGTGAAATATTGTGATAAGGATAAAGTAAGGTATGCCGATTTCATACGTGTGTTGTTATTATGTATCAACTTGTTGGGTTGAATTCGGGTCATCTCAAGAAAGAGAGTGAATGGAATAGCGAAAAAGAAACGTCTGAAGTCAGTCAATGAAAGGGAATGCAAACGGACAATATTTTCGGCGGTCACATTTCACAACATGGAAAAAAAAAGGATAACATTTTAAAGATATTTAATTAATTATATTTGGCTTATTTGAAGTGTTAAGATTATAGATAAATATTATATAAAGATTAAAGGTTGTGCACTTTTGACTTCACTTAAATCTAAAATTTACATAGTCATTTTAATTATTAAGGAAAATTTTGAGACTTGGTTCTTAGTTTCGACGAAATTTTCACTAAATGTTGTCTCTTATAAAATACCATAAAGTCCGAGTGTTAAGGTTCATGAGACATGTATAAGGGAAACCGTTGATCAAAGGTTTTTCTGGCTTGTTATGGGTGTAAAGCCATGTGAAAATTTGGATTGACTAGAATGACATCAAATTTGATCACTTAAAAGGATGCCATATTGGCTACACCACCACATTGAACCGCTACGACTTGGTTGTTTGGTGTCGTGATTATGACCGTCTAGCATCGTTGGTTGATTCTCTAATGGTCATAGTTTGATGTTGGATTATTATCAAATCTATCATTTGAAAGGGGTGAAGAAGAAGATAGTTTACAGCCTAAATACTTCAACCCTACTAAATATTCATCCCTCGTATGAGCGGCAGCTCTACGGAAGGTTTTCTCTATCCTATAAAAGGTTGAACACAATACAGAACCTACGTTCTGCTCGCACATTCTCTCTTCCTGTCCAATCGTTTCATACATAACTTCCCACAATTTGAGATGTTATCTTTTATAGTGGCCATAGATACTGATGTTATAACCCCTATAGTCGTTTTAAATAATTTTCTCCTAATACAATTAATATTTTCAAAGTGGGATAATGTTAGAAATTTTTATTGTCCTACATTAATTGGTTATTTTATTACTACCTTTTTTATTATTAATTTTTGCCGGATTGTTTTGGTTAGTAAATTATGTAACGAAACTATCTGGCTTACGCGCGGAAGCTTCTTCACATGTGACAGTGTGTTCCCGTGTTCGTTACAACAAGAATAGAAAAAGGGCGACCTATGCCGAGATGCTCGTCTGGCATGTTCCAGGAAATTTAGCAACCTTGTAGGAAAGAGGGAGGGTTCTTCCAAGGCAAGTCGAAGTCGTGGTCGGTCGTGGCGGCGGGGGAAATGGAAACGGAAACGTTTCTCTTGTCCGTGATTGAAACAATCACAAAGGCTCGGGAGAGGGAAGACTTCCAGTCAGTCATCAACAAAGTCTTCGTAAGAAAAAAGAAAACACGAAGAAGAAGCATGGGTGCACTTTTTGCCCGGTTAATGTGAACCGCATCTTCATGTTAATGGATCGCTGCTGAATGAATATTGGCGGCAATAATTTCCCAGGAGTTGGAAAAAGATCAACATGGAGACATCTGCAGTGACGGTTCTGATCGTCTCCTCCTCCTTCGTTGCGGCCTCCCTCGTCTATCCTGCGGCCGTTGCCTCGACGACCGCCCTCGAGAACACGACCTTCGCATTCCCCACCTTCTACTCGGACGATAACCGCCTCCGCCTCCAAGGGAACGCGACCATGACGAACACAACAGTCCAACTCACAGCGGCTCCGCAAGGGGACTACAACACCTACGATTACGATGTCGGCCGCGCCGTGTATTACCAACCGGTCCGCCTACGAGATGCGGCTGCAGGGACCACCGCTGATTTCACGACCCGTTTCACTTTCTCGATTTATTCCTTGGATGAGTCCCAGTACGCGGAAGGATTAGCGTTCTTCCTCATGCCGCAGGGGTCTGAGGAGATCCCCACAGGCACCAATGGAAGTCAACTTGGGCTCGTTAGTGAGAACACTTCTTCTACCTTCATAGCTGTGGAGATCGACACTTTCTCCGATGACTGGGATCCTCAGTGCATCCATCTTGGGATCGACCTGAACAACCTCAATTCGATGACGACAGCCTGTGCAAACTGCATGGATAATGTGATTCGGTACGACGGACCTGTGAATGCTTCGATAAGTTATAATTCGAGTACACAGAGTCTTGTGGCCACTTTGCAGAGTGTAGACGACACGAGTTCTGAGAGGTACTGCGCTAGTGTTCAGCACGAGGTAAACTTGGCCGAGTTCTTGCCAGAAAATGTCTTGATCGGGTTCTCTGCCGCAACAGGTTTTTATTCCGAGTCCCATACCCTTCATTCGTGGGAGTGGATCTCGAGTCTTCCAGTCCTGGTCACTCCTGGCCCGGAAGCCGGGGCCCCGACTCCTAGTTTTGGTGACCCCCCGATGGGTCCCAGCCCGGCCGGTGCCGGTAAGAAAGGGAATGTAAAGCTGTGGGTAATTCTCAGCACAGCCGGTGCCTCCGCTTTGGTCATTCTTGTCGGTGGGTTTGGTTTACTATGTCGCGGACGCTCGAAAAAGAGGCAAGAAGTGGGAGGCCAGGAAGGACACCAAAGTATAGAACATGGACAGCAGGCTGTCGGGAGTGACACGGAGATGAATGAGGAACTCCAGCTTGTAGCCGAGCCAAAAAAATTCTACTATGCAGAGCTGGCTGATGCGACAGACCATTTCGCAGACAGCCGACTTCTTGGGAAAGGCGGATTTGGGTGTGTTTACGGAGGCTATCTAAGTCGTCTGAACCGTGATGTAGCCATTAAGAAGATCGATTCGGAATCTCAACAAGGAGTCAAAGAGTATATCACAGAAGTGAGGACGATCAGCCGCGTCTGGCACAAGAACCTGGTCCAACTCCTTGGCTGGTGCCACGAGGACGAGCAACTCCTCATCGTCTACGAATTCATGCCGAATCGAAGTTTGGATTTTCACTTATTCAATGGAAGAAATAGGCTAACGTGGGACGTGAGGTACAACATAGCGAAGGACATCGCGTCTGCTATCTCATACCTCCATGAGGAGTGCAAGCCCTACATCCTGCACCGGGACATAAAGGCGAGTAACATAATGCTGGACCAGGATTTCGCTGCAAAGCTGGGGGATTTCGGATTGGCAAAACTAGTGGACAACAGCAAAGTGCCGCCAAAAACCACAGCGGTCGCGGGGACACTAGGGTACCTCGCCCCGGAGTACATCTACAAAGGCAGAGTCAGTAAGGATTCAGACGTGTACAGCTTCGGGGTTGTGTTACTGGAAATTGCATGCGGAAGAAAGGCTAGGGATCTCGGAGAGGAAGGCCACCGCATAGACATCGTGGAATGGGTATGGAAGCTTCACGAGGATGGGAAGCTGTTAGAGGCTGCAGATCCGAATCTCGACTGGAATTTCGACGAGAAGGAAATGGAGTGCCTGCTAAGCATCGGGCTGTGGTGCACCAATGCGGAGCCTGGCCTGCGGCCATCCATCCTGGAAGTGAGATTGGTGCTCGACATCGAGGCGATGCTGCCTGTCTTAACACTGAAGCCCCCCGTCCCGACATATCTCCCCCAGGTGACTGTTTACTCCAGGCCAAGCGACGACACGACGTCGTCTTCTAGGGCCACTACAAACAGTAACAGCCTCGGTACGGTTCCTGCGGCTTCAAATTCCACGTTGCCCCAGTTCGTGAACGATTATTGATAGGCACAATGCTGAATGAACTCCAGGATTGATGTCGTGATGCGGCCTCGGATCGAGGTTCTCCCGGAATATGATCGGAGCTCCGTCTTGGAATGAAATATAAGGGAAAATTGATCTCTTTGATGAATGAAACTAGGCGTGTATAAACATTTCCTCTACTTTCTCTATCTTGCTATAAAAATCTTATTCTCTAATTAATCTACTGTTCTTAATTTTTAATTGTGGAGAATATAGAAAGAAGGGAAAAGGTAACAAATAGTAAAAAATAATTATGACAATGACATTGGAGGAAAATGTTGTCTCGGAAGTCTGCGATCCAAAGTTGATTGGAAAATCAGATCACCGAATTGGAATGTGATCCAACACCATACTTTCACATTTGTCCCTCCAATCAAAAATCAGGTTGGATGAACTTTCTTCTCCTTATGACTTTAGTAAAAGTGTTACTTTGAAATAATATAATTATTTGTGAATGTAAATTAAAGGAAAAATATCTATGAACTTAATCTTAAGTCAAATTTCTGTATATAATTTTGTTACCAAATTTTATTTTGATTTTTTTCAATCTTGAATTTTATCTTAAGCCAAATAGACCTTAATAGACAATTTTTATTTATTAATTAAAAAATTACAAAAAATGAAAAATAATATTAAAACCTCCCATATATTTAATGGACAAATCAAGTGAATTAGAAGCCGAAATTGAACAGTTACTAACGCTGTCAAAAAATATGCAAAATCGACGAAGGTCGGATGATGTTCTATTTGGGGGCCGCTACTACGAGTAAAGTGGATTATGAGGCGAATGAACGAGAGGTTGAAAAATTGATGACAAAATTATATAACAAACTAAGTAATTAACTTTACGCTATTTGCCTAAATTAAAAGACAAAAGAGTGCACTTGCTTGCAATGTATATGCATAATTGTTACGGTAACTCCCAATTCCTACGTTCCAGCTGTAATGGGGTCTGTGTCAATGATATGCCCTTTTTTTGATTGATTGGAATCTCGATATCCATACTGAGTTTGTCCGAAAAGTATTGCATGTCGATTTCAGAAGTGAAGTCAGTCAATGTACGTGCATGCAAATGGTGGTTATGACAACTATTCTTACATTGACCCTCTACAATTCATTATTCCTATATGATTATTTCGTTGTTTGAAGAATTTCTCCCAGACACGTGTCTGTCGCCTCGAGTAGGTGCCTGCTAGTGTGCTCGCAGACAGGATCCCATGCATCCAGGGGTGGGGTCATGGTTCATGTCAATCTCGGCTGCAACGAACAAGGTGGAATCCAAGCTGTTTCTGTCTGGATCCCGTCTGAGTAAGACAGAACCCCTCACGATCCTTCCGGGGCAAGTAAGAAGAAAGCCAGCCCATCACCGTACAACGCGTTCCCCCTTGGAACAATTGGATAACGAGTGAAGTCGGCCATCTTTCCGGTTGACCGGTCCCAGAGTCGCATCGGCTGGTGATACGTGGCCCGTCCAGTGTAATAGGAGCCATTCCCGGGCCTTCCCGCGGTGAGCTTGAAGACGTCAAAGCTGGGGAAGTCGAAAGAGACTGCCCTCGGATGCGTAGGCCTCACTCGGGATGGTGCGAGTAGCGGCAACCCGCACCTCAAGCCCAAACAGGAGCAATGAACCTGGGGGTTGGGGGGGGGGGGGGATTTGACTTGGAAGGCATGGCATTAAACAGTTTAACTCATCTAATCTAACCCAACAAGTAAAACTTAGTAAATTATGTAATGAAACAAACCGGCTTACGCGCAGAAGCTTCCCCCGGGGGGGGGAGAGCATGTGACAGTGTTCCCATGTTCGTTACATCAAGAACAGAAACGAAATCAAAAGGCATATGCTACCGACGTTTCTGTCTGAAAAGTTCGTGGAAACTTAACAACCTCCTCGTAAGGGAAGAGGAGGGCGGTTCTTCCAAGCAAGGCGCGTCGGCGGTGCCATGTATATTAGTCCGAACTGGAAGTCCATGAGATATTTCTTTTTGTTCGTTCAATAAAATCACACCACTCAATTCACAAAGTGAGTGGAGGAGAGTGGTGGGCTCGGGAGAGGGAAGACTACGAGTCAACTGTCAATTAATTCTCTAAAAGAAATATAAAAGTATACGAAGTAAGAAACACCAAGGAAGGGTGAACTTTCTTCCCGGATAATCCCCACCTTCTTCCAATGTTTTAATGTGAACAGCATCTTGTCGACGTCGGGAAATAAAAATTATCCCTACAAATCCCACTAACCTGAATGTTATACATTTTTTATTTGGTACTATGAATGGATCGCTGAATGAATTTTGGTTGCAAGAATTTCCCAGGAGTTGGAAAAAAGATCGACATGGAGACAACTGCATTGACGTTGCTGATCATCTCCTCCTCCTCCTTCCTTGTAGCCTCTCTCGCCCTCTATCCCGCGGCCATGCCCTCGACGACCTCCCTCGAGAACACGACCTTCGCATTCCCCGTCTTCGATTCAAACGATCGCCGCCTCTACCTCCGAGGGAACGCTACCGTACTGAACCCAGTCGTCCAACTCACGACCGCCCTGCAAGGGGACAACATCACCTACGTGGTCGGCCGCGCCATGTATTACCAACCTGTCCGCCTACGAGATGCAGCTACGGGGACCACGGCTGATTTCACGACCCGCTTCACTTTCTCGATTGATTCCCAGAAGAAGACCTGGCACGGGGACGGATTAGTTTTCTTCCTCGTGCCGCAGGGGTCTGAGGAGATCCCCAGAAACTCCGAAGGAGGCCTACTTGGGCTCGTTAGTAATGGAACCCAGCGTGACAATTCTTCTACCTTCATAGCTGTGGAGATCGACACTTTCTACGACGTGTCGACCAATTACTGGGATCCTCAATGTGTCCACCTTGGGATTGACCTGAACAGCCTCAATTCGACGAAAACTGCCTGCGCAGACTGGATGGATGATGAGATTCGGAACGGCGGACGTGTGAACGCTTCGATAAGCTATGATTCGAGTACACGGAGTCTTGTGGCCACTTTGCAGAGTGCAGACCACACGAGTTCTCAGGGGTACTACGCTAGAGTTCAGCACGAGGTAAATTTGGCCGAGTTCTTGCCGGAGAATGTCTCCATCGGGTTCTCTGCCACCACAGGTATGTTGTTCGAGTTCCATACGCTTTACTCGTGGGAGTGGATCTCGAGTCTTCCAGTCCTGGACACCTCTAGCCCTGTCTCCATGGCCCCAACTCCTAGTGTAGATGACCTCCCGAATGGTCCCAGCACGGCTGGTGCCGGTAAGAAAGGAAATGTAAAGCTGTGGGTAATTCTTAGCACTGCCGGGGCCTCCGCTTTGGTCATTCTTGTCGGTGGGCTTGGTTTCTTATGTCGCAGATGCTGGAGAAAGAGGCAAGAAGGGGGAGGACAGGAAGGACACGAAAGTAGAGAACACGGACAACTGGCTGTTGGGCGTGTCCCGGACATGACTGAGGAACTCCAGCTTGTAGCCGGGCCAAAAAACTTCTCCTATGCAGAGCTGGCTGATGCAACTGACCATTTCGCAGACAGCCGACGTCTCGGGAAAGGCGGATTCGGGAGCGTTTACGGCGGCTATTTAAGTGGTCTAAACCGTGAAGTAGCTATCAAGAAAATCGATTCGGAATCTCGACAAGGAGTCAAAGAGTATATCGCTGAAGTGAGGACGATTAGCCGTGTCTGGCACAAGAACCTGGTCCAACTCCTTGGCTGGTGCCACGAGGACGAGCAACTCCTCATCGTCTATGAATTCATGCCGAATCGAAGTTTGGATTTTCACTTATTCAAGGGAAGAACCAGGTTAACGTGGGACGTGAGGTACAACATAGCAAAGGATGTCGCGTCTGCGATCTCATACCTCCACGGGGAGTGCAAGCCCTATATCCTGCACCGGGACATAAAGGCGAGCAACATAATGCTGGACCAAGATTTCGCTGCAAAGCTGGGGGATTTCGGATTGGCAAAACTAGTGGACAACAGCAAAGTGCCGCCAAAAACCACAGCAGTCGCAGGGACACTCGGATACCTCGCCCCGGAGTACATCTACAAAGGCAGAGTCAGTAAGGATTCAGACGTGTACAGCTTCGGGGTTGTGTTGCTGGAGATTGCATGTGGAAGAAAGGCCAGGGATCTCGGAGAGGAAGACCACCGCATAGACATCGTGGAATGGGTGTGGAAGCTTCATGAGGATGGGAAGCTGTTAGACGCTGCGGATCCGAATCTCGACTGGAATTTCGACGAGAAGGAAATGGAGTGCCTGATAAGTGTTGGGCTGTGGTGCACCAATGCCGAGCCTGGCCTGCGGCCATCCATCATGGAAGCGAGATCGGTTCTCTGCATGGAGGCGATGCTGCCGTTCTTACCACTGAAGCCCCCCGTCCCGGCATATCTCCCCCAGGATACTGTTCTCTCCAGGCCAAGCGACGACTCGACCTCCTCTTCCAGGGCAACTACAAACAGTAACAGCGTCGGTACGTTTCCCATGACTTGGATTTCACGTTCCCCCAGTTCGTGACAGATTTCTGATAGGCACAATGCTGAACGCAATGCAGGATCAAAGTCGTGATGCGGCCGCGGGTCGAAGATTTCCGGGAGTCTGATCGGAGCTCCATCGTCTCCTTTTCAGTTCAATGCTTTCTTTGCCTTGTATTTAGCTTTTGCGTCAAAAACAAATTACGGTATTCTTGGAACTAACTATAAGGGAAAATTGATCTGTGGATGGAATGAAACTAGGCGTTTTTAAACATTTCCTCTGCTTTCTTTTTCTTGTGGAGAAAAAGAAAAAGGTAACAAATAGTAAAAATAATTATCCCAATAATATTGATTTTTTTTTTCTTTTGGAAAATGTTGACTCGGAAGTCTTCCATCCAAAGTTGATTGGAAAATCATAGCACCGATTGGAACGTCACCCAACAGCACTCTTTCCCATTTGTCCCTTCTATCAAATGTGAAAATATAATTGTTTGTAAAAGTGATTAAGATTGCACTTACTTCCAACGTGGTAAGCACTAAGCTAACTCCCAGTTCTTACATTATGGGATCTGTGAGAAGATTGACTTGGAGTCTGGATAATTCATACTGATTTTGTCCGAAATGTCAGCATCACGGTTTCTGGGTTTTTGACTTCTCGGACTCGACAAAAGAAGAAAAACTGAACAAATCAAAGATGAATAGAACATGTAATGGAAGAAAATTCACTACATTGTCACTATACTTACACCAGTCATGGTCGTGATCCTGATCCGGGGAAGAATGCTTTCACATTTGGAAAGAAAACAGCGACCAATAGTCTTCAACGCCAAACAGACCATCTGCATTAACCAAATCCCACGTCGTCTATATACAGTCGGAACAAACAAGTCCCCGAATGCAAAACCACCGTCGATAAGGCCATGCGCTCACGATGGGGAATATCACGAACAGAACAAACTACAAAAGCTTGAACCACTTGTTTAGAGAGGATATGTTAGTCTGTTTTGTCGACGAATGGGAGATTGCCGGCGAAAAACAACCAGCAGTGAGTTAAGCATTTGACGGGTCGGTGGTCTACTGGGAAGGAGCCATCAGATAAGCTCCTGTAAGCAGCAAAAAAGGCACTGCTTAGATCTCTTCTTCTGGCTCTTTCTCGCAACAACCCTTGTTTATACACTGCAGGAAATAAAAACATTGTGTTTTCTGTTGGATCATTCAGAAACACTAAGAGGGGGGTAAATTAGTGTTTTTCACTTTTTCGCCCTTTATCGGTGTAAGCGGAAGCGTACTGTATCACAGCAGAGCGTTTCTCAGAATGAGAAATACTTTACTGTAACTATTACGATTTTGTCGAGTAGGTTTTCGTACTAGTGTTGCGCGATCGTAATGGACACAGTGATTTATAGTGGTTCGGCCTTAATTGACCTACGTCCACTTTCCACCAACAAGATGATTCCACTATATAAAATAATGGGTGCAAAAAGCCCTTGCACTAGGCGTATGTTCCTCTCACAAAGTGATATTTAGAATCCCGTACAATAGATGATCACTCCTGGCAACGGTCAGCTCCTCACACAGTGGACGTCTTCTCGTTTCCAGCAGAATGATGCTTATCCTCAGCAGTTGGTAGCTCAATGGATTCCACACAGCTCGTTGTCGCTTAATATAATCCTGACTTATCAAAGAACACAGACAACGTTATGTTAGAGTATAAATCCTCACAGATAATTCCTTACAATGAAGAATAGCTTCTCAGAGAGTAGCTCGTTTCTATTTCACAGCGAAGGATTGCTTCAGCACTTAGTCGTTCAGCAGAGGATTTCCACACAGATCTTGTCTCTCCTTAAGATAAGCCTGCACTTGCTTAAGAGACAACCACAAAGTTGAATTACAAAGATCACGAAGATAGAAACCACAAAGATCACAAAGAAAACCACAAAGCCACTTAGAAGGTATCCGTCCTACACTCAGTTCGGACGTGCACGGTTACCACAGCCGTGACTCACTGCACTGCACACCCAGTGCCTAGGGTGGAATTTTCCGATCCGTTGGCTTCCACGCAACCTGCTTTACTAACCCTCTGTATCAGGCGTTCAAAACTTCTGCACAGCACCCCTGTGCTCGGGAGGAACTCTTTCCACTCCGGCGGCGTTCCCAACTCCTGCTCTACCCTGCAGGTACGAGACTTCTGGCGCGCACCCGCAAGTGCGTGTCTAACTGCTCAAACTCCGTAGGCTCGAGACTTCCCTGCGAAAAGACACGACAAGAACGGCTTCTTGCCGATGGGTCAGCAACCGGTTACTGAATTCAGAGCAGGTATTCACTTAGCTTCCCTCAGACGATTCGCCGGCTGCTCGTTGAACGCACCGAGGACACCTAGTCCCTCTCAGACGATCAAAGGATCTGACCTCAGCCCCTTGACACTCTCACACGCAGCTTGCAAGAGAAAGAACCAGGATACACTTAGCACCTTCCGCTCTCCGTCGATGCACAAAGCTCACTTAGACCACTTAGACCACTCAGACCACTCAGATGCACAAAGGCAGAGAGAAAATGTCGTTCTTGGTCTGATTATAACGGAGAAAGAAGCATAAGGGACGTCCAGGCAATCTTCGAGATTTGTTGCCAAAACTGGCAGCCAGGATTCAGCAACAGTCTGCTCAACGTTTGCTGTGCCATAGAAGGAAAGACACCAACGGTAACTTCCTTTACTCATCTCAATCAAATAAATTATTTCCAATCTCCAACATCTTATCATAATCATATCTAATCGATTGTGATAATCAAATGTATTCGATTTGATATTTCTTCCTTTTACAGCGAGATGTTGCTGCAGGGAATCAGAGATATATTTTGTTTCCAAAAATAACAATTGGAAAGGTAATCTCAATATATTTTGTTGTCTAAGTGTTTATGATAAGATCATTAGGCTACGTTAAACGAACCTAGACGCTCAGAATAATTATCTGAGATAGATTAAAATAAATCTTAGAATAAATCGTGATTATCAAAAATATGTTTCCATATTTTCAACGTCTATGCGTAAAATCACAGTAACATCGTGCTAGAACACAGTAATATATAGCTGTCACTAGCTGTGGTTCAGCAACGCATTGCTCAAGCTCATCACTAAGGATGAACACATAACTTGTGAATCGTTACTACTGACCACCAGTAACGCATTGCTTAAGTTCATCATCAAAACCAGGTCAACATTTTCCTTGTAATTAAAGTCTAAAGTTCTAAATGCCAGTCACATGTCATCACAAGATCATGGCACTAACTAATTTGACAACCACATATTGGAGGGATGTCCTTAGGAGCTAGTCCAGTTTATGTTATGATGCGTTCGAAAAGTTAGGCCTTTTAGGACGGACAGAGGGATTTCAAAAAAAAAATCATGAGAAATAGGATAAAAAGATAACCTGTACTGATTGCTGAAAGCGGTCATGAACGAGAGCCGAATGCCATTAGTACCTCCTACTCCTGAAGTCTCAAGCGGTTGAAGAACACCAAGCAGTGATACTCCGGAGCCCAATAAACAAACCCGACAAGGGGACCCCCTCTGATATACTGCAAAGGTTCAATAAATATCAAATCAGATGTCTTGGTTACCAGTATTAAGTGACCGAAGTAATGGTGGTGCTGCAGACAGACCTTGCCATCCAAAATGACAAGCTCACCATCTACCCATCTGGGGTTCGGAAATCCTGGTTCTGCGAGCCGGCCCTGGCCCTGATATCTGGCAATCTAAACAGCAGTCGAAGAACAAGATCGTCAATAAATTCAAGTGACTGGAACTGAAGTTGGGATGAAACAAGCATACTGGGCAAAGAAAACTCGTACTATAACCATACCACTCCAAGTTGTTCTGGAATAATCCCTTTGTGAGGAAGCTGATAACTTTTGCCAATCTTAGCACGAAATGCAACCTGAAAGAAGTAGACCATTGGTTATCCATTGCGAAACTTTTGCACAAACCGTACCCGATCCATGCTGTCAATATCAAAAGAGCAAGGCTTCATGACATTGTTTTTGTCTTACAACTACTTCATGCGAAACCAAACCACACCAGTTCAAAACAATAAGTTACCTTGCCAGGAGGCACATAACGATCCCCCATGAGCTTTACGGCTTCCACATATTCATAAAAGCGAAGATCTTTTGAATCTCTTTTACGCTTCTCCTCTTTCCACTGTCCAAATTTCCGCTTGAGATGAATTACTTCTGAGGTATAGATCCTGTGGGCACCAAATATACAGTCCTTAGAAACGGAACACCCTTAGCTTCTATCAATTATATATAAATAATAATAATCTACCAAGGAAGGCACGAGCAAAAACAACAAGCTGGATCTTTCGAGAAGGAAAGTTCAAAATGAAGTCCTGAAACCTCATATTAACAAAGAGGGACATGTACAACTAAGAGGATCAAGGGAGTCCGGTATGTCATATGCGATAAAATTGAGTTGATTCAGACAGAGAACGATGACTGTGAGCCTGGCTAAGAGTGAGACTTATCAATTCTCCGACATCCTTAAGAACCTGCCAGACAAAAGAAAGAATAGGATTAAGTACACACCGCCTCCTAGAGGATCCCCGGACCGGACAATAAATAGAAATTAAATCTAACCTTCACTGGTATCTTCTCCCCTCCAATTAACTTTGTCAGCTCAAACACAACTTGATCGATACTGCGCTTATTATGGATCTCTTCTTCTTTGTCAGATGTAAATCGGTTTCTGCGACCAGAATCCAAACTGTGGGGTTTTGAACCATCGAGAAAGAGAATGAAGAATGCCCTCTCTTCTCTAACTTGGCTGGAATCGTAATTAATTCTTTCGCAGGCATGTTGCTAGAGAGCGTTTGAATAAGCCCACCCATGACAACTTTAACCGCAAATTATCTGCATCTGTCTCATTGTCTTCCTCTTCTTCATCCATCATATCCTCAATCACCTTGGCTATCAAGTCTCTGTCCACTTTCCCTGGAGCTGTTACTTTCATGACCTTAACCTTGACACCGGGAACTATGTCTCTTAAAATATTCTGGAAACTAGGGATCTCCTCTGAAAAGTCAGCAGTAACTTCTCTATCGTTACTATCACTCTCCTCTTCCATCAAAATGTCACTTTTTTCTTCTGTTGAATCTCCTCGATAAAGATTGCTAGTGCTTCTCAGTGCATTTGAAGCCTCAAAAGGAGAAGTATGGGAAGAAACCTCTCGCCATTTCAAGTACGCAGCCTGAAAATTAACTACGATGCCATAAGCAGAACACCTTCATGCAATAAATAAGAAATACTTCGGTACAAGATAAAAATCAGAGATACATTGAAGTTACAAAGATTAACAATACTGTTAACCTAGTCAAACAACACAAGACAGGAATGAAGAAATAATATCAAACACATAAAAGTATGTGTTTCTCTTTATCCATATGTGATACAAATATTCATAGAGAATTGAAATGCAAAAGGCTTTTGCCCTGCAAACCGCAAAACTAAAATATAAATTCAATGCATCACAGTGCAATGAAGTACTGATCCCTGACTCGGGAGGAAGCTGGCAGAAAATACACGAAACAAGAAGCGCATTGCCTATAGCATGGAGGTTAAGGAATTTCACAGGACAGTACACAACAAGCAAGTCTAATGCAGTCGAGCAACATCTGAGATGCAATCAATATTCAATTCCATGGTATGCATCCAGAAAGATAAGATTTCTGTCGGGCATCCAATCGCTATTGATCATCAGAATGACTAACAGTTAGGACGTAAGCTTACAGTAGCAATTGCTGACAAGGAAAGCTTACAGCTTTGAGCTAAGAAACGAATCTATAGTTCATGCCTAAAACTTACATACAGGCAGGTTTTGAAATATGTACCTGCTGCTGGTATTCACCCTTTTTGTTCACTTTCAAGAAGAGTTCAAACAGTGGCACTCCAGATGAAGCCGTCGCAAGTTGCCTGTAAACATTCAGCATCAATTTAGTGTGAGAACAAAGGAAATATAATAACCAAAGCCAGAATATTAACTTGGCATAATAACCTCCAGTATTAAGAAAGTAAAGAAATGACACCCCCCCAGTTGGTCTGAAGGGTTAAACAATTAAAGCAAGGTTTGACATATTGTACGTTATTTTATCTTATACACACGTTACATTTTCTATTTTTCTTTGAGGTCTTAATTCGCAGTAAATAAGAAGTCTGCGTGAACAAAATCACATCTCACCATTCAATTAATATATCAATCTTAAGATTGAATTTTCATTCGTTTGATAGCCGAAGTAGTCTGTAAGAACTCATGAGAACTAATCTTAAACCTGGTAAGAACAAACATGTCGATTTAATCTCCCCTTTTGGGAAACGATTGACAGGCAGCTGTTTAAGTGATAATGTAATGAAACCACTACGCGACAAAAAGAAAAGGAAACACCCACCGCCTTCTTCCAAAAAATTCCTTTACTTCTTCCTTACTCCATTTCCTCCTCCCCGACCCCCGGATGACCCCATCGGATTCCTCCTGAGATGGCCAGGAACAATGTCGGTAACGCCGAACAGCAGCCGGCCCACTCCCCCCAGACTGTCGCCACAGCAGGAGCTACCCTCAGGCGGAGGCTTAGGGCCAGGCCCGACCCCTTCCTCGTCGTTTGCCGCTGCTTCAGCGTCGTCACTTCCATCGTCGCCGTCCTTTGCATCGTAGTCAACGTCCTCTCCGCGATCCGGTCTTTCGAGGAAGGTTACGATGTAAGCTTGCTCGATTGGATCTCGTTTTTCTACCTCTGTCTCTTCTTTGGTTGAATATTCTTAGCTGTTACTGCTTTAGGACTGTGATTCGGGGGATTGTCGTGCTCAGTGCACCAAGTTGCTAACTTTTAGGATGCCGCACATTGTTGAATGGTTAGACTGTTTGTCACAAGGGATCGAAAATGTCGGGATTAATGAGACTGGCTGCACGTTTGGTTTTGCATAAATGGATAGTACATAGGAATGGTGTGTCCCTCTCTCTTGATGGAGAAACGGGCAGGATAATAATATGATTGTTCCACCAAATATTAGATCGCAATAGGCCATAATGGAATCAAAATCTTTGTGGAAATCAAACAGGCTTTCAACATCCTATTTGTCTCGCTAACATGACAGCGCTGTTTATGTACTGAGTGTTGCTTCCATATTCATGGCCTTTATTTTTTATCGTGGTGAACTGTAACGTTTAATTTGCAAGACCAGTTGGTCCACTCCTGGGTTGGAGATATATGTGCTGTGTTGAGTATTTCCTTGTGTTGGATCTGAATTCAGGTATTTGATGGAATCTTCCGTTGTTATGCGGTCATCATTGCAGCTTTTGTGGTTTTGGCAGAGACGGAATGGAGATTCATCATCAAGTTCTGGAAGGTTCAGCTACGCTTCTATCTTCGTCTTTGAATCCTGTTGTCTTGCTATATTGAATTATGTTAATTGTTGGAGGATGTTATGGTTCCATCTTTACTTGTGGTAGCATCAACTAGTAAAGTTTAATCTTCTAGGTCCGATACTGAGCAGAAGTGTCTTCTCTGCAACATTGTTTTCGCAGATGACAAACTATGTATCTTTGCTGTCAGTCCAGCAAAATTGCAAGAAACATTTAGCTTAAAATTTTGAGGATATATAGAGCCCGCTTTCACTGTGGAAGAAGCAGTTACCACCAGTCGCTATCCACTATGGAGTTTGTTTGAAGTATTCCGTGGCAATAGAGTTGTTGTGGGGCTAGTTTTCCAACTAATAATCGATGTCATGGTAATTTAATTTGGAATAATATTACTTCGCCCCTGTGAGATTGGAGAAATTTGCAAGATTTTGTTTCTCAGAAATAGTTATATGGATTAACATTGAGGAAAAGGTTATTGGATCATAAAAACGGCTTGCTGGTGTCAAAGTGTTTGCCTGCCATATTATTTTTGTGGTGGTTCTAAACTTATATTACTCTAACCTAACTCCAGCTTATCATCCGGATATATGGGCACACTATCTTAAGTATGATTCGAAATGGTTCTTCCATAACATGTCACAGAAGAAATTGAAAAAGAAAGAGTCTTAATTTGCTAGAAGTTTTCGACATTGAACATGTAGAGTTTTTCCATTCCGTGTAGTCTTTTGTGATCGCATTCCTTGGAAGATCATTTTGGCTTCTAACGGAAGTCTGCTCCATTTCAATTTATTGCAGATATTGGAATACTGGGCTGGAAGGGGTATGCTGCAAATCTTGTATGTAACTTTGCAGGAATATTGTCTCTGATTCTTTATTCTTTTTAACTTTTCAGGGCTAAAAATCCAGTATAAACAGTAGTTCTAGTGCGACAGGATACGATTGGTTAGCTAATTTAAGTAGAGTATCTTTCTTGTTGAATTTACATATATGGCTTGTGTTTCAGGGTGTTGGTTTATAGAGTTCTTAAACTCCGGTCACTACACCTTTCATATAGGAAGTTGATCCAGAAAGCATAATTGGCCTGCTTTTAATAGACAAACATTTCTAGGATTTAGCTACTCACAACTTAGTTTGATCGCACATTACAGTCTCCATACCTTTGAACTGCTCAACAAGACTAAAAGTTTTCCTCTCGGATAAATTGCCTCCTGTTTGAGCATATTTTAGTGGGGACCGTTTACTTCTACCCTACAAACTTACTGCTGACTTCTCCTGCAGTGTTGCTGTCATGACAAGGGCTTTCCCAAACTATACTAGTGAGGAAAAGGAGCTTGTTCTTCTTCAGGATGTTGCTGCCTACCTGCTTCTTGGCTGTGGAGTGGTGTATGTAATTGCGGTAAGATGATTTCTGGGGATGCAACTTTTTAATTTCTCCGTGTTCCCAGGTGGCTTATAACTATCGACCAGTTTGCCTGGATTTGCGATTTGAATCATATCTGGTAAACTTCCAGTGTGCATTTTAGTATCTGAAATTATCCTCGAACTGGGCAGGGCCTCCTGTGCATTGGCTTCCTGAAACGTAAACGTCAGGAGAAAGAGATCTCGAGGGAGCAGGCACTGAGAGATTTAGAGGTAGGTTGTTCTTTTCGGAGGATCCTTGTGAAATTGAAGACGAGACCATTAGCTTGATAAATCTATGACCTTCTCTTCTCTTCGGCCTCCAATTGCCGTAGGATTTAGAGCGGCGACGAGAGGAGCTGGAACAATTTCTGGTGCCAGAGGAAGTTTGATCGGGATCTTTTCTAACAATCAATGCTCCAACGACTAGTTGTGACATGGCCTCGTGTCGCCTATCAGTGTGCAGTCTCAACCTTAATGTGTTTGAGTGTTCTATGTACAGTCGAATGTCTCCACACCATTGCCGATCTCATGTTTCCCCTAGGAAGAGCAGCTATCTGTTATATTGTTGTATCCACCATTCTTTTCACTGAACTAAGGATGAACTCATGTTCAGCAGCCATGGAATGGAAGTCGTCCTCCTTGGCAACACTTCAAATGGTCATTAACCGTTTTATTTTTCTGTGGGATGAAATCATGGAAGTCTGTTTCTGACAACAATCTCTGCAAATAAATGATTTGCTACAATCCTGAATCTATCTTCATTTCTTAGTTAAACAACCCAGTATTGGTGGAACTTGTGCTCCTGTTTGCTTCCTGTCTAATTTCTTTCCATTATCTTCATTCCTGGTGGTCTTTTCCCTCGTACTGTGATTATTGATCCTAAATTTTACTTAACACTAGAAGTAATCCTGCTTTGATCAGATGTTAGACTTCTTGAAAGTTGGTACATTGTTGATCCTTGTCATGCCATTTGCGATATGTCCAGTCCAGTTGCTTTCCCTTTTCATTGCTGTAAACCGGGTATTCTAAAGATCCGGGAACTGCTGCCGTTAGCTTCCTCTGACAACTCGCTCAGCTGACTCAGAACTAAGGTAAGGTGTTGAAATGGACCTAATCAGGTATTCTCCACTCCTTATCTTGGTGTTGTCTATGCCCTTAGAAGAAAACACATCTTAATCTATCTGTTGAGTTCATTGCCATTGGTCTCATATAGAAACGTAACCTTTCACCTGTTTTCCAGAGTTCGGGTTGTTTCACATCGGCAAGAAAAGTAAATGCTGCCGTGGCCCCGTCCCTGTATGACGTGGTCTCGTCGACTTTTGCCATTGTTTGCTGAAGATGGTCGGGCTGTAACCTCATAATGGCACCCTGGATGCTCAAAGGAGGTCAGCAGTGGCGTCACCACAGACTCTGGTAAGCCAGGCCATGCAATTTGCAATCATGTCATGTTGCGCCCTGATCTAATATTTCAAAAGTCATGCAACTAAAGACTTTCTCCCCACGCTACTCACTACTCATCCCATCTTCATTTACAGAACATTTAGTTCATGCACGTTGTGTTGGTAGGCATGTCCTTTCCCCATTCAGATAGACTTCCACATACTAGTTAAGGTTTCCATCTTCTTACATTCATTGCATTATTTGGTTCATTCGAGATGTTTCATTTGCACATAGTTTTGTTATCCGATTATCCTCGTCGACTCGAATTCAATGGGACTGAAAGTATAGCACGAACATGAATTTCCCATATTGGATGTGAGACATCCCATATGGACCAAGCTGATGGTTGCACCAAAGTACATCCACATTAATGTTAAGTAGAGCCAACAAACAAAATCAAGGAATTTAGGAGGGATCTAGAAACATAGGGCCGGCAAAACATGAGGGCATTCTCTAGATTAGTTCCCAATGTTGTTTGGGAGAAATTGTTCCAATTAATTGAAAGTGGCAATGCCATGCATGTGATGGGTCTAATCTCGTTCATATGTTGAAATTGTTCAACTAATGTCATGACAAGGTAGTCCTACTACTTACCAATTCACATTCCTCTATAAATTCCATCCAATTACAACCTCAAATTCTTGCACACACAGCTCCACCCCCCCCCCCCCCCTCTCCCTTGATCCCTGTGGTTTGTAAGAAAATGGAGGCACGCGGGCCTGGTTTGCTCGCGGTCTTGTTTGTTGTTGCCGTGAGTTTCGTCGATACGGCGGCGAGCGCTCGCCGTTCACTCGAGAGGGATTTGCCTGTCATGTCTCACTTTCCTGTGATAATTCCCACCTTTCCGAAGCCCGGTTCTCCCATCATCCCTGAGTTTGGTTTCCCCGGGTTCCCCAAGATAGGATTACCGGGATTCCCAAAGCTGAAAGTGCCCGGTGAACCAGGAGTAGCCCAGGAGCCGCAGCCCTCGGAAGTCCCAATGTGCCCGGAGATCCCGGAAGCGCCCCAGGCCCTGGAGGAATCACTAATACCTGAGTTCCCTCATCATCATCTGGAGACCGAAGAGGCGAAAGTGCTCTATAGTCCAAAGGTCCTGGTTGAGCCCAAGTCGTTTGAGCTACCTCCTATCGCCGAATCGGAAGAGCCAAAAGTCCAGGAGAGTCCCAAGTTGCCTCCTATCCCCGAATCGAAAAAGCCGACAGTCCAGGAGAGTCCCAAGTTACCTCCTATCCCCGAATCGAAAAAGCCGACAGTCCAGGAGAGTCCCAAGTTGCCTCCTATCCCCGAATCAGAAGAACCAGCTCCTGGAAAGCAGGAGGAGCCCGATGAAAGTCCAAAGCTTCCCACTACCAACACTCTTCCCGGGAAACTCGAAAACAGACCCTTTGTGATGGCGAACGGCACTCCATGAGGACCAGGACACTGGATCGTCAAGAGGATGCATACGCTAAAGCCTAATGGAGAGGATTAATCGTGTTACTACTACATCATTAATCTCCCATGAATAACTATTATCGCTGCTCATGACTCGATGTCATTGTAAAAGACCTCAAGAGCAGTACACGTCTTCTTATCCTACACTTCTTCGATACTCGCACCATCGTAGAGTCAAGATACGGATTAATAATCAGCAGCACCAGTATAGGTGGCTGCATAATCCTCCGACTGTCTAGTTCGACCAACGCAAAGTCTGCAACTGAGAATTTCAAAACACCTTCGTTACCATTTCCTATTCTTTTGACGAAAACAGAGTCAGTAAAACAGGACAAAGCAAAACATCAGCCTCAATAAACTGTAAGAACTGGAGATGAACAGAGTTCTTCTCATCACGAGATTGAGTTCCGCCACCTCCTCGGTACCCTCCTCACCACGGGCTTGTCGCCAACAGTGGAACCCTGTGGGCCTATCTCCGGGCTGTCGAGGTTGTTCATCTTCGTCAGCTTGCTCAGTTTCTTCCACCCCGTAGTCCACGCCGAACCTTGCTTCTGCTTTGAGACCTTGTCTTGCTGCTGTTGTAAGTTCTCGACAGTGTTCTGCAGCTCGAGGTATTTGGCCTTCATGCTCTCGAGCTCAAACTTTAGCATGTTGATGTCCTTCTTTGCGGCAGCCCAGCCTTCCTGGAATGACTGCGGGGTCCCCTCGAGGAGGGTCTTCCGGTTTGTCACGAGTGGCTGGTACTGGATATCAGTGGTGTCCTTGAGGGAGGAGTTAGCGATTGCGTTGCTGATCTTGACCTGCTCAGAGAAGAGGACCTGGACAACGACCCGAAGAGGGAGACGCTCGTTCTGAGCGGCGTGCATGCAGGCGTCAATCGAGAGCTTCTGGCAATCCATTATCCGGCACAGCCGCTTCCTCTCGTGCTCAGTCAGCGTTGGATGTGCCTGTTTAAATTAGCTTCGATGATGATCCCAAATCAAAATAAAAGGAAACGGCAGTTGGCCTTGAATAATATAAGTGAATACCTTCAGGTACGAGTCGATGGCCCGGTAAAGTCCGTCATCACAGCTTCTCGCTGATTCCGGTAAGGCCTCGGCTAATACCTGGAACTTTGTGAGAGACAGATTTCGATCCCGGGACACCTCGGTGAGGTAACTGTCCACAAGCCTGGCAACCCTCATCTTTGCATTATGGCTGTTAATCCTTTGGGGTCCATCGTACGCGCTGTGCTTGTCAGAGAATGACTGCCTGCTTGGGCTCATTCCATCAGTCTGTTCCTGCACAAGGAAGTGCTCTAAAAGCCTCTGGACAAGGTCTACGTCATACATCGTCTCGCTCTTGTTATAGGAAGGTATCAGAAGGTCCGCCAGCGTTGCCTGCTCGAACTGCATCCCGACCCGTTTCTCGAGCTCTGTAACGAGTGCAGGTGCCACCTTCAACATGTTCGCCATCCGAAGGAGCCGAAGGAGGAAACTGCACGAGGCGCTGTCCCTCTGCTGCGGGATTATGCTAATCAGGCTCTCGATGATCATCCTCTGATCCTTTGACTGAACCATAGGGGTTTCATCCTTGTGGCTGGCCACCACCATGTGCAGCCCTCCTTTCCAGCTGCTGTTTCCTGCTAAGCTGCTAAGCTCGTCATCCCCTGGCCCCATCCTATCCTGTAACAACCCAGGGAGCCACTTGGACGCATAGTGCGCGATCGCAGCCCCGATCAGCTCATATCTCATCCCTTTCACCTTTATTGCTGTGATCACCCTCACAAAATGGTCGATCCTAAGGATTGAGACATCCTCGAACCACCAGTCTGGTGGGACCTGCACGTTTCTGCTGGGGCTCGACTCCTTGATGTCGCCATTCCACTTCGGGCTCGAGACCTTCGGCGTCTTCCCTGTGTAAGCCCATCGGATACCCTTTGGATTCGCGCAAGCCTTCCACGCGATTGACTCACTGCAGCGCCGCACGATCTGCAGGTTCTCTGCCCATGGTGAGAGCTTTTCACAACTCTTTAGGACAAGGATTGAGTCCCTCCATGATGACAACACGACATAACTAAGGAATGCCTCAGTCTTGAATATCAGGTTGCCTTCCTCTAGGTCCTCCGTCATCTCAAGATACTCCGCCGTGCAACGCAGGCCCGAGATGTTGGCTGCTGTTAGATCAACTGCGATCCCATAGCAGAACTTTGCAGCAAGCTCAAAGGACTCTGGCCCACCTGGTAGGTCGTCCAGCACAACCTTACTGAGCTCCGGGTCACGGGCCTCATAGATCATCCGGTTGAACTTCCCGCTCCTCGAGAGTAGAGGATACTGCAACAACAACACCGACGATCCGCAATCATTTCCCCGAAATCAATCCACAGTCATTTGAATAAAAACTATAAGATAGTGTCATTTCCAATCTCAATTCCTGCATTTCCTGTGAAACAAATAGGCATCAGGCGGTCATACCTTGTGTAAGTAGAAATTGATTTCTCCAACCTGGACGAGGAGGTCGCTCGGGATATCAGTCGCGACATACCTAGGAATTGGAGTGCTACTTCGTCAACCATTTCTCAAAATGCTCAGGCAAGTCGACCAAACAGAGAAACACGGAAACATTATCCACTCGCAGCACAGGTGCATCACGTCACAGGCGAATGCACCCAAACACGCCAATCCCCGCGAGAGAGATTTCTTACCAAGACTGGTCACGGAGTTCGAACCCATCAGTCTTGACCCCCTGCCTGTTCGAGGTAAGGGCCCCACCGTTGCAATAGTCGCGGCCAGAGAATGACTCGCTCTCGGATTCCCACATACCGCGAGAAATCCTCGTACACCCCTCTGCTAAGGTTTGAACATCAAAGGCTTCTGGGTGAAGAAGCAGTCAGAAGGAACAAAGAAAAAATCCAAACAGGGAGTGAAGACAAGCAGAAGCAAGAGCAGCAGCAGCGATAGGCTTGATGAGGGAAATAGACCCCACGTATGCTTTTGTTTAGTCCGTCTGCAAGGGACAATTTGTTTCCTCCCTTCCGAGGTTATTACACTTTCACAGGTGGTGGCTAGCACGTTGTTACGCCCCCACGGACACAAACTTACCATCGACTCGGTTTAGAAATGACCCGCGGATCGAGTCATTAGTGTTTCCTTATGGCTTAAAAACACCACAACTGATCAGCACCAATGAAACTGATACTAGACAATGGGTCAGTCATATTGGCTAGCTGTAAATGGAAGTAACATTTCATCCTTATTCTTCCCAAGGGAAATGAAAGTTCATGCCAATAAATGTATGAGTGCAAGCAAGAAACCCATTAAAATCAAGGGTTGGGGATGGATAGGGAGGAGGAATTCATGTCGTAGAAATGATTGGATATGGAGGTCCAGTTTGTAACTCTGCTAAATGTAATATTTGCTTCATTGAATGGCGAGTAAGCATGACTAGTGCAAGACTTGGGATGAGACCGGTGGCTTGGGATTTTTTCCTCGAAAGAAATCAAAACTAGGAACAAAACAGGGTTTTGTTTTTATCTTATTCTATAATGTTTCCCTCTTTCTCCTTAGGATTCTATAGTAGTAGGCAGTAGTAGTAGTGGTGGTGGTAATAATAATAATAAATAGTTTTTATACATGTGGAGAGGAGATGGACCACGTTAGACAGTGGCCATGCCATGCCCATCCCATCCACACATGCAAAAATCTTTTCCCCCTAAACCCAAACCCAACATGCAATGTCTGTATTCTGGAAGACAGTGGAAAACGCACTCCCATATTATCATCATATCATCCCCCAATATTATCTTATTACATTAGTAATAGAAGACAAGAATTCCCATCAAGATCCCCCCCACCCCACCCCCCCACACCACACACACACCTTGTGATTTCTGTTCTATAGTTGTAGTTGATTCCCATGCCCTGGTCTTTTTGCAGGGATGAAATGAAAATCATGAGAGCATCGGGAATATAGGAAACCTTTACTATGTATGGAGTATCTCTGAATCAACTTACGTGTGTTTCTGTTTGTGCTTTGATCTTGGTTGAAGCACAGTTTTATTCTTCATGAGTTATTACAGAACATTTTTCATCTTCCTTAGAAAATTGACAGACCCCCCTGGTCCCATGAAGAGACAGACCAAGAAATCAATGTAGCCCAAACGATTGGTTTCGAAATATGGCTTAGTGTCAACATCGATATTGAAGAATATTTTGGACTCCCATTCGAAATTTGCATTTCTTCCATCTTTCCTGTAGAACCTCTCAACCAAAAAAAGGAATCGGTTTTACATGTCAGTGGTGCCTTGCAGACTTGCAGTTGCTTGATTCTGATAAAGTGCTTATGAGCTAAACCGAACAAGGGTATCATCACGCGGATTCGGTATTGTTACGATTCAGAAGCGCAGTCCTTCTCGATCAGAAGCATGTGGAGGCGATCTGCGCTATCTACCGCCCCTACGTCCGTCAGCGCTTCCGAGAGCCTGGCACAGCATGCTATAATATCGGATCCGGTGCTCAAGCGTTTCCACTGATCGATGACTTCTCCCGCCTCTTTTGTGTGACCCAGCATCAAATAGCTAGAGATAATGCATAAGCGATTCCGGCTGGTCATTTTCTGTTTAGTCATCACCAAGGATTTCCATATCTGATCGACCTTCGATTTATTTCCGAGGCTGGCATAGAGTATGACGAGCAAATCGTAAGTGATCCATTCTCTCTGAGAAAACCGTTCCTCCTCTGCTTCGACGAGTCCGTTCTCACCCTCTGAATTTGGGAGCATACCTGAGGCAACATAGACATTCAACAAGTTCCTATATCTTTCCCATCCTTCTTCCCTGGAGTAACTTGGGTCACGAATCATTTCATCCAGAACTTGCCCAACTCGATCCATATTCACAGCTGCTGCATAAGAACTGATCCATAAATTGTACGAGAAAATATCAAGGGCTACCTTCTTGCGCTTCATTCCTTCGACCACAGAGGGAACTTTTTCTAGCTGCCCCAGTGACATGTACATAGTCATCATTTCATTGTACACGAGAGCGTCGAAAGCGATGTTAGAAGACTCCATTTTCCTGTACAGATCCTCAGCCTTATCAGTGAGTTTTGCGCTGGCGTAACAATGAAGAATAGAGGTGTAAGTCTCACGGGTTTTTGCCTCGATGGGAAGACCATCAAAATACCGCTCGGCGGCATCTATACCAAACACCTTACACATCAGCTCTATACGCGAGGCAAAATCATTGTTGGACCATTCATGCCTGTGATGTGAAACCATCCATTCCGATACCTGCATTCCAAAGCAATTGAAAAGAAGATCACAGTAAGACAGAACACGAATCACTGATATGAAGTAAAAGTTTAAAACATCCTCCGATGACCCAATTGAGAACCTCACAACAGATCCTGATAGTAACAAACAATACTGAGTAACTGGTATAGTGCAACATTCAGCCGAGGTCATAAAGCAATCGGTGCGCTGGAATTCATTCTTGATGAAAGAGTAACTCTGAGTCCAATGACCACGATAATGATATGAAATATTTCATGATAACTTGAGCTATGGGTAGCACAAGAGAGCGAGAATTCAACAAATCATCAAAAGCCTCAAATGCTCTACGCAACTACAGACCAAAGATCATGACAACAAGGTGAGTGAGAACAAGATCGAGGGTCCCGAACCTCGAGAGCGTGCTTATAACGCTGAGACTTTCTAAGGTCTTTCAAAATGCGACGGAGCTCCGGGGCAGAAACTCCATTCCCTTCCCCCACCCATTTCCCGATGACATCAACAGCGCTCCTCTTCGGATGCCTCAATCTAAATATCCTGCTCCTCAAATCATCCCTCTCCTCCACACCACAACCCTCATCCAAATCCACCGCCTTGTTCTCCGCTGTAATAGAAGCTAGCATCCTACGGGAAACGTAACTACCTCCTCCGCCACTAGCATCTCCATTTCTCAACACACGCGATCTGCACATCAACGAAGCAACCATCGACACAACGAAGGGGGAAACCAAAAGGAGCAACACTAGAAAACGACTAATTGGGACACCGGATGACAGCGGATTCACAGGGGATTACCTCCTGCCGGTTGTTGCGAGGAACACTCGAATCGCCGCCATGAACGTTCGGTCGTCCGAGTTTTTCGCTGTGCTTCAGTTCGCTCGTAGGATGGAGGCAACGCGGGCGAAAGCCACAAACTAAATGGGCCTATCTTGCATTAATGGGCCGGATCAAGGCCCAATGTAATATGCTCTTGTTGGCCCAAGTTGATTCACCGGCATGATCGAGTGCCGGTTTGCCTGCACATGAATCGGAGGAACTTGCGAAGTCCATCCGAGCGAGCGAGAAAGGCAATCGAGAACATAGTAGCTGCAATAATACTTCCCAATATTCAGCTTGGCGGAAAACAGACAGTGCGTACAAGCATCGCAGGACATCGTGTATAGTACACTGGAAGTACCAAGCTATTGCTTCAACTGGACTGGTTTTAGATGAGCCCATGGGGGGCTCGTGTGATCTTCACCCGGTCGAGGCAGGACTTTCCGTCGAGTACATTGCTCTGCTGAAGTTCTAGGTAGTCCTTATATTTCATGCCTAGGTATGCAGCTCTGTTGCCTGTTTGTTCCAGCAACCCCTCTATGGGGCTAACGAGCGTATCAGGGGATGGGCCGCTAGCTACTGATATCGACATCCTTGTGGCATGGTTGTTCACAACTGCCCGGTGCAGTACACTCTTGTACTTTCCATTGGTTGCAATCTGCGATAAGGCAAAAGAACGATTAGACGTTGTATTTGTTTCCCTCCCGGGTTGGATTTGGCTTGTAAAATCTACCTCGAGGTGATCTCCTGTGTTAACAAGGAATGCGCCTGGGATTGCATCAACCATCACCCACTTGCCGCCGTGGAACACCTGCAGGCCTCCAATCCCGTTCTGCACAAGCATCGTCAGGAGACCGTGGTCGGAATGCGGTGGCATCCCCATTGCAAGCTCCGGCTGCGGACATGGGGGATACAAATTCGCCGTCAAAATCTGCAGGCTGGATTCCATGTCCAAAACCTTGCTCAAGTACTCCCACTCGAGGCCCAGACTCTCCGATATTCCGCCGAGCAATCCCTTCACTAAATTCCGGACCTTCTCACAGTACTCTGACAAAACATCACTGGATGGAACATGGGCCATAAGCACCACCAAATGAATGCCCTCGAGTGAACAAAAATAAGCACGAGCGAAATCCTACCTGAAGTTCTCGGGTTTGCTGGGAGAGTGAAACTTGGGATGTACCATGACCTTAAGGAAATCCCGCCAGAAGAACACCTTCTCGACCGAGGCATTGAAGCTCGTCCCAAATCGGATGGGGTCGAGCACGTGCTTTGCATGGAATTCTCTCTTGTCATCCTCCGACAGATCGAAGAATCCTCTGCACACCCCAATGATCGCCTCCATCAGTGTCTCGGGTATCCCATGGTTAATCACCTACATGAAAAAGTTGTCAAATTTATCTGCAAATTAAGCAAAGCAGAGTGAAACAGAACATCACCATGAAGAAGCCCCAATCCTGGCAAGCCCGTCCAAGCTGCACGATCGCCTTGGACCGTCGGCCAGGGTCTTCGGACAGGAGGAGCGAGAAATCGATGACAGGAATGGAGTCATGGTCTTTTGTGTACAGAGGGAGGTCGTAATCGTCGGCGGCAGAGGCAAAAGCATAGTCGGAAGGTATGGAAGTGAGGCCGGGGGATTCGGACAGCGCCTTGACGGACATCGGGATATGGTGGACGGTGGCCGTTGCTGCAGACATGGATAGATTTGGTGTTCGGGGGATGAGAGTAAGGAGGACAAATGATTGATTCAGAAGCCAAAACAAAAGCAGAGGAGAGAGACCAAATGATTGATTTTTATTACTATTTTTGTTATATATATAAAAAAGGATACAAATTAAAAAGAGCTAATAAATAGTGATATTGGTAAGCCAGAATAAAGAATGATGAAATTGTTCAAGTATATTATACTTTTTGGGAGGAAATATATCATATTTATCCAAACCAATCTTATATAATTTCCTTTTTAAAATTGTAAGTAAAGAGTCCCTGATTGATTGACGAAGTTAACCATTGCTTAGCATAACCCGGAGTTCATCCACACGGAAGCCCCGCAGAGGGAGAAGATGATGATTTTGTTTTTCTGGTGACGGTCCGGTATTCGGGTTTTGCCCCTACTAATTCATATTCAACTCGGAGAGAGCATATAATTGGTGAGTGAGTCTCCCAACAGGAGTTACTGCATGTAGCAGGTTTCGAAGACGATGATTTTGTTGACTCTGCAAATCTTCCTCCTATCTCGCCTTCTACATTGCTCGAGCATATCTCCTGGAGAGTTGAATGCTTTGACTCCAACGATCACCGGATGTCCTCCTAGGGAATGCGACCTTGTTAGGTTCCACCATCCAGCTCAACATGGCTCAGCCGGACCAGAAGTTGTTCAACTTCGCCTCTGGGATGCCGCGCCAGGTACTGTAGCAGATTCCGAAACCCAATTTGTGTTTTCGATTGATTCAAACGGAAGCAGCCAATACACGGATGGGCTGGCATTCTTCCTCGTGTCGGAGGCATCTGACATAATCCACAAAGGAAGTATCTCCTGCGGAAGCCGTCTTGGATTAACTGATCTTACCAATTTTAATCCCATACCGAATTAACAAGCCTCGACACACGTATTGGCTAGCTTCGTTAAATATACTAAGATGCTAACCTGATTAAAAGGTAACCAAGGATTAACGTTTATGATAGTCCAGTCCAGGCATACTTAATCCAATCCTACCCTGACGGAACACTCTCGTGTAAATTGGCCTGAATGAAGAGACTAGTGAACAAACACAGCTCTGCCCCTGTTGCTCCATATACAAATAGTTTAAGGCAGTTTGAAGCTGCAGTGCCACTAAAGAGCCCCCCCATCTTGCGTTTCGTCATTGTCGTCGTCGCCATCGTCCGTCCCACTCCCTGAACTTCCATTTTCCATGTCCCGGTTGCAACCCCGACGAGTCTCTTTGTCTGATTCTGGCCCTTCTCTGTGGTTATCTTCAGCATGCTCACTGCCACTATAATCCTCTGTATCGTCGCTGTCATGTTCCGAATCCAGATTTTGTGTACCAGCACCAGCTGCGAATTTTTCTCTCAGGTCAGGTGCGACAATCCCAATCATTTCAGCCAAGGCTCGCCGTTCACCAAGTTTTGCAACACTATCAGAAGGGGTATTTTGAGACTCCGCACCAAAGCGATTCGAATTAGGTAGAGGCGGGCCACTATTGTCCTCACCCTTGCTTCTTGGAGATTCATTCTCTCCATGAACAGAAGGAGCAGTTCCACAAGCCCAGCTCCCTGCAACTTCTGATGTCAATAGATCCGCCGTTCGAATTGTGCTTGCAGTTTCTCTTTCTGTATCTTCAGCAACCTTCTGTGATGAGGGTTTATCGGAAGGCATTCCGGGAATTGAATCCACACATTGAGTTTGAGAACAGCCAACCGTGTCCGGTACTTTGTATTCATCATCAAGCTGCATGGTCTCCCCGGCCAAATCGCACCCTTGGTTCAGACTATCATTTGGGGCTGCACTTTCTGTTCCAAGAACCCTTTCTGTCTCCATGTTCTCATCCTCCAAAATTGGCTGAGTACCAACCCCATTGATGTCTGAACCGAATCCATGATTGATGTGAGAATCAACAACATTGAGATCCAGTTCTTGAGTGTCCTGACAATCCCGTTGGTGTTTTTCGGTAACACTCGCTTCATCCGTGGAATTTCCAGCATGCTCTTCATCACGTCCACGTACCAAAGCAGCAGAACTTTTGCTACCTTTATCACCAAGATAGATGTTGCGCCCCTCTTCAATCCTCCTCCTGTACATGTCAATCTGATCATTCCTATTGGGAACAACATTGAGATCGATATCGAGGGAGGTATTCTCATAATTCTCCTCGTCCTCTAGAGTCCTCTGCATTGCTTTGAGTTGTTCCTGCTGCTTTGAAAAAAGGACAAGTATTTCTTCAGTTGACGTATAAAATGCACGTAATTGCGTTTCCCTGCATCAACGAATAATCAAGAATTCACAGTTAAGAGAGCCAAAAATAACGAAACCAAGGAAATATGACCAACCTCAAAAAAATAAACGAAGAGCATGACAACTAATTCATATAGGCTAATGATAATGAAGAGAAGCTAAGAAATGGACAGACCACATTTAAGAGAATAACCAGACAAGATTCTCTGTCAGGACATCCAAGTTACTGAATTGCCTGGTAAAAAACAATATTTAAAAAACTTCTCCAAATGATAATTCTCACATTTTAATACCTCACCTTAGCATTACTCTTTCCCTGGCACCTTTTAGTCTCCTCCTCTCAAAATCAAGATCTTTAATGGCAGCGCTAATCTCAAGCTCTAAGGCTGAGACCTTAGCCCATGCTTCTTCCCGAGCAGCCTGCTAACATCACCAAGAAATGTGTCAGATAATATCCTTTTTCTAGTTAACGCAACCTTGGAAAACTTAAGAAAATTGAAAAGCAGATTATAATCAAGAGGACCATCGGGAAATATAAAATATGTACCTTTTCATTCTCAAGCTCCGTATTTAATCGGCCGATATCACTTTCAAGCTCCTCAAGTCGCTATTCCATGCCATGCATCAACAAATTCAGGCACGGCTTAGTATTACGAACCTCTCACTCTATATAAAGACAAACCAACATCTGAAAAGCCTGCGTATTACTTTTTGTCCTTGCAGAGATATTTGTTGTTCTTCGCAAATGTGAGCTTCTAATTGCCTCACTTTGTTGTCCGAGACAACCAACTTTTGCCTTGTTTCTTCCTGAAGCAGTGTGAACTTACTAAATCACAAGGCCATATGACAAGCAACAACTATAGATAAAAGCAATATAAGACAGGAAGTATACCAATTTGAGTCTCAAATCATCCAGCAGCGCACATCTCTCTTTCTCAGATTCCTTTGAACCAAATTATTCATTTACTGAATTAGATGCTAAGACATAAAGCCCTTGTGTACCATATGAACCAGAAGCATAGAAACCACCAGCCAAAGCAGAAAGAAATGCATACCTGAAGTTTGTATATTACTTCCTGATGCTCTTTTTCATGCTTTGTGGCAGCATCTGCATATTCCTTCAATTCTTGTTGAGCATCAGCCTGAGCTCTTTGAACTGCTGCCTTTATATCAGCAGCAGCTTTCACACGTTCTTCTTTTCTTTGCTCTCGCTCTTCCTCCAATGATGCCTTGAGCTTCTCCAAAGATATCTTCTGACTGTAGAGAAGTTATAATGACCATTATATAGTTATACTTGTCCTGTAGTAGCAAGAGAAATCTGGAAAACCATATAATCCAACTAGACCATCACTTGGGAAATCTTATAGAGGGTAACCTGGCATGAGGCAAAGATAAAATAACTGGGCTAGAGGAATATTTAGAAAAGAAAATGAAAGACACGATTCTATCTCCCCCAGCAAAAGTGGCCAGAGATTCAGGACATCCAGATGGCTCTTGAATTGCTGTTGCTTCACTGCTGGTGCACATTAAAAAAGATCATGGAACTGTTCCACACAATTATGCAAGTCCTTAAAACAGGATCATTCTGAGCCAGAAAGGATTATAAACTATTTGGCTATTTGCATCCTCATACTTGAAACAGAACATTAATATAGCAATTGGGCTGAGGATCAAGCACATAACTAAACTAACTACTCTGTGATGATTCAACATTTACAAACCTCAAAGTGGTCCTCATATTCAATGACTCAAACATTTCACAAGCTCTAACCAATAGAACAAAACCAAATGATGTATTGTTCTTCAAGACAACTTGTTTGAATTTCATGGGTCAATGTTCTTCCAACTTCACTTTGCATGTGGAAGATCATTCACATTTCAATGATATCAACATTAAGGATATTCCTAGGCTTGTTATCGGAGAAGTCAACCAATATCTTAAGACCAAAACTATGGAATATGGGTTTGTCACCAAGCACCTACCTTTTTGTTATTAAAGTACCCCTTAAGCGAAATAAGTTTAAATGATTTTTTATGGTCATAGAGATTACTAAATGACGTGATAGATGTCCATAAAAAACATAGCCATGAATTGTGTTCAAGAAAAGGCAAAAACAAACTATGATTGATAGATGTCTAACAAAACAATTTGTTCCTTACAGTACATACTGTTCAGATAAAGAAGACTAAGCATTTTTTCATCATTTCCTAGGGTTAGAATTTTGCTGAGAGATAATCAAAGGGTCAAGCTTACAAACTATAGCCTCTTGGCTGCTGATATGGTCCAGAAATAGCATAACAGAAGTCTGAAATTCATACCTATTGACAATAGCATTTGCTTCAGCACAAGACTGCAAAGATGCACTAAGCCTCTCATTAAGATCCTCCCTAGCATGTTTTTGCTCTGCTATTGACTTGCATTGTTCAAGGAGTTCCTTCTGTTTGTTGTCCAACATATCTTTCAAGTCTTTAATTTGTTGACTATAAGATCCAGAAATTGATTCTTTGAGGTCCTTCATTTCCTACATCGAGATTTTTAAAAGAAAACCAGCTGCATCCATTAAGTGGAAAACTGAAGCGTGCAAACTTTGCATGTCTGAGTAGAAAGAGAACTTAGAAATGCATAATTTAGTTGATGGACAGCTAGAGAGACCTAAAAAGGTGTAAACAAAAAATAAGAACGATTCAGGTTATACATACATACACAAAAAACGGAGCAAACCTTTTCATGGCATTCAACTAAGGAACGATTCTCGCTATGTAAGGCATCAATTCTAAGGACCTGATCTTCCAGCTGCTTTCTCAATTCCTGCGTGCAGTTGAAAAACCTTTTACAACTGCACTATGTTTCACCAAGTTCAATTACAAAATAAAAAACCAAAAATCAGACCTACCTTATTCGATCTCTGAAGGCTTCGAAAATCAGTAAGAGATACAGGTCCTTCAGGAGCACCAATTCCAATACCTTTTGTCCTCTTACTCTCAGAATTCAGTTCTTCTGAACATAGAAAGTTACCACCAATATAAGTAAAAATAAACAATATATATATATATATATATATAGCAGTGATTTGCAACAGGGAAAGTAATCTGCAGGTGATGGGTGCTAACAAGCTGTCCTCAACAAGTATGATTAAATTCATTGAAAAAAAGAATCGTCTTCCATCAACAGTTTTAACCATGGCTACCAGCACCATTCCACTGACCACAACATACTTGCTGGAAAGAAGATAAGAAAACTAAGTACATTCAGCTAGCAATATCATGAGGTTCACACCAAATGCCAAACAAAACTTGATAGAAATTATTTATACTTCATTAAAAGGAAGACCCAAGGTGAGAGTTATCTAGGTTTCTTTTATATCTAAGAACGATTATCCTCCTTAATAGTGACAAAAATTTCCATGCTCATAACTTTTCATATTGTTACTCATAAAGGCAATACTTGACACCACCCCCTGCTATGAAAAACAAACACCTTACAATTAATCTCAAGTACAAGGTAGCCTACATATGTTGATACTCTCCAATCCCAGCTAATCGTGAACATTTTGCACAAAAAACAATGATGATGTTAATGCCTGATAAAGATACAAACAAAACGCATTTCAAAAGAGCATGTCCCCATGCCCCACCTCCACCCTGAAGGCCCTTCTGTACTACACATATTTCACTAAATTATCAGAAATTCGGAAATTAAATCTCTTTAATTCATCATCCATACATATCATGGTGACCTAGGAGATGCCCCTATCTTCTCCCACTTCTATTTTCTACTCAATCACCTGCTCTATCCAGGATTATGACTGTCGCTATGGGAAACAAAATCTGTGGGCCCAAGCGACCAAAAACAGTGAAATAACAGCATATTGAAAGAGAGAAAGGGGCAAATGCTTCCTGAGGTTAATGCCCAAATATGAGTTTTGAAACTTCTGAATAATGCATTAGTGATTAGATTAAAATGCTATTTTAAAGTTTTAGCATTTGACTACTCTATCTAATAAGCAACTGCTCTGTTCTCATTGAGTTCCGAAACAAGACGAGTCTAATCGCATTTGGTGACCGAGTTCATGATGTTAAAGCCTGAGGCTCAGTTCGAGGGATATTTAGCAAAAACAGATGACATTATTATGATTACATGATTTTGAACTGCAGTACTTCACGTTGTAATTTAGTCATCTTATTGAGATGTAAAATGATATCCTTTTATTTTGATGGTGACCAACTCACAATTTGTAATCATTTCATCAAAATTGTTCTGCCATGACCAATCTTCTGTTTCCATGAATTTGTAGTTTATTCAACCATCAAAAATATAAAACACAACATTTTGCATAATTAAATAGCCATTGATGTAGTGCCCACAACTAATTACAAGATGTCCAAGAAACAATTTTAATTTAACATACAGTTGAAAGTACGAAATACTAATCAACCAGCTGACGAAGTAAATCATGGCCAGAAATGCGGATATTATCAATCAATTCTTCTCAAGCAAGCAAGTGTTCCAGTTGTGCAAAGCGCTCCACACATACATTGTTAAGGGGGGGAATAGCATGTACAACATAATTTCGGTTTATTTTATGAACATAAAGAAGCCCCTTTAAGAAAAGACTAACAAGACTGTGAATATACCTGATTTCCTTTTAATGCCGGCAGAAGATGTCAAGGGAGAGGACCTTGTGGCATCTCGATAGACAAAAGCAAAAGCAGCTTCTGCAAAAAATGCATTAACAAATAAGTAAAAAATGTTACGAGGCCTCCTCGTGGTTATCCTACAATATTAAGCCAGTTAGACATGTCAATTCAGAACCCCAAAACACTTTAACTAAATTGAATTAATCAGTTCAAACAATGTCTCAACAGAAAACATCCGATGCAACCCTATGTTCCTGACCTAACAAAAAGTACAGAGCCATTTGTCATACTGCCATTTTCCCGATCCCAGCTGTACTGAATATGTTTGATGCTTTTCACTTTAAGATAAAAAGATTAATGATATTTTCCTTCTATTAAACGGCTTTCCATTAAAGCTAACGGGACAGTAAGGGCAACTTTTATCCACATTTTGGCATATATAACCTTGATCAGGAGGAGCAGCCAATGATATGATGTCACCGTGTTGGATGCCAGTATCAGGATCATTCTTCTTCAACTTTTCCCAGTTAATGTATGTGCCATTTATGCTACCAAAAAATTATCAAGATAAGTAAAATAAGGAGAGATTGGAGTGGGAAAGAAAGGGTATAAATAAAGAGGTAAGATAAACAAGAAAACCTGTTATCTCTTATGAAGACTGCTGAGTGGCCCTCAGATGCCTCATCTGCAGTTTCAGTAGCAGTTCTCTTCCTGTATATTTTGCAATGGTTTCCACTCACTGTTGCCGAGTCTATGCGGAAACGCATGTCCGCAACTACTCGACCAATTGTATGCTCATCCTTGGTAAGAAGCAAATTCAAACCCTAGGATAGTCAAAACGAACATAGATCAGTCTTAACTCTTAAGCATTTGACATGTTTATTGTCCAAGACTATAGGAGCTAGTTATGCGGGGATTATTCAATTTTATCTGGCATTCCTCTAGTCAGAAACACATTCGACTTAAACGTATCCTATCATGCTCATGTTTCCGATTTATTTAGACAATATATCGTACTTTTGAAATTTGCCTGTCGGTTGATATATATGAAAATATAATATTTGTAAAAGAATTTTAAGTAACGGCTTCTTCCCAACTCCCTCGTTATCTGGGGAAGAATGTCTTACAAAAAAAAAAGTAGAGATAGCCTGTATCAATTCATAAAATTCTCCAAAAGGGTTGCTACATAATCAGAAACCTAATCAGAAGAGGAGTCAACTGGACCAAACTGTATTTCTCACCAAATTTTCTGCCATGGAATTACAAAAAATCAGATTGTCCTCCAAGTGAATAGCATAGGGGAATGTAAAGAACACGATTCATAAGGCGGCTTAAAAATGGAGGCAACCATACGAAACCAGGAGAATGTAGGATTTCATATAGTGAATTAAAAAAAGGAGTAGCGAAATAGTGCACTCCAAGAAATTGTCAAGGCATCGCTTCGTTCTCAACTAGTAGATCACCCAAAGCACTTTATTTCAAAAACAAATTTTCTCTGAGAAACATGGTGACACAAACGTCTCAACATCAGGATAAAAGAAACGTCAACCCACAACATTGGGGCTCACACCAATCTTTTACCATTAAATCCATAACATCAGAACAAGTGTACTATGCAGCTACAAGCGCAAAATCAATTTCAAGCACAACATTGATGAAGCTGCAAAATACATGCGAAGCCAAAAAATAAGCCCAAATTTTTCATAACAAGTCCGTCCCCATTAACTCCCCCTGAGTTGCCACTTCAAGTGTAGGAAAGAGACCTTACTACGGAATCACAAACAAACATCCATAAATAATAACATCTTCCCCAACTGACTAGCTTTATGCGACATTTGCCATTGCCATCGGAAATCAATCTGCATTTTATTCGCGAATTTGACCACATAATTGAAATGGCATTCCCAACACTCCAGTCGCATGCATACCAGTAATAAAGAAGTGGCCCTAAACCAATCCTCCGCTATACCTGAGGCCTCCTGCGTGAATTGGTGGAGATAGCGGTGAGAACGCCCCATACATCGGGATCATGGTTGACGAGGGGCTGAGAGGAGATATTGGCGGCCACGGACATAACGAAATCGGCGGGATGGCCAGTAGGCTTGGCGGAGGGAGGAGCGGGATTGCCTCGAGGGTTGTCGGAGGAGCTGGTTTGCGAGGCATTGTCCTTCTGCTGCGGTGGCGGCGACGCAGCGGAGAGGGGTTGCCGGAGTTCCTGCATTCCTCTGCTCACTCGTCGTGTCGACGGAGTGGAGCGGGTTCTCTAAAACCCTACCGGAGCTTAACCCAAACGAGCACAGAAAACGACAAAACCCCGCATCCCTCGATTGAAAGACCCAACAAATGTTCGATCGAAATTATTAATTAAAAATGAAATAAGACGGAATTTGGAATGTACTTACAAATACGCTTTTAATTAACGAAATAAATTTCTTTGATAATTTTTTAAGAAAAACTTTGTTCTTTTATTTTAAAAAAATATACATTTATATTCTTAACTTTAGTCGAATTTTTTTTTTTATCATCTTTTTTAATATATATAAATGTCACTAATTTTATGATTAATCTTTTCTTTGTTTATTTTTAGACGAGGTCAAGCAGAATGTTGTCCTGGACATAATGAAAGTCCAGGTACTCGTCTCGTAAATCAAAAAGTAAGGCAACGAGGAGAGATCCTCTTTCCCCACAAATGTTCTTTCATCGCCTCCAAGACCCCGGTCCTCTTTCCCCACAAATCATTATTTCATCGCCTCTAAAACCCCATTCGTGATCTCGTATGGGACGTCGGCACCGACAGCTGCCAGGCCGCAGTCCATGAGTCCCCTCCCCCCTCAATCTCTATCTTTGATGAGTCCCTCCATTAGTTTGACCTTTCTGAGTTCTATCAACTGGCAAAGTGGGCGCTAAAGAAGCCGGATGGGGTCATTGCGGCAAGGTGTTACACTGTGCCGGAGGTTGATGTCGCTGTTGATGAGGTTTATACTCCGCTGCCTTGAGCCGGAACAAACCCAAAAGCAAAAACACGATAACAAACCCAAAAGAAAAATCATCGAAACTTCATTAAAGACCCGAGCTTCATATAATCCAACCTGAGATCTATATTCCACTGCCTTGAGCCGATAATCAGCGGACGAGCAGCTTAAAGAAGGACCATCTTTCCTTCTTCTTCGACGTGTTTGGAAAGCACTATTATGAATTAGGGTTAGAAATTTTTTTTTATTTGGAGATAGAAGGACCATCTCCACGTCAAAATTATACGTCGCAATCATTTTTCACGTTGGATGTCTTACGGGGAGGCCACATGTATCTCCGTTGAGTCCAGATCCGCATTCTACTTAAAACGTATATTTTGCCTTTACGTTTTATACCGGGAGTTATTTCTTTAGTTATCCGGACAATGGAACGGGATGACCTAGGATGGAGAAGATAATTACACGAGGGATTCGGCTGATTTTGATTCCTATATGTTCACTCGTGGGGCAGGTGAGTTATTTCTTGCCGCCCACTACTTCCAGCATGCTCGAAGACGGTTCATCCCAGTTTGGCACTCGATCAATCGGAAGCCTGAGTCAAGCCGAGTGGACTGATACTCGAGTTCGCCTCCTCGGTGGGGGAACCCCAGTGGCTTTGAGCTCCGGCCGGCTAGACTTGGATGTACTTGAGATCAAATTGGAGTATTGCAGGCTCAAGAGACGACGAGCTTTCTAACAACCACTGTCGAAGCAAGCCTTGACGAGGAACCATGACGACCTCCGGTGACTGGGTGATCCCTCTCTGTAAGAACTCCTTCCCCACCCCCGGCCCTGCAACTTGCCTCGGCCGCCTCACCCACACCATATGTATGTGGCACTACTACCTATTTCTATTCTCACATACTCAATTCTTCATTAATCCCAGTAAACAATCTGGAAGTGATTTAGTAAAACGATTGTTAGGTCTCCCCCAACCATCTCATAAATCGACATCTCGAATGAATAAAGGGTGGGGGAGTTACACTACATTTCTTCCTTGAGACACTTCAACTCCTGCTATGATAATTGTGCATTTATAAACTTATATTAATTCTGAAAGAAAACGTATCTTTTTTAAGATGTTACAAGTGCCAAAAAGAAACATAATAAGAGAGTAAAGGGATTGGATTTAAAGGCATAAGACACCAAGGGATTGATCCCCTTTGACCAAGAGAAAATGAAGGTTGATGTACTAAGGAAGAAGATGGTCAGGCCTGCCCACGGGGCCATCCTCGACCGAGTCGGGAAGCTCAAGCTAAGTTGCATCGACCGGCTGCAGTTCCCGGGTTATGGCCCCTTTGTGTTCTTCTTCAATGCTACCGGTCTGACCCGAGAATGGATGCTTTCCGAGGGGGTTGATCGCCTCGAGAAGTCGCTCTCGGAAGTGCTGACCCTGTTTTACCCGCTTGCTGGCCGATATTGTGAGGAGGACTCCTTGGTTCGATGCAATGATGAAGGCGTTGAGTTTGTCGTCACCACGGTCGATGCTGAACTGGGTCAGCTCCTGAGGCAGAGGTTCAATCCGGAGATGATCAGAGGCTTGTCTATATACCGGTCGAATTTGGCAGGTGATTCTCCATTGGTTGCGATCCAGGTGAACGTGTTTGAGTGTGGTGGTCTGGCTATCAACATCAGTGTCTCCCATCTAATGGGCGACATGCAAGCGATTAGCATGTTCATGAACTCGTGGGCCGTTGCTTCTCGGGACGGTGTTCGCAGAGTGACTGTTCACCCTGATTTTAACTCGTCCGTGCGGTTTCCATCTTTGGAAGGAATGAGAGTCAGGGTTCCGCCTCCTAAAACGGGGAAGAAGTTTGTGATGCATATGTTTCGGTTCGATGAGGGAAGTTTACGCAATGATTTTGGAGCATCACGTGTGGTGATGGTGTCCGCATTGATATCTACCGCTATCCTGAACAGCGTAGATAGAGCGAGAAATCGTCAATTACCGCATAGCTTCTCTGTAGTGCATTCCATAAACCTACGTGGAAAGACCGGCTCACCTATTGCCACCGACTACTTCGGCAACATGGTGACGCACGCAGTCATCCGATCGACCGTCTCCAATGATGCAGCACTCGAGCTCAGCAGGATGGCGGACCTGATACGAATCGGGCTTAGTGATGCACGTGGGAAGTACTCCAAGGTCACGAGTGACGAGGAGATATGTTCCATGGTCGTAAAGGACAGGGAGGACATGTTCCGAGACAGCGGATCACGTTTGGTTCTCTTTAGTAGCTGGTGCAGGTTCCCGTTATACGAGAACGACTTCGGGTGGGGGAAGCCTGAGATGGTTACGTCAATAAGCATGCCGTTCCGGGTAGCGTATCTCATGGATCGGAAGTCGGACAAGGGGATAGACGCGCTAATCTCATTAAGTGAAGACGACATGATGCTATTCAAACGGGACCCAAATATCATTTCATCCTCTCTGTTTTAACATTACAAGAAAATGAAGAACAAAGTTCCAACCTTTTTTTTTTTCTACTTTGTTATTGTTATGGTAAAAAGTTATAGCACGTCGCCTGGGCAGGCACTCCATTGTGGATCCGCCTCTCTCAGGAAGAGCTAGAAAACTGAAAGGCGATTCGTGTCCGGGTCTTGTTTGAGTAACGCCATATTGTTTTCGGACAGACAGACCAATGCATCGATCCCTCCGTCTAATCGGTCGATCAAGATCGTCAAACGGACATTCCATCCCTGCGTCCACTTAAGTTCTGGAGTTCCCCACCCAAAGTCATTCTCAGGTAACCCGAACCCGCACCAGCTAGTGAACGTCATCAAGCATTGTTTCTTGTCTGTGAACAGTGTGCCCATTTGCCTAGTTGAGTCCGCGATCATTACGCACAGCTACTCATCACTTGTCCCAGCAGAGTACCTTTCACAAGCCTCTCTCAGTCCACCTCCAATTATTTTCGATATCCCCTCGAGCTCCGCATCCTTTCCATCCTCCAGAATAAACTTTATGGCCGTGGCTGCTGACATGTTGCCGAAATAATCCCTGCCAACAGGAGGACAAGTTCTCCCACGAAGATTCATGGTTTGGAAGATGGTGAAGCTCCTCGAGCAGCTACCTTCTCACACACCTTGATCAACGGTATTCAAGAGCGCCTTGGAGAGGACCACGTAGCCCGGAAACTGCAGCTGGTCAATGAGGTTGACCTTCAAGATCTCGTGCCGACCCGGGATCGAACGGGATGGTTTCACCATCTTCACGGTCAACGCTTGGATCTTCATTTCTTGCAGGGAAAGACTTAAGTCTTTCGATGTTCTTACATCGTGAGGCTTTGAAATCCTTGTGAACGAAGCCAAAGCCGAGTAAATTGTTAATTTGACTTCGGGAAAAAAACTATACTTGGATACACTTCTCCTTTAAAGTATTATCTTGTTAAGTTGAATGGTAGGTTTCTGGTAATGAGAATGATAACAATTTTTCTCTTCCTCCATTTTGTTTTCAGTTCAATTTTCTCGCCCCATTATCGAACAAATATCGTCGGAATGGTATTTTATTAGGTGAAAACATAACATACTGTATATTTTCATTTTCAACGGAGAAACTCAAAATTTTGTAACTTTAATACCATTTGTTATATCATAAAACCACACTTTTTTTCAGAGTTAATTTGAACAGGTGCAATTCCCTTCTCTTCAATAGTTAATTTGAACTAAAGCTTAGTATAACCAAAATGTATACTAGCAGTTTTGTCCTCATTAAATAAGTTTAGTCAACACAAAACGCTCAATTCGCCCTATTAATTGCTTCGGTTCTAAAGTTATTTAAGTCCATCCTTATATTCAAATTCTGCCCGATTCCAATCAAGTCATACGAATGATTTTGTATCAAGAATAAAGATAAAGAAAAATGAAGGTTGATATAGTGAGCAGGAAGATGGTCAAGCCTTGCCGTCCGACTCCGGGCCATCTCCGGGTGCATAACATCGGCTGCATCGATCGACTGCAATATCCGGGTTTCGGCACCATCATCTGCTTCTATGAAGGAATGGGCAAACGGCGGGAATGGATGTTGTCCGAAGGAGTGGATCGCCTCGAGAAGTCCCTTGGGGAAGTACTGACCATTTTTTACCCTCTTGCGGGCAGATACATGGAGGATGATTCCTTCATCGACTGCAATGACAATGGCGTCGAGTTTGTTGTTGCCACGGTCAATGCCAACCTGGATCGACTCGCCAGGGAAAAGTTCAATCCAGGGAAAATCCGGGATTTCACAGGGTTCCGCTGCAGTGTAGCGTCTGACGCACCCATGGTCGTGATTCAGGTGAATGTGTTTGAGTGTGGTGGGATGGCTATAAACGTTAGCATTAGCCATATACTGGTCGATATGCAATCCTTTGGCATGTTCGTCGACTCATGGGCAACCACATCTCGGTTAAACATCAACGAAGTAGCCATCCGCCCCGACTTCCGTTCCTCCGCGCGATTCCCATGCCGAGAAGAGCTAAGGATCGAGCTCCCACCTTTCAAAATGCGGGAAGAGAAATTCGTCATGGATAGGTTTGAGTTCGATGTCCAAAGGTTGAGAAATGAGCACCAAGCATCACGCGTGATTCTGGTTTCGTCCGTGATATCCACAGCCCTCCTGAACAGCGTGGAACGAGTCAAGCACTGCCGACTGCCATCCGCCTTCTCTGTTGTCCATACTATGAATCTACGTAGACGGACTGCTTCACCAGTGGCAGCCAACTACTTTGGAAACATGTACACCCGCACAATCATTCGATCAGCCGTGACTGAAACATTTGGCCTGGGTAGCATGGTGGCCCTACTACAAGGGGGAATCAGAAACGCTTTTGGGAGATACTCAGAGGTGACCAGCGATTATGATCTGTGCTCAACGGTAGTGAAGGAGACAGAGGAACTATTCAGAGAGGAGGGAGAACATTTGATCGCTTTCAGCAGCTGGTGTGGTTTTGGGATATACAAGAACGATTTCGGGTTCGGGAAACCAGAGGCGGTGACGTCGACTTGTGTGCCGTTCCGGTTGGCAATCCTGATGGACAGACAGTCCGGTGACGGGATCGATGCCTGGATTTCATTGAGTGAAACCGACATGAACTTGTTCAAGCGAGACCCAAACATAACAGCCTTTGGTAAATTCTAATTCCATAATTACTCTAAATAAATAGCAAATATCTCTGAGCGATTTGTAATAGAAATCGTTATTATCTATGCCCTAATAAAAGTAACCAAATATAAAAAAAAAAAAAAAAAAAAAAACTAGACGACCATGACAGCAACAGTGAGCGCGCTGGCGATGCTCAATCCACGAACTGTTGCCATGGAAGCGGAGCTTTTCGGTGGAACAGAAATGTCGATAGAAGGGGGCGAGGCATCAGTGGGAGGTGGAGAGGCAGGATCATCTGACCCATGGGGTGGTGACGGCGGGGAATCAGTGGTCGAGCTAGATGACCCAGCAGGAGGTGGAGACGGCGGTGAGGGTGAGGAAGCACTAGGGGGAGGTGACGAGGCAGGCGGAGGCACCAGGGCAGGTGGAGGCACTGAGGCCGGAGGAGGTGACGACTTGGCTTCCTGTGGCGGCATGGGAGCTACCTTTGGCGATTCAGTGCAAGTGCAGGAACACTGCTTGATGGCCTGCGCTGCCGTCGTCATACTGGCGAGGACGACAACGAGGGAAAAGAAACCGATAGATCTAGCCATTATCGGGCCACGAAACAGGGCAGAGATCGAGCGACTAAGACAAACTGCCAAAAGGATCGTAATATCTACCTATATAAATACAGAGGGGTTTTAGAGAAGATGAAGGGAATATTTTTGAAGAGGAGTTTGTTTAGGAGTTCCATCCCAATAGCAACAAAATCAGGTTATCGGATCAAAAATCAGATTTACGAAAGATACTGAATATTTTGTTTGTTGAGATTATGGCGATTCTGATTAACTTAATAAATTAAAAATATTCAATCACAAAGCAATAGTAGCACGTCATCCAATCACATATCCAAACATAAAAATTATGTTTTTGTTACCCGCCACAAACTTCAAACTTATCCTATGATACCAGACCACCATCACTAGACGACCAACATGGCCGCGACACCACATGCGGCCGCGAAAACTGCACTGGCCAAGCCAAATCCGCCGATGGAAGTAGCCGCATTCGTCCCCGGGGAAGGAGCGTCGGTCGGCGGCAGCGAGATTGCGGATGGTGAGGGAGAAACCGGAGCCTTAGCGGCCAGGGAGGACGATGGCGACGGCGACGGAGCTGCAGCGGTCGGGGTGGGAGCATCTGCAACAGTTGGGGACATTTTGGGAGGAGACGGCGGTGGGCAAGGGGAGATCACGATGGCTGGCAATAGGCAGGGTTGGCTAGAGGAGGGGTGGTTTTATACAGAGATATGCGTTTTAGGAGGTTGATTGATGGAGAAATATGAGCAATCGGGAGGGACGTGCAGGGGGGAGTCGGCTATCAAACGCGTTGAGAAGTACTTTCGCTGAAAGGTGTTAATCTACCTCAACTCGTGAAAGCATGTTCGTAGTTGTTCCCGGGGAAGATGATGATCTTCTTAGGCGTTACATTTGGCCCCGGAAACGTACGCGTATTCCGATCCCGGTTCGTTTTCTAGCAGCCAACACCCTGCCGACATTAAGCATCTTGGCGTTCAGAAGGCTGTCGATAGGCTCTCGTCATGGCATGGCATGGCAATCAAATGTAAAAAAGTAAAAAAAAAAACATTTTCTCATAATGTTCGTGACATGTTCTTAGGCAATCAAATGACTTCGGTATGTATGAATTTCTATCTTTTTTTTTAACAGTTTATAGAGTGATTTTATTTGAGCCACAACATTATATCCCCGTTGGAAACATATAAACGATTTCCGATTCATATCCTAAATAAAACACGATGATGGGCGATGAGCGCAACTCTCCATAACAATCCAAAATCAATCGTGGGTTTATCTCCCAATAGTCAAAACACCCACAAGGAAATTTGATAGCGACTGGTGGGGTGACTCACGCCTTCTCCTCTAAAAAAAATATATCCCTTGTAACACGTGTCACGCGATCACACCTACTAAGTAGTTTATTAACTACATTTATTATACCTCCTCCTTTTCGGGAGATACACTTAGCTGATGATTAATTAATTAATTCATGTACACACCACGAGTCTCTTTATTATGTGGTCGTTGTTAATATGCTATGATACCCAGGAGTAAATTTTTTTTTGTTCATCGGTACTACATTTTTTTCCGCTTTTAGTTTTTCGGCTCGTTACTTTGCTCCCATCAAGTTGTTCGGCCTATAGTCAAAACTCTGCAACTTGGATCGGGATGAGGTGGAGGTCCTCCTAAACGACGGCAACAAGACGGGGCGTGCTAAAGTCCACCCCCACCCCCCACGAGAGCTACGCACCAGTGCGGTTCGTAAAGTACGAACGAGCAACGTCGTGTCGTTTCGTATGATTTCCATTTTTATTATATAAAAAAATGAGCCAAATACGAGGACTTGGGGGGGGGGCTCCAGCTGTTCAGTTGTTCCCGTCCTCGAGTCCAGTTGTTCCACTCCTCGACCAACCCAAATTGTTTACCGGACACATTCCATTTGTTTTTCATGAAAACCATCGAAATCCTACGACTGCTTGCTTCCCTCTAAACAAATGTAAGAACAGACACCAACTAAATACGTCTAATGACCAACTGGACTGACACATACATACATTTCGGGAATTCTCGTTTCTCCCTCCGTGGTTGTTTCCGTCCCCAGTCCCCTTTTGTTTTTGCCCTTTGATCCTCGCAGGTTTCGATTAATTCGGAATCGACTCGAGTAGGACACCTGACTATGGTAGGTGAGTCTATCAACAGAAGTAGCTGTGTACGATTTTGAACCCGATACCTCTTTAATAAGCGAATTTAAACTTCTTACCACTTGGACTAATTGCATGTTGATAACCATTTTCCTTTTTTAAACGTGGATACTAATTATAAATATTTTCCCCTTTGATTTTCAATTGAGATTCCTTAACATAGAAAGAGAATATGAATTAAGCAGTTCCATTTCATTGGATTCACCTAAAAGAACATTTTCTAATAATTCTTTTGAGACAAGGGGAGTGTGAACAAACAGGGAGGGCATAACCGGTTAAAAGAGATAAGAGAGGGAGAGGGGGAGGGGGAGCTTCGTCGTCGTCGTCGTCCATAAAAAGGGGGGTGGGGGAGCGGGGAAATGGGAAGGTTGTCCCAGATTGGATGCTCCCGGCCCTTCCACGCCGCCCACCTCTTCCCCTTCTCCCGCCCACCCGCAGCCAAATCAAAACCAACCATGGACATAATCAGATCCTCCCCTGCCTTCCCCTCGTCCCCAGCAACAATAAACAGGAACAACGCCAACGCCTCCCCACCTCCACTCCCCATCCATAACCGTCACTCTTTCTCTCTCCATAACCGCCCCAACGACCACCTCCAACTAACCCCCACTCCCAAATCCCCCTCCTGCCTCCCCTCCACTGATCCCCACAAACCCCGCTGCGACGACTCCACCGTCCTCGGCGTCGATGTTCCCCCCGACGAAGACGCCGACGCCGACGACGGTGGTGTTGTTACCCATGGTGGAGGCGGTCGTGGTCCTTCATGGTGGTCGGATTTCGTCAAGGGGAAGCTCGTCCGCCTATTTATCTCAATCGCCGTCGGCATTGTAGTAAGGTTCATAATCCCCCGCCCGGAAGAGGTCTCCCATCAGGCATGGCAGCTCCTGGCGATCTTCCTCTCGACCATCATGGGGCTCATCCTCGAGCCCCTCCCTGTTGGTGCATGGGCGTTTTTGGGGCTCACAGTGGCGGTTGTTTCCCGGACGCTTACCTTCCAGGCTGCCTTCTCCGCGTTCACCAGCGAGGTCCTATGGCTCATCGTGATCTCCTTCTTCTTCGCGAGGGGGTTCGTCAAGACCGGGCTCGGGGACAGGATCGCGACCTACTTCGTCAAGTGGCTCGGGCGGAACACCCTCGGGCTGTCCTATGGGCTAACGCTAAGTGAGGCGCTCATCGCACCGGCGATGCCCAGCACCACCGCGAGGGCCGGAGGGGTGTTCGTTCCGATCATTAAGTCGTTGTCGCTAGCCGCTGGGAGCCAGCCCCGGGACCCATCGGCCAAGAAGATGGGATCTTATCTTATAATGTCTCAGTTTCAGGTAAGAGCGGATAGGAAGTATGAGGCTGCAATGAGCCTTTTTAACGGCTTTGAAATTGTTGGCCCGACAAGGACGAGTCGGAATCGCATTGTTTCGTTTAACCGCGAATCTCACTCAGCCCGCACTCGTCTGACTTGTTGCTGTGCACTGTTTCATTGGGTCGGGGGCTTCAGATTTGTGACCGCGACTCTGCATTTTAGCAGGCCTTTGTCTGCGAAACTATGCGATGTTACTCATGGTGCCTTTCTTCTGTTGTGATCTTTTTTTGGCAGTCGGCGGGTAACTCTAGTGCTCTTTTCCTGACTGCAGCAGCTCAGAACATGCTCTGCATCAAACTAGCCGAAGAGCTCGGCGTGGTAATTCCCAATCCTTGGGTTACCTGGTTAAAGGCAGCGTGTTTTCCCGCGATCATATCGCTTCTCGCGACACCGGTTGTCTTATACAAGCTGTACCCACCTCTGACGAGGGACACTCCCGAAGCCCCTGCTTTGGCTGCTGAAAGGCTGAAAAATATGGGACCCGTTACGAAGAACGAGTGGGTTATGATAGCAACGATGCTGCTCGCCGTGTCCTTGTGGATATCCGGGTAAGTAAATGTTCTGACAGGATCTATCATTGCGGGCATTCTTATTGGATTGCCTCGCCATGCTCAATCACACAACACGTACTCTGTATGCAGAGATAAACTGGGGATACCTAGTGTCGTGGCCGCAATGATCGGCTTATCAACCCTTCTATTACTGGGCGTACTGGATTGGGACGACTGCGTTAATGAGAAATCAGCATGGGACACATTGATCTGGTTTGCCATCCTCGTTGGCATGGCCGGCCAGCTCACGAATCTCGGCATCGTGAAGTGGATGTCTGATCATGTTGCGAAGGCCCTGCATTCCTGGTCTTTGAGCTGGCCAGCCTCATTTGCTATTCTCCAGGCAGCCTATTTCTTTGTCCATTATCTCTTCGCAAGCCAAACGGGCCATGTCGGAGCCCTGTACTCTGCGTTCCTTGCCATGCACATCGCGGCGGGAGTGCCTAGAGTTTTGTCGGCATTAGTGCTTTCTTATACTACGAATCTGTTCGGCGCAATAACCCATTACAGCAGCGGCCAAGCTGCTGTCTACTACGGAGGTAACCCTGTTCAATTCTTAGATTCACGAACTCAATCCTGAACTCACCGTTGTTGTTGTTGTTTTGCAGCTGGCTATGTTGATCTCCGTGATGTATTCAAGATCGGAATCACAATGGCCTTCATCAACGGTGCTATCTGGGGAGTGGTGGGCGCCGCCTGGTGGAAGATCTTGGGTCTCTATTGAACCTTTGTCAACAAGTCAGCTTTAACCTCTTGCTAGATGGATAACCTCATTACAGATGAAGGTTTACACAGTACAGAATATAGCGTCCTGGTGCAGAGGCTAACTTCTGCGGGTTGCGCGAGCTTCTGTGACATCCTTTTGTGATTTCCTGTCGAGTGCTGGTGCAAAAGCAAGTTTGAATGCAGTTCAGAGTATACCACTTCTCGGAAAAATGAGTCGAATAAGAGGTCCGACAACTTGAAATACTTGAGCCAGCTGAGATCAAATATACATATTTAGTGAAATTTTCTGAAGTTATAACATCATCGGACAAAACATATACCCAGTGAAGTTAAACCCTAATCGCTTCTCAGAACAAGGAAATGAAATGATGCTGTAAGGCAGCAACAGCCAATCTGTCGAACTAATCCTTCCGAGGAACCTGCGGAAGGACCAAAGCAAGAAAAGCTCAAAATCACAAAAAGGACAACAGATGTTCTGTCAATCCTGGATGAAAGATGAGAGAAAACGTATGAATGTCGACCATGGTGCAACTTTCTCTTCCTTCTTCTCAGCCAATTCGGAACTTCCACCATCAGAGCCGATTCCAAATGGCAGTAGCTACGGGCGACGCTGCAGTTAAGCAGGCGCTTTATGCACCCGATGCAAGGAGACGGTGCATCCCCGGGTGGCCTTCTGGGACGCGAAATCGAGGAAATCCTCTTATCCGACTCCTGGAACTAACAATCGTGATCGAACAACAAAGCCCGACCATAAGACAAGGATCAGTGACGCGCACAGTGTTCGCTATCGAAGTTGGCTTTTAAAATTAAAATAATGACGAACTGCGACCATCATGGAAAGGAAAGTTATTGCTGCCATAAGAAAAGAATTTACACATTGACTTTTTTTTTAATTTCATAATAAACATAAAAAAAATGTCCGTCAGCTGCCGAATAACCGACAGTAAACCAAATGGAATTTGCTGTCTTGGATTTATTATGATAAAAAATATCCAAATTGTTTATGCTTTTAATGTATATAAAAAAAAACAACTTATCAAATAGTCACTTGTATAAAAACAATATTAAAATCACGTTAGTTTTTGTCGTTAACGATGAAGACGAACCAGATGGGATGGTTTTGGTGAAGATTCCCCGTTTGCCATGTCAAAATTTGCTAAATAGAAGTTGACTCTGATCAGGTTGAATCTTTAACTTAATCAACAGTGTTGTTGGGTCATCGTGAGTGACAAAAGTAGACGCAAAAACAAATGATCAAGGTCCATGTATGAGAGCAAGAAGTTGGTCCCACCCTCATCGCCAAACCCGGATCACCTCCACGCTTTCCAGGTGTCGCTCGTCGACCAGGTCCAGCCTCCGGTTTACACGTCTGAGGCATTGCTTCCCGGGATGTTGGCTGTCTACTATCACTTTGCAGGGTGGAACAACGATGAGGATGCCTTGGTGGAGTGTGATGATCTTGGGGTGGAGTACTGGGTGGTTGAAGTCGGCGGATGCCGGCTTGAGAGTTTTCTCTCTGGGAAAGTCAGCCCCAGTTTTGCTTAAGTGTCCGCGGAGCGATCCGAACTATGCAGTTACTGAACCACTCAGTGGCGGTCCGTGTGAGTATTTTTGAGTGTGGAGGGATGGTGATCGGTTTTGAACGCCGCCCACAACCTTGCCGATGCGGACACTATGCTTTAGTTCGTGAATGCTTGGGCCACCACAACCCTTACAGGCACCGCCACCGGCCGCTCAACCAATGTCCCACCAGGGCTTAAATTGGTTGGGACGTTGGGGACACCTCGAGTCTTATCACTTTGATTGACGGCAAGGCGGACGATGGTGATTGAAGAGGTGCTGGGATTGAAGCTTGAACAACCATGGGTGAGGGAGACATATTGATTTTTAGGCAAGATCCGATAATACTCACTTACGCCTCATGAGTCAACTCCGGCGCTATTTGTGAACTGCTAGTGCTATCCTCCTTCCTTCCGATGTCCAAGTGCTGTCTTTGTTTTTCTACGTTGCTGGTTGTTTTGTCATCTGCAGATAAACTCATCTGTAATAAAAATTGCTACACGTAACTATTATCCCAGAATTGCTACTGTTCTGCACAGATTGATTTCATGTCCCCAGAGTTGATGAGGCCCCTTTAACGATTCTCGATCAGCTGCAGTAGGGTTCGTCTCCCCCCTATAGCCGAGGCCGACTTCGACAGGGACTACAGCAACACAACACCTTTGGGGGAATTCCATTCATTTGGCGGGAGATCTGGCACGGTTAAAGATGTGTTATTGGGCCAGGCCATAAGGCCCATCAAGACCAGGCCCAACTTCCATTGCCTTCTCCTGCGCGTCCACTCCCCCGCCCCCCTCCCTTATATAGAGTCATATCCCTCGTTCGATCAACAACCGACTCTGCTCCTGTAAGGTGGTCAGAAACGAAACTGAGTTCGATCAAAATGCCGCTGCTCATCGGTTGCGGCTAGTTGTTCCTGTACGTAGCTTTTCTTCTGTGAGGTTCCATTGATTCTTTGCAGTTTTGGTGCCTCGGACTCCTGTTGATTGTTAGTTTTTCAATTCAGTTCCTGACTGTGATCAAATGATGTTTCCTGGATGCGGTTGAGTAGGTTGGTGCAGGCGATGCTTGATCTTTGATGTTTGAGAATACTTGACGGACAATTTCCGTTTCATTTTTCGATTGTCTGTCCTTGTTGTTGTTAGGATTAGTTAGATTGTGTCGGCGATTGATTTTCATGAATGTAGCGATGTTGGTTGACGTGGTGAGATTGTTGTTGTTCGATCAGATGTGATGGACATGGTTTTTCTTTTCATTCTCGATCGCAGTCGCCATTTCTTGACCCTCTTTTGTTATCTTGTTTCCATCTAGCCTTCTGCAGTGGCTCATGCTTCTTGCTGTTTATTGATGGTTGGCCAGGAAGATTATCCATTTGATTTCATATTTTTCTGTTGCAGTTTCCGACAGTTCCGTTTGGTCTGCTCGGACTAAAGTTGATTTCTGAAGGTGAGTTCTTAATAAGATCTGATCTATCTCACTGTTGCCAGTAGTTGGAATCATCGTTGAGCAGGTGCATGTTAATGTGTTCTTCATGAGGATATCTTGTCTGGATAGGACGTGCTTCGTAATTGTCACTTGATTGAAGGTATCTGCTTTTATCGAGGCTATGTTTTGTATTTACTGTGGTCCGGGTTCACAGCATGCCTGATTAGCAAGATCTCCTTAGGAATTCCGAAAGTGTTACTTCTCAGGACTTCTCTGACGTTGCTGCGGTCATGTGTGCTGATTGGAAGAACAGGCTTGACATTTCTTAACTGCAGTGAAATCTGCATTCATCTGCGGTAGACTGTGATTGATGAACTTTCCTTTTTCACTTCCCAGCTATTGTTTGTAAGCCACGATGGATAGAACCTGGATTTCCACTAATAAAACGAGCCAGTCGTACCAGCGAGGTGTGGAAGAGTTCATCAACTTTGCGTCCCAGCAACCTCTCGAGGATATGGAAATTTCGCATGTCCATGCAACAAATGAGAAAATGTTGCATGGTTGAAGAAAGGCACGCTTAGGAGGCATCTGCTTACACACGGTTTCAACTGCGATTACAGTATATGGATCTGTCATGGCGAGACTGCTCCAACCGTTGGCTCCTCTGTCGGAGCTTCTGAATCTGCAGAAGATAAGGGAGGGAAAGTTGAACAGGGTAATGAGCCTGAATATCCAAAGGTCTCTGCCAGTCTTCCTAAGCATGCAAAGAAAGGAGGCAAAGAAGCTATAGGAAAGGGACGCCAGGGACTCGATGACCAGAAAATGATGGGTTTCGCTTACAACATGAACAAGCTGAGGAAGAAGCATGGATGGAACGAGGAGTCGTTCAACCGCCTGCTTAATTCTCTGAAATCCGGGTTCCCCCTTTTCAACAGACTCCCGAAATACTCCAACCGAGTCAGGGATGCGTTCGGAGATGGCGCTACGACCCAAAACAGGAACGGCAGTGGATGCAGTAGTCTGACCTCCGCCAAGGTAAACCCGGACAAGAGCGGTAACAAGTGCAGCACATGCGGCCAGGACCTCAAGTCTGATCCCAAGTCCGAACCCAGCTGAAAGGTTCTAAGGTTTTACTAACAAGAAAACGTACAGAATTTCTTAATAAGCTGCAAATCATGAACAAAGGTTAATCAAAATAGACTAAGTACAACCTCTCATTCATTGAACAATTATATATTCGACTACTTCTCTGTATGACCCTCCAACCAAACTTTATTCCTCCATCGTGACACAACCCGTCGAAATCAAGTCGACCAGAGGACTTTACCTCACATACTAAATCCGACATTCGGGAATGCTCTATTTCAGCCCCCCCTTTATGCACCATACAAAGATCATATCGCCTTGCGAATTGCCTTTTTCTTATTCTTCCACGATCACAGGTCCGTTCCATCCGATCATATCGCACACAAACCCTTTCCGTTAGTGTTTCTTTTCGGACTAACATCCGTCTCAGTCTTTCCGTCCGTAGGGCTCGTCACGAATTTATCCAAAGTCGGACTCAGTCATCAGAGTCTCCTTGTTTCTGAACTCTCAAGGAACACAAATTCAACTTTTCAAACGGTTCATAATGCAAATTCGTCAATTTCATCAGGAGCCGAGGAACAACCAGAAGTAATTAGATAAACTCAACCCAAGGCCAAGCGGGTACAGACAAACTCAGTTACAAATCTCAATTTCAATTGTCTCGGAAACCAATCTCAATTTCAAATGCAATTCACGAATTCAATCGTTACAGCAAGGAGATAACTACATGGTGCAACCACCGGGATGGGAACGGAGTCCACTGTCATCGTCCCAACAAGTATCGAACAATGATACGGTCACACAATTAAATTAACTCACAGTCCCGTGTAAATAATAACATGTCAAATACAGGGCTCGAATTTCAGCCATTCTCAGAACTCACTCACGCCATACTCCCTCCAAATCCCCTCGTATATGCGGAGGTGAGGAGTCGTGATTTTGTATCCAAAACAAGCTGCGGGAATCTTGACGATCAAAACCAACTACCTCTGTCATAGATCATCGCAGCCACTCAGGGACAAGACATCGGACGGAATCGTCGGCTTCGCGAGCGATCAAAAAGGGAAACCATCCAGGGGAAGGACGGCTGCCACGTTCTAGGGATGAAGATCGATTCTCTCAAAATACGTATGTCCTGTTCCTTTTTGTTGATGGTAGAACACAACCTCACGAAGCCGAGTTCCACAACGGCCACATTGCAGAGCACTAAGTCGTCGCACTGTCCACATAAATTCAAACTCACGCAGCCGCGACATCGACCCTCGCCACACAGTAGTAAGACGACAACGGCGAATCTACCGATGCAGCAAGTTCTTAAAGAATACGAGAAGGAAGACGAGGGGTAAAAGTCGTACCTTGTTCCACTTCCTCCATACAAGATTTCGAGCTCTCTTCGTCTCCGTACGACCTCACTCGGAGTTGGACGTTTCAGCTTGCTCTTCTTTCAAAATTTCGTGCGAGGATACACCTTGAATGGCTATGCATTGGTCGCGGTTAAAGGCCTCTCTCTGCTTTTTGGTTAATGTGAAAATTGACTTGACTTCCTTGCTTTTCTCGCTTTAGCAATCTCATAAGGCCTTTTAGGTAAAAAGGGAATTAATTTTTATTTGGTTGTTGGCTGCCACTGCCAATTATGAGAGAATTTGCTTACGTAACTGACATTAAACTAAACATAATACTTTTAAGAAATTTATGTCATTTTATCCATAATCCTAGAATTATTCGACCTCATCATAGTATTAGGGCTAGGGGGGGATTGTCGACAGCGACATTTCAGGAGAACAATTTAAATATAAAAAAAAACTCTTATGTAGAATTGATGTTGAACAGCTGGATGACACACACACACTCTATCCCCCATCCACATCCGACTAACGTTAATATTTATTTAAAATTCACGTTGGAATTATTACGAGTCCCATTCGTCAACCTTTCTTCTTCTTTAATAATTGGGCCCCAAGGTTTGGAGCATAAAAAGACAAGCACAATCAATGCGACTTTAATCAAAGAGATGAAACCCCAACACCACTCCACAATTGATTCATTATTTACATAAAAATAATAATATTTCGAATAATCGATCCTTAATTTTTCGTATACGCATTAACGTGAATGATCGCTCTATCAAGTAAACCACCTCTCAAATCTGATCGGTCATTAAAAACACACAACTCAACGGAAGTAATTTCTAATCTAGCGTTTCCTTTAAGCAAACAATCAAAACCTTTTATTAGAACTTTGAACGTACAACTCTCTTACTTGTCCACGTTCCATAACAAGCCTTTTTATAAAAGGGTTCGTGGCTGTTCACTAACTATTACAATGGACACATCCGTCCAAGGGGTACCATCGCTAACCGCCTTTCATGCCTATTAGGGTCGCACCCTTTTTAATCTATGCGCCTCTTACAAGTGTTGTGGTTGTTCTAAAGGAACCACCCAATTAACACACCATTTCACCAACACCCCCTCTCAAGGGTCATATCCTTTCATATGCCCCTCCTCACCAAGTGACACGTTCATTGCTCTTTCGATCTCTCGTACTTTTGTGACCAAGACCATCCACGTTCGTGCCACTTCACGAACCTTTCTCATGAGACTGCCCACGAGCATCCCCTTAAGCCTCCGCGCCAGAGTAATCTGGTCACATTACGCCTCGTGCCAGCATCATCGTCCGAGCACCGACTCGGACCTTCACTTGATCCGTCAAGTGTCAACGAACGCACCTACGCTCGCTGTTGTCCATACGCTCCGACCCATAAACGCCGCTCAAGCTTCTGTAGACGATGGGCTTCGACCCTCGTCTTGTACCTGTGACACACGCCGTGGCCACTATATAGTTACAAATGCATTTGATAAACTTATGATATTCGATTCAAGGTTATCATCCTCAATTTGATAAAAGAAGAAGATAAAAAAAAAAACCCACTTCTTAATCGATCGGGATACTCGTGCATTTGATCGTGTTAGAACACCGACGTGAATGTTAGACGACAACGCAAATTAATACTCAAAATGGATTCCAGCGGTGCCCTGGCGATCGATCTTCTTCGTGTTGACGAATTGAAGGAAATATGTCCGATTAATAAACGCCGGCCGGCCGTGAAACTTTGAAACAAATGAAGCATTTCACTTTCCACGACTCTCAGAAAGAATCCCTCTTCCACATAACATTTTATCACTTTTTGTTCATTTTAGAAAACCCTAATAATTTTTTATCCACATTGGGTTTAGTGAAATTATTCGGAATACTTAATCTCTTTGAAAGAAATCATCCATTGAGCCAATTCAGGAACCTCTCTAATGATGGGAGCAGGGGCACGATAAGCTCGTAAAAGAACAAGCGGGGTAAGGACAAAAGAGATCAGAGGAAAAATTTGGCACAAAGCACCAAAATGTCTTAAAAGGATTTGTATTATACCCACCATTTTCTCATTGAGACAAGGGAAAGGAGAAAACACGATCCATCCTCCTCCTTTATTGGGAGGAGTCAAACAAATAATTGTTAAACATGAAGTGATGGAGAAGCCAATGACTTGTACACTCCAATTACCTTACCAATAATGACCATCCCAATGTCTTCTTCTTTCCGACGACTCACCACGACACACACACACACATTGTCAAACATTGCTAGACGGACTCGAATTTTTCAACTTAGAAAAAGAAAGATGGGAATCATGTGAAGATGTCTTGTCGTAAACCAAAACGCGAGAAGATCGAAAGATTCCCTCCCCCCTCTCCCCCTCCTTTCTTGCATCGACTTTTCGGAACAATGCCGAGAGCATGGCGTGTGTTTAGTGTTTCCCGTGCTGAAAAGAGGATTGTCTTGTCGAAATGATTTGTTCATGAACTTGGCCAGCCTCAATCATTGTCTCGATGCCTATCGTAGTGATTGATAATGAAGTATCAAAAGTAGTGGGAGTAGAAGTTGAATTTTTTTTTATAAGGTTAAGCTTTCCAAACCAAAGTAAACAGTACAGCTGAAACAAAAAGGCATTAATGCATTTGCTTGATCAATTCGATTGATGATGATGATGATGATATGAGAAGAAACGTTTGCTTGTTTCTTTTTACTATAAGACTAGGAGTTGTCATCATATAGATGGATACACCTTCGACTCGATCGATAGCTGCTTGTTCAAGTACAAAAATTCGACCCCAACTCATTTTAATTAATTAAAGCAAAGTGGGGAAAACAGCATGCAAAGATGGGGAATTCGTGTGTATGATTTGAATACGTGTGACCGACCTCTTCATTAGATCATATGTTTGTCCTTCTTAATTAATAATAAGAAGTTGGATCTTGAAAACCATGAAGCAACAACTAATTATGTTAGAAATAACAGAAATAGGGTGGTGACGGCATCGTCTCATCGTAATAGCCCAGTACTTTCATGTAGTTCCCATGCCTCTTCTTCATGTGGGGGGTAATCGAAGGAGACTCGAATTGGGTCGAGCCAAAAGGGGGAGACAAACTTCGGATGGTGATGATGATGATGATGTCATCTCTTTCGTTCTTTTCTTTTATCTATCAATAATTTCGTGGGGGTTGCGTGATCCAAGCAGCTGCAACCCCCATCCCATCCCTTTCTTCGGAAGAAAATAACAAATCCACAATAATTGCTTATGTTGACTCCTCTTCTCTTTCAATATAGACACACACGACACGACACAGTTTCTTAAAATATCCAAGACTTTAGTATTCTCCCGTATTTCTAAAAATTAAAAAAAAGACATGATTAAAAAAAAACTTATAATTTTTTCACGAAATAATAATGTGTTTTTAGTTCTAAGTTAATTATTATTTTAACACATGAAAAATTTATATAAATAGGGGGTGGGGGGTTGTTGCTGTTGTGTCCCCTGTTCTACAATTGCTCTTCGCATCCAAAGCCAAACACATCCAACGCCATCTTCTTTAATTCCATCTCCATTTGCCTTCACCATCACCACTCCAACCAATGGCTTACCCTCCTACTCCTCCGCCCTCACGGTCGCGGTCATGGTCGTCCCTGGTCTTCATCGTACTCTTGTCCCTAACGCCTCCCCCCGCCCTCTCTGCCCTTGTCCAACAACAGCCCCTCGTCCTCAAGTACCACCACGGCCCCCTCCTCAAGGGCAACGTCTCCGTCAACATTGTCTGGTACGGCCGCTTCTCCCCTTCTCAACGTTCCATCATCGTCGACTTCCTCCACTCCCTCCGCCCCCAACAACCCCTTCTTCCCTCCCCTTCCGTCTCCGGCTGGTGGAGAACCACAGAGAAATACTCTGCCGGGACGATCAAGCAGCCTTCAACCACCGCCCTTACGGTGTCCGCGCAGCTCCTCCGCCCCAACTACCCCCTTGGGAAGTCCCTAAAGAACTACCACCTCCGTGCACTAGCCTCCAAGCCAGCTCCACGATCGTCATCATCTATTACCATCGTGCTGACCTCCGAGGATGTCCTCGTCGAGGGGTTCTGCTCCCGCTGCGGCTCACACTGGTCGTCGGGCCGTTGGCGTGGCCCGATGTTCATCTGGGTCGGGAACTCCGCCACACAATGCCCGGGGCAGTGTGCATGGCCATTCCACCAGCCCATATATGGCCCACAAGTCCCGCCACTGGTCCCGCCGAACGGGGACGTCGGGGTTGACGGGATGATCATCAACCTCGCTACCCTCCTGGCGGGGACGGCTACTAATCCATTTGGCAACGGATACTTCCAGGGTCCTGCGGGGGCCCCGCTCGAGGCTGTGACAGCTTGTGCAGGGGAGTTTGGGTCGGGTTCATATCCAGGGTACCCTGGTAAGGTGCTTGTAGACACCACGACCGGGGGGAGCTACAACGCCAACGGGGCGAATGGGAGGAAGTTCCTCCTCCCAGCAATGTGGGACCCGCAGCTATCCGCGTGCAAGACGCTCGTGTGACGGAAAATGTCGTCCGGCCGGCCGCTGTTCGCATCGGCACGGGGAATTTCCAGAACGATGTGGGTGGGGGGGGGGGGGAGGGGAATTCGAAAGAAAACAGGACAAGGAAAAGGGGGAAACAGCAAGTGAAAAGATGTAAAGGAAAATGGTGATGTCGGAACTAACGACCAAGTGATGAATTTCTTTCTGGGTGGTGTTTGTCATTTCGAGATTATGGTACCAAGTCTCACGCTCTCGTTATTTCAATACGCAAGAATCTAAAAGGCTAAGAATAAACCTTCTCCCAGTTTGAAAGTTTTTCTTACTGTTGATTAACTGTTGCAGTCTTACCATCAACATGATTTCGTTAAGCCAAGCAAGTAAAATCGTCTCCTGCAATTTTCCCAAGCCAGACCGCTTGGTTAAGAAATTCTTGGTTAAAAAATGACTGAGGGCGTTCTCGGCCACTCTTCGGTCGTCGTGTATCCTTTCCAAGAGAGCCTCGAGCGACGGGAAGTTAGCCTGAGACAGGAAAGACTGCTTAATTACAGAACTAGGTGACTAGACTAAGGTGGTGCTGAGACAATCTACGCACCTCGGGTCGTATGTATTCGACGATCACGAGGTGGAGCTCCTCTCCATAGAAGTCCTCCTCGAAGTCATGCAGCAACCGCGGCTCCTGTTAGAAGAATAATAGCTCAAGGAACAGAAGCAGATTTTGATTTTCTTCAGGAAATGGAAGTGTGAGACGGTCAGACTCACAATAGTCTTGTCCTTGTTGTTGAAGTACGGGTTCCAACCGATGCTCATGACCATCTTATAGACGCCACTTGATGATAATGCAGCCCAACCGAAGAACACACCAGATGGATGTTCAGTTAGCAACTCTGAGTACCCATTGGTGGACAGATTGGCTGACAGCAGAAGGCTAGGATGTCAATATGGCCGAAAACAACATGGAACAAAGCCTACTACGCATTTCTACACAGTTGATATCGATTCAGTCCCTCGATTATCACATACCAGTAGGAATTCCAAGAACCTTTGAGCCGCGACCAAATCCTTCGATGACAGGACCTCCAATATGCCAAGGTTCTATAGGCAAAGTATCCTCCACCCCTGCCAAAGGAGAAACCAGTTGTCCAGCAGGATCAAATTTACATTAAAGCTCAGGATTATGCAGAGTTATGCTAAGCTATGTCTCACCAAAATGCTTGGCCTGATAAAAGCCCACCTTGAAACATGGCAGTAAGGCCTCAAAGGAAAATATTTTTTCCTCTTATGTTTGCAAACAACTCTACGATGCAAAAATGGAGAGTGAACCGGACATTTTTCCCAAATTAGGGTTCTAAGGGAATGGGCCTAGAAGGAGGATAAAGTATACAGTTTTCATTACTGATCACCAAATATTGGGGTAATTTCAGAGGTCACTTCTTCTGTAGAGCATGATAAGTCCGTAATCTTCGACTATAGCAGCTGCAGCTTCCATAGGCATTTTCCCTGCTATTTTATGAGTTTCTCTACCATCCCACTTCTTTTCATACTTAGCCAAGTATACTTTTAAGACCTCGCCAACAATGGCATCTGCGAGTTCAGAAACAGAAAAAACGAATAGGTTTTAGATGGGAAAAGCGGAGAGGCAAAAAATGTATAGGTTTTGCAAAAACATCCCAATGAAAGTCATGGAAAACACGTTCAAGGAAGCGCAAGAGAGGACAGCACAATCCACATATGAATCTTCTAAAAGAGAAGTCTTCCACACCTGTGTTTAAAAGAGTGCCGTCTAAGTCAAGGAACTGTAAGTGGGAACAGGTGCGCCATCATCTGTGAGTGATAAGTTTGAATGAGAGGCTATGGAGAGGTACAAGAAGCAGATTCTATTGGATGCAACCCTTCTGAAGATGGATGAGCGAATACAATGCCTTATGATGAAGATTGATATAATGGAATCGACGCCAAAAGAATTCATGGGAGTGTATGCAATTCCTGACAGGAAAGCTATTCTTCTCAGGACATTTGAGGCGTTGAAGGTGGCTGTCAACACCAAAAAGGACTCCCTGGTTGCTCAATTGAAGGAGTGGAATGAAGCGCTTGAGAAGAGGACGAGGAGGGTCAATCATCCTCCTTTGAGCGAGAAGGAAATTGCTAACACGGTTTCTTTCTTGCAGCAAGTTTATGATGAGCATTATGGAAGCTCAAGTGCTGCATAACCGTCCTAGGAAGTTCCAGATGTTGCACCACTATTCTTCCCGGAGGCTATCAACCTCCTAACTGCTGCTGTTGCTGATCGAGTAAAGACCCCATCGGCGCTTGACCTGAAGGCGATTAGGAGGACAATGTCGCAGCTGAATGGAATTGAGGACGAAACTCGCCCGTGGACGCGGAGGCAGAGGTGCGTGGAACTGCGGGATTACCTCAGTGAACTGGAGGGGGTTCCTGCGTACTTGGGGAGCTTGCATGAGGACCTCCTTTTCTTAGCTGAGAAGGAGGCTCAAAATGAGTCGGAAGTTCCTCTTCCAAGTTTCTTTGTGAGACCCTCTCATTCGGACGCCTCCACGGATGATGACTCTGACCCTTGGGAGGATGAGAGGAATGTCGGATTCGTCCCTCCGAGTCTGGGCGATGAGCCAAGTTGGAGTGATGGTTGAATGTGCCTGCTGGTCTGTCTGATCTTTGGTGTTGTAGACTTATCTAACCCCTTGGTTTTTGTTACTTGGTTAGTTAGCTATCTACGGACCTATTATATTGGCTACATGCTGACTTCTATTATTAATGCACTATTTATTTACCAAAAAAAAATAGTCAAGGATAACTCCGGAAACTAACTCTTTTAACCGCCTGTGACATCGACATCTTGAAATTCGATAGCAGATTAGCACATGAAGGGAATCATGAATCATGCAGCGGGTTTTGCAGCAACAATGGGTGGAGAACATCTCGTGTCACGGGAATGATCACATTAGCTATACAACAAGCATCGAGAAAGCCACCAATTACCAATAAAATCCAAGGCAGAACATAAAACTATTTTGTCGGGAGAAAGGATTCACCAAGGCCTCAGGTTTGGAATCTAATCCAATCTCCGGATGAAATTGATAATTTTATGTGGAATAATTATACAAGTATAGTACCGTTAATAGCGTTACCTTTCATATCAGCGCCACGTCAGATTCCGTTAAGGGGAGGGTGTGACGAATGATATATTTGATATAACACAGTTTGTATGTTACAGATATATTCGAAAGTATATGATAAAAAAATGTAATAGTATAGAATGAAATTGATAATTTAGCCCGAAAAATATTAGAACTCAATTAGTACCGAGGATCGTACCAAGGCTAGTTTAAAAATAATTGTACAACTACCGTCACAATTTCATAAATTACCAATTTATTGAGTAGCGACAAATCTTTTACTAGAAAGACGCCATTTTGAGCATCATTAATAATAAATTTTTGGAAAAATAACAATTTATGAAATCAATTTTGAGTAACTTTCAGCTTTTTCATTATTTTTTTTTGTTATATAATTTTGTCACAAACTTTTATTTCTATTTTGATTTTGGCCAATCTTGAATTTATCATAGCGAAAGCCAAACAAGGCCTTAATATAGTCCGACCCGTGTCCTATAATAGTGGAGTTTCAACCTCTCATTCATTCGCCTCATAATCCGCTTTACCCGTAGTATCAACCCCTACAGAACATCATCCTGTTAAACTATATAATGTAAAATCAAGCCTCACGTAACGCTTTTAGGTCAAACGGTAAGGTTTCTATATGGTATCAGAGCGGTCCTGGGTTCAAACCCCGTGCACGCTAAAATCCCTAAAATGAGGCGAAAGGCCAAAAGAGCCCGCCTAGCCGGTTCGGCTTGAAGGGGCGTGTTAAACTATATAATGAATAACCAAGCCTCACCCAACAGCCTATGCTTTTAGATCAAACGGTAAGGCTTCTACACATCCGACCTTCATTGATTTTGTGTATTTTTTGACAGCATAAGTATCGTCCAACTTCAGCTTTTAATTCACTTGATTTGTCTATCAAAAGTTTATAAAAAAATACACATGAGAGGTTAATTTTTTTCTTTTTTAATCAATAAATAAAAATTGTCTATTGAGTTCTATTTGGCTACGCGCGATAGAATTCAAGATTGGCCAAAAATAAAATAAAAACAAAAGTTTGTGACAAAATTATATAACAAACTAAGTTAACGAGAAAATAGAAAATTGGCTTAAAGTTGAGGCCTATTTTGCCTAAAATGTTTTATAAGTTCCTTAAAATTCCGATCTAGAACGACGATTTTTTCAATTTTCGTTATTGCAAACCACGATTTTAAATAAAAATAGATAAAATAATTTTTTCTATTTTAAACCGCCATTTTTTTTGGAAACTTGACGCCTAGAATAGTGTGTTTCTAATAAATTAAAAAAAAGTTATCAAGTGGCCCTTTTTTTTCGAACAAATCGTAAAACCAAACTCAATTCTTATAATCCTGTGTTTTTAACGAATTTTTTTAATTGAATGAATCCGCTTGTTCTTATTAGCCTTGATTTGAATAAAGAATGAAAAAGTTTGTGTAGCTATCGATGTTACGATATAAGCCAAGCTCCGAACAAGTGGGAAACGTGCAACAATTATTCTCCAGCGATAAAACTCCCTTGCCAGGGATAGATTCATGACATTAACATCATATTTAATGTCCCGACCCACCACCACCGGGACAGGGACCAGTGTTGTCAAGCTGCTCTTCGATCCCGTCGAACGTGTATGTTTCGTACCTTAACTTGCAATCTTGGAGGGTGAGTTGCACGCCCATGTTATTCTTGCACAGCATATTGATTCTGTACTCGATGGCGCTGAAGCAAATTGCGCAATCCTCGGGCCCAATATCTTTACTGCAACCTGCCTGAAAGAAGAAGTTTGTCAAACATGACCTGCCAACTAGCGGGTGATCAAGAGTTTCCTCGGGTACTTGGGGTCCCTTCAAGACTTCCATGCTGTTTTTCAAGGCATCAGCGAAGGGCGACTCGTCCGTGAAGTGGGCGGTGTTGCACTCCATGTTGATGATCCGAGTGTTCAGACTAGCGACGGCTCCAAGGGAAGTGAAAGCAAACAGGGTCACCATAGTCACGTTGCATAAGGTTGTGGTATTCATGGCTCTAACCCACTTAGATTGGTCGGATCATCTGAATATGAACAGCTTCAGAACTCTTAATTTATAATCGTTAAATGCTTTGTACGGCCCGCCTCCGATTATCGTAATCCCAGACAAAGCATTGTTTAACCCCGGGATAAGCTGTTTGTTGCTGCATCCGTTCCGGAGGTTTTATCAGTAACTACAAAAGTCATTGTCTTAGCGACAATGATTTGCGGTTGGATTTTTTATTTTACTTTTTATTTATATGTCCGACGGTAAAGTATATTTAATAAAATGTACACAGTTGATGTTGAGACAATCTGTCTGCCAGTCTGTCTCAATGGAACAACTTCAAAACTCTTTTAATTTACAGATTGTGGAATGCATTGTGAAGCCCGCCTCCAATCATTGCAATTCGGCCAGTCGCGAATAGTTAAATAATGGGATTAGCACTTTGTTTTGTTCCTATAGCATCGTACCCCGATTCCGCAGATTTCAACGACAAAAGAGACTAAACTTTCTTGTGTGTTGGGATAGTCCCACACCGGATAGAAAAGGCCTGGGCCAATACCTTAAATAGAGTTGGGATCCTTCACCTAATTGCCAGTTTTTAGGTGAAGGGGTAACCCCGACACTATTTCTAACATGGTATCAGAGCCAGATTCGTCCCGTCGGACCGTGTTGGGATAGTCCCACACCGAATAAAAAAGGCCTGGACCGTGTTGGGATAGCCCCACACCGAATAGAAAAGGCCTGGGGTGAAGGGGTAACCCCGACACGATTTCTAACATTGTGCAATAAGGTCTTTCCTTATCTGCCATTGCCATCTTCTCCTGACTCTTACGATCGTGACAGGATGCGCAGCTGGAAACAACTAATCCCAGGGTTAAACAACGCTTTGTCTGGGATTACTATAATCGGAGGTGGGCCATACAAAGCATTTCACAATTATAAAGTAAGAAGTTTTGTGGTCGTTGATATTCAGATGAGCCGACCCATCAAACAGAGTAACGAGCCATGAATACTGCAACCTTATGCAGCGTGATTATGGTGACCCTGTTTGCTTTCACTTCCCTTGAGGCTGTAACCGGTCCGGACACTCGGATCATCAACATGCTGTGCAACAACGCCCAGTTCACTGAGGGGTCGCCCTTTGCTGATGCCTTGAAAATCATCTGGAACTACACGACGGGATATTATGGTGCTTACCCGTTTCTTGCCAAGTCATGTGAAACAAGCTTCTTCCTTGAGGCAGATTGCAGGCAAGGTTTGGGAGGCGACGGTTGCAGCAACTGCTTCCACGTCATCCAACATGACATCAGTGTGATGTGCACTTATAACATGGGCGTGCAAGCCACCCTCCAAGATTGCAGGTTAAGGTACGAAACATACTCGTTCGACCAGATCAATGAGAAACTTCCCACCTGTACAAATGGTGATGCTTTTGTACTCTGAGGATCTGAAATGATCAGAAATGGGATCATTTTTTATCCTCAGGAGTTTTATCGATTGAGAATAACTTTTCTTGTTCCTGGCCATGGAGCCTATGCGTTTCCCTCTTGTTCAGTGGTTTGGTTTATATTTATAGTAAGATCGATCACCTTCACGTTCTGGAACAAACTTTTTCTTCTTTATTCCAGAGACTAATGACAGCAAATTCTAATTGAATTAAAAGTATAATAAATTGTTAAAAAAAAATGCAGGATGATACGTATTGAGCCTTAGTTTGATAAGAGTGCTTCTTCCGAATCATTTATTTTTTGAATATTCATGTTATGTCCATTATCGACATTCACATAGAAAGAAAGATACTAGTTATTTATCTCTTGGGTGGTGTTGTCACCTAGGAGACAATCCAGATTATCCGATGAGCATCCGCCACCGTTCAACACCTTTGGCTAAACTCTGTACTCGTCGTAGCCACAACAACTACCGCATCCATTACCACCACCTCCACCGCTGCCTCCACCTTCGTAATTATTGACTTCGGTCACGCCACCTCGATCACCATGTCCTCCTTTATAATGACTCGGCTCGGCCTTATTAAGTTCGGACATTGTTTCGTTCGAAGCCACTGTAAAACAAACCCGATATGAAAGTAGATAATCGAATCGAGGAATACAACGTAAATTACCATACATGCGCTCAAGAAAATTCAAAACTAACTATCTATACCCTTCTTCTAGTCCTTCGAATGTTTCCGAGCAGAGGGACACAATGAAGAGAACTGCCAAGAAGCATATGATATCGATCTTCATCTTGGTAGAAAGAACAAACATTGAGGGCATTGAGACCAAAAAGAGGACTGATGGATGAAAGTTATTTATAGTCATTCTAAGCATATATGACCGACCCAAACTGGGAACAATGTACTGGCTGTTGAAGTGGGTATGTGGTATTTTAGAGTGAATCGTTGAATTGGGCATTCGGTTTTGAAGGGTGGGTGGATTGAGTTGTGGCTGGGGTTATGTTCGTGTATTCCCTGGGATGTCTGCTGATGTTTACTTGTGACTAGGTTTACTTTACATGCGTTTTGTCTGTCTTCGGTGACATTGAGCTTTCGTCTAGTTCGTGTCGTGTGCTGCGTGATTGTTGGGATGTTCCCATGGATAGGAAGGCCTTCGAGCACTCCTGCATACATGCAGGAGGCAGGGCTGTGATCAAAGCAGTGGAACAGAACCTGGGACTGAGCAAAGTAGAAGTGGAGGCATCCGAAATGATGCTCTACAAGTTTTGGAACACCTCATCCTCGTTCGTCTGGTACGTTCTTGTGAAAACAAAAGGGAGGATTAAAACAGGGGATAGGGTATGGCAGATCGCGTTCGGAAGCGGATTCAAGTGTAACAGTGCAGTATGGAAGTGCAGATCATCCCAGCAGACCAGGACTGCAGATGCATGGGAAGGGAAGATCGAAACCGATCATATCAAAGTGAAACCCCACTTTAGACAGTGAATCAATGTCCTTCATCATTGACACCGAAACTTAATGTCATAGCCGGTCATGTATCTTCTCGGACCGAAAATGCAGAGATCAAGACAACTTTTCGAGACGAAGAACATGTCCAGCAACGCAGAAATATCTCTTCATATTCTCTCCAGTCGGTTAAAACTCTACGTAGCCAAAATACAGACCCAGATTGCCAAAAGTGCTGGATAAGAGTAGATGTCGAAGGAATTTATACTCGAGGAATCCATGCTTTGGGCAAGTTCATCAAAGGAAAATGTAGGAATTGGTTTCTCACCCATCATATTAATTTGATCTGAGAGCACATCAATGTCTGTGGCATGTCCTATAACAAGAACTGTAACCCCAGGAAAGCATAGAGCATCATCATGATCATCATAATCATCCTAGGAATTAAATACCCAAAGATGTTTTTTTCTTTGTTCTTTTTGTAAATCAATGAAGAAGAAAGAGCTTCAAGTGTTTGATGAACTCCTTGGGTTTCTCCAGGTTGACAGCATGCCCTGCATTCTTAATCACCACCATCTCTGCTCCCTCTCCAATGTGCCTACAAAATCATACATTCCCCCCTTCATTCTCATCAATGGATGACAAGATCATGGAATGTTGATTACCTTTTCAATCTGTAACCCAACTCCAGGGGGAAAACCTGGTCTTGTTCTCCCCATATCACCAATGTGGGCTATCAAAACTCATTGATTAATTTTTTTTTTTTTAATTTGATAAACGTGGTCTTGAGAAAGACAACCTTAAACTGAAGACATCAGACCTGCGTGATTCTTGGGAGATCAGACAACCTCCTGTCCTTTAACAAGGCTTGTATCAATTCCTTCTTCTCCCTAACATACTCCGAGCACATCACCTTCGCATAGTAAAACCCTCCGTAAATGAGCCAATCGGCAGCAATTCGAGGAACACGGGCATTAAGAAGGGGCCCTTACGTGTATGAAGTCTGAGAGGAAACAATTGGGGACGCCCCTCGTGGGTTTTACAAACGAGAGCCGCATTAGCTGCCGGAGCTTCCTGGGAGTCTGCGGCATCAGGATTTCGGCCGCCTCGTCCAGGCTCGAGACCCTGAACAGCCCCTCCTTAAGGTCCTTCTCCTCTAGGCAAACCCCCGCGCAACACAACACCAGCCTCTCGATCGCGTCCGGGAACTCCGCCGCCACCTGGTACCCCACGAACCCGCCGTAGCTGATCCCCACAAGGCTCATCCGCGTGACCCCGAAACGTTCCATCATATCCTTAACGCACCGGGCCTGGAACGACACGGTCCTCTCGGGACGCGACGTGTATGACCGCCCAAAAAACACGAGGTCCGGCACATACACGTTGAACCGTGAAGTGAAGTGCCGGAGGACGTCGGCATACTGCCACATGGCGTTGGCGCCGAACCCGTGCACGAGTACGAGTGCGGGCCTCGACGATCCCAGATCCTTCTTCTTCCTCGGTACCCAGCAGTGCATCAGGGTGCCATCGCCGAGGTCACCGGTTACAGATCGCAGCCCCGATCGCCTGAAGTTGTAGCGGTAGAGGCGGTCCCTGGACGCAGTATAGCTGAAACATCCGGACATATCTGGGATCACCGGAGGTGGTCTGGATCTATGACCAATGCTCGATCTCGATTTAAATTGAAGCACAGATTGGTGGCGATACTTTCCAAGATCATCGTCCTTAAGAAAAAATTCATAAACCAAAAAAGACGTGGAGAAATTTCTGGTACGTTCTTCGGGAAAGGAATCGACGTGTCTTGGGGTTGGGGGAAAAAAATTTTTGTTCTGATGATTTTGTAATAAAACGAGGGTCAAAAGTGTGGTTGGATTGGATTGGACCATGTCATGACATTTGATAATAATTTTCCAATTTTTTTAATATTAAATATGGTCGGTTACCGACAGTTACTTGGGAACTCGACACGTGGACATCAGTGTATCATAATAATAATTGGTTCACAATAACTCGCGAATCAGTCGAATTTCGATTAGATGTCACGATGAAACTAAACTAAAACTGAAAAGCGATATTGAATCAAATACTTTATAGATGTACAAAGCTTTCCCCATATAGTCCTTTTTTGCAGTCTCTAAATATATAGCTTTTTTTTACCCCTTGGGTAGACTAATACACTTACAGAGACCGGAGTTTCGCCGGAATCTACACGGGGAACAAGCACGGCGGCCGACTTGCCGCACGAGCAAGTCGACGACAACATCTTGGGCAGAGTAGAAAAGGTGAGAACTATCACATTTCATCAAATTCTTCTTCTTTTGGGGGTGTAGAGATTCCACAAACATGATTCTTTTTATGGACACTCAGAATTTGTATAATAATACCTCGGGCCAACCAAACTCTCCCGGCTGTTGTGGGTTCATGCCTTCAGCCGGACTACGATGCAGGAGATGTCGTCTTTGCTGTCTCGATCGATTGCTTCCGCCACAAGGGCCTTGGATGCCTTTAAAGGGTCCTTCTCCCTCCTAGCAACCTCTACCGCTTCTTGGTTCGACATTACCTGAGTGTCAGTAGTACCTCGGTGAAAATGCTTCCGGGAAACCAGGTGAAATTGAGATCACAAAAGCTGAGGCAGCAGCCAGAAACTTAACGAACAAACCTTCCATAGGCCGTCACTTGCAAGGACAAGGAAATCCGTATGTTGGTCGACATCCGCACATTGTATGTCTGGGTCAGACCTCAAGTGGGACTTCAGGTTTTTGTCTCCGAAAGCTCGAGAAACTGCCAATTGGCCATTCACTCTTGCCACATCACCTGAAAATGTTGAATTCCGGGTCAAAGCTTTGTTCGAACTGAATGCACAATGCCAGAAGCAGGAAAACCAGAACTTGCTTTATCCCAGAGAGTGTCCTATGGAACAAACATCAACAGCATAGTGGTCCACACTCAAACTTTGTTCGAGCCGAATGTCATTGATCATATCAAATCCTCTCCCTTTAATGCCATGTAGTCTAGGCCATGCCTTTTGTCAGCTAGTGGTAATCCACCGAAGAAATTAAAGGATAAAGCATAAGAATTGGCTATTTACAAACCCGGCATGTTGGAGACAAAGCCGCCTCTATCTTCAATACTGACTCTCTCTTTATTTGGTTCATGGTCAGTCGTTAATTGAACAGCCTGTCCTTTTCTTGAAAGAACTGCTCGGGAATCCCCAACATTCGCAACCCACAACTTCTGACCATTATCAAGGATCGCAGTAACGGCAGTTGATCCACCACGTCCTAAATCAGGTTTGTGGGATAAAATTGCCTGATCAGTTTTCTCGTAGGCTCGGGCAATTGACCTTCCGGGGTCAGTCCTGAAATTTTCCTGAAATCAAAATTTACCACTAGTAAAGCCAATATAAAAGAAAATGGACAGGATATCAAAAAGGTCAACTAGAAAGAAGATCCACATTATTTCCTATTCCATCTCCACAATATTCAGAACCAGCAAAACAGAGGGACGTTCCATGAGGTAATAAGACAACAGCTAGTGAAAAGATATCTAACCTCATTTAGGATGTTGGCGAACAAATTTTTCTGCAAGTAGGCAGGTACACTGTCTCCTAAATGCCCGTCGAAGATGGCAAAGAGACCGAGCTCATGCCCCTGGAATTTTACGAACTTTGCTACATGGAAATCTTCCATCGGGTGGTTTGCTTTGCCTTTTGTTAAACTGAACCCGTACTTGAACGGGCCACGCTTGCTCCTTCCTTTACCCGAGCTAAATGAGGATCGCCCTCCTGAAGCCTATACTCAGTATAGGATCAAAGACCAACAGCGTATGGGATATCACATGTCAGCAGCAAAATTACTCCTTCAACACCGATGAACTAGTAACAGCATAGACATAGTCAGATCACCTTTCTATAGTGGCAGATATTTCTAAGTCCAAAAGGCTACAAGATAATTATCCCCAATAAAATCTTCCCTTGCCTACCCTGACCTTATATGTGTAAGTTAAAACCACAGAAACGTTGAAAATCTATCTAATCAAATGATTCCAAAAGCCACCAAACCACAATCAGGCAACCAAAGAGCCTTACTGGAGAACACGCCGAATCGAAGCAACAGAACTTCTCCATGGGATCCAAAGAAATCTCCCCTCCCAAAACCCACCTCACCTCCTCCTTCCACGTCCTCTTAACATCACTTCCTGCCAGGAAAAAAACCCATGATCACAACAGCAACAACAATAATAATACAGGAACGAACTAAACAACCCAAAATCCCCAATTAATTCCCCCAATCTTCCACCACAGCAATCAACCACTCCCCGAGCAATAACCACACAAACCCACTAAACACGAATCGACCCAGAATCCCCATAACCGAAAGGACGCAAGAAACGAAGGAAGCCAACGCTTGGACAGTCGGCCCATGTAAAGGGCAAAAAAAAAAAAAAAAAACCAACCACGAGCCCTCTCGCCCTTTGTTCGACGGCGAACTTGGTCAAACGAGCTCACCCACCTTGACTTTGCATCCAGCAGAGGAATTTAAAACTGAACGCAACGATGACGACGCTGAATTTATTACATGGGCCTTGACTTGCCAACAAAAAGACCCGATCGCGGGGCTCAAGCCGATCCGAATTTGGAAGAATCGCTGCTTCCCCACGCACAGACAGACAGCCGCTGACAAGTCAAAGACTACGTTTTTCTTTTTTGAAATAATAATATGAATAATTGTTTATATCATATCACAAGATTTAATTATAATCAAATTTAATATATATTATATCAGTTATATAATTCATGGGAGACATTCTTTTCTCTTCCGGCAGGCCCACCCCGTTTTGACTTATATAACCCAAGGGATACATGACCATTATCCAAATCATAAGTTGAAGATGCAGCTTCAAGAGGAAGTTGATCCAGTAGGGTCCGAGAATACGCTATCAAGAGGAAGTTACGAACCCTTGTCTGGATTTTCGCTACGAAAGACAGGTCGGGATTACTTTGTCGACAAACGGCAGGTCCCCAGCGACCTCTTCATTTGCAAAATGCAGCTCCTGCCATGATCCCGACACAAGAATCAGAGAACATCGTCACAGTCCAAAAGGCTATTTCAATGAGAGAGTTCATTCAAATAATACGCCACGATTCGTTCGCTTACACTTTGATCGAAGGACCACCTCATGCGTATGAAATTAAAAATTGTATCAACCAGCCTTGTTTCATCCATTGCTATACATTTCCTCCAAGAGCGAGCTTTTGTTTAATTAATTGTTGGCATCACAGCTATTCGGTCACGACGACAAACCCGGAGAAAGCATTGTGTTCAACTATATATTGTAGTTTTTTTGTTGTTCCATATCTTCGTTCATAGATGATATGGAATCTGCGTTGCAGGTCTTAGTAGTCGATCTTTGCTATTCTTCTATAGCTGTAGCTTTTTAACGTTATGGATATTTTCGATCCTCTAACGGGGATCACTAGGTCTTCATGGATCTATATATGTGCCTCGATGTCAATTCATTACATCACGCTGAAACAAAAGAAGACGAGCAAGAAGCTAAAATGAAGAGAGAAATGTCAAGTGTCATTGTGTTCCCTCGTCGAGCAGTCGGCATGGTCGCAGCAGCCATTATCATCATTTCATCAGCCGTGAAAGGGGACGTGCTGGAGGAACCCCTATGCAGCCCCAACAAGATCGAGGCAACAATCAGAGACCGGACTCAATCCCAGATTCATTTCGCTCTCGATGAGGTGCTTCATCTAACCGTTGGCAATCATTTCAATTATTATTATGACGGAAGCCCGTTTAAGAGCCATGGGGCGTGCTTCGGAGACAATAGCGTGGTACATTGTTTTTTGTGCTTGGGTCGAGTGGAGAAACGGTTGTATGAGTCTTGTAAGGATACCTGGGGAGGTCAGCTCCACGACCAGCTATGCAGGATAAGGTTCGAGATCTACACCTTCGACGGAAACTATTAACAAAGCTGCACACCCGACGAACGAACTGTTGAAAATAAAATATATTATGTTGAGGAAGTCTAAGAGTCGGAATGCCAAGAGTCATCTGGGGAAGTCTAAAAGTTGGAATGTCAAGAGTCATTTGTGAAGTCCAAGAGTCATATGAGGAAGTCCAAAAGTCGAAATGCTAAAAGTCATTTGAGAAGTCCAAGAGTCGAAATGCCAAGAGCCATTTGAGGAAGTCCAAGAGTTGGAATGCATAGAGTCATCTGAGCAGTCCAATAGTCAAAAGACTAAGAGTCTTTTCTCCTTTTATGTATAAATAACCTAGTTGTATGAATAGAAGAATAATAAGAGTCTTCCCCTTTAAAAAATTTACCAGTTTGTCTTATCAAGTGAGTAAAAGGGTGAGTGTTCGTCGATTATTCCGGCATATTACATCTATTGTCCACCAACGTTTCCAATAGAGATTCCAAACTGATGATTATACAAACTCTCGACTTATAGTTTTTATGCGCTTGAGTCTCTGTTTTCTTGGTAATCAAAGTCTCGTGTGTAGATGATTCCCCAGACATTCGTTGTTACGAGCCCATGGACCGAAAATGAAATCCGATGTTAATTGCTTTTTGAATTTTTTTCATCCGTTTCAAAAATATAGTTTGATATCATCTTCGTACTAATGTAACTCTTTTACTGAGACGAGAAGGAGAAATGCCACATTACATATAGGTAAGCGTGGTTCTGTTTACAGCACATCCCTGTGGTCGAAATCGACAGTTGATGTCAATAAGTCTACCCGACCAATCTATGAATACAACACGAATTCAACAACTTACATCTATTTCTAGGAAGGGGGAAGACAACGAAGGCTGGTGTCCAAGGTTTTGTGTCCGCCATAGAATTTTAATAAGCAAGGATAATTCATTTGCAGTGAATTTATTTAGCGAGATATAATTCTTCACGGATGAGGAGACATTGAAATGGAATTAAGCATATTTTTTGGTATCTTAGAGGAATTATAGACATGGAAATGTATTATCCTTATCCAGAAGCAGAATTGATTGGAAATGTAGATGCATGATATTTATCGAACCCTCATATTGGTAAATATCAAACAAAGTGTTTATTTATATGTGGTGGTACTGGTATATGCCGAAGATCTATGAAACAACGATTACCGCCACATTGTCTAACCATTATGAGATCATAACAATTCATGAAGCTAGTAGAGAATTTGTATGGTTGAGATCTGTAATTCATCACATTCGAGGGTTATGCAACTCATCTGTAAATAAGAATTCATCAACAATTTTATATGAGGATAATGCTGCTTACATTGCTCAATTAAAGGAATGATATATCAAAGGTGATAGAACGAAACATATAGCTCTAAAATTCTTTTTCACCCATGATCTCCATAAGAGTTGTGATATTGATGTTCAACAAATACGTTCATAAGAAAATATGACAGATTTATTTACAAAGGCTTTGCCTCCAACCATTTTTGAAAGGTTAGTGCATAAAATTGGAATATGCAAACTTAGAGATTTAAGATAATGTTACTATGAGGGGGAGTAAACATCTTGTACTCTTTTTTCCTTTACTATGGTTTTTCCTTACAGAATTTTCCTGAAATGGTTTTTAATTAAGTAGTATCATAATGGACATTCAAGGTGAGTATTGTAAATATATTTATTGTGAATGTCATTATGATTCACATTTATCCCTCATATTCATTTCATTACAATTGTAAATTTCTTTCCGTTGTAAGATCACTGTAAATAGAGGGATTAACGTCAAGGAAATTGCATAAACGTGATGATTGAAATGGCGATGTAGTTGTCTCTTTGATGAATCGGTTGTCAGCTCTGACTGATAGAATCTCGAAAAATCGCCGTCCAAAGGGAAGCCACTTGAAAAGGAGAGTTCATTCATCTACCGTTTGCGTAACTGGTTTCTAATGCAACTGTCATAACGGCATGTCCGGAGAAAGGAATGTTGTTCAACAGACGGCTAAATTTTCCTCAAACTGCTTTGTTTCTTCCAGATCTGCTTTCGCAATTAAAAAATATGTTCTAAGATTGGCATGTCCGAGGTTGTTTTGTTCTAACTTGTGTCTTCCGTCGAAATCACTCACTTATATTGATTTCATTTTGCCTGCCTTCTTTGTTGGCTACTTTGTCACACGTTGAGGCGCTTCCCAATGGAGTCCAAAGGCCTTCAAAAGAAGCTTTACGAGGCTCTCTTGACTTCGGTTCGGTTACTTATTCCTCCTCGTTGTGTTTGGTTCACATGGCTGATAGACTACTAATTGTGTTCTGCAGGTTGGTTTCATGACGGCCACGCTGTGCTTGCTTCTTGATTAGACGCCTTGCAGTATAGTAAGGATACGATCCCCGCCTCGTATAGACATATAAAGTACAACATTTATTGAAAACAATCTCACTGCTGTGCTTGCAAGATTCAATGACGGCCTTCAGTGAGAAGGCGACGTAGACGTCCTCGAACTCCCAGTTTGAACTTGTTCTACTACATGGTAATTAGTCCATAGCTGCGGTTTTCCAGCTCTTCAATACCGTTCTCCTCATCCTGAGTTTTTCATTCCTTCCTCTGCAGTTTGTGGAAATCGTGCCGTCGTCTCTCGTTCTCTTCGCCATCCAGAAACTCCCTCCTCACCGCGTGTCCGACCAGTACCATCTCCGATCAGATGAGGCCCCGCCATCCGATGTATCTCAGACTGTTCCCTGTAGTACTCCAATCCGCTGAAGCAAGCCCCAAATGCGGCGCGTACTTTCGGACAGGATTAATATTTCATATATAAGTCAAGGCCTGCCGGTAAGGAAATTAGGATGTGGTAATGGCAATAAAAATGTCCCAAGCTCCATATTCCCCCGATTTACAAATATATATATATATATATATAGTATGTATGGTGTGTGTGTGATTTTGAAACGAATGGGAGAATCAAAATCAAACAGGAGAGGCGAAGATATAGTCCACGTGGCAGGAACCCACGTCACAACCCAGATGGGATTCTCAATATCCGATTGGTCGGAAACCTTATCTCCCAGATTTCCTTACCATGACTTCATCCCATCCATCACCTCCTATTATGGTCTTGACACTTCATTCACCCAACAATCACACCCACATACCACTACTCCCCAGTTCCCATATTTTGAATCGCCAGGAATCGTTTCTTGTTTGTGTTTTAGAATGGCTGCGGCTTCAGGGGCTGTCGTCAATGGTTTGGGATCTACGTTCCTCTGCGGCATTCCCAGGAGGAGGATTGCCAGGTCACTTTTCTCTGTTAGGACTGCAGTCGATGCCACGGCGACCAGGAGGTTCATGGTTGTGGCAGCTGTTGCGAAGAAGTCCTGGATTCCTGCTGTCAGGGGAGGCGGCAACCTTATCGACCCTGAGTGGCTCGATGGCTCGTAAGTTGTATTTTTCATGGTTGTATGTCATTCATTGAGCGCAAAACGTTGGTGAAATGTCTTTAAGGAATTGATTTTGTTAATCTCACGGAATGTAGCCTTCCGGGTGACTACGGATTCGACCCCCTCGGGCTGGGGAAGGACCCTGCCTTCCTCAAGTGGTACAGGGAGGCGGAGCTGATCCACGGACGATGGGCAATGGCGGCGGTCGTCGGGATCTTCGTCGGCCAGGCATGGAGCGGCATCCCATGGTTCGAGGCCGGGGCGGACCCTGGTGCTATCGCTCCCTTCTCCTTCGGATCCCTACTCGGGACGCAGCTGTTACTCATGGGGTGGGTCGAGAGCAAGCGGTGGGTCGACTTCTTCAACCCGAGCTCGCAGTCGGTCGAATGGGCGACTCCGTGGTCCCAGACAGCCGAGAACTTCGCGAACGCTACCGGTGACCAGGGATACCCGGGAGGGAAGTTCTTCGACCCGCTGGGGCTCGCGGGCACCCTAAGGGATGGCGTGTACATCCCAGACTTCGAGAAGCTGGAGAGGCTGAAGGTGGCCGAGATCAAGCACGCCCGAATCGCAATGCTTGCGATGCTGATCTTCTACTTCGAGGCCGGGCAAGGGAAGACGCCCCTGGGTGCACTCGGGTTGTAAGAAAAATAAACGAAACGTTCGAATCGTGCATGGATGTAGATACGAGAATTGAATCAGCCGTGTTCGATTTTGAGTATTTCTAATGTAATATTTGATAATTCTTTCTTTTTATCTTTTGCCAACTTCTATCTAGACCTATTCAATTTGAGTTAAACATGGATCTGCCTGTCTTTCTATATTGGTTTCTGAATGATTTTCTAGTACGGATATGATTCAAATTTCCTCTAAATACATCATTTCGAATAATGTCACGATGCATTCGTATAACACAAAGTCATACTGTATGTTCCTCGGATATCTTATAAGACTGGCAATGTTGGGACATATCCGGACCAAGTTCGGCTCCGTTCCATCGCGATATCGCTGCTATCTTTACTGTAAAACATGTTTTGATTCTTGAGCACATTCTTTTCTCGGAAACCCTTTTTCCTCGGAGTTTCCTCCCCAGTATAGTCCATCGGCAGCAACAAACAAGTTTTTCGTGTCGCTTCCATCGACCAAGTGCTGTGTTATTAGCTGTCTCGAGCTGTGGTTTCCTTGAACCACTCGTTCATTGTCGACCTTGAGTTCGACTGGTCTTCCTCTTGTCTGTCCTTGAAAAATCATGACCTTTCTTGGATGTTTACGGATCTGGATGGCAGTGGTTGCGGTTTCAGTCTTACTGTTCTGCGTCGGGCTTGCTATGGGTGCTCCCCTGCCTTTTGGTTATGATGCTGAGGAGCGAGATGCTCTGTACGGTCTGAAGGCTGTGTTCGAAAACAAGTTCATTGATGGGAACTGGACGGGTGATCACTGCAATGGGAATGATCCATCCGGGTGGTTCGGGTTGAGGTGCAGTGACGGCCGGGTCACGGAGGTCGTGCTCGAAAACATGGGGCTAAAGGGTGTGATCAAGCCCGATGCATTTGTTGCCTTTGGGGAGTTGCAGGTGCTAAGTCTGCATAACAATTCTCTGTCGGGCACGATGATGAACTTTGCAGCCAATCAGAAGCTGTCGCGGCTTGATCTCTCTTGGAATGGGTTTCACGGCCCCGTTTCCAAGTCATTGGCAAGTCTCGAGAAACTCAGCTCGTTGAAGGTGGATCACAATGAGCTGACCAGAGAGATTCCAGCATTTGATCAGACGAGCTTAGTGACGCTTGACGTGTCAAACAACAACCTGTCCGGGGAGATACCATCGACGAGGGTCCTCCAGTCGCTCCCCCCGGGGTCGTTCGCCAATAATTCCGGACTTTGCGGGCCCCCAACATCGAGGGTATGTGGCAATTTTGGCCACGAAGATGAACCCAATCCCGGGGACCATCATCAGGCTCATCTGGCAGATACGGAGGCACCCTCTGGCTCAACCCAGGAGAAATCTAACGGAAAAGGCTCGAACAAGATGACCATGTTTGCTGTTCTCTTCCTGCTCTTTGATGTCGTGGCACTCATCGCTGTGCTCCTTCTCTTTGTCCTCTACCGCAAGAAGGCCCGACGGCTGAAGGCAATGATGAGGGAGGAAGAGGGCGGAGCCAATGATGCAAAGACCGAGGGGCATAATGAGCTCGTGGGTAGTCAGTTGACAACGACTGAGAAACGCCCGTCAGTCTCTGCGACAGAAGAGAAGGGAAATCTTGTGTTTGTGAACCAAGAGGACAGTTCGTTCGGGTTGAATGATCTGTTAAAGGCCTCTGCCGAGGGGCTCGGGAAGGGGATATTCGGGAACACGTACATGGCAAAGCTGAACAATAGGTCAACCGTCGTCGTGAAGCGGCTGAGGGACCTGAAGCCAATGACGGGCGAAGAGTTCACGAAGCAGCTGGCGATCATCGCTAATCTCAATCACCCGAACCTGCTGCCTCTACTCGCATACTTCTACTCGAAGCAGGAGAAGCTTCTGCTCTACAGGTTTGCGGAGAAAGGCAACCTGTTCGATCTCATCCACGGTGAGTAAATGGCTCGAAACAACAGAAATGTTTGGCAAGTCGATCCGAGTGACGGAGATACGATTGTCGCAGGTGGAAGAGGGAGCAAGGAAAGGATTCCATTCAGGTGGAGTGCGAGACTATCAGTGGCGAGAGGCATCGCAAGAGCGCTAGAGTACCTCCACATCAATACGAAGCAGACCAACACAAACTCCCCACCGCACGGGAACCTGAAGTCCACCAACATCCTCATTGACGAGAACGACATGGTCCTGGTCGCCGACTACAGCCTTGCATCCCTCGTGTCCCTCCCCATCGCAGCGCAGTCGATGGTCTCATTTCGGTCCCCCGAGTACATCTCCACGAAGCGGATGTCCAGGAAGACCGACGTGTGGTCCTTCGGCTGCCTGCTGCTCGAGCTTCTGACAGGCCGTGTCTCCGCGAACTCGACCCCACAGGGAGTCAATGGCGTGGAACTTTGCGTGTGGGTGCACCGGGCAGTCAGGGAGGAGTGGACGGCCGAGATATTCGACCAGGAGATTGTGGCACAGAGGAACGCTTCCCTTGGGATGGTCAGGCTCCTCCAGGTGGCCCTCAAGTGCTGCGAGAGGTCGCCAGAGAAGAGGCCGGAGATCTCCGAGATCGTGCGGGAGGTGGAGAACATCAAGGTCGTGGCTGACTCCGAGGACGAGTCGGATGTCTCCATCGACCGGTCCCTCACGGACGAGTCCCTGTCCGTGGACCGATCCCAGAGCGCTTCGGGAGTTGTCAGCGACCGCTCCTTCAGGTCAGGAGTTGTCTCGGGCGACAACAGTAGGTGATGACGCCCTCTCGAGAGTCGTATACTCAGAACTCGATGAATAGCGAGGACATCATCCACCTTCTATCACTCGTTGATTGTGTTACGTTGTTGTAAACACGATGAAACGGAAAAGGGAGCAAACCGAACATCACTTCTGCAATAAAAAAGGCTTTGAGTGTTGTCCTAAAACCAGTAAAGCTTCTTCCTTTTCATTTCTCTCCCTCTCTTCTCCCTGTTCGACGCGTCAGTATGACCAACAACGGCAGGGGCAAGAAGAAGAAGAAGACGACGACGGCCACGAGCAAGAAGAAGCCTCCGTCGCCCTCCGCTACGTTGCCTAGTGGGCCTTCCTCGACGACCAGTTCCAACCTCCTTTCGGCTGCTGCGTCCACCGCGGCCGAAACGAAGATGACGGAGCGGAGGGTTCGGTCTGTCTCGGCGTGGTAAGTGGGGGATGGGGAAGGAGAGGGCGGTTTCCGGTCTGTCTCCGCCCCTCTGTTTTTAACGGTATATGTTGTCGTGGTTTTTTGGTTTCGAGGCATTTGATCGAGCATGTCGTGGGCGTTTTCTTTTTTGGCTGATGAAATGGATGTCTGGCTGTTTCTGCTTAAAGGCTTCTGTGGGTGTTCTCTTGCGCTGTGATTCCATGAATGCGTGGTAATGCCTATTCTTTATCTGCCCTTCAGTGTGCTTACGTGATCGTGATTCTATTGTTGTGTTTGGCCATTGTCAAATGCCGCATATAATATTGCATCTCACCGTTGAGTCCCTTGTTGTTTCACTACCTGCTTCGTTCTGAGCCATAAAGGGGTCCTCGCTGGTTGAAATCGTTGGTTTGGTGTTGACTTATTGGCGATCGGCCTATAACTTTTTCCTGGATTTCGAGGTTTCGTTTGGCAGATGGTTGTTGGTTTCTCATTGTAGCATGCTGATTTGCTGAATGTTCTTCGCCATTTTGCGAGTGAGTTGTGTGCATATCTCAGGTGCAAGTTCTTACTTTGACAGACCATGATACATTGGCCGGCATTCCCGAGGCCATGGAGGCTGCTCGGAAATTCCAAATGAAGATTATTCTGGGCGTTGAAATAAGTGCCGTATTCACGTCGAGGTGTTTCTCATGTTAGATGACGTTCTCAAATACATACACGCACGAGATACTCACAGGACTGATTTCTTGATGTTCGAATATTGCAGTGAAGACCCTTCGCTGGAGGAATCCGTTCATGTTCTGGCTTACTACAGTTGCTGTGGACCGACGAGGTATGATGAGTTGGATAAGTTCTTGGCTAAAATAAGAGACGGTCGTTTTGTTCGGGCAAAGAATATGGTGATGAAGCTTAATAAACTAAAGCTGCCGCTTACGTGGGAGCATGCCACTCGTATTGCTGGCAAGGATGTAGCTCCCGGAAGATTACACATTGCCTGTGTTATGGTTGGAGCTGGTCATGGGGAGGATTCTAAACAAGCTTTCACTCGATATCTCTTCGATGGAGGGCCTGCTTATTCTGTGTAAGAATCCTTTCCCATGATAGAAAATATTGACTAAAATTTTAGTCGTTCACAAGTTATATTGATCCCACCTGATTGTCGTCCGTAATAAGAGGACACGAGCCTCCTGCAGAAGAGGTGGTGAAGCTTATATGCGAAACGGGTGGTGTAGCAGTGCTCGCGCATCCATGGGCATTGAGAGATCTAATTGTGGTCCTCGCAGCATTGAAAGATGCCGGATTACATGGCCTGGAAGTGTACAGAAGCAACGGCAAATTGGCATGTATGATTTGATTTTATTTTCCTCATAAAGAATTCTAATTGATGATCCCAAGCTAGATAATAGAAAGGATTGACCTGATTTTCTTTGGTTCAGTTGGGTGGTCTTATTGATTTTTTCTGCACGTTGTTTATGATGGATTGAGCATAATTTTTATCCCTAAGTTAAGCACTTTACGAAATCGTAAGTGATCATGATTCGATTTGGATCTTCTGCTGATTTCATTAGAGTAAGTTGGTTTTTTGCAGCATTCAGTAACAGCTGATTCTCACGGCAGAAGAGGACCCAACGAATTGGACTTCAGAACTGTCAATCTTCCGGTGACGATCCTACACGACTTCCTTCCACTCTCTCGGCCTATATGGCGTGATTCCATTCGGGATTTGGAGTTGTATGCTGATGATCCATGTGACGAAAATCTGGCGAGAATGACAACTCAAGAGTAAGATTGAGCCAACTAGGATGTTTGCCATTAACCCCGGGCAAGAAGAGTTATCCGGCATGGCTTACTGTCGTGGTTGACGCCAACCGAGAGGCAGGGATCAGACTTTCAGGCTATAACATCCCCGTTTTCGGACATTTCTGTCAGCCATTGACATATGTTTAGCTTTTGTAAAGGGCTGAGAATGCAGCCCTTTCGTAGCTGCACTTCAAATGTTTCCATTCATGTCCATTTTCAGTTCTAATTGCATTGTTGCATTCCCATCCTTTCAACAGCTGAGTTTTGGTTTTGGAAGAGCAGCATTCGCCCGTTGCTTACAAATTGCAAGCTAGACAAGTTCCAATTAAATCATCAATACTAAAAAAGAAAATCAAAATCCAAAAAGTTCATCTGCTAATAATATTAAGGAAAAAACTGATCAAATAAATTGTACACTGATTTACAAAAATTGTGGTCGAAGGAAACAAAATGAACGAAAGATGCAGTAAAAATCTTCTCAAAAGTACCTGCCTTGGTCTTCGGAAGCAGGTTAAAATTAACTGAATGCTAGCAAACACTAGGAAAAGAAAAAGAGATGCCTATAGTAAATTTATCAAATGTATAATATCATCTGAAATGGCAGAAGAAGCATCAGGTGAATTTCCCCAGTTCCATCTTCTTCTTCATTGTTTTCATGCCATGGTAGACGAAGGAATCCACTATCCCAGCAACAGTAAACACCCCTGACAACCCCGGAGATATACGAAGAAATGAGTTAGTGATCCATCAGAATCAATTCAATGAACCGTGTTGATGAAAGGGCGGCGCATATCCTGAGGGATTTTCAAGAAACCTTGCAATAAAAACAGATGTTGGAATAACAGAGGACGAAATTCAATTCTTATCAGGCGCGAACCAAATTTGTTGTATACTGAAAATGACTCGTAGATCAAAGTCAGCTCGAAATGTCCTCAAGTTAAAAAAGGATAAAGGTAAACATTTAAATTGTAGAAAAACAAAACAGCAAAGACGGGCAGGGAAAAATCAGAAAGAGGGAAAGAGAGAGAGGACCTCCAACCACGGCGCAGATATTTGTCAAGAAGTGAAAAAATGAGATGTGCTCTTCTTTGAAGGTCACCTGCATTGCATAAACCAACAATTCATATTGGAGAATGCACCCGTGAGGATCGAATAGAAGGAAGACAACATGTAGTCAAAAGATATATTAGAAAAAACCTCAAAAAACATCATGAATCAAGACAGATCAAGGAAAGTAGGGAAAAAAACCAAGTTAAGAATTTCGGGCTCCAATTGACAACATCATATACCTTTATAGGAGAAAAGTCATAAAAGAAGAAAACTCCAGGTAGCATCTGCGTACGTCCAAACTCAGAAGGTCTATAATGCTCCGTGACAGAGTACTGTATGCACACCAGGCTCCAAAGCATAAATTAGCTGTTCATAGTGGATACTAAGAAGATCATAGCATTAATTAATTAACAGAAGGACCTGATTTGAGTAGATAGTGCGTCCCCGAATGTTAGTGTATATGGTAGGCACCACCTGAAGGAGCAATCAAAAGAACATCGTTCAGAAAATGACTCAATGATGGAAGCTTGTGATGAGAATTTACAAAGTTGAACTATGAAGAATGTGAATGTCACTAATATTCGATAAGTAAATCCACTTTGTTGAAATGAAAGATAGATCTCCAGAAAATTTGAATGCCATTATGGGCATTGACACCTTTCTTACATGTGTTACTCCAATGATATCATTGATATCAAGACAGCAATAAGACAACATGCAGTTTCTATTTTCTATAACAGACGAACAAGAAATCATCTAGGAGAAGAAACAGGGAACAAGATAAGGCACATCACAATGAAACAGCAGAAGAGAAGCACAAACATCCCTAACCTTGAGAAAGTACTGGTACATGCCACTGTGAGCATCATGCGTCCATTGAACCCTGAAAATTACGGCAAGATCAATGCTTTCCAGAAGTATGAATACCAAATAGAGAACCTATAGAAGTTGCTTTGTGCAGATCTTATGAAGAACAATAATAAAAAATGAGATTCTTTCACTGTAATTTCAAACAAGAATAAATAAATAGTAAACAAACTTGCAGAAACACAAGAAAAGAAAAACAAACTTATAGAAACACAAGAATAATTTAACCATATTTTCTCATAGACAGAAAGAGACCAGTAATTATGAAAAGGAGCACTGACCCATCAAGCGGATTCACAATGCCAGGAAAGTACTCCCCAAAAGTCAACCTATTAATTTTGTGGCTGATCTGATGAGAAACCACACCAAATCAGTAGCAGTCAAATAGGAGCCAAGAATATCATATTAAAACAAATTCACACAACAAACCTCCATCTCAATGATTACCAAAATGAAAGATAAGGACAAAGATATTAAATAAATCTGAAGTCTCACATTGTAATTTTCCCTTTGTAGAGAAAGCAGTTCAAGCAAATTGAAGCTTGATTGATGAAAAGTTTTGCCAGCCGCAAAGTGGAAATTCCCAGCAACTTTGTTCACTTCAAGGGATCCACGGATATTGCAACCTTCGCCGACTTCCTCTTTTATCTTTTGAACAAAACCTTCTCGCTTGCACTGACATCCAAAGATGAAGTCAGTGAATTATTTCAGAAGAATTTATCATAAATGCACATACAAACATAGAAAGTAGCGCAGCTTATTACATTCATTCTATTGCTTAAGTCTCTAGGATTATGCCGGAAAAAAAGAAACATAGTTCAAAGGAAGGGAATAATCAGTATTGATTGAATCAATATTTAGTAGTATTTAGGAAATCGGAAACACTCCAACTCACCTGATCTATAATGTCCACATTTGACAATGCCCAACCTTTTTTCCTATATGCCTCACGAACCTCCTCGCATGTGTTGCAGCAATCTTCATCTGACTGAAACCATAGAAAAAGAAATGGCAAAAATCAATCACCAAAATGACGGATTCTTTTTATCCTTTTTCCCTGGGGCGAGAAGGGTGGTTTGGAAAAGACACTGACAACATAAAAAATAATGAACAAAATAAAGAGGTTTCCGCGTCACATAACAATGTAAAGATAATAGCTTTTCCCTTATGAAACTGATATGATTCGCTCTCCCTGAGAAAGCAGAGTCATTCAATCCCATTGGGGTTCCCCACATCCTAATAGATTTAACTGTAGCAATCTCATCTTGTTTATGTATGCCTATTCCATCAATGGACTTTCTCTTCTTTCCATTCATTGGTCTCAATCTATCAAATACTTTGACATGATAACTGCCAGTATAACAAGAAGATTGTCCCATACCTGTTCTGCCCCATAACAGGTTCCACAATACTTCTCGTCATGTTCAAGTCTACCCCCATGTTTCTGCAAGGGCTTATCAATCTGACCAAAATATTAAATTAGCAAAACATACAACAATAGGCATCTTCCAAGACAAGGAAATCTGATTACTAACTCTCCGCCAACACCAAAGTATTCCAAGCATTAAATACATTGATGCAATGAACCAATCACCAGTCTGCACAAGATGTTATGCATTGTAGGCAGAAGACCATCCAACTGACCTAAATAAAACAATCCACCGGCCAGTTAAGCCACATGTCACAACTGCCAGGCATTCACTTGTGAGATCAGTTATAAGCATTCTACTAGTGCAACACAAGAGTGCAGAAAAAGAAAACAAGAAAGATCTCAAATGAGCTCTCTAATAGCTTCCTGATCCTGTACCCATATACTTGCTATTCCTCATAAACAAACAAAATAAACATCAAACAGAATTAAATGATCCAATGAAATGAACCCCCCACCCCCAAAAAAAAAAAAAATTCCAGGACCTATAATATCTAGACAACAAGATGTAACAACTGATTGAAACGACATTATGCTAAAACACTCGTGATACCCAATTCAGGAAGTTTGACTGACCTTTGGTGCACCAATTGCGCCGGGTTTCTCTTCAATAACATTATGTTCTGGGTCAATTCTTTTCTTGATTATGTCGTGTTTCTGTATAATGAGAAAACATGGGAACGAATCAATAAAATGGATACAGGGCAAACCTAGAAAAGATGCATCATTGTCATTTGCACGGAATCATAAGAAATTGGTTTGGTCAATAATTGAAAGTTAACCAAGATAAACACAGAAAGCTAACCATGAAGATGAACAGCTAAAGCTATAACAAGACAACCATTGCAAACAACAGTACATACTATATCATGATGCTGCTCTCCACTAATGTCCATTGTTTCGACACTGAGTAATGAGCAGGGGAGAGCAGGGAATGTGATATCAAACTGCAATCACAAAAGAAAAAGGAAACCATAGAATTTCAGGAACGTCCCTTTTTTGGTGAACCGAGAAATCATTCAAGATAATAGAAGAGGTGATGATGCATGTGATTGTTCTTTGATTTGTTCTGTTAATAAGATATGTGAGGCTGGTATTGATGCTAATACTATAGCTGAAGAACAGATTAATGTTACATTGATGTGGAACTTTTCTCCTCTTGAAGTGTCAACTATGAGTTTTGTTTCCGTTACAGTATGCAAATATAATCCTGCAGAAAAGTGAAGTGACATTAGAGAATGCCCTCCAAGTATGTCCAATTAAATACACAACATTCCCACGTTTCCTGGAAATAACGAACGCATGCAACATATTCCATATAAATAGCCCAAATAAATGAATTATGACATCTGCAACTTTAACCAGTAGCTCAGAATGCTGTATTACAAGAGTGGTCATCCATGGAGTGGTGCAATATTCCACAGTCCAGTTGATAAAGACAATGTTCTGACTTTTGCAATAACTTCATTACTCAAGAAAACCATCTTTTCTCACAACCAAGGTCTGATTCAGAACAGACAAGTTATTAATGGACCAGAAAAATAGAAACGGCCTTCACAATTCTTGAGACTGACAGATAAGAAGAAGGGAACCATAAAAATGCCGTTAATTGCTACAATAAAACTATATACCCACCAAGCTCCAAAAGCAAAGGGAACTCTCTCCATCCCGGACTCAACTTATACAAGTCCATCACAATTCATAGACAAGCCAATACAATATCAACAGAAAGCCAGACCCCAGAGCACCAAAATCATTGAGTTCCAAGCTTCAAAAGGAAAAAAAAATGACAATATTCACTAATTTCATGACTCCTCGACTACCAAATCAACACAATTTGGCCCCATGAGAAAAGGGAACAAAAGATCCCCGCCCCCACAAATCACGAATCAGTAAATCAAACAGTCAGTGCATGGCGAAAGGCCCGAAGATAGAAAACCTCGCCATCGCTACAACCCGGGCACAAAGATCAAGGCTTTCGTCCAACAAAACAACAACCGTAAACCACCAAAAACAGAAAACCCATAAACGATCTGCTAAGAACCCATGGCCCTCCCAGGAAAGATCAAAACTCCAAAACCCTACCACCTCAGAACCCCAAGTATCCACAAACAGAAAAACCATGAATTTCACACCAGAAGCGATCATTGTGCCAAAAAAGATAAAAACTTGATTCACAGACAAAGATAAAGAGGGAGGGAGGGGAGTGTGGGAACTGACGGAACTCGGAGAGGAAGAGGAAGAAGATGATAAGGGAGGAGAGGAGGGTGAGGAGTCCCCCGGAGAGGGATCGGCTGTAGAAGTCATCGTTGATCTTTGGGTAGGCGTCTAGCTTCCTCAGCTTGCTCGACACCCGCTCCATCCCTCTCTCTCTCTATCTCTCTCCCGGGAACGACTACTATTCTCCTCCTCCGTTTGTCTTTTGACTCGTCCCCGACAGAGACGAAGACGGACACAGAGACGCACGCCAAGACAAAAGGGAGACGAAGAAAGTTGGGCTACGGCCGCAGCAGCAAAGGAAGACGAGTCGGGACGGGACGAGACGGACCCCGTTGGGGATGCGGATTTTTTATGTTAGGTTGGACTAGGTTCTTTCCGTCTTTTCACATTACATTAATCTCCAACCCTATAATTTGTAATTACTGTTTCGCATCGACAAACGTGAAAATCTTATGCTCATGCTGGTGTAAGATTTGCCCTTTGACTACATAGTCTTGTTCGGTAATTATGGGGCTATACTTCACTAGTGGCCCTTATAGTTGGCGTTGCCTTTGGATGGGTTTGGTGACGGAAACGGGAAGTCTGGAATTGACATTAGGGAAATGTGCTTTGGATTCAAAACTGTGATTCATTTGCTGATTGATGTATGTATATTTTGTGTATGAAATTGGGGTGATAGTTGGAGCAATTAGCTCGACTCTGGCTATCAGTTACGTGATTTATGCAGGATTTTCTATATCATGCAACAGCTAATCTCGGCAAGTATTCCTGTGATTACATCGGCACGGCTTACTTGCCTGTTTATGTAATGTTGCCGGTTTATTGTTATAATTCCTGCTAAAAGTAGTCCAGGTCAAGTCGTTTATGCGATTGTGCTCGTGTTATTTATTTATTTTTTAATGTGTTAACCGAATAAATTCTGTTTATTTAGGTAATAGTCATGCTTCTCGGGTGCTGCAGCTGAGATTTGTTTATGTACTATGGGTGTGTAAACCACCTAAAAGCACGTTTCCAGATGGTATCAGAGCGGTCATGGATTCAAACCCCCGCGTACCAAAAATCCAAAAAAATAAGGCGAGTGGCCAAAAAGAGTCCGCCTAGCGTTGAACCAAGGGCCCAGAGCCAACAATGACTGCCCGGTTCGGCTTGAGGGAGCGTGTAAGATGTAAAATATAAATCAAGCATCACCTAACAGCTTAAACTTTTAGGTCGAAGGTTTCCACAGTGGGAACATCTATCCTGAATTTTTTTATATTTGCAGGCACAATAAAAATTTTTGATTTGTGATTGATTGTTGAAAATTTAGATTTTTAATTCTCATTTTGGAAGTACATCTGACTCCTTTCTCTAATCATCGGGTTAATCACTATAATAGTGAGATTGTCTCGAGACCCCTTGCGAAGTGCAACTTACGCTAAATAGTCGGCAGCAGATTGGGCGGCAGGATCAGCACAGCAGTGCTCCCGGATACTAAAGCCTTCATTATGTTTCTTGTACCACCAAGAAATCCTCCTTTTAGCCAAATCGCATACCTCATGATTCGTCAGCACGTCTCATATACCATCACAGGCAAGGAGGAGCATCTCATCCTCTTCAGCCCTAGTAACCGTCACAATCTGAGGATCGACAATTATGTATGGCTTCAAGAAGTTGTCTCCTACATTGAAATAAAAACTATAAGTTTCGCTTTTATAAACAGACGACTGATTATTAATATAGAATACCAATAGATCTTGAGACTGCCAGAATAGAGGAGACACGATAAGAATCGGCCTAGAAAACAACCTGACCCCGAACAGCTTCAATGCGTGCCCTCTCATCTGGACGATCGGGCTGAAAAAAAAAAGACAACTTTATGTTGCACAATCCACTAAAAGAACCAAACCAACAACCTCTGTCGTACCTTGTTATCTTCTGACAACGGAATTGCACACTTTTCGCGACGTAACACGGACCGCAATAAGAATACTAGTGCCAAAGGTTACAGCTACTACAGCAGTGGAACTAAGGAATCCAGCGGGTCGCCATCTCCAGAAAGCATGGAAAATTCATTGTCCACAATCTTGAATGAACTTGAAAGAGCACGAACCATATTTTCCTTTGTAAAGGTCCCCACCGTTTATCTGCTCCTCTAAGGCATGATGCAACCTTTGACTACAATAAGAACATGCTAATTAGAAAGAGACTTAAAAGATTCTATTTTTAACCAATATCACAACAAACAAACACAATCCTCCAATCAAATCAGAGAAAGAGACTTAAATTCACTCCGATCTCTACAATCACTCACCCGGTCTCCGCCGTGGCCATCAAATACATCAAAAAATGTTGCTTGGCCAAGCTCCTTGATGAAGGATGAATCCTCCATCGTGGAGCGATAACCACGATGCGATGCAATCCTCCATCACAGCGCATTCTCACCCTGATATATCGTCATGCAAGGCAAAGAAAAGGGAACGGGTTTTTAAATTTTTTTTTTCTAGAAAAACATCTAATCTGCGATATTTATGCTGAAAATGAAAATATATAGTATGACACACTTTCACCTATCAGTTCGAGCTTTTAGGATAGTTGGCGACAACAATGGTATCAGAGTAAGATGTCGAGGGTTGGATTTTTTTTATCGGACTAGGGTTCTTTCCGTCTTTTCACATTTTATTAATCCCAACCCTACCATTTGTAATCACTATTTTACATGGGCACGTGAAAATGTTATGCATTGGTGTAAGATTTGCCTTTTGACTATAGTCTTGTTCGGCATGTAATTATGGGGCTATACTTCACTAGTGGCCCCGCCACGTGCCTTATCAGGCATTCTTGCGTGTATATAAATTTATTGTGGGCCCATGATCTAGGCCCATTCCGATTTGATTATGCCATCTTGGCATCATAGTAAGCACTAGTACTAGCCTACCAACTTCGTCAGCTGACGACATGGTTGTTCAATATGCAATTCTACCAGAAACATGTTTGTTGCAGCCAAACAACAAACTATATGTGATTGGTAATTATTACATGTAGGTGAAAGGGATCCACGTAACTGATCGCACTTAGTGCTAGAAAGACTTGTGATTGTTATCATTGCACGATCAACTTACGGGTACTTGTGGAATTATGGATGCTTACGATAGTAAAAATCGAAGAATGAGGTCGCAAGTGTATTCTGTTACTTCCCTCGTCATTGTGATGTTTGTAGTTTAGTCTCAAACATCGGTTGTCTGACTGCTACTAAGGAGCAGTATACACTGTTTTGATTTTCATCGACTACTTAAATTATTTGTTTCTTAACATTTGTAACAGTAAATCGCATTTGCTTTTAGCACGGATAGTTACAGTTTCTTTCACAAGCCTCAAATTAAATGTCTTTTCACGAGGAAGAACTTAGTCCTGGCATTGCGAATCGATGATGGATATGTCAGTAATAAGATATGACCAATGTTACAGACATTGTATGAACACCATAATGTCTCCATAACAATTTCATTGACAGATCTTCCCAAGTTTGTCCCTGATGCCAACGATTGCATGGATGACATCAGAGATATCGCCCCGTTTCCTTGGTCTTCAGTAAAGCACCTGACTCATATCTCAATGATGGAACACAAGAAATGAGTCATGGACATCCTTGAAGCACCCATAATTCAAGAAATGGGCAATCCATGGAACAGCCAGCTTTCTAGAAAGCTTGAGTGCTTGACTTCCAAGTTCCATCATGCAAATTGGAGTCAGGAGCTCTTCTGACTTCCCAAGAGATCTACCTCACATTGCTGCGAGTTAACTTTACAGATGAGTATCTTGTTTTGGCATATTCTTGTAAATCGGTATTACTAGTATGCAGTTTTCTACAATGACGCAGCGCCACAGAAGTCGACCTGATCTTTGAGGAATGTGTTCCCAATCTCACCCAAACTGAACTTATCTTTCAGATCCCAGAGGTTTCTTCAACGTCCTATCTTGTCTCGTTTTCGATCAAAATTTGGTTAGACTCTTCTGTTAATCAAGTTGTTTTGGAATTAAAAAACCTCCTGCCATGTAGAAATAGAGATTGGAACATGAGTTCAGAAAATTCTTTGCGAATCTCTTGATCAATCGTATCTGAGGAGTTTCCCATACAACAATTTCCTCAGTACGAGTACTCTGACTAGATCTCAAATACGTACATTCAGAGAGTGTGTCAGATCTCCGATATGAAGTACGTGGGTCCCCAGAGCAACCTTCCTGTGTCCGGCCTCATCAACGATGCTCAAGTCCTTGCAGACATCCACAAAGAACCTCACTGACATCTCACTCGCAGGACTCAGACTGACCTTCTCGAATGCCAGCAGGTGCTTCTGCGGTGCTTGGTGCAATGCAGGAGGACTCGAGAAGAGGAAGACTGTGTGCACGCCTTTTATTTTCCCCTTATTCCTGACCGTCACAAGGACATCAAATGCTACGTTCTGACAGGCTGCGTCTTGGATGTCAAAGGATTTGCAATCTGAGGAGGATCGACAAACGTGATTCTCATCGAGTGGGATGGCAACTAGTGCTGGTGCTTCGATGAGGGAGTGGGAAAAGTCAGTGTAGCTCAGGCCATCCCCAAATTTGTACACTGTGTCACCAGTATAGAACCGATATGTTCGTCCTGGGTAGCCGGTTGCAGGGTCTGGTCTCATATTCATGTTCGTCATAGGAACTTTGTCCGCGAAAGATTGTGGGTACCATGTCATTGGTAGCTTTCCACCTGAAATTGACGAGATAAGCAATTTGAGCAAACGTTCGAAATGAAATGCATCAGTCAGCATAAGAGAGGTCATCTCAAGGTAAACTACGTACCTGGATTGTGCCGTCCGAATATGATGTCCGCAATAGCCGCCCCGCCCTTTTCACCCGGATAACCGACCCACATTATGCTCGTGATCTTATCGTTACTCTTTGCAAACGATATATCAAAACCACCTCCAGACATGATGATTAGTATAACTGGTCCCTTCGAGGCATTGGCGACCTCCGACACCAGCATCGGCTGCTGCCCGGGTAATAGAAGGTCAATCCTGTCCAGTGACTCTCGCTCAATGGATTGATCGGCACCCATCACCAAAACAGTTGCATCTGCTGAGGATGCTGCCTTTTTGGCATCTTCTATCTGTGCCGTGCCACAAGAGACACTCGAGCATCCAGGAACATAAGTTGTCGGAACGGAAAGTGATAATCCTTGCAAAGGCGTCACATAACCACAAGGAGTGCCTACGGATCATCAGTACACGTTAGATGGAGTCCCAGAAGAGCAACTGCCTGGGATGTGATATACAGATGACGGAATAGTAAACGAGCACTGAAATCACCTTCATAGTTGCCGATCATTGTCTTTGTGGCATTGGCATTGGGACCGATCACAGCCAAGGAATTGATTTTTCTGGGAGACAGGGGAAGTGACTTGGCTGTGTTCTTGAGCAGCACAATACCCTGCCTTGCAGCTTCCCGTGCAAGCTCCTGGTTATTCGGCGAGCAAACGTCGGCTGGGCCAAGCTTCCCATACAGTTGCTTCCTCGGGTCTCCATCAAAGAAGCCGAGCCGAATCAAGGTGGCGAAGTTATTTGAGACCGCATTGTCTACCGCCGACTCGTCCAGAAGCCCCGCATTGACAGCACCTTTGGTGTATTGCCCGAGGAAAGATCCACAGTTAAGGTCCAATCCTACATAATTAAACAACACATATCAAACTGTCGACACGATGGATAGACGAGATGTTAAGATAAAGCTAAATACCCGCCAAAATGGCTTTTGCCGCAGCTTCTTCCGGTGTTTTTGTGTAGTGCTGTGATCTGTAGTACACATCAACCGAGTCGCAGTCCGAGACAATATACCTACAGGAATCCCGTAATCAAGGGGTGGACAAAACGATACGAGAATGTAAACCTTATAAGTTACACCGTCAATCGACATACCCATTCAATTTCCATTCACCCCGGATAATCCCATTTAGAAGGTCCGGGTCTGCACAAGTTGGCTTTCCGTTAACCTGGTTGTAAGAGCACATGATGCTCGCGACGTTGCCATCGAACACGCAGCTCCTGAATGGCGGCTGGTACGTGTCCTCCAGATCTTGTGGTGTTACCTAGCAAGGCGGAGACACGACCCTCAAAAGAAATTCAGACATGCCATTGAAACGACAGGAAGGGATGATGACTTTGTCATACGATTGCGTTGAAGTGGAATCGATCGGCGCCCTTCCAGTTATCAAGATCATACGCCGTGTAATGCTTACAGCAAGCAGCAACCTTGAGCTTATTCGGGCTGCCATCGTCGCTCCTCTGGAGTCCCCTAACATAATTAGCCGCATACTTGCTCGAAAGCTTCGGGTCTTCTCCAGGAGTCTCCTGGCCTCTTCCCCATCGAGGGTCACGGAATATATTAACATTTGGCGACCAGAACGTCAGTCCCGCAAGGCCAACATTGTGCATCGCCCGAGCCTCCGTCGAAACAACCTTGATCAACACCAACTTACTCAATTTAGTTAAATTCCATAAATCGAACATGACAGAAAAAAGGACATCCCATTACTTCTTAACTAGAGGCGTTCATGGCTCTGATTACAGTTTTAGAAGGCTCATCATTAGGCAAGACGTTGACATCCAACACCAACTAACCACCACAACAACCATCAGAAAAGCATTCGAGATATATTTTGCTTAAAGGTTTTGATTTATTGCTACGTCTTTGAACGTTTTTACAAGTTATTGCAACCTCAGATCCTTACAATATGGTTGGGGGTGGTATACATTGGTTTACAGCTCAAAAGGTTGAAGGAAACAAAAGCGACAATAATGAACTTCACACCCCCCACCCACAACCACTCTACTCATTTTCCTCCCCCACATTCCAACCAATAGTAATTTTTGTTAATTCGAATGAATACCAAAAAATACTCTACTTAATAATCATTAACACAAGGAAGCACAGACACTTAAAACATGCAAGTATCAGTCGTATTTTTCTCCATTAACAGGGACAAAAGATGGCATCACCCAATTGGGTTTACACAAGAAATCGATTTCCCATCTTCTTAAGAAGAAGAAGAAGACAAATCCGTGTTCTTACACCAATCAACACCAGACCCACATCCAAAATTTTAACATAACATAATGTCATGACAAGTCCTCGCTTCTTTCTTTTTGGTGAATTGCCGCCTCAATCAACAGTATAATTTTTCTTTCTTTCTTTCTTTGATATGTATGTTAAGAATGTAGATAAGACTACTGACAGCTTCACAGATTGGATTTGCGTTGTTGTATTACCTTTCCTATGGTCTGGAACAAGGTCGTGTTGAAGGAGGCCGCGGTGAGGATGACCTGTGGGAAGCTCGTGGCCCCAGGGATGAGGCTCGAGAACTGGGTCCCCGGCCCCACGTAGGATACCCCGTGCAGAGCCTCGGACCACCACTCGTAATGTGGGATCCCGAGGCGGGTGACGTTCCCGGCAGCATTTACGAGGAAGGTGACCTTCTCGTCGAGCGTGAGCCGCTTGACGAGGTCGGCCGCCCTGGCGGATACCCCCTTGGACTTGTCGCAGAACCCGAGTTGCTTGAGCCTCGGGTCGCCGTCCACGTCACAGGCAAAAACTGGTTTCTGTTGTGCCGAGACGGGCGAAGGCCGAGGAGGCACGAGGAGGATGAGGAAGAGGAGGAGGCAAGGGAAGAGGCGGTTGGGGTGTAATCTCGGCATTGTGATGTTTGTTAGCTTGTATGGGAGGGAGTGAAAGGTGAAAAGTGAAAGTGTGAAGGAAACTGAGTGTTTTGTAGTTAAAATTTTCCTTTTTTTTCAAGCTTTCTTTTCAAATTTTCATTTTGTTCTTTTTTTTCGGCTGTGGTTGTAAGAAAATGATTTGTTGTTTTGTAGCTGCCCGTGATCATTTGGATTGATTGGACCAATTGGAGCTTAAGACAAAAACAAAAAGAAAAAACATTGGTCCTTGAGTCCCCGACATCGACCCCTCGTATCCTGAACAACAACAACAAAAATGTTTAATCAATGCAATATAAGATTATGATCCTTCATAGCGTGTTCAACATCTTATGTTGGGCGCATGTGGCTAGGAACAATTCCCTAGTTGAAACCGTCCGAGTAACCGATATCGCGTGGTATAAGATGATCGTATCTGTTAGAAACTTATAGTGTGAGTGCGATTGATTCCGTGGGGGCTTAATTACATCTGAAAATCAGATTAAGTGATGCCTCTATGAAGGGGAGGATAGTAAATTGGGAAGCAGTCTCCCCTCATGGATTGGCTTTAGGACACCACCGGCCATTAAAAAAAAAGTCACTTGTTTAATTCAATCAATGGTCGTGAGTGAAAAGTCGTTGGACGCAGAAACTAAACTGACAAGAAAAGAAACTTCACAGCTTCTGAAAGAGGAGGCGACGCAGCTGATCGGTTTGACCTGATACATGATGGGTAAAGCCGGTGCCTCCGATTCACAAACACCGTCAAACCAATTCGCGGTGCTTTAACTCCTTCGTTCCCGGTGCATATAACGGGGCTTGAACCGAGCAGATCATTATCAGGGTTCCGGCAGACTCTCTTGGTTAAGCCCGAGCGGCGGCAAAATCACATATCTATTCATTAAGCAACATTCCACGAGCAGCATACGCTTAATGATCAATTCATTAAGTTGGTGGTTGTCAACATTAATTGATATCACTACCATGAGAAGAAGCATATACTAAAGATAACATAGTTGCCATTTTTTGCCGAGTTAAAAATTCAGTAATAAAGAAATTAAAAAATTTTGTTAATAATAGTCAACAACAATGGCAACATCAACAATCATTGTCAATTAATCGACATTGAGATATAAGGCGCAGTGTTCCAGTTACAATCAATGACACGGCCTACGCACCTTGATGTTGCTATAACATTAAATTCCATTTGAACTAATCCCGCATCATGTTTGATTATACACTCGGAATCTATCGATAATTCAAGAGAAATAAACACATGCTACAACTAGTAAATTGTTTATATACTACACGCAGCGACGACCATTTCATTCGGATAGTTTGCCATATGGTCACGACAAACTAATCGGTCTCGGATTCGATCCCTCTTTTTACAGGTCAGATCACGTTCCAAATGAGATAATCAGACCTCGGTAGGAAGAAAGATGAAGATTATACCTTGTACTAAATATACTCAAGGCCAGTGACATCAGTATCCAAAAGTTATAGTACTTCAAGTTGGCATTTAGAAGTTACTAAAGTACTTTAAGGAAGAAGAAAAAAAAATTGAGGAAGAATGACATGCGATAATAAATAGCATTTTGGGTGGCTCATCGTATTAGGTAATTGCTCACCGAGGAACTCACGCTTACAAATTCTGCAATTGGGTTTATTTAAAGATTTCAATGGATGAATTATAGGGTACCCCTTCATCCGATTGCCAACTCCATTGAGCAAAATAATATTTAGGAACACGAACATATCATGAGACGCGTTCAAAAGCGATGGGGGGCTGACACCGAACGCGATGACGCCCAAGACAGATCGAATGTGACCCCGGATGGCATTCAGCCTACATGTATCGCCATTAGCAACTTTTGCTCGGCAATAACTTGCCGGGAAGATTTGTAGGCCTTTTTTTTTAGCGATAATGCTACTAATTTCTACAAACAAGAAAAGGGTCCTTTTCTTCTCCTTTTTTCTTTAGAGAAGAGGGAAAAATGATCACATGAAGGATGCCTTGACTTTGAAGCTAAAAAAATAACTTTTTTATTACAACATGGGAGGTTCTCAGTGAATGAGATCAAAAGAGGCCATCAGAAACTCGATCATTTTTGCAAAACCAACCGCATAAACAATTGCACCAAGTTTTGTTACAATTAAAATGGTTCAGACTATAGCCTTTTTTTAATACAGTGAGTGATCGAGCCCAACTTCCTTAAATTCCGTAACAATATATATAGATGACTTCCTAGGTTTGATGAAGATAGATAGATGCACATGAACCCGGCATTATATCATTATTTGAAAAAAGAAGTGGGTGGTGCATTTTTTAAATTTCCAAGATTTTGATCCGATATAAATGAGAAACTGAATTCCCAATACTTCGATTCACTCGATGCAGGTGATCTGAAAGAGCATCGAGTTATAAGAGAAATTTTATGGCCTCTCTGTTCGAAATTCGGAGGCGCCAGCCCGAGCTCATCCGTCCAGCCTGTCCGACGCCCAGTGAGTTCAAGAACCTTTCCGACATCGACGACCAGGATGCCTTGAGATTCCAAATAAGGATCCTGCTTGTCTATGGGTCTGATGTAGGCAAGTCGTTGGATCCCGTGAGGCTCGTGAGAGATGGCCTGGCCAAGGCCCTCTTGTTCTACTACCCTCTCGCTGGAAGGCTGAAGGAGCGGTCCCAGCGGAAACTAGTGGTGGACTGCACCGGGGAGGGCGTCCTTTTTGTCGAGGGCGATGCCGACTTTTCCGTCGATCGGTGTACGCGCGCCTTCCGGCCTAGCACGCGCGAGGCGGTTCGGACGACCCGAGGATCCGAGCCCGCTCCCCTAGAGTCTTCCGGTCGGCGTCGCGACTCGAGCGTCGAACGCTGCGGAAGAGACCAGGGTGGTCCCTCCTTGGATTCCTGACCGAGTCTGCCCAGACTTTTCACCGATCGTCTCTATGCTCCATAAGAGGCGACGGGTGAAAAGAAGCGCATGGCCCGAGGAGGAAGCTTCAGGAGGTTCCAGGAGCGGCTCGTGTCGTCAATCCCTCATCCAAAATGGCCTCGTAAAAATGTGTTGTTGTTTAACCTAGGTAAACTATTACGGAGTCGCCACCGACTTAATTTTAAGAGCTTGGTTTAAGTCGGAAAACCAGAGTAGGGTTCGGGGATCCCTAGTTACTAACTCTTACATTTAAACATGCGAAAAGGTGGCGTTTGCTCCAAAAGGTTTGCTTTTGGTTAACGGGCGTTGGACCCAATTCAGGCGTTGGACCTGAACTCATGTGTATTTGTTTAACAATCACATGCGACGATAAACCTATGGGCCTAAGGCATGCGGACAGACACAAACAATTATTGAGATCAAAGGGAGCGGGGAAGGGCGGTGATTGCGGGCCTATGCACTTGGGCCCGCAATCTGTTACATGTGGGCTTAAATAAAAATTCGGGGAGGCCCGCACCTCTCCTTTGTACCTTTAATGAAGGTTGGGGCCGCTTTAACCTTCGAGCCCGCGGTCTCTAGGCCGGGATCCGCGCGGCTTGATACACGCGCCTTCGAGTTAATCCTCGAAAATTTAGGTTTGAACTTCCGAGATTAAGCGCTCGATGTACATGTCAAAAAAAATGTAAACGTGGTTAGTATTGTCGAATTTAAATGAAATTTGATAAAATTGAGAAAAGTAAGGCATGTCTTACCGTTTTGATCGGAGATGTGTATTTGGTGTGTTGTCGGAGATATTCAAGAAGTCTCACCGTGTTTTACATTGCAAAACAAAGAGAGATGGATGTTAGTAATGTATTTTATGATGAATTATCAACTCGTGTAAATGGGCAAAGACCTTTGGACCAATAATAACAATAAAACAAACAGGGACATCTAACTTCAGAAGGTTAATTAAAAGTTATTAGAAATCTGAAAGTCGAACCTATAATTCATCCTGTGAAATAAAATAAAATTGAATTTAAAGGGATTGATAAAAACACAACGCTCGGCTGAAATCCTACAAATAATTTCTAAGATTCAATTAGTGTAAGAGTAAAACAAATTATGTATATATAACAAAAAAGGATACGGGCATTAGATCTAAAAAAAATAATAATAATAATAATAATAAATAAATAAATAAAATAAAGATATCGATTTTACCTTTGTAAATGAATTGCCCTTTTCACGAAGCCTCATCTGTCTTAGAGGCTTCACCCTCTTCTTGCAGTTCAACCGCGATGGAATCGAGACGAGGCGGGTTGCTGCCACGCGACAACGGCTCCGAGCTGGCTTCGGCCGTCCCCCCACAGATCCGAGGAAGCTTGGCTCGGCATGGGCGCGACATCCTTGATGGGTGGCTTGGAGCGACTTTGGGGATGAGCGGCTGCTGTCGTTTCTGGGCTCGACGAGGATGGCGAGGTGGCGGATCCGAGCTGAAGAGAAGAAGGAAGGAGCTGGGCACCGTTGTCAGATCCGGGTGGGTTGCCGTCCGGGAGATGGGATCGCCGCCGCCGGGGAGCTGGAACGCCGGGGAAGGGCTGGAAGTCGTTTGGGGGAAGGCCGGGAAGACGTGGGTCCACCGTGGCGAGGTCTGGAAACGTCGGGGAGATGTTGATCCGCCACCATAAGGCTTGGAGACGCCGGGGAAGGGCTGATGCTGAGGGAGGAAGGCTGCTGGTTCGTCGCCGATCTTGGGTGCGCCGGGGGAAGCGCGGATCCGCCATCGTCAGGTCTGGGGACGACGGAGAGAGAGACGGATGGATACTTGGAGGACATTGGAGCTTCAGATTTGTGGCGGAGACGGCATGGGTCATTACCACCGTGAGGCTTGGGGGGACGCCGAGGAGCCGAAGTGGAGAGATGGCTTGGAGCTGTAGCCGGTGTTGGAGTTTCGGGGAAGTCGAGGCCAACGTGGGTTGCCGCCGTCTGGAGTTGGGGACGGCTGCTGGTCCTGGAACGTCGAGGTGACAAAGGGGCCCCTTCAATCGGCCCGAAGAAACACCGAAGGGAGGGGGGCTTTGTGGGTTTGATTCGTAAGGCCTGGGCATTGTCGGAGTGAGACCGAAGTGAGGGTTCTGGCGTCGCCTCCACGCGACAACGATTGGGATAAGTATGGGAGGAGGAGGTAGGATCGCCATCGTCCGATCTGGGGCCGTCAGGGAGAGCGAGGGTTCGTCGCTGCTGAATCTGAGGATGTCGGGGAAGACGTGGGTTCGCCGCCGCGGCTCGGGTATGCCGGAGGGAGCGAGGTCCGCCGATGCTTGGTTGTCGGAGGGCTGTCGTGACGGGGATAGTCTCGCCGCTGCCGGCTCTCAGGGAAGGCCGGGGTCGGAAGAGGCTTGTCGCTTCGCTGGGTCAGAATCCTCGTCAACCAGGCTGGTACCGGTTGTGCGGGTGCTAGAGGGGGGATGAGGTGAGGAAGGAGCGTCGCCGGGGGATCTGATCCGTTGACACCGGGAAGTCGGGTACAAGCCGTTGTGGCCGAATTCGGTTCTGAAGACGCCGTGGAGACAGGTTGCTGCCGCTAGATGTTCTGAAGACGCCGTGGGGACAGGTTGCTGCCGCTAGATGTTCTGAAGACGCCGTGGGGACAGGTTGCTGCCGCTAGATGTTCTGAAGACGCCCAGGGGAGGCGGGTTCGCTGCTGGGACTCCTTGGGGGTCGCGATCGCATCTTCCTGTTGCTGGGGCCGTCTTTGGGGCCTTCTCGTTCGTCTCCTACTTCATAACCTTGGCTGGAGGGTGACGGGGATACGGTCGGGGATGTGCAGAAACCTTTAGCCCTTCAGCCGGAGGGAGTCCTCTAAAGGTGAGCTCTCGTGGGTCTCTCTAGAAGGTGACTCGAATTCTCTCTGAAGGTCAGTGGTGTCTCTCTGTCTCCTCAGGTAAGCGAGTCTCTGTCCCTACTCATCCTTGGGAGTCGCTGCCTTTTTGGGGAGGAACAATCTTCTCAAGACCTTAAGGCTGTGAGGGTGTCTCTCTGTGTGTTCCTCTTTCTGTCTCCCTCTGTCCGTTTTTTGTAACTGCCTCCCCATTTTCTCCGAGTCTCTTCTCCTCCTTTTGATAAATGGAGGATCGTTGATTTCCCGAGTCCCCCTTGGTAGTTAGGATTTTCTCATAATGATTTTCGGTAAGGGTCTTTGTGGGAATGGAGAACGTGTGAATCGGTTGCGATTTTTTTTGGAAGGTGGCTGTGTTTGTTGGGTTGAGAACTGCCTTGGGCTCAGTTTTGTCTTGGGTTAGTTGAAATTGGAGGGCTTGGGTTTGCCCAGCCCTTTTTCTTTTGTTTGTTTTGGGTTGTCTTTGAGTTCGCCATTGGTTTTGTCTAGCCTCTTTCTTTGGCTTGGGCTGCTGTGGTTGTGAAGGGCTGTCCCCGAGTTGTCAATGAGTCGGTATCGCCATCTTGTTGTTATATTTTCACGGGTTTTGTTGCAGTGCTGCTGCTATATTTTTGGGCAGGGGAGGGTTCCTTTTGATCTCTGGGATTTGTTGTGGATTCAGAGGATCTGCCTCCGAACATCTCCCGTGAAATGCTCCAGCAGAATAGGATCCTAAAGGTCATCCAGAAGCGCATGGAGTTCTTCTTTGGAATTGCCGAGAACAAGGAGGATTACAACAGGTTCTACGAGGCATTCTCCAAGAACTTCAAGTTTGGAATCCATGAAGACTCTAAGAACAAAATAGATGAGTTGCTGAGCTACCACTCGACCAAGAGTGACGACTAAATGACTGCCTGAAGTGGGGATGACGAAGATTCTTGTGGCTGCTGTTTTTGTTTTGTTTTTGTTTTTGTTTTTTTTTATTTCTGTAAAATAGCTTTTAAAGTTGTATGGATTTGGTCTTCGGCCATTTTGGAGAATGAACATTGGGCTTATGTTAATTTGAGGTATTACAGTTTGCCCCTCCTTGGGAGGGAATCTGGAAAGATTTTCTCGCAAGGATATCAAGAATACCTCAAATTATATTTCGAGAGCGTTTTTGGTAGACGTACACCCTGAAAGCTCTTAAAGAAAATCATTAGTCACAATGAAAACGAAAACAACTAAATGTATATGCACATTATGTTTTGTTTTCTTTTTCTCTTTTAAAGCATGTTTCAAAGCGAGAGCAGAGAAGGTTTTCTGATTTCTCTCGTGTTTTACCCTTATTTCTGAAAGCTATTTCAGTTGGATTTCAGAATTCCCTTGACTTGGATGCTCATATACCGGTCGAAGGAGTCTTTGCTTGGGTTGTAATGTAGGTTCGGCATAAGGCCGTTAGACTGAAAGTTTAAATTCTTTGTCTGAAAGAAAAAGTTTAAGGACCTCATCAAAAGCTACTGGATCGTAGAGGTTCCACCATTCAAGCAAATTTTCCATCCATTAGACAGGTCACCAGTTGACATGTTCTGTTTGGGGATGAATAAATGGTTTACTGGCAGGTGTGATCAATCCACTTTGGGGAAAGCTTTGTTTTAGAAGGGTAGCATCTTTGCTTTTGCGACCGTCAATGTCAGTCCCGATGCTTTGTTTTTGCTCTTTTGATTTTCATCTTGCGCTTTGCTTTTGAAGACTTTGGTCTTTGCGCTGATTTTGCTTTTTCTTTACTGGATCATAGGTATTTGCCCCACTCTGTTTTCTGGTACTTTTCTTTGGTATCTGTGCTCTTTGGGAAATTCTTTGAGAAATTTGGTCTTCAGGAACGACTCAACCGGTAGGCCTAATTGTCGATGGTGCCTCTTTGCTTGAATTTTAAGGAAGTGTAGCCTCTACGATCCGTTGCTTCCGGTTTCTAGCTACAAGATCTCCCTTTTAACCTCGATGTGAGGCGGTCCTTAGACTTGTTAGGTGTAGTGTATAGGAAAACTTCCACTTTGGCTCGGAAGGGGCTAGCAATGGTTGATGTTTCGTGTTTGGGATAGAGAAGAAATGCTCGATCTCATTCCGGTTTAGAGCATCTTTTGTCAAAGGATTTGTCATCCGCCTGAATGCTTGTGTATGAATCCTTACAGTGTTTTCACTCATCACTCTGGGTAAGTGTTTAGGGATAGGTTTGCCTTCTCCATTCTCGCTCAGAAATATTTTATTAGAAATAATTTCAAATTATATGCAAATGGGCACACGAATGTTTAAGAAATGACTATGTTTAGGTACTCAAACCTCCGTAGTGCTCTTGTGCACTTTGAGGGGGAAGTGTTTGCACTTTCATGCCCCAGTCATGTTCTTTTGAGATTAGAAACGGCTTCAACCCGACCACCCACGCCGTTGCCTAGGAGTTTGTACCGTACTGAGAGGATGCCCATGTACCCACACAGTCGACAACGGACAGAGACAAAGTTAGTTCATGTACTTCGACTCTTGTTTGGGGAGATAACAATGAAATGAAGTATCCGCTGGGGAGATGAGGTGGATATGTCCGTCTCAATGATAGTTCAGGAGGAATATGCTTGTATGTTCGATCCTTGTTGAGGAATGCGATGCATGTAATCAACTCCAACTTGAACGAAGGCAGGACTCCAGCTGGGGAAATGGAGATACGACTCCATCTGGGGAAATATAAGAAATTTTGTTATAGAGCAGTGTAGATGATACTCCCTTTTGGTATGGTCATCTTTGGTGATGACAAAGGCAATTTCGAAGCTTTGGTTCGAAATTTTCCACCCAACCGCCCGCGCCTTTGTCTATAATGTAGGATGCTCATGTACCTACACTAGGCAAAGGACAGAGAACAAGTGAGCTCATGTAACTTGTTTCTTCTAAAGTAGGAATGCAGTTTGCTCATGTAACTTCACTTATATGAAAGGCGAAGTAGAGTTTTGATACTTCCCATTTCTATGTGTTTCGCCATTGCATCTTTGTCCGGAGGAATCAAAGGATTGACGAAGTAGTTACTCTTGTCTGACGTTTGTTGTGTAAAGAAGCTCATGTACCTATCAAACAGATGGCGAGAAACAAGTGAGTTCATGCAACTTGTTTCTGTTAGAGTAAAAATGAAGTTTGCTTGTGTAACTTCATTTGTAAGAGAGGTGAAGTAGAGTTTTGGTATTTCCATTTTGTATGATTTCATCATTGCGTCTTCGTCCGATGGAATCGAAGGATTGGTGAAGCGTTACTCATGCCTTCTGTTTGTTGTGTAAGGTTGTTCTTGTACCTAAGAGACAACGGCGAGAAAACAAGGGAATTCATGTAACTTGTTTCCATTATAGTAGAAACGAAATTTGTTCATGTAATTTCACATATACAAAAAGGTAAAGTAGAGTTTTGGTACTTCCCTTTTTTTTTCGCTATTGCGTCTTCGTCCGATGGAATCGAAGGATTGGTGAAGCGTTACTCATGCCTTCTGTTTGTTGTGTAAGGTTGTTCTTGTACCTAAGAGACAACGGCGAGAAAACAAGGGAATTCATGTAACTTGTTTCCATTATAGTAGAAACGAAATTTGTTCATGTAATTTCACATATACAAAAAGGTAAAGTAGAGTTTTGGTACTTCCCTTTTTTTTTCGCTATTGCGTCTTCGTCCGATGGAATCGAAGGATTAACGAAACTGCGACAAGGCTTTGGCTCGAAGCTTTTCCGCCCTACCGCCCTCGCCTTTGTCGTCTGTCTAGGATGTTCATGTACCTATAAGACAAGTCAAAGGACAAAACAAGTAAGCTCATGTAACCTGTTCTGCAGAGAAGGTATTAGTTAATGAACGAATACTCCCTTTCATGTAGATTGTCGTTTTGTTAACAACGAAGGATATTTTGATGCTTTGGCTCGAAACTTTTACCACCCTGCCACCCACGCCTTCGTCAGCATGCGACAAGGGCTAAAATAAGTGAGCTCATGTAACTTATTTTTGCAAGAAAGAATTGATCAAGGAATAGATACTCCCTTTCATGTATTGTAATATCGAAGAGTGTCCACGTTGAGTATTTGTGACGGTTCTCTTCGATAAGATGATTGACTTCGGTTGAGTATCCCGGATGTGCAAAGTTGATGGCTTTTTGTGGTGCGCGTGGGCGATGACCGCAAATGTGGTGGGCGGGCTAGGGCATTGGCCGCTCATGTGGTGGGCCGAGGTGCTTGTTTTTCGTTAATGAGTGATGCGATGATTGACCTTCTCCTCTTTTCTTTGGTGAGAGTCGGTTGTTGACTACTGTCGGGATGACCGCTTGGGTGCCGTAGGGAATTCAAAGGGAATTGCCCCAGTCGAAGTATGCGTCGTCGTTTGGTAGACATCATGTTCTTTGGTATTGGTGAGCTGTTGTGTGAGCTCCAGACGAGTCATCTTGTACTTGTTCACTGCCGATTGAAGAATATGGTCCATGTTCATATTTTTGTCGTTGGGATGCTGTGGATCCGACATTCGTCAAGTTCTTGTTGTCGGAGAAACGATGAGGTTGAATGAAGTGTTCATATTTGGGGGTTGATTGCTCGCAGCTGTCCTGATCTCGCGATGCCGTTTTGAATGATGGGGTTTGCCCCTTGTGCTGGATTATGTCATGGAGTTATAAGCTGGGGAATTGCCCCTGTTTGGAATGATGTTTCCGTTGGTGCCGAGGTTGTGCCGACTGTTGATGTTGTGAGATTGCTTTTGTTTCTTTGGAGCGGTTGTCGGATCAGTAGGGGCGTGATGTTCCCAGTGTGTCCGATTGTAGCATGTCCGTGAATGGCTCTATGGGCTTGTCATTAGCTCTGATGTTGACTGTGGTTGGCTGATGAGATGTAACCTCCTTGGGGTTTTCATGTTGTTGTAGATTCGACTTTGAACTTTGGTAGCAATTGGGTGATCTTTGGTGTTCGTGCTCGGATGTTCGACTTCAGGCCTTGGTACCTGTCAATGGATCTCGTGTTGTTGCATGTCTGGCCATAACTTTGGTCTTTGATAGCGACCAGGAAATCCTTGGTCTGAATTGTTGTTCATCTGGTTTTGGACTTTGACAGTCGTCGAGCACCTTTGGCCTGCATGTTGTTGTATGCTTTGGTCGAATAATCCCTGGTGTTCTTGTGCTTATAAATTTGTAATTGCCATGCGTTGTCCTTAGTCCCGTTCGAGGAGCCATGTTGGAGAATTAAACCTCGGAAAAGAAAGTAGAGAGAATGATTGGATTAGTATCATGCAATAGTGTAATCGATGCATGATAAGCTTATGTTGTTGCTTAATCGCACTCATATATGCATAAGAGTATGCATTACGTAAACTCATTTGCAAACGAAATGCAATAATGCAACGAATCAATTATTCTGAATGACATGATAATATAACTACTGCAATCAGACAGACATGAATGAATGCAGTAAGCATAAATAGATAGGGATAGGAGAAAAAAGGATTCTTGAAGTCCTTTATGATTAACCCAAACCGCTACAAAACAAGTAGAGTTAGCTTTACAGTTTATCGCAGGCAAAGCGTACCTGAGACATGTCCCTGCACAGGTAGTAGCCACTTAGTAACAAACAAATGCATATGCGGCGTCTGGTACCTGTAGTGAGCAAACAATGCTAGAGTCTCGGATGAAGGCTTCTAAACCTCCCTCGGACTGAGGGAGGCGGGGTCCCGGCCAAAAACCATATCGCAAATAGCAGCAGGCTGAGCCTCTCGGTGACCCCCTAAAAATCCTAGCCCCGGGTTCGGGCACACCTAGATATGCCTAGGAAAGCAGTAAACGAACACAACCATGAGAACAAACAAAAGGCACCGAGCCAAGCAAGTACATGCGCAAACAAAAAACTCCTCTCCGCATGTGGATTAAAAAATGTAAGAGCGTTCGAAAGGAATCCACATGCAGATTCCCCAGCGGAGTCGCCATCCGATATGTACGCGCGCCTTCCGGCCTAGCACGCGCGAGGCGGTTCGGACGACCCGAGGATCCGAGCCCGCTCCCCTAGAGTCTTCCGGTCGGCGTCGCGACTCGAGCGTCGAACGCTGCGGAAGAGACCAGGGTGGTCCCTCCTTGGATTCCTGACCGAGTCTGCCCAGACTTTTCACCGATCGTCTCTATGCTCCATAAGAGGCGACGGGTGAAAAGAAGCGCATGGCCCGAGGAGGAAGCTTCAGGAGGTTCCAGGAGCGGCTCGTGTCGTCAATCCCTCATCCAAAATGGCTTCGTAAAAATGTGTTGTTGTTTAACCTAGGTAAACTATTACGGAGTCGCCACCGACTTAATTTTAAGAGCTTGGTTTAAGTCGGAAAACCAGAGTAGGGTTCGGGGATCCCTAGTTACTAACTCTTACATTTAAACATGCGAAAAGGTGGCGTTTGCTCCAAAAGGTTTGCTTTTGGTTAACGGGCGTTGGACCCAATTCAGGCGTTGGACCTGAACTCATGTGTATTTGTTTAACAATCACATGCGACGATAAACCTATGGGCCTAAGGCATGCGGACAGACACAAACAATTATTGAGATCAAAGGGAGCGGGGAAGGGCGGTGATTGCGGGCCTATGCACTTGGGCCCGCAATCTGTTACATGTGGGCTTAAATAAAAATTCGGGGAGGCCCGCACCTCTCCTTTGTACCTTTAATGAAGGTTGGGGCCGCTTTAACCTTCGAGCCCGCGGTCTCTAGGCCGGGATCCGCGCGGCTTGATACACGCGCCTTCGAGTTAATCCTCGAAAATTTAGGTTTGAACTTCCGAGATTAAGCGCTCGATGTACATGTCAAAAAAAATGTAAACGTGGTTAGTATTGTCGAATTTAAATGAAATTTGATAAAATTGAGAAAAGTAAGGCATGTCTTACCGTTTTGATCGGAGATGTGTATTTGGTGTGTTGTCGGAGATATTCAAGAAGTCTCACCGTGTTTTACATTGCAAAACAAAGAGAGATGGATGTTAGTAATGTATTTTATGATGAATTATCAACTCGTGTAAATGGGCAAAGACCTTTGGACCAATAATAACAATAAAACAAACAGGGACATCTAACTTCAGAAGGTTAATTAAAAGTTATTAGAAATCTGAAAGTCGAACCTATAATTCATCCTGTGAAATAAAATAAAATTGAATTTAAAGGGATTGATAAAAACACAACGCTCGGCTGAAATCCTACAAATAATTTCTAAGATTCAATTAGTGTAAGAGTAAAACAAATTATGTATATATAACAAAAAAGGATACGGGCATTAGATCTAAAAAAAGTAATAATAATAATAATAATAAATAAATAAATAAAATAAAGATATCGATTTTACCTTTGTAAATGAATTGCCCTTTTCACGAAGCCTCATCTGTCTTAGAGGCTTCACCCTCTTCTTGCAGTTCAACCGCGATGGAATCGAGACGAGGCGGGTTGCTGCCACGCGACAACGGCTCCGAGCTGGCTTCGGCCGTCCCCCCACAGATCCGAGGAAGCTTGGCTCGGCATGGGCGCGACATCCTTGATGGGTGGCTTGGAGCGACTTTGGGGATGAGCGGCTGCTGTCGTTTCTGGGCTCGACGAGGATGGCGAGGTGGCGGATCCGAGCTGAAGAGAAGAAGGAAGGAGCTGGGCACCGTTGTCAGATCCGGGTGGGTTGCCGTCCGGGAGATGGGATCGCCGCCGCCGGGGAGCTGGAACGCCGGGGAAGGGCTGGAAGTCGTTTGGGGGAAGGCCGGGAAGACGTGGGTCCACCGTGGCGAGGTCTGGAAACGTCGGGGAGATGTTGATCCGCCACCATAAGGCTTGGAGACGCCGGGGAAGGGCTGATGCTGAGGGAGGAAGGCTGCTGGTTCGTCGCCGATCTTGGGTGCGCCGGGGGAAGCGCGGATCCGCCATCGTCAGGTCTGGGGACGACGGAGAGAGAGACGGATGGATACTTGGAGGACATTGGAGCTTCAGATTTGTGGCGGAGACGGCATGGGTCATTACCACCGTGAGGCTTGGGGGGACGCCGAGGAGCCGAAGTGGAGAGATGGCTTGGAGCTGTAGCCGGTGTTGGAGTTTCGGGGAAGTCGAGGCCAACGTGGGTTGCCGCCGTCTGGAGTTGGGGACGGCTGCTGGTCCTGGAACGTCGAGGTGACAAAGGGGCCCCTTCAATCGGCCCGAAGAAACACCGAAGGGAGGGGGGCTTTGTGGGTTTGATTCGTAAGGCCTGGGCATTGTCGGAGTGAGACCGAAGTGAGGGTTCTGGCGTCGCCTCCACGCGACAACGATTGGGATAAGTATGGGAGGAGGAGGTAGGATCGCCATCGTCCGATCTGGGGCCGTCAGGGAGAGCGAGGGTTCGTCGCTGCTGAATCTGAGGATGTCGGGGAAGACGTGGGTTCGCCGCCGCGGCTCGGGTATGCCGGAGGGAGCGAGGTCCGCCGATGCTTGGTTGTCGGAGGGCTGTCGTGACGGGGATAGTCTCGCCGCTGCCGGCTCTCAGGGAAGGCCGGGGTCGGAAGAGGCTTGTCGCTTCGCTGGGTCAGAATCCTCGTCAACCAGGCTGGTACCGGTTGTGCGGGTGCTAGAGGGGGGATGAGGTGAGGAAGGAGCGTCGCCGGGGGATCTGATCCGTTGACACCGGGAAGTCGGGTACAAGCCGTTGTGGCCGAATTCGGTTCTGAAGACGCCGTGGAGACAGGTTGCTGCCGCTAGATGTTCTGAAGACGCCGTGGGGACAGGTTGCTGCCGCTAGATGTTCTGAAGACGCCGTGGGGACAGGTTGCTGCCGCTAGATGTTCTGAAGACGCCCAGGGGAGGCGGGTTCGCTGCTGGGACTCCTTGGGGGTCGCGATCGCATCTTCCTGTTGCTGGGGCCGTCTTTGGGGCCTTCTCGTTCGTCTCCTACTTCATAACCTTGGCTGGAGGGTGACGGGGATACGGTCGGGGATGTGCAGAAACCTTTAGCCCTTCAGCCGGAGGGAGTCCTCTAAAGGTGAGCTCTCGTGGGTCTCTCTAGAAGGTGACTCGAATTCTCTCTGAAGGTCAGTGGTGTCTCTCTGTCTCCTCAGGTAAGCGAGTCTCTGTCCCTACTCATCCTTGGGAGTCGCTGCCTTTTTGGGGAGGAACAATCTTCTCAAGACCTTAAGGCTGTGAGGGTGTCTCTCTGTGTGTTCCTCTTTCTGTCTCCCTCTGTCCGTTTTTTGTAACTGCCTCCCCATTTTCTCCGAGTCTCTTCTCCTCCTTTTGATAAATGGAGGATCGTTGATTTCCCGAGTCCCCCTTGGTAGTTAGGATTTTCTCATAATGATTTTCGGTAAGGGTCTTTGTGGGAATGGAGAACGTGTGAATCGGTTGCGATTTTTTTTGGAAGGTGGCTGTGTTTGTTGGGTTGAGAACTGCCTTGGGCTCAGTTTTGTCTTGGGTTAGTTGAAATTGGAGGGCTTGGGTTTGCCCAGCCCTTTTTCTTTTGTTTGTTTTGGGTTGTCTTTGAGTTCGCCATTGGTTTTGTCTAGCCTCTTTCTTTGGCTTGGGCTGCTGTGGTTGTGAAGGGCTGTCCCCGAGTTGTCAATGAGTCGGTATCGCCATCTTGTTGTTATATTTTCACGGGTTTTGTTGCAGTGCTGCTGCTATATTTTTGGGCAGGGGAGGGTTCCTTTTGATCTCTGGGATTTGTTGTGGATTCAGAGGATCTGCCTCCGAACATCTCCCGTGAAATGCTCCAGCAGAATAGGATCCTAAAGGTCATCCAGAAGCGCATGGAGTTCTTCTTTGGAATTGCCGAGAACAAGGAGGATTACAACAGGTTCTACGAGGCATTCTCCAAGAACTTCAAGTTTGGAATCCATGAAGACTCTAAGAACAAAATAGATGAGTTGCTGAGCTACCACTCGACCAAGAGTGACGACTAAATGACTGCCTGAAGTGGGGATGACGAAGATTCTTGTGGCTGCTGTTTTTGTTTTGTTTTTGTTTTTGTTTTTTTTTATTTCTGTAAAATAGCTTTTAAAGTTGTATGGATTTGGTCTTCGGCCATTTTGGAGAATGAACATTGGGCTTATGTTAATTTGAGGTATTACAATCGGTTACATGATGAGCCCTTTGGTTCGGCACCTTACTTCAGTGAGCTGGTTCATGATGTCCCTGAATCAGGAGGTTTCTTGGGGGGCCCGTTAATGCTCATTCAGGTGACTCGCCTCGCCTGCGGCGGGTTCACTGTTGGGATAAGGGTGAACCATGCGATGCTCGATGCATCGGGTCTTGGGCAGTTCCTGAAAGCAGTGGCCGAGATGGGTAAAGGAGCACAGGTTCCCTCGGTTCTTCCGATCTGGCGAAGAGAGCTTCTTTCTGCGAGGGTCCCTCCTCGAGTGACGCACGTGCATCCCTCTTATGATTACAAAGAGTATGATGAGCAGTGGCTCCAAAAAGGGGATATTATAAGAGCGCTCGGCTTTGTTATCTCAAAATCCTTCTTCTTTGGACCCACGGAACTGACTGCGATTAGGAGATCCCTCCCCCAACGACTAAGGAATTGTTCAACGTATGTGGTGCTAGCTTCATTCCTTTGGAGGTCTCGAACGATTGCTTTCAACCTTAACGCGGAAGATGAGGTCGGTTTCGTGACTGTGGGGGACGTTCGGACCAAAGTCAATCCTCCTCTGCCCAAGGGATACTATGGAAATGCCATCATCTCATCCTGCGCCATCACAACCGCTGGCCGGCTCTGCGGCAACCCACTTGAATATACAATAGATCTGGTGATGGGCACAAAGGCTCGCATAACGGATGAGTACGTCAGGTCGTTCACCGATTTGATGGTGGAAAGGGGAAAGCCACCGGTCACAGCATTTGGATTCTACCTCGTGACCGACCTGACAAAATCATCGATATTTGCGGCCGATTTCGGATGGGGAAAGCCGGTGCTTACCATCCCAGATGAGATCAAACCGCCGGAGAACTCGATCGGGGATGTTAACTTCTTCAGCCGCGTGAGGGGATGCGACCAAGTGGATCGCGTCGCGGTATCCATGCACTTGCCGGAGCAAGCAATGAAAAGGCTCAGTCACCAGATAGACAATCTCAAGGTCACAGCCTCGTCTAATTTGTAGAAGTCACCCAAAAAGATTGCTTATGGTTCCGACCGATTCCTCGGGCATCCTTAGATCTCTGCTCAAATAAGTTCTCCATGTTACTGGGTCGACTTCTCCATCTGTGAATTTCTATCTAATCATTTTATGAAGTTGACTTCACCAGAGCACAATATAATTAAGTTTCCTACATGAACATAAGTAATAAATAAATGAGCATATGCCCACACCATAATTCTAATTCTAATTCTAATTCTAAGATTGGGTGGAAAATTCGACATCAAATTAATTTAGTCTTTTAGCTACACTTCAAATAAACTTAGTTTGTAATGTGGGCGCCCCTAGATTCGGTTCCATTCTAAAATATAATTTTTATATGTAAGAAAAAATAAAGAAGACTAACAAAGATATTAATTTTATGTACACGTCATTTAGAGATTTAGAACACGCCATTAATTTTGGATCAGGAGCAAAATGAAATAATTAATAATAAAATGGATGGATGCATATCCAAACAACACAAAAAAAAGGACCAACTTGCTTTTCCACAAATTGTTTCTTTCTCCGTGGAGTTTAAACACATTTATGTTTAAGTTTAAATGATTGACTAAACCGAGGAATTTGAGTATCACCTAGTAACAATGCTAACAAATACATCAGGGTCAATGAATCCATCATTTTCTGAGTTAGTTAGAGAGATTGGAACGTGCAATTGAATGTCAACTCTCTTCCCGAAGAAAGATTCCAAGCCATGATAGTCGTGGAGAATACTTTGGCCTTACTCAGTAATTTCTTTCTCACTAGTTCATGCGCCCTGTTACCTGTTAAACTATATAATATATAACCAAGCATCACCTAACAATTTAAGATTTTTGGTAAATCAGTAAGGTTTCTATAGCCACCTAGTAACAATGCTAAGAAATATATCAGGGTCAATGCTCAAATGTGGCGGCTCCACGATTGGAGTTCGAACAAACCATGCTGTGATGGACGCATCAGGATTAGGCCAGTTCCTCCAAGCAGTGGTAGAGATGGCTCGAGGAGCAGCGGCTCCTTCTCTGCTTCCAGTCTGGAAAAGAGAGCTCCTTTCTACGAGGGACCCTCCTCGAGTGACCTACAAGCATCCCAATCTTGATTACGACGAATGTGAGGAGCTTGGAAGGAAAAGGTGGCCACGCGAATGCGCTTGGCAGCTTGATTTCTAGGTCGTTCTTCTTTGGATCTCCAGAACTGGCTGCAATCCAGAGATCTCTCCCTGAAGGCCTACAAAATTGTTCCACCTTTGAGATGCTTGCCTCGTTCATTTGGAGATCTAGAGTGATCGTTTTCGATCTTGACCGTGAAGAAGAGGTTGCTATTATGATTGTCATGGACATTCGAAGAACAGTGAATCCACCACTCCCCAGGGGATACTACGGCAATGCCTTAATTCACACTTGTGCTCTCACTACCGCGGGTGCACTCCGTGCAAATCCTCTTGAATATGCCATATCACTGGTGAGAAAGCCTAAATTCACTGTCGCTGACGAATTTGTGAGATCCTATACCGACCTTGCTGTGAAGACAGATAAACCATTTCCTGCCCCACCATCTTTACAAGTAACGGCACAGATTTTGGAGTGGGAAAACTAGTGTTTGATCCCCGACGCAATCATACTTCCCGAGGGCTCAACCAGAGGAGTGGACTACTACACACCAGAGAGGCAACGAGACGGAGAGGAGCAGGTCATGGTTCTGATGAACATGCCAGCAAGAGCGATGGAAAGAATCGCAGGCCTAATGGATGACCTTAAAATAATCGAATCATCTCGTCTGTGATACCTTTCTACTAGATGTTTGATTGAAATGCACCGCGTAATAAAGCTAAGTTTATGTCATTCCATCATACGTTGGAGATTCAACTATCCCCTTTGAACTACTAGCATGCATATTTCTGCTCCTTCATAGATATAAAAATATATTAGGGATACCGCCTTTAAGCACACATTAACCCGTCGCACGAATGATGATTATATTCGACATCCTGAGGAATAAATGAATATATAAGTAGGGGATCTAAATCTTCTAAGAAATCTGAGGGAACCTCTTTTCATTCGCTGCCCATGGCAAAACTGAAAATTATGGCCCGGATCAGATATCGGGTGAGTTTACATTCAATCGAGGCTGGTATACAAAAACATGAAAAACACTGGCGGAGTTTATCGTGGGGAGGGTTGACAAATCGTCAAATCGGCTAGGTCTCGGTTTTTATAGAGTCGATCGAGAGGGCCCCGGGTTGTGGATAGAATATATCTCTGATCAACGCCTAGGCATAACTCGTTCGAGTACAGTGCACTCGCCATTAGCTTCTCCACAATTCTTCATTGTATCACGTCTTTTGTAAAGCTCATCTGTCACGAGCTATGAAAAGAATTCAATTTTGATCAGAAAATACCTGACTTACAAACTCGCAACTCGAGCTCGAAACTTCATTTGCAAGACCGCTTCTTTTACCTCCCCACCCGCAAGTGCGTGTTTAACTGTTAGAATTGTAATCCACATAAAACCGGGAACACACATGTCAAATTACCGAGATCCTTATCTAGATGCGGAAGCGTACCTGATGAATCCATTAGAAACTTGGAGAACTTCTGAGAAGAACGCCTAGGGTTTTGGTCTTCCAGGCCTTTACGATTTAGAAGTCTGAAAAAAACTGACTAGGGTAATGGGATGCCCTACAGTTGTCTTAGATATCGTATGACCTGGGGACCATAACCCCTCTTTGACAATTAAGTCCCTGAGGTTAATAATCTCTTTAATTCCACCCATCACAGAATAAGAGATTATTACGGTATCTGCACAATATACCCCTATACTTAACGAGATGTCAATTGGACCCTCTGAATATTGATGTAGGTAAGATCACTTAATCAGGTCCAATATCCGAATAGCTCGTGTATGACTAAACATAAACGTCGGGCCACCAAATGAAATTATTATTTCTAACAATCTCCCACTTGGACCGACTGATAAAACCGAACAGTCATAACACACTAAATGAGATCTCTATAAAACATATCCGTATCAACCATCTCAACAGTCTGATCCATCAAGCATATCAGTATCAGAACTAAAGCGGCTTTCGCTGTCATTAATCGCAGCTAAACCTTCAATAATCACAAATACCAACACACTCAACGACATAGACCAAGTATAGGTGTGCAGCATGGAAATTACATGAAATGTGATCTGTACATGCCTATTTCCAACTGGTCCTCCTAAGGTGAGATCCATAATCTCTCGATCCAGAGTGTAACCGAAACTGAAACTGAAATCAAAGCTGAAACTGAAGTTCAAAAGTGTACGTACAACTAAAATACATCGAAGTAACATCTCCCACTAAACCATTACATCATCTAGTGACATAACACCCATACGAGCAACATGCTCGTGAAAGACCCTGGGCGCTAATGGTTTAGTAAACGGATCCGCAATCATGGAAGATGTACCGATGTGCTCTATAGATAAAGACCCACTCCGAATCCTGTCTTTTACAGCCAGGAACTTGATGTCAATGTGCTTAGACCTCGAAGAGCTCCTGTTGCTGTTGGAGTACATCACTGCCGACTTATTGTCACAGAATATCTTAAGTGGTCTCTCAATGCTGTCAATGATGCGCAGCCCTGTGACAAAATTTCGCAGCCATACCCCATGATTGGACGCCTCAAAACAAGCTATGTATTCTGCTTCCATGGTCGAAGACGCTGTGAGCTTCTGCTTAGCGCTCTTCCAGGAAATAGCTCCTCCAGCCAGCAGATAAACATAACCTGACGTGGATCGACGACTGTCTTGGCATCCACCAAAATCGGAGTCAGAATACCCAATGATCTCCAATTGATCTGATCTCCGGTAAGTGAGCATGAAATGTTTTGTTCTCTGTAGATATCTCAAGACCCGTTTGGCTGCTGTCCAATGATCCACGCCCGGGTTACTCAAGTACCTCCCCAACATCCCTACTATGTACGCAATATCTGGACGCGTACAGACCTGAGCATACGTCAGACTCCCAACTGCCGATGCATAGGGAATCTTCTGCATCTTCTGAATCTCAAAATTATTCTTGGGGCACTGATTGAGACTAAATTTGTCTCCTTTAGCTACAGGGGTATCTCCTGGTTTGCAGTCCTTTAAACCATACCTCATCAGTACTTTCTCGATGTAGCTCTTCTGTGATAATCCAAGAATACCCCGAGAGCGATCTCGGTGAATCTGGATCCCTAATACAAAAGAGGCGTCACCAAGATTTTTCATCTCGAATTTCTCCGAGAGAAATTTCTTAGTTCCGTGCACTAAGCCTACATCGTTACTCGCAATTAATATATCATCGACATACAAAACCAGGAAAATGAACTTACTCCCACTGAACTTGTGGTATACGCATTCATCAACGACATTAGCCTCGAAACCAAATGAGACTATTACCTGATGAAATTTGTAATACCACTGACGAGAAGCCTGCTTTAGCCCATAGATGGATTTCTTAAGTTTGCATACCATCTTCTCTGCATCTTGCGAAGCAAAGTATTCTGGCTGTACCATATAAATCGTCTCATCAATGTCGCCATTGAGAAACGCTGTCTTTACATCCATATGATGTAGCTCGAGATCAAAATGAGCCACAAGTGCCACAATAATCCTGAAAGAGTCTTTCGAAGAAACCGGAGAGAAAGTCTCTGTATAATCAATGCCTTCCTTTTGAGTAAAGCCTTTGGCGACTAGACGAGCCTTATATCTCTCCACATTGCCCTTAGAATCCCTCTTGGTCTTAAAAATCCATTTACAACCAATGGGTTTCACACCAATGGGCAGTGGAACGAGATCCCAAACGTCATTGTCAGCCATTGATTTCATCTCATCCTTCATGGCATTAATCCACTTTTGAGATTCGGAGCTCTGCATGGCCTCACAAAGGTTGACCGGATCATCCTCTGTCATTCCAATGCCTTCCTCATGCTCCTGGAGATAAACAACGAAATCGTCCGAAATCGCACTTCTCCTCTCTCGAGTAGATCTCCTAAGTGGCACTATCTCTTGAGGTTGTTGAGTTTGTTCATCCGGAATAGCCTCTTCAGGCTGAAGAGGGAGTATCTCATTGTCGTCTTGTTGCACCAGATCAAGATCCGGAACAATAACCGAAGGAAGAGAAACTGTTTCCTCTTCAAAGACGACATCCTTAACCTTATCTCCCCCTTCAAACTCAACATCCTCAAAAAATCGGGCATTTCCCGTCTCAAAAAACGATCTAGCAGTGGGATCAAAAAACTTAAAACCCCTAGACTTCTCAGAGTAACCAACAAAATAACAACTAACCGTTCTAGAGTCCAGTTTCTTTTCATGTGGCCTATAAGGCCTTGCCTCAGCTGGACAACCCCAAATGTGTAAATGCTTTAAATTTGGCTTCTTGCCATACCATAGTTCATAAGGGGTTTTCTGAACGGCCTTAGTTGGCACTCTGTTGAGCAAATATACTGCGGTCTTAAGTGCTTCGCCCCAGATGGAATCTGGTAAGGTAGAATGACTAATCATACTCCTCACCATGTCCTTAAGTGTTCTGTTTCGTCGCTCAGCCACGCCGTTCATCGTAGGACTACCCGGCATGGTGTACTGAGGGACGATACCACATTCCTCTAGGAACTTAGCGAAAGGACCTGGACGTTGTTCACCTGATCCGTCATATCTGCCGTAATATTCACCACCACGGTCAGACCTGACAGCCTTAATCATTTTTCCTAGTTGGTTCTCAACTTCGGCCTTATATGCCTTGAACGTGTCCAGAGCCTGAGACTTCTCACTAATCAGAAACAAATAGCCAAACCGAGAGTAGTCGTCTATGAACGAAATGAAATACTGTTGGCCATTCCAGGATGCCGTAGGGAAAGGCCCACAGATATCTGTATGCACAAGTTCTAAGACATCCGTACTCCGGTTGGCATCAAAACGCCTATTGTTTGTCTGTTTCCCCTTAATGCACTCAATGCAGACCTGTAGGTCCGCCATATCGGGGATATCAAGGATTCCGTCCGACACAAGCCGTTGAATGCGCTGTTTCGAAATGTGACCCAAACACTTGTGCCACAAAATGGTAGAATTCTTATCAGTCAATTTACGCTTCGTACCACGAGAACTGAAGCACAAGGTTTCATTAAATGAGGCCACTGTTTCCAATAAATAAAGTCTATCATAGGCTGATAATGAACCAGTGCCAATAGTACGGGAACCATAAAAGAGACTAAATTGACAGTTTCCGAATGAACAGGAATAACCAAATTTGTCCAATGCAGAAACAGAAATCAAATTCCGTCTAAAAGACGGTACTACAAAAGTCTCCTTCAGGTCCAGATAGGAACCAGTCCTCAGTAATAGCCTAAAAGTTCCAATGGCCTCCACCTTCACTGACTTGCCGTCTCCCACATAGATGAATCTTTCAGCATCAACTGGAGCTCGCCAGTTCAGGCAACCCTGCATAGAGACACTAATGTGAGTAGTAGCACCAGAATCTACCCACCAAGTGCTCTCAGGTACCGAAGCTAAATTAACTTCAGAACAAACCAAAGTGAGAAGATTACCCTTCTTCTTGCGCCAGTCACGGTATCCGGCACACTGAATCTTCTTATGCCCCTCCTTCTTGCAGAAGTAGCAGGAATCAGGATTCACAGGAGCCTGCTTCTTCTGTTGCGGGGCAACCGCAGTAGCCTGAATGCTCTTCCTTTTCTTAGCATTGTCCTTACGTGCGGACGCCAAGTGAGCACTCTCGGTCTTATCTCGCTTCATTCTGTCCTCCTCCTGCACTAGGTGAGAAATGAGCTCATTGAGGCTCCATTTCTCCTTTTGACAGTTGTAACTGACCTTAAAATGACTGAAGTGTGCAGGAAGGGATATCAAAACCAGATGCACCAGCAGATCATCCGAGAGATCTAGTTTGAGTGCCTTAAGCTTGGAAGCGATGTTGGACATCTCCATGATGTACTCACGTATGTTGCCCTTGCCGCTGTATCGTTTTGAGACAAGAGACGCCAGAAGCGCACTCGTCTCAGCCTTTTCGTTTTTCTCAAAACGCTTCTCTATATCGGCAAGGAATTGTTTGGCGTCTGCCGCATCGGACACAGCGCCCCGAAAACTATCTGGAATAGCACGTTTCATGATCATTAGACAAAGGCGATTGGATCTCTCCCACCGCTCATAGTTCTGTTTAACAAAAGCCGAACTATCATCTGAAGGAGCGGGGGGGCGATCAACTCGAAGTGCCATGTCCAGATCCAAGACAGCAAGATTGATCTCAATGTGCTCTTTCCAGGGTCTGAAGTTTGTGCCGTTAAGCACAGGGATGGAGTTCAGTGCAGCACTGACATTGGTAGCAGGACTAACAGCTGATTAGAGAACAAACAGAGGAAATGTATCAGCTCACTCAATCAATAACCGAATAAAGGGAAATATAAATAATGGCAAGTCCCATTAAGACACCAGCGCAACATTAACACCCTATCGAAGGACCGCGATGTCAACTTGCAAGTGGTATCTCAGTGCAACAATCAGACACAGACCATCAATCCTGTCAAACAAGGAAGTCTTCCGAGGGGCCGACTCAATGTTCACATGGATATCCAAATGATAGTCTCGTATCTAATACTGCGGGTGCATGTGTGGAATTCGGCCAAACAGCGCCTTCCGAAGGGCCGATCACTGTCCGCATGAAAACCAAACACGCCATCTTATATTTCAAATGGGTTTCCCTACACGAGAGAGCTCCGAGGGGAGATGTCGCTTCAGTCCGCCCATTTTAAAATACAGACTTCCAGAATATGCCATTGCTTTTCAGATCCAAACAACCAGTAAAATTTGATCTGACATGCTCGAAATCGGGACTGGAAACCCCCAAATTCAGCATGAAACTTAAATTAATTATATCCAAAAGATAATTTGTTCAAGAAAAAAAAACACAAGAACATGGGGAAATAAACAAGGATCTCTCCCCTCTAAAAAAAAAATCTCCACCCTTCTACAGAGATCTCTCCCCTTCTACAGAGATTTCTCCCCTTTCTACAGAGATCTCCCCCCTTCTACAGAGATTCTCCCCTCTAAATAAAAAAATTTGAAGCAGAACAAAAAATTCGCCCTTTTCCTGATAAAAAGAATCTCAAACCCTAATTCTCAATTCCCAGTAATTCAACACATGATCGGCTCTGATGCCACTTGTTAGAATTGTAATCCACATAAAACCGGGAACACACATGTCAAATTACCGAGATCCTTATCTAGATGCGGAAGCGTACCTGATGAATCCATTAGAAACTTGGAGAACTTCTGAGAAGAACGCCTAGGGTTTTGGTCTTCCAGGCCTTTACGATTTAGAAGTCTGAAAAAAACTGACTAGGGTAATGGGATGCCCTACAGTTGTCTTAGATATCGTATGACCTGGGGACCATAACCCCTCTTTGACAATTAAGTCCCTGAGGTTAATAATCTCTTTAATTCCACCCATCACAGAATAAGAGATTATTACGGTATCTGCACAATATACCCCTATACTTAACGAGATGTCAATTGGACCCTCTGAATATTGATGTAGGTAAGATCACTTAATCAGGTCCAATATCCGAATAGCTCGTGTATGACTAAACATAAACGTCGGGCCACCAAATGAAATTATTATTTCTAACAATCTCCCACTTGGACCGACTGATAAAACCGAACAGTCATAACACACTAAATGAGATCTCTATAAAACATATCCGTATCAACCATCTCAACAGTCTGATCCATCAAGCATATCAGTATCAGAACTAAAGCGGCTTTCGCTGTCATTAATCGCAGCTAAACCTTCAATAATCACAAATACCAACACACTCAACGACATAGACCAAGTATAGGTGTGCAGCATGGAAATTACATGAAATGTGATCTGTACATGCCTATTTCCAACTGGTCCTCCTAAGGTGAGATCCATAATCTCTCGATCCAGAGTGTAACCGAAACTGAAACTGAAATCAAAGCTGAAACTGAAGTTCAAAAGTGTACGTACAACTAAAATACATCGAAGTAACATCTCCCACTAAACCATTACATCATCTAGTGACATAACACCCATACGAGCAACATGCTCGTGAAAGACCCTGGGCGCTAATGGTTTAGTAAACGGATCCGCAATCATGGAAGATGTACCGATGTGCTCTATAGATAAAGACCCACTCCGAATCCTGTCTTTTACAGCCAGGAACTTGATGTCAATGTGCTTAGACCTCGAAGAGCTCCTGTTGCTGTTGGAGTACATCACTGCCGACTTATTGTCACAGAATATCTTAAGTGGTCTCTCAATGCTGTCAATGATGCGCAGCCCTGTGACAAAATTTCGCAGCCATACCCCATGATTGGACGCCTCAAAACAAGCTATGTATTCTGCTTCCATGGTCGAAGACGCTGTGAGCTTCTGCTTAGCGCTCTTCCAGGAAATAGCTCCTCCAGCCAGCAGATAAACATAACCTGACGTGGATCGACGACTGTCTTGGCATCCACCAAAATCGGAGTCAGAATACCCAATGATCTCCAATTGATCTGATCTCCGGTAAGTGAGCATGAAATGTTTTGTTCTCTGTAGATATCTCAAGACCCGTTTGGCTGCTGTCCAATGATCCACGCCCGGGTTACTCAAGTACCTCCCCAACATCCCTACTATGTACGCAATATCTGGACGCGTACAGACCTGAGCATACGTCAGACTCCCAACTGCCGATGCATAGGGAATCTTCTGCATCTTCTGAATCTCAAAATTATTCTTGGGGCACTGATTGAGACTAAATTTGTCTCCTTTAGCTACAGGGGTATCTCCTGGTTTGCAGTCCTTTAAACCATACCTCATCAGTACTTTCTCGATGTAGCTCTTCTGTGATAATCCAAGAATACCCCGAGAGCGATCTCGGTGAATCTGGATCCCTAATACAAAAGAGGCGTCACCAAGATTTTTCATCTCGAATTTCTCCGAGAGAAATTTCTTAGTTCCGTGCACTAAGCCTACATCGTTACTCGCAATTAATATATCATCGACATACAAAACCAGGAAAATGAACTTACTCCCACTGAACTTGTGGTATACGCATTCATCAACGACATTAGCCTCGAAACCAAATGAGACTATTACCTGATGAAATTTGTAATACCACTGACGAGAAGCCTGCTTTAGCCCATAGATGGATTTCTTAAGTTTGCATACCATCTTCTCTGCATCTTGCGAAGCAAAGTATTCTGGCTGTACCATATAAATCGTCTCATCAATGTCGCCATTGAGAAACGCTGTCTTTACATCCATATGATGTAGCTCGAGATCAAAATGAGCCACAAGTGCCACAATAATCCTGAAAGAGTCTTTCGAAGAAACCGGAGAGAAAGTCTCTGTATAATCAATGCCTTCCTTTTGAGTAAAGCCTTTGGCGACTAGACGAGCCTTATATCTCTCCACATTGCCCTTAGAATCCCTCTTGGTCTTAAAAATCCATTTACAACCAATGGGTTTCACACCAATGGGCAGTGGAACGAGATCCCAAACGTCATTGTCAGCCATTGATTTCATCTCATCCTTCATGGCATTAATCCACTTTTGAGATTCGGAGCTCTGCATGGCCTCACAAAGGTTGACCGGATCATCCTCTGTCATTCCAATGCCTTCCTCATGCTCCTGGAGATAAACAACGAAATCGTCCGAAATCGCACTTCTCCTCTCTCGAGTAGATCTCCTAAGTGGCACTATCTCTTGAGGTTGTTGAGTTTGTTCATCCGGAATAGCCTCTTCAGGCTGAAGAGGGAGTATCTCATTGTCGTCTTGTTGCACCAGATCAAGATCCGGAACAATAACCGAAGGAAGAGAAACTGTTTCCTCTTCAAAGACGACATCCTTAACCTTATCTCCCCCTTCAAACTCAACATCCTCAAAAAATCGGGCATTTCCCGTCTCAAAAAACGATCTAGCAGTGGGATCAAAAAACTTAAAACCCCTAGACTTCTCAGAGTAACCAACAAAATAACAACTAACCGTTCTAGAGTCCAGTTTCTTTTCATGTGGCCTATAAGGCCTTGCCTCAGCTGGACAACCCCAAATGTGTAAATGCTTTAAATTTGGCTTCTTGCCATACCATAGTTCATAAGGGGTTTTCTGAACGGCCTTAGTTGGCACTCTGTTGAGCAAATATACTGCGGTCTTAAGTGCTTCGCCCCAGAGGGAATCTGGTAAGGTAGAATGACTAATCATACTCCTCACCATGTCCTTAAGTGTTCTGTTTCGTCGCTCAGCCACGCCGTTCATCGTAGGACTACCCGGCATGGTGTACTGAGGGACGATACCACATTCCTCTAGGAACTTAGCGAAAGGACCTGGACGTTGTTCACCTGATCCGTCATATCTGCCGTAGTATTCACCACCACGGTCAGACCTGACAGCCTTAATCATTTTTCCTAGTTGGTTCTCAACTTCGGCCTTATATGCCTTGAACGTGTCCAGAGCCTGAGACTTCTCACTAATCAGAAACAAATAGCCAAACCGAGAGTAGTCGTCTATGAACGAAATGAAATACTGTTGGCCATTCCAGGATGCCGTAGGGAAAGGCCCACAGATATCTGTATGCACAAGTTCTAAGACATCCGTACTCCGGTTGGCATCAAAACGCCTACTGTTTGTCTGTTTCCCCTTTGTCATAACCCAATTTTTCAATAAGGTTAGAAAAAATCATGAACAAAATCATGAGAAAATCATAAAATAACAAAATCATGAGAAAATCAGAAAAAAATAATAAAATCACCGAAAATCAGAAAAATAAGAGAAAATCACAATAAAATCATCAAAAATCGGAAAAAATTCACAAAAATCTTTGCAAAATCAAATAAAATCAAACAAAATCATAAAAAAATCTAACAAAAAAATAATAATAAATTCACTACATGCTTCCTATAAATAGCTAGACCTTGGAAGACATAAAAAAACACTCGAAAGACACCCAAACTCGGAGACGGAGAGGAGAAGAAGGAAACGCTTGGAAGAACAGACGACTAGGAGGGGAACATCCGGATAGTTTTCTAATTATCCCGCACAAAGGTATAATGAGGGAGCTGGGAAATGGTACAAATCCCGCTCATCTTCCACCCCGTTTTTTTCCTTGAGTTTCCTTTGATTTATTAAAAAATGAACTATAAAAATTCAGGTGCTTAGAAACGCATTTTTAATGCCTCTTTTTTTTATACGTATGCGATTTAGTAATCCCTAATTCCCGAACCTTAAACGAATCTCTATAGTTTTTCTAACCTGAACTTAAAATAGGTTAGTGGCGACTCCGACACGTTTTCAAAATTCGAAGCCTTATCGTCGGGGGAGGATATCCATTTTATATGGAACCGGAAACGGGATCACCCGCGACACCCTTAATGCACTCAATGCAGACCTGTAGGTCCGCCATATCGGGGATATCAAGGATTCCGTCCGACACAAGCCGTTGAATGCGCTGTTTCGAAATGTGACCCAAACACTTGTGCCACAAAATGGTAGAATTCTTATCAGTCAATTTACGCTTCGTACCACGAGAACTGAAGCACAAGGTTTCATTAAATGAGGCCACTGTTTCCAATAAATAAAGTCTATCATAGGCTGATAATGAACCAGTGCCAATAGTACGGGAACCATAAAAGAGACTAAATTGACAGTTTCCGAATGAACAGGAATAACCAAATTTGTCCAATGCAGAAACAGAAATCAAATTCCGTCTAAAAGACGGTACTACAAAAGTCTCCTTCAGGTCCAGATAGGAACCAGTCCTCAGTAATAGCCTAAAAGTTCCAATGGCCTCCACCTTCACTGACTTGCCGTCTCCCACATAGATGAATCTTTCAGCATCAACTGGAGCTCGCCAGTTCAGGCAACCCTGCATAGAGACACTAATGTGAGTAGTAGCACCAGAATCTACCCACCAAGTGCTCTCAGGTACCGAAGCTAAATTAACTTCAGAACAAACCAAAGTGAGAAGATTACCCTTCTTCTTGCGCCAGTCACGGTATCCGGCACACTGAATCTTCTTATGCCCCTCCTTCTTGCAGAAGTAGCAGGAATCAGGATTCACAGGAGCCTGCTTCTTCTGTTGCGGGGCAACCGCAGTAGCCTGAATGTTCTTCCTTTTCTTAGCATTGTCCTTACGTGCGGACGCCAAGTGAGCACTCTCGGTCTTATCTCGCTTCATTCTGTCCTCCTCCTGCACTAGGTGAGAAATGAGCTCATTGAGGCTCCATTTCTCCCTTTGACAGTTGTAACTGACCTTAAAATGACTGAAGTGTGCAGGAAGGGATATCAAAACCAGATGCACCAGCAGATCATCCGAGAGATCTAGTTTGAGTGCCTTAAGCTTGGAAGCGATGTTGGACATCTCCATGATGTACTCACGTATGTTGCCCTTGCCGCTGTATCGTTTTGAGACAAGAGACGCCAGAAGCGCACTCGTCTCAGCCTTTTCGTTTTTCTCAAAACGCTTCTCTATATCGGCAAGGAATTGTTTGGCGTCTGCCGCATCGGACACAGCGCCTCGAAAACTATCTGGAATAGCACGTTTCATGATCATTAGACAAAGGCGATTGGATCTCTCCCACCGCTCATAGTTCTGTTTAACAAAAGCCGAACTATCATCTGAAGGAGCGGGGGGGCGATCAACCCGAAGTGCCATGTCCAGATCCAAGACAGCAAGATTGATCTCAATGTGCTCTTTCCAGGGTCTGAAGTTTGTGCCGTTAAGCACAGGGATGGAGTTCAGTGCAGCACTGACATTGGTAGCAGGACTAACAGCTGATTAGAGAACAAACAGAGGAAATGTATCAGCTCACTCAATCAATAACCGAATAAAGGGAAATATAAATAATGGCAAGTCCCATTAAGACACCAGCGCAACATTAACACCCTATCGAAGGACCGCGATGTCAACTTGCAAGTGGTATCTCAGTGCAACAATCAGACACAGACCATCAATCCTGTCAAACAAGGAAGTCTTCCGAGGGGCCGACTCAATGTTCACATGGATATCCAAATGATAGTCTCGTATCTAATACTGCGGGTGCATGTGTGGAATTCGGCCAAACAGCGCCTTCCGAAGGGCCGATCACTGTCCGCATGAAAACCAAACACGCCATCTTATATTTCAAATGGGTTTCCCTACACGAGAGAGCTCCGAGGGGAGATGTCGCTTCAGTCCGCCCATTTTAAAATACAGACTTCCAGAATATGCCATTACTTTTCAGATCCAAACAACCAGTAAAATTTGATCTGACATGCTCGAAATCGGGACTGGAAACCCCCAAATTCAGCATGAAACTTAAATTAATTATATCCAAAAGATAATTTGTTCAAGAAAAAAAACACAAGAACATGGGGAAATAAACAAGGATCTCTCCCCTCTAAAAAAAAATCTCCACCCTTCTACAGAGATCTCTCCCCTTCTACAGAAATTTCTCCCCTTCTACAGAGATCTCCCCTTTCTACAGAGATCTCCCCCCTTCTACAGAGATTCTCCCCTCTAAATAAAAAAATTTGAAGCAGAACAAAAAATTCGCCCTTTTCCTGATAAAAAGAATCTCAAACCCTAATTCTCAATTCCCAGTAATTCAACACATGATCGGCTCTGATGCCACTTGTTAGAATTGTAATCCACATAAAACCGGGAACACACATGTCAAATTACCGAGATCCTTATCTAGATGCGGAAGCGTACCTGATGAATCCATTAGAAACTTGGAGAACTTCTGAGAAGAACGCCTAGGGTTTTGGTCTTCCAGGCCTTTACGATTTAGAAGTCTGAAAAAAACTGACTAGGGTAATGGGATGCCCTACAGTTGTCTTAGATATCGTATGACCTGGGGACCATAACCCCTCTTTGACAATTAAGTCCCTGAGGTTAATAATCTCTTTAATTCCACCCATCACAGAATAAGAGATTATTACGGTATCTGCACAATATACCCCTATACTTAACGAGATGTCAATTGGACCCTCTGAATATTGATGTAGGTAAGATCACTTAATCAGGTCCAATATCCGAATAGCTCGTGTATGACTAAACATAAACGTCGGGCCACCAAATGAAATTATTATTTCTAACATTAACTGCTCATACTCCACAGGCTCGAGACTTTTCTGCGAAAAGACATGACAAGAACTACTTCTTGTCGATGGGTTAGCAACTGGTTACTGCAATAGAACAGGTGTTGGCGATTCGTCGACCGCTCATTAAACGCACAGTGGACACTCAGTTCCTCACACGACGATCAAGGTCGCACTCAGCCCTTGACACGCCCACACGCAGATTGCAAGAAGTAAGAACCAGGCGATCACTTAGCAGCTTGCATAATCAGTCGATCCTCAAAGCTTCACTCAGATCACAGACTTTGAACAACCACTCAGACGTACAAAGGCAATTTGGTCTGAAAGCCTAGTCTGAATTTAATGGAGAAATTTCATGGGAGAGTCCAGAGTCATTAGGACAAACCAGGTGATTCGTTTCCTAAAGTGCTAATGGAACTCAGCAGATGTCTGCTCAACGGTCGCTGCGTTCGAGGAGGTAAGTTCTCAAACGGTAACTTCCCTTAGACAAATTATCTCATCCGAATGAGATTAATTGTTTCCATGTTTGATAAGATAACTATCCTAATAATAACCTTATCATATTAATTGATAAAGTCAAATCATAATCAAAGTTGTTTGATTTAACGATTTAACTCAACGAAATTTCGTTTCATAATATCATAATAAAATATTTTATTTCCAAAAATAAACTTGGAAAGCAAATATCGTACTATTGAGTTGTCTAACTATATGATTCGGGATAATTAAATCACATTCGGCGAATTTAGACATGCAGACATATATTTTAAGTTAAATCAAAATATAGTGTATATAGGAAATATTTATTTCCATATATTTAATGAGTAAACTTATTATTACAGTAACAGCGTACTGAACAGCAGCGACATACTGCTCATGTTAATTATGGCTTAGCAACACTTTGCTCAAGCAAATTATTAAAGATAAACTATTTTCTTAAAATTAATGAAAAGGATTTTGATTAGCTTCCATAATTAGAGGCTTTATAACCATAATTATGGTAAAATATATTCTAAATTAAATTAGAATATTTAGAACATGAACGTCGCATTAATCTGGACAACATCAATTCATTTCAATAGTTTATTTAAGAAAATTAATTATTCGCGCTTTTACAAAAGGACAGACGCAGTATTACGGCGACACCTTATTGTAACGGAGCATCACATTCCTCAAGCTCATCATCAAAGACAAGCAAAGTATTACAGTAACACAGTGCTATGATTTTATAACATAGCTTCTCAAGCATATCATCAATACTAAGGTTAACAGATAATTTCTAACGGGTGGTTGGCATGCCATCCGCTCCAAAATTTGTCCCTAGTTAACTCAGCTGACCACCCTCTTCTTGATTAGGATCGACCCCTACACTTATATATATAGAGGGTGGAGTTCAACATGTCAAAATGATCTTAAACAGATGACCTCCCGGAATCCATCCTTAAATGTTACTACCAACAACTTTTAACAGGATGAGAGACATCAAATATCTGGAAATCCCTGGGAGAATATGTTCATCATTTACCTACCTACCAGCATTTCCTTTTGAAGAAATGATCATATTGATTTGTCAGATTGGGGTTTAAGGAAAATCATGGCAATTTAAATAGCCAATCAGGTGAGAGTTTTCGTTAACAATAGATTATTACAAAAATCTATAAGGGATACCGCCTTAAGCACACATAAACATACATATATCTATGGAGAGCCGAGTTTTAATCCGAATGATGATATCTTTCATGGAATATATGCATCGCTTGATCGTATTCGACATCTTGAGGAATAAGAGTTGTTGAATCCATCTTCAAAAATGTTGGTCGTGGGTGGATGAATGTATTATGTAATGCAAAAATATTAGATTGGAATCAAAGTAGGGGATCTGAAATCTTCTAAGAAATCTGAGGGAGCCTCTTGTCATTCGCTACCCGTGGCAAAACTAAAAACTATGGTCCCCATCAGATATCCGGTTGGCTGGTACACAACAAAGTCGAAAAAACTGGTGGAGTTTATCGTTGGTTGGGTTGGGTTGACAAATCTTCAAATCGGCTAGGTCTCGGTTTTATAGAGTCGATCAAGAGGACCCCAGGTTGTGGATAGAATATATCTCTAATTAACGCCCAGGCATAACTCGTTCAAGTGTTGTGCACTCGCCATAGCTTCTCCTTTTCACCCGACGATTCTTCAGCCAAAGGATGAGCTATTGTATTCTGCCGTGGCATCCTCCACAAAGGATCTCACGTAAAGCTAATCTGTCACGACAACTGAAAAGAATTCAGTTTTGATCGGAAAATATCTGACTTATCACCACACGGCCTCGACACTTCATTGGCAAGACTGCTTCTCTTACCTTCCCATCGTCTTGGGCCATCGATTGCTTTGATTCTTTTAATCGGCGTGCATGCAAGACAACTTCGAGTTGACTTTGATGTCGCAATTCATCCTGCAATGGATTTCAATGGAAATTTTTCGATTCTATTCTGCAAATTAAACACAAACCGCAATGTAAAGACTGGTGATGACTTCGGCTGGCGTTGGAATTGCACCGGCAGCTCTCGATCTCTTTCTTCCCCCTGCCTATGTCTAGCCGCCGAACAACTTAAAGGAGAAGGTAGACAAAAACATGACGATAGAGCCCATCCCTACGCCCGCGGCTAGACATAGGTAGGGAGAGAAAGCGAGCGAGAAGAGTCGATGATAATTGACGGGCTTCATCTAGTACTGCTTTAGGGTTGCCCAAAGGAATTTATAAGCTAGATATCGGGGCAAGATATCAAATATATGGGAAGAGTATTCGGCACCACCATACCTTCTCATATCTAATATTGGAATCGATTTTAATACTCGTGAATGTCGATTTGGTCATGAAAATCTATGTTTATATTTTATATAGTTCTAAATATATTCGAAAAATGCAAAAATTTTAAACTTATAAACCAACTCGTACTCGAAAATTAGAGTATAACATTGATTTCGGTTCAATTAAAAATTATATAAAATTATATCTTTTATCACAAAATATTGAAAATACGATCGAGGTTGAGGTTCCGAGTTGACTAAATTCAAATGACACCAACGCATTGTTCTTATGGTTCGGATGCCTCACCTTCTTAGAACTAAACCTGAGATTTTATTCAGAGATGTTTATATTCACTTTCTCGAAGGATCCGAGAGGGGTCGAGTCTTCTAGGTGTTGACAATTTCTAACAGGGGGTTGGCACACCATCCGCCTCCGAAATCTGTCCCTTGTTAACTCAGCCAACCACCCCGGTTTGTGATAATTTCACGTGCATCGAAGTACAGTGGACCGACAGGGAATTGCACATCCCCCATACACCCAGTTCAAATACCACTAGGCATCCATCTTCTTGGTTGTGAAATTTGATCTAGTAATGGGGATCGGCATTTGGGTGGTCCTTGTGTGGTTGCTCAGGCGACCTGGTTGGCGTGGATTCTCCAGTTTATCAGGGCCTCACTTCCGTTTTCGAGCCTCGATCCGCTGCGGCAAATGATCCTGGGGATTTCCACAAGAGGGAATACTTCGCTCGCATCAACTGTTCAGTAATTATGTTTTGATATGACGCGGTGTTGTAACTTCCCTCGTTTCTCGGTGCAATGAATTTGAATGCATGCCTTTGTTGCAAAGGTTGGAGTTTGTGGAAGTTTACGAGATATATAGAACGTATCGGGATGTATTTTTTGCCAAAGAAGTTGATGTTGAGTTTAGATATAGGGGGGTGGGATTTGAACTCGTCGTCATTGATATTAAAGAATCTCTACTGGCAGTAGGATAGAACATATGGTTTGGATAAGTGCTTTTGATCGGTACTACTCCTAAAACTTATCAGATATAAAAGAAATTGAGAGTTTAGGACTTATCTTTTCCTTGTCTATATCTCTTTTGAACTATATTCTTGTTTGGATAACATTCTTATGCTCAATTTTGATGCAGAGGTTCACTGTACCACGACGTCTATTCTTGCACATGTATATCTCGGGTGTCGTATGCACATCGCTCCTTGTTGGTGCAACTTGGATATATGCACATAACATGGAAGCTTTAGTTTCGGATCCATTTCCTTATACTGCTACTACAGTAGGTCATCTGACCAAGGGTCTCCATTTGCCAATGTTGAGGCACAAATACGAGGTGTGGAAGTTTGTGTTCCTCTTACTCTTGATGGAAATACTAGTCCTAAGGCGCCTTTAGTTTGTCAGTTCTTCCACCTCCTCTGTTATAGGACGAGCAATCTCGGGCAAAAAATGATCCCCACTAAAGAATCTGATTGCTACACACCACCCCTTACTTTGACTGGAAGTTCTGCAGCCAATAAACTTCGAATACGCTCGTCATGTGAACATTTGCTATAGTCACGATAGACATCAATTCGATAAATTGTCACATGTCTTCCCTGTTCAATTCGAGAAGAGACACCGAGAGTCCATTGCAATCGCCTATCCTTACTGGAGAAAATTAGGATCGACCCCTACATTTATATATATAGAGGGTGGAGTTCAACATGTCAAACGGATGATCTTAAACAGATGATCTCTAGAAATAACTGCTTAAGTAATCCATCTTTGGGAGGATATGTTCATCATTTACCTACCTAGATTGGGTATAAGGAAAATCATGGCAATTTAAATAGCAAAATCAGGTGAGAATTTTCGTTAACAATAGATGTTTACAAAAATCTGTTAAGGATACCGCCTTAAGCACACATAAACCCGTAAGAGTTGTTAAATCCATCTTCAAAAGTGTTGGTCGTGGGTGAATGAATATATTATATCATATCAAAAAGACTAGATTTAGGGGATCTGAAATCTTCTAAGAAATCTGAGGGAACCTCTTTTCATTCGCTGCCCGTGGCAAAACTGAAAATTATGGCCCGGATCAGATATCCGGTGAGTTTTGTATACAAAAAAGTCGAAAACACTGGCGGAGTTTATCGTGGGGAGGGTTGACAAATCGGAACGGCTAGGTCTCCGTTTTATAGATTCGATGGAGAGGACCCTGGGTTGTGGATAGAATATATCTCTTATCAACGCCCAGGCATAACTCGTTCGAGTGCAGTGCACTCGCCATTAGCTTCTCCTTTTTCTCCCGACGATTCTTCAGCCATCACATTCTTGAAAGGATGAGCCATTGTATGACGTTCCGTACCATCTGTCACGGCTTATGAAAAGACTTCAATTTTGATCAGAAACTATATTACTTATCACCACAAACTCGCAACTCGGCCACAACACTTTATTTGCAAGACCACTTCTCTTACCTCCCCATCGTCGCGGGCCATCGATTGGTTTGATTCTTTTAATCGGCCTGCATGCAAGACGACATCGAGTTGACTTTGATGTCGCAGCTCATCCTGCAATGGATTTCAATGGAATTTTTCGATTCCATTCTGCAAACTAAACACAACCAAAACGTAATGACTGGCGATGACTTCGGCTGGCGTTGGAGTCGCACCGGCAGCTCTCGCTCTCGTTCTACTCACATCCGACGTCTAGCCGCAAAACAACTTAAAGGAGGTAGACAGGAACAAGATGAAAGAGTCCATCCGAGTCTATAGATGCCTCCATGTATCGCAGGGTGGGTTGCCTATGCCTGCGGCAAGACATAGGAGGGGGGAGAAAGAGAGAAAGAAGAGTCGGTGATAATAGACGGGCTGTTGAATGAACTTGGACTGCGGGGTTGTCAAAGGAATTTATAAGCGAGATAGAGAAGATTTTTCGGATCGATTTTAATGGACGTGAATCTGAGTTTATGTTTTTATATAATTCTAAATATATTCGAAATCTTTTAAAAATTGCAAAATTTTTTTAAAATATGAATCATATTCTCGGAGTATAACATTGATTTTGAGGAATGGTGGTCTTGTGATGCGGTCCCGGATGCATCGGTCCATGTGATGCGGAAGCCAACCCCGTTTGTCCTTTCAGCTCGCCCCAGTCCACGATGTCGCTTTCGCATTGGGGCCGACAGTCATGGCCCATCCTTGAAGCACCTCTCAGTTGAGTTCAGAACCATCACCGCTCCTGTGACCAAACAGCCTGTTGACAGCGGGACATCCGGTGAGTTCGTCGGGGTGGTACTGTTACCCGCACTCCGGGGGCCCAACGCTGTCTCTGCCCTTCTCGAGGTTGTTGAGGGTGAGGTGGGCCAGTGTGCAGGAGCTCATGGGGGTCGACCACCGGATGACAGGGCAGCAGTAAGATTGGTCCTCAGTGTTGAACTGCCCTGGCAGGGGAGTCCTGCCCTTGATCAATCTGCTACAGGCAAACATCAAGAAAGGTAGGGGCTTGGTCGCTGGTATTCGAGCTGGTCTGTTCTATCGTTAAGTTCTTTAAGTCTATATTTAAAAGAAATCATATAGAAAGAAATTTTAAATTCAGGTCTATTGGCAGTTCACTTTTCTTTGCGAAGAGACTGACGATTTATTAGAGTGATGTGGGCGTTGCGATGGAGTTGCTTCGTATTGTGGCCGTCCTTCTACGATGGAGGATTCATGGTCCATCAAGGAGCTCAGCCCAGCAACGTTTTTCGGTTTATTTGACGGCCACGACGGAGACCAAGTTTGTGCGGAGAATTATGAGAGTTTGTAGAGATCGGAGGATTGGAGGTCTGGATTTAAGTCTTTCTCTGATTTGATTGTGCTTGCTTGTTGTGATAATAGGATGAAAGGTTTTGGTTAAAGATAGAATCTTGCTCAAGACTCTTTCTAATTAGCATGTTCTTATGATTCAACTTGTGTTCGAGGATTGGAAGTCTAGCTTAATTTTAGAATCTTGCTCATCTTTTTCCCTGATCTGTACTATATTTTATTTAGGTATCAAAGTACAGCAGTGAAAGATCATATTATGCTTTCGTGCGGGTTCAGGTAGTACAAGATCGATCTTGGGTTCGGGAAGCAAGAGCTAGGTGTTGATGGAGGGAGGAACGATCGTTAAGTGGTCTACGGACTGGACTGGTGATTTTTGGATGAAGTCCATATATTCCGATCTAAGGCAGAGAGATCTTGGTTAATTCCCCCCAGTCTAACGTGTTCCCTCCTGAAGCCATCAGATGATCGGGTTGTTTCGGATAATCCCACCATTTGAGCAGTCGTCCCGAAATTAGGTTCATCTCCCACAACCACAATATACAAATCCCAACCACCATGGTCCGTCACAAAGACACGTCCTCGACAGAATGATAGAAGATATTATAACAACCAGAATTAAAGCATGCGTTTATCAGTTGAATGGGACAATGGGAAGCCAGATCGTGCACGAAACCAAAGCTTGCACTTGGCCTGCAGAAGGAAAAAAAGAATGCCTTTTTAGTTCTAATAATTCTGATTACACAGCTCGTCGCCACTATCAGCAGAACATTGACATGTTCTTTTCTTTGACACGGGCAAAACATCCTGATTTTAAACAGTGTATATATATCAAAGACTGGACGAGTTGCCGCACTCGAGTCCGTGCACAGTATATACAAATGAAATCCAGGAAGACCTTTACCGAGGGGTAGGTAGACATTTAGTAAGTTCAAGGCCCGAAAATCATAAAATACATTTTACTATTAACGGGTAATATCCCAAGACTTAAAGAACAGAAGCAATGCCATTATGTTGGAGAAAGCACAGGCTTGTCGTAGAATAAGATTGTATGTAGAAACCACTCTGATATCGAATCAGAAACTACAACTATTATTCAGTCAACAGAATGGTTTTTCCAATCTTGGATTTCAAGATTTTGCTAACGATTTCATTTTGGTCCAAAAGCTTCCGTGGATTAAATAAAGAGCACATGGAAAAGGATGTGAAGGGATTTAAACAGAGTGGGGAACTCATTGGTCTCCAGCCCTGTTCATTCCCAAATGCCTTTTGAAGGGTGGGATCCACGATCCAAATCCTGGTAACACTCCTAGCTTGATGGATGATAACAAAGGATTGGACACAAGAATAGACATATAAATTAAAGTTACCTTTATTAATTGACAGAAGAGAGATATAACATTCAGTCATTGTCTTCACGTCCATAATTATAGATGATCTCAATCTGCATCAGATAGAATACTTGTCACAGACCACATCTTGAAAATATGCAAGGAGAGGCACCAGAGTTTCAGGCTTATTCCAATGCAAGGAACCCACTCATTTGCAAACTGGTGTTAGTGAATAAATAGTTAGTTATTTTGGATTGATCTGCCTATGCTTTTTGTCCATAGTAGACGACAGACAGAGAGTCCCCCTTAAATTAACACATCCTACAAGATCCCCTTACTGGATCCCTCTTAATTAGAACCAACTATTCAATAACCCGTTCCTTTCTCCGGTTGAATGTGAACACCCCTTGCAATTGTGAGGATAATATCACCTAGGGTAGAACTCACCCTCATTGGCATAGGAACTACCAAAAGAATATAATTTCAAAGATTTTTCTACCGAGAAGATTAATTCTTTGAACAAGGCGGCATCTTCCAACCTAGACGTACCAATGAATTAACCAAATCAAACAAAAAAAATGTGACAATGTACCATCCTCCCAATGCAGGGACTAGATCCTTAGGTAAGGGAAATCATTAGACAAAACAAAAGAGAAACAACTTTATGATGCACAATTCACTACCGCACTATATATGATTTTTAAGAAGACCCCTCGAATATTGTCCACTGTAAAACTTCAGAAAAGGGATGTTCTTGCCACCCATTACAAACCACCCGCATTAGTAATTGGATTACCATTATAACGAGATAAAAGAGCGACTTCATCAAACCCAAAACTCAATCAAGAAGAAATGCACAAAAAAACATTCCGCAGTTACCCCTGAAGGAGGTGTTGGATTTCTTGTAAACTTTGAACCGCCAGGTGCCCATGGAACTGCATATTGAATGAGTGCTTTAGGAGAAGAACAGTACAACAATGCTCAAGTCTCCATTTCACACTATTGGACGGGATTCCATCTATATTAACACCATTACTTCGAGTCAATAATTCAACACAAAATATTTTTAAGGCATTTACCAATATAGGGATCAGGATGCCTCCACTTGTTGTAGGATGCCTCTCCATCAGCAATTAATTTGTCGATGATATTAATATCCTCCTGACAAAATTTCAGGAAAGGAACAAATGAAAGGACAGAGAAGGAGAGGGGAAGATAAATTCTATTTTCAAGGCACTTTTTTGGTTCCAGAGCCGACCATTCAGTAGAAGTGCATTTATTTGAAAAGAACAGCGGTGAGCGAGGACAAGCAAGCAATTTTAGGCCCAAGCCTATTTGGGCATCAGATAATAGTATACAGAATCAGGTATTATAAATCCACAACATATTTACCATACAATTATGCCATTGAGCAGTAGGTGACGGATATCACAACAATATTGGCTTAACATGTTTAGTAACATCAGTTGGCACGGTGAGAACGAGCTTAGATGCATCAACAGCTACTGTCAGAAAGCAATGAATAAACATTTGCAAAAAGACGTCTGCCGATTATATAAATAGCCCACTTAACATTTCAGCTAATATCCATCCGGTTTAACAAAGTCCGGAAAAAAGAAGTCATTCTGTGCTCACGAACACAAGATAGAAATGCTTTCTACAAAAAAAAGGATTCATATGAAATGCAAAACCTACCGTAAGCACTAGGAAGAAGGAATTAGCAAAGAAATTTATGGCAAAGCTACAAAGGAACACGAAGCATTCTACCGACACTCAACACTACTCACTGCAGCCATCTCCCCCATTCAAATTTTCTCCAGTCGACTCCAAATGAACTCCCATGGAACCGTGCCAAAAACACAAACGATCAATGAGATCTAAAGCATATTAAATGAAATAAAAAATAGTTTGAAAACACCGCCAGAAATAGCACGACATCGACAAATCAAATATCAATATCAATCTGATTTCATGAATCAAACTCCAGAAAAGACAACAATGCTCATAGCTGCTAATCCCACAACCAACGGCGGGGGCACCGCACAAACCCTATAATCTCTCAACGAGATTGACAGGAAAATAAAAAACAAAAGAGAAATGCAATACCACGTCCTTGTTAGCATCGAACCTCTCCCGCAAATTCGACGCCTGAAAGTACCCAAAATTCACCAAATTAGCCAAAATCCGATACCGAATTGACCAAGAAACTTCCAAATCAACGGAAAAAGGAAACTCTATGAGACACGGATCGACGCTCATACGTCCTGGTAGAAGAGGTGGCGATGGACGGCCCAGTTGAGAGTGTCCTTGAGGGCGCGGCGGTAGAGGATACGGACCCTCTCTTTCTGCGCGGCCCTACGCGCCAGGTACGCCGCCGAGGCGGTGCTCATATCGCCGGCGATTGAATGGAGGCTTCTAGAAGGTTTCGTCTCTCTCTCTCTCGTCTCGCTGGTCTCGCCGTTGTGCGTTAGACTGTACGGACTTCACCGGAGCTTGGGCTTTGACTGTTTGGATGGAAATTGCAAATGAGTCTTCAAACTTTGAGGTTATTAGCTGAAAGGTCCTTATAAATCGGAGACATTGCACTAAAGTCATGTTGCCGAAGGTGCCAGTGGCGGCAGCATGAGAAGGCCCTTGCGAACTCCATTTTCGGGATACCCGGGCACCATGGCTCGAACACTCAAGGGGTTAGGAAAGAAAAGGTATGCCGAAGAAGCTCGTCTAAACAGATCGTCTTTGAAGCAATCAATATGTATGATAAGAGCGCTTTCCATGAGTAGATTATACTTTATCATGAAACAAAAGTCTCTAAACTGTTAGGCAGTCGAATCACACACGCTGAAACCATTGCGCTTAGTAGACGTATCCCTTGACGAACATTCCCTTCTTGGCTTCCTCGGACTCGCCCTCGCCGGTGTACTTGCCGAGCTGGGCAAGGGAGTTGGCCTTGGCGCGGATGAGCAGCGATTCTTGGGCTGCCTGCACGTTCTCAGGTCTGCCTCCCCATGTTTTCAGGCAGGTGTTCTGGAGGGCCCTGGCGTACGAGAAAGACACATGCCATGGGTTCGGGGACTGGTTCATCGCGTTCAAGTTGAGGGTCGCCTCGACCTCAGACTGCCCGCCAGACAAGAACTGCCCATAGAGGAAAAGGATGAAAGCTCATTAATTAGCTGGTCATTGTTAGATAGTGGGGCATAGAGAAGATGTCGTCAGAGAAACTTGCCATGATGCCAGGCACCGCGGGAGGGATCCTGCGGTGGAGGAGTTTGAGGGTGTAATCGGCAACCTTCTGAGGAGTGGCCTTGTCCTTGCACTCAGCGCCAGGAGTCACCATGCTGGGCTTGAGAAGGATACCCTCAAACATGACGTTGTTCTCGGCCAAGTATAAGAACACCTCAGCCCAGACCTTCTGGGCAACCTCGAAGGTCCTGTCAATGCCATGTTCACCATCCAGCAGGATCTCTGGCTCGACAATTGGGACCAACCCATTGTCCTAAAGGCACAAATCATGTAAATTTCAGCTATGTTTCATACAAAAGAAAAACAGTATGCAGCCGCTCAGAGAATTTTAAGGAGAGTTACGTTTACCTGAGAGATGGAGGCATAGCGTGCAAGACCCCAGGCAGCTTCCTTCACAGCCAGGGCCGATGGGCCATTGGGGATGCTCACAACAGTGCGCCTGGGATGAATATGAGGATTCAATTAACATGGGACAGTTTCATCATCAAGAGCAGACATAGACACGGCCTGAAAATAGTTAAAAGATGCATGCAATTGGTACTGTACCACTTAGCAAAACGAGCGCCTTGCTGATAGTAAGCAGCGGAGCGAGAGGCGAGGCCGTCAAGCCCCTGGCACCATGACTCGTTGTTCGAACCAGCAAGAGGCACCAGACCCTGCAAATTTTCACCTTGATGAGAACCTCGCTAGAGAAATTTGAATACGAACAGCTTACGATATGTTTTGTAGGAAATCAGATAAATTACCTTGTCGACTTTAATTCCGGGGACGATATTCTGCTCAATAAGCACATCAACTATCTTGGCTCCATCAACTGTGGACTGGTAGAGGGTCTCTTCAAAGAGGATGGCACCAGAGACGTACTGGCCAAGTCCGGGTGCAGTCACCAACAGAGTCCTGTAAGCTTGGCGGTTGGCCTCAGTATTCTCGAGCCCGATCGAGGCAAGACGCTTTCCGCAGGTCGCATTCGACTCGTCCATGGCCAATATTCCACGGCCCGGAGATGCAATCGTTTTCTGTTAGAAATATTAACAAAGAAACTCAAGCGATCATCTTCACGATGGTTCTGCACATGAAACACTTCAAACATCCATATATGGCCTGAAGCTGAATGTAATAAGACCCAGTTCGATTCGCCAGACATGCTTTAACTGCAAATTAAAAACTAACCAAAGCTGATCTGAAATCACCGAGTATTCGGCGAGCCTATCGTGTTGTGTAACTCTGGTTATCAAAACATACATATGACATAAACCCGGCTATCTAATCCGATGAGGCTGAATGCACTTCCATTCTTCTAATTTACAACGAAAGACTGAGAAACAGTAAAAAACTTTTCTACTAACTATAACTCACCGCAGTCTTGACTAGCTCATCGGCATAGGAGCTCTTAACGACAAGGGAGGAACCGGACACATTAGGGATGCACCGGACAGCAGAGGCCTGTCCGAACCGGGAAGAGCTCTGGCCCTGGACGAACTCAGACTTGTCAAGGACAGGGGATGATTTCAGGAGGGAAGCCGACGCCATTCCTCTCGTGACCTTCTTGCGTAAATCGGAAAGTTCTGGGAAGGCTCTCGCAGGCTCGGCGGATGACTGGAGCAGGACTGATGGAGTAGTATATAAGATGAGGGAAGGGAGTGGGGAGTTTGGACAACAGAAAGATGTCGAGATTGAGGCTGCAGTTCAAGGGCTAATGGGTTCATGCCACGTGGACGATAAACCTTTTCTTCTCGTTTGTCTTCTTGCATGTAATGCATGCGTGGTCGGAATGGCTGGTTTTATGCCCACCTCGTTTAAACCCATGTCTTAAAAAGCTTTGCAAGTTCTTGTATTCGTTTTCCACGATTTTTTTGATGGTTGTGATGGAATGACGAGATTTTTATTCGAGGGAATTCGTGATTTGGGAATGACAGGTGGCTCAGATTCACAGACAAAAATTTAAGGGGGACAGTGACTGGGGGGTTTTCAATTCTTCCTCATTTCTCTCGCCGTTGGTTTTGTGGATGCAACATGACAGGACAAAATGCTAACAATAATTTGTGACCCCAAACATGTTTTGTTGGTTGGGGTGTTTGTTTTGTGCTGCGTCGTAGTTTGATATTTTGTTGGGGGTGTCCCAACAATGACCATCATCACTAGATTCCCGTTGTCCACAGCACACTCCCAATAGGTGCCAGTTGATTTCTTAACACAGTAAGAACTCCGCCCGTCCGCGCTAAGCGCAGACTTACCGGCTTATATATTCAGCGAGGAGCAGTGATGCTTTTTCGGCAGAATATCTTCAGCAATGGACTAAACCTACACTGGAAGAACTTCAGAAGGACAAAGACCTCACCTGTTAGATGTAAGCTAGGCTCTAAACCAACAAGGACAGTAAGCAAAGGCCAGATGAAGGACCTGATTATCGCACTTGCAACAATAATATAGGACAATTTGCTATGTCAAGCTGCAGGTAGGCTACGCAACAAACTCCTATGAAGACATTTCCTTCCGAGACAGATATGCTATTCCGGATACTAAGTCGTTCAAATTCCTGAGACCTACCTCAGGTTCCTGCCAATTGTTTAAATCATTGGAGTCCAGCAAAGACTGTTGAGGTTGTCCTGAAGGGGGCTGTGCCAGAGCATTCCTTAATTGGCTAAGAAGTTCCCCGTCCTCTTCAGTTACGTTCAAATCCCAGACCATGAATATGTCCTTTCATGATAATCCCACCTCATGAACATCAAGCATCAAGTCTTCGCCTCAATCAAATGTGTTCTCCAAGAACTCCTTGTAGTTAGGCTGGAAAACATTCTTAAAAATCATTGGAGAAGAGGGCTCCTCCGGAGATGTTAATTCAACTCCATCAAACTCCTCATTTTCGGCTATAATGAGAGGGCTGCCTCTTCTAGCAGAAGTCACAACCAGTTCCAATGATGAGGATCCTCCAGTGTCCATTTCTGACTGATGGCCATCAACTTCACTGGTAGACGAGCTAGTTAAATTCAGCTCAGGTCTGATTAAGTCGAGTAGTGCATCCTTTACAGCATCCCAGTTGTTGCCCGAGAAATCCACTTCTTGAACCAAAAAGGAGTCAATCCAAGCCACATCTTCCTCAGAAAGTAGATCACCACCTTGCTTAGAATCAATTCCAGCTAGAACGAGTGAAGACATTAATTCTTCTGCACCGTAGTTTTCCACATCCATCAGTTAAGAAACACAGCAAGCTGCCAATGATAGAAATCTAACATCTATTATAACCGCCGAACAGTGATAACAAGGAAAATCATGGAAAATACCGACAGTTCCCAAAGTACCGTTCCACAACTATGTAACTGAACACGAATCTCTACATCACCTATCAGAAAAGCGAGACAATACTTTAACATTGAGGACATTACACGGGGGATTAAAAGCCATGATGGGTCTTTACTAGCAGCTTCACTGACTGAACAATTCATATCACCCAGACATCTGACTAAGAACAAAACCGGCATTCCCGGCAAGCAAAGCATTGCCTGACAGGTCCTGCATGTAACACGAAAAAGATGGATGCCGCCGGAAATCGCAATTCTAACTGGTCTGGTCCCCTCAGAGTCTCATTCTACGGCAACCACCCTTCTTTCTAATCGATTCATTGACCACCGCAAAATAAGTCAATCAGCTCTTTGCCAAATTAGGGCACATACAAGAAAACCTAATCCTCGAATCAAATATTATCAAGTTTATCATCATAGTACAACCCCAGGGGCATATAAACCACATATCTCCAAGCGTACCGACCAAAACAACCAAAAAAAATATGAAAGGGAAAAGAGAAGACGACAATCATGGCCATGAGAATTAGGGGGTACCGATTGAATTAGGAGGAAAGCTTTGTTCAGTAAATTAGGGTTTTTCAGCCAGGCCGGAGCTTCAAAAATTGGGAGTGATAAAAAAGGGGTATTCCGTTGCCGGGACTTGAACCCGGGTCTCTCGGGTGAGAGCCGAGTATCCTAACCAACTAGACTACAACGGAAATTCTGATCAGCAGAGGGATTCTAAAGTTTTAATAAATTATCTTTGGATTACACCACGCGATTACATCTCATATTCCCATCAACCTAAGGCACGTGATCCTTTTTTGCTCTAACGAGAAAAAAGTGTGTAGGGGGGGTCCAATTAATTTAACTTGCCTCTGTCAACGTCGACAGCTTGTGATTGGGAAGATGAGCGTTTCTGGGGGGAGAGCAATTATTGGCTGCTAGTATTCATCATGGGCGGTCGATGATTGTACGGCAATAATACGGACTTAGGCGGTAGGGACACAAATCTTAAGAAACAGAATATTAGAAATGTGTTTAAAGAAGGTTATGGAGGGAATTGGAACGAACAGAAGTGGTTTTAACTTTAGTGTTGAGATGAAGACATCCCAACAACCAACTCCCCCCCCCCCAAAACAAGCAATCAATTCGGTTCACGAGGTGTCGGCGCCTTGTTATCACGAGATGCAGAGCATGTGATGCTCCAAAATGTCCTTGTAACGAGAAAGTTGTGTAACCGCCCGCATATCAGATCATCGGAATGACTTCACCTACTACCTAAGCCTCTTCTTTCTCGGCAGCTCTTTCGCCTGACCGAGACGAGAGACGGTTATCGACTTAGTTACGCTCTACGCTAGTGTCTCCGTGTAGTGTAGAAGCGATCAGCCTGGGTTTCCTGGATTAGCGGCGAAGTATGAGAACGCCCCGACGAAGGCCGCGTTGATGTAGGTTGTTGGCTCCGACTTCCGGAAATCTGCCCTGTCGTCCTCGTACTTGTCGTCCTCCTCAGGACCGCCCACAATGGCGCCGACGAGCAAGTTGGGGTTCGGGTCGGTTGTGTTGAAGTATACTGACCCTTCCTTGCACGCTATGAACTGAGGGTGGTCCTTGATCGATGGGAGGGATGAGCCACGGTGGTGGATCCGGCGGGGGTAGTTGTCGCCGTACCCTACCATGTAGGACATCCCATTGGGGTTGTCCCCGAGGACGTAGTCAACCTGGCGCTTCGCCAGTTGACGTAGTGTGTCAGGGCCCAGCATGTCGGACCCGCACGCGATGGACTGAGAAGTGGAAGAGAGGACCTTTGAGTAGACTAAGAGGAGGAGGGCGATTGAGGCGGCATGCTGGAGGTTGCTGCCCCCGGGCCTGTAGATCAGTCCGCCGGGTGTGTACTCAATGTGTGTCGATGAGGAGGTCGACGGGATGAGGGTGCACATGAAGGAGTCCGCGGAGGACTTGTACGACTGGAGTGTCTCGATGCCACCTTCCAAGAACTCCTGAAAACAGTAACAACTTTATAAAAAAACAGAGCCCGGAAAGGTCGATCACGAGTTCAAATCCCTACACACTCGTACCTTCGAGACGAGGACGTTGAGGCCGGCATGCTTATTGTCCCAACCGAACTCATTGATGTTCTCATCGGCACCAAGTATCTTCCCATTGTTTTGGATATAGTTGAGGTATGAATCCTCCTTGGTCGCCCTCCTCAGCCACGCCGCCCCCCACAGCAGCTCATCCTGGTAACCATCGAAATCGCAGTAAAACGGGCATACCCCCTCCCTGATGCCGGCATTATCACTATAAGCCCCCCGGTAATTGTCCGCAAACTCGAAGGCCTTCACGGCATTCTTCAGAAGAGTATCCGCATACCCGGGGTCAGAGGACTTAAACGCCATGGAAGAAACCGCGAGCGCCGCAGCCGTCTCCCCTGCAACGTCAGACGCCGGGTTGGGGGCATCAACCGCGTATACAGTCCTGGCAGTGTCCATGTCCTCCGGCCTCTCCCAGCAGTTGTGGTCAATATTCGGATCACCCACCTTAACATCATTAATAAAACAAAAATTTCATAACTGGCGGTCAATCAAGGGTCCCAAGACAAGAATCCTCGTTCATCTAACCAAAAAATAATAACAATAATCTTACCAAACTGAACGAATTGGGAGGTGAAAAAGCACAAAATGCAATGCAGGGGAGGTGGACAAAATTAAGAACACTTCACGTTATTACAACTGTTTCAAGTCTCTGTGTTGTGGGCCACGATACATGTAATGAGTCTGAAGTAAGGAACAAACTCTGTGGACTGACTACATTTTATCTGCAAGAAAACGACTTTCGGGAAAAGGGATTTGTCGTTTTATGTAAGAAGACCTGATTGGTTTATTTTGCAAAAAAAATGATGAAGCATTTTTTTTAATTTTTATTTTTCCTTCGTTGGTGAACCTGCAATTCATGTACGAGCCATTGCCACACAATGTGGCCCCATTCGAAGGGACAATGAAATCCAACCACACATGAACGAGTCATTAATCTTATGGAAGTTTAATTTTGGGGGGGGAGGGTGCGCATGCACAGAAATTGGGAAAAGGAAAGGTTAGGACGAGGTTACTGAAGGATTCCTTTTACCTGGACGAAGATGCGATTCGGCAGCTGGGAGACGGACTTGAGGAGGTAGTCGCAGCCCCACCGCAACGCCACCAGCGCATTCCTAAGCTCGGCTGGGGGCATGGCGTCCCCGAACTCCACGATGCTCCACCCGAGGAGGGTGATCGAGAATGCCATTGGGAAATTGAACTTGATGTTGTCCCCGGCGTCGTAGTACCCGCCCGTGAGGTCGTAGTTATAGGTCCATCCGTCGGAGAGCCCCGAATTCCCCCTCCATGAGAGGCGCTGGTCGTTCGGGAGGAACCCGGAGCGCTGGCCCTCGAAGAAGCAGATGGACTTGGACAACGCGTCGGCGTAGTCGTGCGCGGCTGCCGCAGTTGAGGGGGAGAGTAGTAGCGGGAGTGTGAGGAAGAGAGTGACGGGATTTGGTCGGGACATCTTTGTTTTCTTCCTATGTGGGGGTTTCAGAGGTATTTTAGCCATGAAGGCTTTTTTAAATGGAGGTTTAATTTCTTTAGTAGGTAATTTAAAATTTTTATTACTTCTTTTCTCAAGTCGGATAATTTTGTTGCTATGTTCAATAAATAAATAAAATATATAGTTTATATATAATCTAATCCAATAAAATATTCCATAGAATACAAATAAGAAAGGAGTGCTCACGGGATTCTTCCAATAGAATCAATTAGGGGTGGCAAAATTAATTAGATACGACGCGGACCATTATTTTAGTGCATGGATTGAGGGTTATTGTTGTGATCGTACTAATCCGTTAAACACGAAAACATTATTACTGTAAGCGTCGTGTCCGTTAAAAAACGAGTAAGGTATGAATTCATTATACAACGGTTAGAATTTTATTTTACTTTTTTATTATTTTATTTTATTTTATAAAAATTCTGTTGAGCTATAATTAATTATTAATTTAAGTTTTCAAAAATCGGATGGTGTCATAATAGCTAATTCAGTTTGGGTGATCTTTTATTTGAACTTTTGTGTCATCTCGATTTGTTATTGATGTGGACTGGAAGGCATTAGATGTAGGCCCAGTGTGTTGACGTAATCTCATGATGGAAGGGCCCCTCACACCATATATTAATATGTGCTAGGTTCCTCTCCCACTTGTCCTAATTCTTACAGGTGCTTCATCATCCGTCCGCAAGTCAAGGAGAGGAAGACTCAGATCACCGACTTTGCCATATATTTTGCACATATCGTCGGGCAACGGTTCTGAAATAGATATTGCGGTAAAGGCTTAATAATCAAGTTATTATAGAGGTATGTTAGAGCTAGGTATGTGACTCTATTTTCCACATTTTTCGTATTTTAAATTCGATTACGATGATCCTGGTTTAGATGAAATTATCTTACAACAACATAAAATACTTAACGAATCGTGTGTGTGAATTAATCCTTATCGTGTGGTATCTAAATCGTGTTTAGACGCAAACCCGACTCATTACCTCCTGTTTCTCCACCCCTTAGGATCAACGGAAGAATATATTATTAGAACTAGATCACACTTGCAATGACATTTTTCTTTCATTTGGGGTAAAATTGAGTTTGGAGTTTGGGTTTGGGGGAGTCACGAGTTTGTGAAGTAAAGACTGTGGAGGTGGTGGGGGAGACAGGAGTGTAATTCCGTGACCCCCCGCCCCATTACCATATTAATAATAATAATATTATTACCAGAGGGGAGGAAAAGGGCAACGAGGGGAGTTGTCGGCTACACTTTTTCAGGAGATGAGGGTGTCCAAATTCACATGCGAAATATTTGCATTCAATTCCCAAAAACTTAATAGTTGGATGGTGATATTGTTATTTCAATTGTCTTTTTGCCACTGTTGGAAGGAATATTTGCAGAAGGAGACGGTGTTGTATACATTTTTAGCCAGAGGCGACATAGTCATTTTTCATGTAATATGAATGAAAATTGGTTAATAGTTCTATGCTCAGAGTCGTAAATTTTGAATCCCAAAATAAGAACTGTACTTGTATCTTCGGAATGCCTTGCTTTCCGTGGCGCCGAGGAAGCAGCGGATAGTGACTTGCTTTGGTATGCATAGTGTTGTTGTTTGTAACCAGAGGCTGAGAGATCCACTGGTCAAGTTCATTTTTTAGTTCTCTGTTTGTGTAAGGGTGTCTGGTTGGAGATGGGCTTTTGCACCGACGACGCGCAGAATTGCAGACGAGTAACCTGTAACAAGTTGTTAACCAAGGGGCTGCTGGATGATCGAGAAATCTGCAGATACAGGGCCCAGATTCACGCCTTTCTAAATGGTCTGAGTTGCTGTTGGGAAAATGTCACTCCTGGTGCTAATCTGGAATATTTCATTGCTGGAAGGATGTTGGGTCGCTTCCTGAAGAGGTAACACCACCATGTGTGTATCCGATCTTACTTTATGGATGGACAGAGTCCCAGCATCTTATTCATTGTCCTGTCCGTTCATCGAAAGGAGTAATGACACGTCGCGCGACATTCCTAGATGTTGCGGGCGGGAACATGTGTCATGATGCGCTTACAAGGAGAAGTCCGTGGAACTGTCGAGCCAAAAAGCATCGGGCCGAGATCGAACTCGAAACTAACGTTAGAGCTAAGCGAGCGGTCAAACTGGACAAATCACAGGACATATGAATTGAGGTAAGTGGGGATAACATTCTAAGATAAATCTTTAGGCCACTTTGTTAATAACAATTATGCATAATACCACAGTGGTATATAATATATATTTATCAAAAAAAAATCGACGACACAAAGGAAGTGATTTTAGGAAAGTTGGCGTCATGTGAACGTGGCCACATCCCATGCGCTGTCCGTATATAAATTTATGTGGCCGGGCCACCTTTGATAACGCTACAATCAACAATTATTCAATCCATATCGACATTTTCATTCCTGCCCATAATTTATTTCCTGAAACTAAAAAAGTGGGGGTAAGTTTAAAACAGCCTCTAAACACCAACCATAGTGGGAAATTCTAACTCGACCCAAAGTTTCATCAAGCCATTAATTTTATTTCATTTTTGAAAAGCATCTCTAGTGTCTATGTCCACAAACATCCCCCCCATGTGGGCTTTTACATAGTTGTCACAAGAATAATATCGAACAAAATTTGGTATCAACTAACACCAACTACTTTAGGGTGCCTCAAATTTATTATCATTTCTAGAACGACAACAACAACAACACCCTCCATGGGAAATAACAAGTTCAATAATAATCTTGGGAAACAAGAGGTAGATGCTCAATCCAAGAGCCGCCGCGCCATTTTTGAGTCAGAGGTAGAATGAATGTTCATTCCACTACCAACCCTTTGATTCGTGAAAAAAAATGGAAATTTAAACTCAACTGATTGATGTTCAGAGTGGAGTTAATGTGATCGAACAAATTGATGTTCCCTTCTTTACCTCGTACGTTATTTCCATTATGACGAAATCGTAGGTAAAAGTAATTATCATTTTGCGAGTGATGAATTTGTTGTGTGAAATATGATGTTGTTATATTTTTATCTTTTTGTAGTAATGTTTAGTATTTATTGCACCTCCCAACTAAAATATAAGACAAGGATGTAACTTATGGAAGCTGGTGGCGGTGAGTGCGAGAAAGGGAGGCCTTAAATTGGCCGACTATTGGAAGTGGGACATTCTTCTTTGTTTGTTCCCCAAATGAAATTAATGACATATTTTCTTTTTCTTTTTGGTTTTGATCGATCGAACCGCATCCAATTATCGACACATATGAACCCAAAAGCTTCGCTAAGTCAAGCAAAATCCCATATGGAATAACTCGAACTGTATCTACAATGACTTACTAGGTGAAGATTGGACTGCTTTTCTTCACTTGGGGTTGTTTAGAGACTGAACCCTACTAACATCTCTCGGTTATTACTTTAGTTGATATTTCGAGTCGTTTCATACTGTAATAAAGGTGATTGCCAAGTCTATTGAAACATCTAAATCAAAGCCCTAATCGTGTCGGCCGATTTTTGCCACAATTGCATTAAAAACCTTCCCAACTAATCGCTTTCAGCAACATAAAACCATCGTCCATGTCATTTCCATCAATCCCTCCTTAATGTAGCCATTGATCGTCCATGGAAAAAAACTAATCGTGGGAGTGACTCTAATCTAAGATGAACTATAAACCCTTGGAGCTCGAAGTTGCACATTGTATCAACGAAATGCTTTTTCCCATCACCTAACCCTCGATTCCCGCTCCGTTGCACATATGAACGTAACACCACGGAGGCAATAATTCGTACGGAATCCTCGCGTCGCCGTAAGGAAAGCGACGAGAGAATTATGGAGGGGTTGTGGAGTTGATGAGCGTGACGAAAAAGCAGCTGATGAGGGGCACATTCAAAGCAAAGGCAACGCCATTTCGGTAGTTGTAATCTAACAAGGCAGGTCATGGATTCGATTAACATGTGTCCCTGCTAATAAGAAGTAGTAAGTTTACTTGCGAGTCATGTAGGAGGACCACATAACATGATTAATCCGAAAGAACAGCCTCCTCGGTGCAATTATTTCTTCATCTTCTTTGTTTGTTGTTCCTAACCCCCAACCATGTGAAGACCCCCTCTTTACTACAATACCGTCGGTTCCTCAAACTCATCATCCCTGCATCAACCAAATATAAATACACCCCCAACTCCTCTAACTTTGAGACAAATTTGGGGGAGTTAGTGGGTTTCTCCCTAATTTACGCGAATTCGACCCTCATGAGGGTATTAGGTGCTCTCCTCTTGATCTCGTGGGTGGTGGTGGTGTCTTGTGATGCCAATGGGGAGAATGTTGAGGTAGTCGGGTTCGGAGAGTGCAGCGATTGCGCCGAGAACAACATCCAGACCAGCCATGCCTTCTCCGGTACGAAGATCCGTTTGTATAGTACATGTAATGAAATCACATGCGTACCATGATGTAGTAATTTCCACATGCATATGCCTTTTACCATGCAATCCTAGTGGATACATTAATTAATTTATGAATCTGTTATTAACAGATGCCTACAAACACTTAGTACTAAGATTAAGTTACGAAAAGTGGGTTAAGGATATTCTATCCGATATATGTGGGTAAGTTTTGCTTTTTTAATATTTTTCAGGTTTCGGGGTGAGCATTGACTGCAAGACAGCAAGTGGAGATGTCAAGAGAAGAGGAGTTGGACAACTTGACGAGCAAGGCAAGTTCAAGCTCTCCATCCCTGGATACCTCGTGAACAAGGATGGGGAGCTCAAGGAATCTTGCTACGCCCAACTCCACAGTGCGTCCTCCGATCCCTGCCCGACCATAGATGGGATTGAGTCCACTAGGATTGTCTCCAAGGCTAAGGCCGATGGTGGTAAGCACGCGTTTGGCCCGGCTGGGAAGTTGAAGTTCCGCCTGTCTGTCTGCACCTCGTCTGATCTGCTTGCAAAGTTGTTCGGCAAGCTGTTCCCCCTGCCGCCGTTCCCTCCAATCCACGGACATCCGCCCCTTCCGGTATACAAGCTGCCTCCGATCCCCAAGCACCATAAGTATCTTCCCCCACCGATTCCCATCATCAAGAAGCCATGCCCACCTCCGGTGCCCGTTTACAAGCCAAAGCCAAAGCCGTTGCCTCCTCCAGTGCCTGTATACAAGCCCAAACCGAAGCCTTTGCCTCCTCCCGTGCCGGTTTACAAGCCCAAGCCATTGCCTCCACCGGTGCCCGTATACAAGCCTAAGCCGAAGCCTAAGCCATTGCCGCCCCCTGTGCCCGTGTACAAGCCAAAGCCACTTCCTCCGCCCATCCATTTCTTCAAGCCCCTGCCGCCTTTCCCAAAGCTCCCACCGAAGCCCCCCTGCCCTCCACTCCCGAAGTTCCCACCTTACCCGGTACCCCCAAAGATCTGGAAGCACCACCCCTTCTCGGGTAAATTCCCACCGTTGCCTCCCTACGTTCCTCCCCATGCTTAGGTAAATGTCGGTTTCATAAATCCTAGTTAAAATTTGCGTATGGTTTGGATGGGATGGTCTCTGCCTTTTCTTTCAGTGAATCAAAATTAAATGTTTTGGATGAATGTAATAGTAGTCTGTTGTCCGAAGGTGGGATTGGAGATTTTATTCATGTGTTGTCGTGGTATTATGATGAATGGAACTCCATCGCTTTCATTTTACGAGTCCCATGTGCAACACCCTTGCTGATTCTCTACTCTACATGTCATACACCCCTGTTAATGAAGTGGGCCGATTAATGGGCCGAATATCACTCAAGCTATGTAACGTTCGGCCCATAAACTGCGGACTCGTGGGATGGGCCCATCATGTCCACCGGGCCCACATGGACAGCCCATTTGGGCAGTACTTAAATATAGACAAGGAAAAAATCAGGAGAAATAAAAAAAGAAAAGAAATCAAATCAGATCAGATCTCAAACATGTCATTTTCCCCACCAAACATCTTTGAGACACGCATTTTTTTTCCAGACAAATAATATCAATAAATTAAAAAAAAAAATTTAACGACCTCATCCTTATCTCCTCAAAAACGGCATATCCTCTGTATATTTGCCCAAAAATATCAAACCTCCCTTAACTCTAGTTAAACCCCTCCATAACCCAACCCTAGTTAAGATCCCCCGCTCGATCATCGCCACGTGGTATCAATCCGACGGCAAACCTCAACCCTCTCCAAGTATATGTACCATGCCTGGCCCAAACCCTACTAATTCATTGACCATTCGCCGCAAAAAGTCATTTTACTCGTTACCCCCCAAATCGAGAGATCGAGAGAAATGGCAAACCCTAGAGTCTTCTTCGACATGACTGTCGGTGGCCAGCCCGCCGGTAGGATCGTCATGGAGCTCTACGCCGACGTCGTCCCCCGCACCGCTGAGAACTTCCGTGCCCTCTGTACTGGCGAGAAGGGCGTCGGCAGGTCCGGCAAGCCCCTCCACTTCAAGGGATCGTCCTTCCACCGCGTGATCCCCAACTTCATGTGCCAGGGAGGAGACTTCACCGCCGGGAACGGCACCGGGGGCGAGTCGATCTATGGATCCAAGTTCGCAGACGAGAACTTCATCAAGAAGCACACCGGCCCCGGCGTCCTCTCCATGGCTAATGCCGGCCCTGGGACTAACGGGAGTCAGTTCTTCATCTGCACATCCAAGACCGAGTGGCTGGACGGCAAGCACGTCGTCTTTGGACAGGTAACCGATCGAAATTTGATTGAAGTCGATTAATCGATTAGATAAGGGTTTTGTGATTCCTTTGCTGACGATAAATATGATGGATCTGGTGGTGTTTGAAGGTTGTCGAGGGGTTTGACGTGGTGAAGAGGGTTGAGGCTGTGGGATCGCAGTCTGGGAGGACCTCGAAGCCAGTGGTGATCGCAGACTGCGGCCAGCTGTAGGTTTGCTGGGTCTGTGGACTCGGGGTCGGTGGGTGTCGTATGTGTATCGTAAGGAGTCTCTGGTGAGGGTTTAAGTGTGGTGTTTTCTGCTGCTACTTATGGGTGTTGTTGGTGTCTGCCTGGAATGGTTGTTGTGGGTCTGGATGAGACTGAGGCTTTTAATGACTCCTCTTGGATTAGAATAATATGCCCCTCCGTGCTTCCAAGGTGAATTCCTGTTGACTACCTCAAGTTATGTTTCTGAGTTATGGGTTCCCTTAAAGATTAGATCTTTATGCGTCTAAGCAAATCGGGTCCCATTCCTTTGGTCTTTGTTCAGTTATATCCATCGCTCCCTAACTCAATTCGGCACCCTCCCATTTCCGTAAAAAAAAGGTACTCCATTTAGTTCCTACCCAACATGGATTGATATGATGATCAAGATATTTCAAAATGTTGGCAACCTGTTCTTCTTCCATTCCTCGTATTTTTACTTTGGTGCTGTTTCTTGGGGTCCACTTTTGTGCTTTTGCTTTAATGGGGAAAACATCTACTTTCCCAACTTTCCGCCCTAGCGTGGGAGTGGGGCATCTTTACTTTATCATGAACTGCATGCAATGGGACTTTCAGTGAGTTTGGAAAGAAGAGATTAAGGATGGTGCTCACTCTGATCGTTTAAGGCATGAGGCCTATATTGAGGCATTATATAACAAACACTGACACTACTGAAATACTATTCTTACCACATTTTTAATGAAATGTTGTTAGCCACTTTTAAGCCACTTTTAACTACTCCGAGTTGAAGTTCCTTTAATTGGGCTTCTCTTAGGATCGTTTCTCCCTTGGTAAAAGAATAAAAATGGTAAAATTTCTATGATTAATCGGCATTCAAATCTCAATCTTACCCAAACTCAACACCTTAACATAAGCATTGTTTGTCTCTTGTTCAACCTGTTTGATCCGAGTTCTACTTTGTCGACTCGTTTCTGGCCCAGCCCAAGTCCTGTCCCAGCTCGGCATCCCCTGCCGGCCACCACATTGCCTCCCACACCATTCTTGGAACCCTCTGCTTGCCCGTCTCAGGGAGTTGCACATTCACACGCATCACAATAGGATTTTGCCACATCCAAACTACTATTAATCAATGATCTCAAAAAACATTCTTTAGGAAGTGGACCATGTCCTAATACAAGTTCTTCAGGAAGTTGGTGAGCCCCAACACGAAGGTGGCCCTTGTGTTCGGCCCCGTGGCCTCCCAGGCCAACCTCGCCCTATGGCAAGCTCTGCATGGGAGAGGAGAACCGTACATGACCCTCATCGGGGAAGCCACAACATTACTCCTCAACTCCTACAATAGCGTCCTCTTCCCTTACAACTCCATCGTTGTGGCCCAGCGAACCAACGACACGCCCTCCTTGGCTCTACCATGGTTGCGTGCGAGTTCACTCCTTGCAAATGCATCGGGCCGTCTCGTGTCGGATATCAGACAATACATTTCCTTGTGTCGTATGTTTGTTGTTGCCATATTATTACCATGTACTGAAATGAACTACAAATGTCATCACAAATCATAAGCTCTTCGGATCCCAGCATTCCTATTCATTTGACCGATTCATAGATTTAAGACAATCAGATATTGTCGCTAATGGCTAATTTGCACCAAACAAAACAGAAACCGCCCCGGGGGGGGGGGGGGGGTCGGCCAATTGATTAAACTTGGTGAGTTAACATATTTTGTTTATTTTGTAATATGATTAATGCACACATGATCAAATATATTATCAGATGCTTGGTTTGATGCCAAGTGATATTCCAATTTGAAGGCTTTTGTGGCTCCATTCCATTGAAATGGTCCAACCCCACTTTTGTAATTTTCTCCCCAAAGATGATTCCTTGTTGCTGGTGTTGGGAATGATTGAGGAAATTTTTACTATTTTTTATTACTAGAAGTACATTTGGACTTATTAAATTGTAGGCGAACTCGATTTGGACAATTTTTTGGGATCCCTATATAACTTAACGATTGGGTTTGACAAACCTTAAATTGTTAATCCAACTGGTTTTATTGAATGAAATGGGCACTAAGGTTCTGTTGCCGTTGACCTTCTTCATTAGCTTGGCATTAGCTTCTTCATTGTTATCATGCACGCAAGCGTTCTCGATCCGGGAAGCAACTGTGGCTGAACTCCAACGAGCATTCCGGAGCAACCAGCTGACGTCGCGGCAGCTCACCGAGTTCTACATCGGCGAGATCCGTAGGCTCAACCCTGTCCTACACGGGGTCATCGAGGTCAACCCGGAGGCATTGCATCAGGCGGATGCCGCCGACAGGGATAGGAAGGCCGGGGTCCATGGGAGGTCGTGGTCGGGGCTGCACGGCATCCCCATACTTCTGAAGGACAATATCGGTACTAAGGATGCGTTGAACACGACAGCAGGGTCGTTTGCTCTGCTGGGATCAAAAGTTTCCCGGGATGCAGGGGTCGTGGTAAGGTTGAGGAGAGCCGGCGCGATTATACTCGGTAAGGCGAGCATGACAGAGTGGGCAAGCTTCAGGTCGTTGACTCAACCCAATGGCTGGAGTGCAAGAGGAGGCCAGGGGAAGGTCAAATTGCTTCTTGAGTACATTTTTATCTAGCATACTTGCAAAATATTAATCGCAGCTATTGACGAACATGGTGCAGAATCCTTATGTTCTTTCGGCAGATCCATGTGGCTCAAGCAGTGGACCAGCAATATCAGTTGCGGCCAACTTGGTGGCGGTGTCGCTTGGGACCGAGACCGATGGCTCAATCCTGTGTCCTTCAAGTGCTAATTCGGTTGTGGGCATCAAGCCGACGGTGGGCCTGACCAGCCGAGCAGGAGTCATTCCCGTGACTCCACGACAGGACACGATCGGGTAAGCTGATGAGCAACTTCTTGTTTAAGGGCTACAAGGGAAATTGGGAATGATGTTATGCCATAATGTAAACAGGCCGATTACCCGGACAGTTGCCGATGCAGTGTGCGTCCTTGAGGCCATCGCAGGTTATGACTACATCGATGCTGGGGCAACGCAGGCAGCATCCAAGTACATCCCAAAAGGTGGTTACCTGCAATTCCTCAAAGCTGATGGCCTCCGGGGTAAGCGGATTGGGATAGTTAGGGATCCTTTCTTTAACTTCACCGGCCAGCCTGACGAAGCCCGTGCATTCCAGAGTCACTTCCGGACACTCAGGTAAACACCAAACATCTGTTTCTGATCCGATCACGAGGACATCTGAAAATCATCAGTTATCGGTGTTGCGTGCACATTCACAGGGATGGAGGTGCAATCCTCGTGGACAACCTCAAGATAGACAACCTCGACGTGATCCTAAACTTCACTGTGAGTGGAGAAGCGTTGGCCAGCTTGGCCGAGTTCAAGATTGCACTGAACAGCTACCTTGAAAGCCTTGTGACGTCCCCGGTCCGATCATTGGCTGATGTTATAGCCTTCAACAATAACAATGCTCAGCTGGTAAGCATTTGGAATGATTCTCTCTAGAAAAGTGACCGATGCCCAATTTTGTATCACTCGAACCCTGCATCTTGCAGGAACTGACGAACACGATCGACCAAAGCATATTCCTTTTATCAGAAGCGACGAACGGAATCGGCAGCACGGAGAACTCAGCCATACAGAACATGGCCCAGCTGACACACGACGGGTTCCTGAAACTAATTTCCCAGCACAGACTGGATGCAGTCATGGCACCTGGCTCAGCAATTGCGCCTGTGTTGGCTATCGGTGGGTTTCCAGGCATAAACGTTCCAGCTGGGTACGATAGCACAGGTGTACCTTTCGGAGTTTCCTTCGGAGGGCTCAAGGGGTCGGAGCCGAAGCTGATAGAGATTGCATACGGGTTCGAGCAAGCCACGAAGGTCAGGAAGCCGCCCAACAACCAGAATTTACAAATCCACTGATTCTGTGTTACACATTCGCTCCTATGGTGCTAATGGTGCACAAAAAGTTGATCCGATGGAGGCACTTCTTAAACGATCTGATTAAGCCAAGTCAATTCATGCAGATCCACCCATCTGCTTATGATTACTTCTACAATCAAATGCATCATGTGGTAACAGATAGTTCCGCAATTCAGACAACTTAAGATGAGGGACTTTCAAGTGAATAGCCAACTCGAACTTATTCCGACATTATAATGTCCAAACTAAGGACTAAGACCATGAACTAAACAAAGAACAGGGCTGCATCATCGTCGTCGTCACCACCACCAACAACAAGTACATTAAGAGAAGTTTCGGCCAAAAATAATAGGACAGAAGTGCATTTGCTAACAACTAGAACAAAACCTCATCATCAGCCCACCCGCAAAAGAAAAACCTCGAGAGCGCTAATACCCGATGAGCAATTCTCAAGATAAGTAAATGGGGCGAAGAAAAAGGGCAGGTTGCTGATCTGAACATGACCGGTCCTGACCCATCACAGAGCAAGATCTAAGTTTTCATCATTGTCCAAATTGCCATTGCTGACGGTACTCCAGAACTCTCCTGATCAGCGGAATGATCCCGAGGAGGACTATCTGGAGCTGTTCTGAGCTGCTCACGCGGACGCTGACCTGCCCTGCTCCTCTGTTATTCAGATTGGCCCGGGTAGTCAGGTTTGTGGACCGGCTTATTGGTAACTGGCACTGTACATTACTGCCGATGGCAAGGTCACCATGCCAGTCCATGACGGAGAGGCCAAGAGTGAAAAGCGAGCGCCCCAGGGGATCATCACTGTCTCTCAAGGTGGCATCCAAGCTGCCACCATACGCAACATCACCGCGAGCTGTGATTGCGCCGCCTGTCATGACTAGTTTCAGCCATTTATTTAGGACCAATTTATCCTCAAACTTCAATCCGGCAGATAAGGCATCATTCAGTAAGGTAGCAGATAGCCCAGCCATCATCTTGTTCTTCTTGGAGCTGGAGAACCTCGTCTCACTTCGGAGAGTATAGGCCATTTCCTTCCCAACGGACTGCATATCGAACCCCAGCAAAGTGGATTTTCCCGTGCCGTGTTTCACAGAACCAGCAACCTCCATCTGGACGTTGGCATCCTTCTTATCCTTTGTGACCTGGCCAGAAAAGGAAACAGGCATTTTTTCCTTGATTACAAACAGTCTCTCGAGATTTATACCCTCATAGCCAACATCATGATCCCAACCATGAGTATCAAGAACCGGCCTTATTAGCCACTGATTGGAGTTATCGAGATATCGGTAGCGATGAGTAGGATTATCCGAGTCAAATGATGCAGGCAGGGCAAGGTCCGGCATGGGAACAGGCACTGATGCTGCACTGCTGCTTTCTTCCTCCACATTCTCAGCTGGCTGATCCTTCACTTCAGCTGCCATCCTCTTCATCATCCTCCGCCGCCTTCTCTCCTCCTTTAACTGCTTCTTCATGAAAAGCTTCTCACGATATGTGAGCTCATCAAAGTACGCTTTCTTCTGAGCTCTAGTAAGCTTAGACAACTGAGCTTTCGTTAGCCTCCTGAATGGCGGCAACATGTCATACTCAGATTCATCCTCTGAGTCAGATGACTCGTCCAAGTCATCATCAAGACCATCCTCATCGTCAAATTGCTCCTCTGGCAACTTCACCTGAGGCCGTGGCTGTAACAGGGAGGAGAGGAGGAAAGGCAATGGAGGCGATCTTGCTCGAGTGGTAAAAGGCTTTCCTGGGGGGCTATCTTGAAGTTTCAAGAGCGCATTGGCTTCAGCCAAAATCTTCGAAGCGAATGAAAGCAGCAGAAGGTGAGGCTTCCAGACCTGACCATTGGGCAAAACTCTCTGCCCACGTCTATTTGTACGGCAAGCAAAGTGATTCTCCACCAATGAGACTGGATTCATCAGCCGCATGTCCCCAGCAGCTTGGCGTATTTCCTGCTGAACAACATGTGAACGTTGAGTCACAAACATATCATAACTCGATGCAGTGCCGTTGGGCCCATCAGGTGGAGCTGATGCTGCATGTGTTAGGACCACAATTGCATTAAACCATATAGATGGCCCAAATACATCAGTAATAGTACGGAGAAGCGGCATATCACTCAGATCCCTGCTTTGCATGTCCAAACGGTCCAGGTACAAGACGATATCTGGCGGAGTTTTCTTGATGAATCGCTTGATGGAATGTAGGATCCTCTCGTTTTTGCGCTGATCAGTAACCGAAGGTAAAAGTCCAGGCGTGTCTATGACCCGCAATCTGATACCCTCAACAGTACCCACTACATCCTGGACTCTCTTGGTGCCTGTGTCAAAAGCATCAGTACTGAACATCACTTCATCAAATATGGAATTTATTGTTGCACTTTTTCCAACTCCTGTCTTTCCCAGGACCATAATAGTGCAAGAAAAGTCGAGGGGTTCCTGCCCAGATGCCTCCAACTGCTCTGCCATGGCGCTCGCACGGTCAAAACTGAAAGCACCGACACGCCCACCATTTCTTCCCCGGAGCTGCTCTGCCAATCCCAGTCTATACAAAACCTGCGCAACCACCACATTATGAGGAGTTTGCCCAAGTCGACGGGCAAGGCGCAAGAATTTGACGCGTATCATCTGGAGTTTTTCACGGGTCTCATCGGCCTCCTCTACTTCACCGTTGGCAGATTCATCAACTTGTTGTACCAGTAACTGAGATACTGCACCATTAACCCGAGGCTGCTGAGCAGCACGAGGTGCAGGGTCGAGCAAGGGAGCTACACGGCAAAGACCAGCCGGGGCTGGAGAAGAATTAGCAGTATTCTCTGGTTTTGCTGAAGAACAAGCAGGATTTTCATTTACAGTGGGTGCCCTGGTTTCATTACCAATTTCCCTAGTGGCTGAAGAAGAAGCAGGACTTTCATCTACAGTAGGTTCCCTGGCGTCACTATTAATATTCCTGTCATCCACCACATTCATAGTGTCCTTTTCCTCTGCATTCCCATTCAGAACATGATTCCCATCATTTCTTTGAGAAGATTCTACATTTTCCACAGGATCCTTGGTCACGGTTAAAATATTTTCATTGTTCATGGACTTAGGCTCCTCAGAAGTGACCACACTATTCTCGGTAAGAGAAATCGCTCTCTTAAGAACGGCCGCAAAGCTTCTATCTGAACCTTGCAGATCAGTTGTTGACTCGTTTCTAGAATCAGACTGATTTAAATCAACTTTAGCCCCTTCAGGAAAGTCATCTAGGCGGTCTCCAACTGTATGAGATGAGGATCCTCTATTTTCCTGACATTTCACCGCCTGATTATCCTTGTCACCACTAGCTAAAGAACCGCCCCCATCTACAGAAGAGCTCTTGTTTTCCACCTCCGACGAATCTGCAGAATCATTACCTGTCAAAGTCCTCTCCACCTTATTTTCAGAAAGTTCAGCAGCTCCAGCGTCAGCCTCAGCCTCAGTGCAGAAATGATGAATTTCAGCACTGGATTCTTCTTCTGGTAGAAATTTCGCATCACTAGGCTTTTCTGTTTCTCCTACTTCATTCCGTTGGTAATTTTCTACAGTAACCTCAGATATTTCCTTCACAGAATCATCAAACATACCTGGTGATTCACCACCACTCACTGTAGATACCTCCTCCCCAGTCGCTCCGTCATCAACACATTCCACTACCTTATTACCACCAACACTTTCACCGCATGCTGAACCTTCTACTTTCTTGTCCAAATCTACATCTTGAGTGAATTCCTCAGATTTCCTCGCCTCCCCTGTTATGCTAATAGCCTCCTGGAGAATTTCAGCTTCATTCGCAAAACCTGTAACCTCAGTCAGCATTACTGGCCCTGAATTAGTGAAGCCTACAGCAACATTTCCATCGGGTCCAGCAACAATACTCATCCCAGTGTTCAATCCCCAGTCTTCTCTTGGAATGTGATCTTGGCTTTCTACTGCCTCCTCAAAAACATCCTCTCCTTCATTCATTTTGGATTCAATGGAAGTTGCAAAAGTTTCACTACTGCAGGCTTCGTCTGAAGGCCCATTCTCCCCATTGATTTTCTCATCAGTACCTGAACCATTAACTGTGTTCTCCACGTTTTCCATGGTAAAAATTTAGTTCCCTTTGGTACCTAAGATCAATTAGAATCGAATAAAATCACATAACGTCAGGACAGGGAGAGGGGAGAAGAAAGACAACCCGGTCTAAATATTCATTAGGCTCATAGGATACAGTTCACAGCACTCAAATAACAACTGTAAAAAGACTATAGAACACCATCATCCATCCTGCATCTACCACCAGCACAGTGCAAAAGAACGCGAATCATGTCATTAGCATGTTCTCTCCACCTCACATAAAACCCCTATGACAAAATGTCCCCCTAATTCATTTCTCCCTAAATATCTTGTGGCTTCACATGTTATCAGCTTCCACAAATTCGAGATGGTCTGAACAGCTCAGTTTCCATCACTGGGCTAAAATGCACCGGAAAGAAGAAAACTCGCAAGTAGAAGCACAAAACATATCCACCAAAAACTATGCAACTCGATGAAAGCATGCGCAAAGAGGTATTCAACGAAATCAAGATGCGGAATGTGACCATGTGCTTCATCTCATACCCACCTCGTAAAGAAAAAACACTAACAAGAAAAACACATCCAAAACTCAAACGCCAAAAGAAGTAAACATCGAAACACACACAGGGTGGAACTGTGGCGTGACGGAAAAGGATTCGAACAACAATCCCCCAGGGTCATAAAAAACAACCCCAGATCCCCCAATCATCAATTCAATCCAACAATCTCACCCATCTTGTACAAAAACGAAAAATCATCACCAAAATACAACCTTTCACGCACCCAGAACCAATCCCCCGGGCAATGGGCCTATCGAGTCTAGGGTTTCAATCCGGATTTAAGAACAAAAACATGGGAAACATCACGAATACCAAAAAAGGAACTGGCGCAACGGGGCATGGGATGAATTCGGGGAGAGGGAGACGAAACCTGGGATGGTGTCGGGCCGATCGAACCGCCGCACGGTGGCTGAGCGTGGGGGGTTGGTCTGGGCAGGGGACAACTGTGGCGTTGAGGAGTTTTACCTCAACCCCTTTTTCAATATTTGCTTCTATTTAATTAATCAATCAATCTTCAGTTAATGTTTTTTTTTTCCTCATGAAGTGTGTGATTAGTTCAATCATCAGTTCACATCACAGCATGCGTGTGTTAATTAATCATCATATTATTCATGAAAACATAAGATTCCGGATTCTAATGTTAAAACTTATTAGTGTTAAGATTTACTTACAGTGTAAATAGATCTAGTTTGAAATCTAAAAATGTAGTATTTTCTTTTTAAAGGTACGTAAAATAACGGATTTTGAACCAAAATATCCGGAAAGAATTGAGTAAAGGGTTCCTTAAAATCGTTACTCCAAGTAACAACTTTTAAAACGCTCAAAGTCGTCACTTCAAATGACGACTTTTATTAAAATTGAAAAGAGTCGTCGTTTGGAGCGACGACTTTCATTAAAACAAGAGATAAAGTCGTCGATAATAAAATCTAATTTTAAAAATTGGTACTTGAAACGACGACTTTAATAGGGTAAATTTAAAATTTTTTTAATCCCTTCTCAATTTTTGACCAAACAAGATATTTTGGTTCAACTCGTAAAAAGAACCAACATCTTCTAATTTCATTACTTGAATTAAAAATACATAATGTTTAAATTCGCATGAATTAAAAATGTTTAGTTTAAAATGTTTTTCTCTATAACCCATCTCTCGTGATTGGAGTACACTAAATTAAACTCCATAATAACTAATAAAACGAATAAAAAAATATAATGGTAAGGAATTATGAATAAAAAAAAAAAGAAGTGATGTCAAACCGAATGTACTACTAATCTTTCTAGCCATGCAAAACATTTATCTATCTATTAATTTATGTAACATACATAGCAATTATTACATGGAATTTTGGGCGTTCCCGTTTGTCGTGAGGTGTCTGTGAAGTTTTATCCCAACACACGTCACGTGAGGTGTCGGGGATGATTAAAAACAAACAAAGAAAGAAGATTAAAAAGTAGTGGTGGCGAGGGTGGTAGGATTAGAAAAGAGAAAATATATATACATCATTGAGATTTGAGCCATGAGATTCATTTTGGCAAAGATCCCAAAATCCCATGTGTCACTTATATGATTTTGGAAACATTAATATAATTTCTAACAATGCATCAACCCAAAAGAACATTAAGAAAAACTCACCATAATTAAATTGGATTCTTTCAAAACCTTAAAAAAAGTCATACTAAAAGCTCTTTTTAATTTCAAGTTGATGTTATGAAAACATTCATGAGTAGAAATTAAATTGCATCAGTTTCTTAGGGGACATAGAGTTTTATTTATTCATAAATTATTATTATTTTTACAACATGTTAGAAAACCAAAGGATTTGTCAAAATTTGGATTGTATTAAAGTAAGTTCAAATGCAATGGTCAGATTTTTGTTTTTCCCAAAAGAGGAGCCTCTGCTTCTCTGGGCCTGGGCCTGAGACTAAAAACACGATTCTGAAACTTGGGCCGGGCCTTTCTAATTCAGCAAAACCCCCGTGGCTTTTGTAAATTAAAGATTGTCAAGAGGAGGAGGTTGACGAGGCTGCCGGTGGCGTGTGTAGCTGAGATCCTCCCGCCGGCGATGCCCTCCGCCGCCTCACCACACCCCCAATGAAGGCCCCGATCACCACCACCTTCAAACTTCCCTCCTTCCCTCCTGATGTTGTGGCCTCCTCCTCCTCCTGCCCCACTCCTAGATGCCATTGCCGAGACCTCGCTCCCCGAGGCGAATCCCCTGCTTCCTGAAATCCCTTCTCCGCCTCTCCTCCCAACGCTCCCCTGACCTCCCTCGTGCCGTTGAACTACTCTCCTCTCTCTCCCACCGCGGGACCCGCTTTCCCGGCTGGTTCCTCTCCCTTCTCCTCCGTCGTTTCTCCCGTGGCCCCGCTGTCTCTCTCCCCGCCGTCAAGTCTTTACACCTCTTCCTCAAGCTCACGCATCCCGTTCCACCCGGCACGGTCCTCGGGAATGACCTGATTGCCCTCTATGTGAAGTGCGGGAGCTTGTTCCATGCACGGAACGTGTTCGTGAAAATGTGCGAGAAACGGAACTTGCTTTCGTGGAACCGGTTGATCGCTGGGTACGTCGGGATTGGGGAGTTTGATTCCGCTAGGAGGTTGTTTGACGAAATGGAGGGAAGGGATGCCGTGTCATGGAATACGATGATTGTTGGGTATGCAAGGAGCGGGCTTTGTGGCGCAGCATTGGAGATCTTTTCCCAGATGAGTAGATGCGGGGTTAACTTTGATGAGTTCACATTTTCGGGCATTTTGATTGTCTGCGGCAAGGCGAAAGATACGCAATTCGTCAAGCAGGTGCATGCCCAGGTCCTGGTGCAGGGCTACTTGGGAAACGTAATCATATCGAGCAATTTGGTAGATGCGTATGCAAAGTTGGGGGAGCTTGAGTATGCTAGATTCGTGTTTGATGAGATGCGTACAAGGGATATTTTCTCATGGACTACAATGGTTTCAGGGTACTCGAGGCAGTGCGACATAGAGAAGGCTCGGGAGTTGTTTGTCCGGATGCCAGAGAAGAATGATGTTTCTTGGACGTCGATGATTTCCGGCTATGCAAGGAATGGGTCAGGAAAAAAGGCACTCGAGCTCTTCAGTACAATGTTGGAATCCTCCGTTAGGCCCAATCAATTCACATTCAGCAGTTGCTTGTGTGCTTGTGCGACAATTGCGTCGTTGAAGCACGGTAAAGAAATCCACGGCTACTTGGTGAGGGCTAATACTGGGGTTAACACAATCGTGGCAAGCTCTCTCATCGACGTGTATTCTAAGTGCGATGAACTAGGTTCGGCCTCGATAGTTTTCGATCGAATGGGTGACAAGAAAGATGTCATTTTGTGGAATACGATGTTGTCAGCCCTAGCAGATCACGGCCTGAGGGAAAGAGCAATGGATCTGTTGAGCGGGATGGTCGAAGCGGGCGTTCGACCGAACATGGTTACTTTCTCCGTAATGATGACGCCGTCTTGTATTTTTGTCAGACTCTCTGAGGAAGGCCTGCGGTTGTTCGATTCGGTCACTGGAGTCGAGTGCTCTTCTCCAAATTTGTTGCAAGTGCAACATTGTTGAGTGTGGAAGGGATGTGCCCTGGCTGTTAACCATGTGTTATAACAACACTCTTGGGGAGTGAATTTTTGTGGTTATGTGCGGATTGAGCAGCTCCATTCTTTACAATATGGTGATCCACAGAAGTTATTTTGACTTAGGTTTATTAAACCAAGCTTCTTTTCTTGTTGGGGTTGGTGAATTACAATTCCTTTTTTCTCTCTGATAGATAAAAGAAGAGTTGTATTGCTACACTGGCTTTCTGAGGAGTTCACCTCAAATAAGGTCGGACGCCTTTGGATCACTCTCCTCTTATATTAAAATCACCTCATGTACCAGTACTAAGTTGGTTTGGTAACGGTGAAGTAATAAATTGTTGAAAGGAAGTAAAAGGGGAGGCGGTCGCAAATGTTGACCGATGGAAAAGACAGACCGACTTTTTTGTTCTAAAAAAGTTATTGTGAATGTATTTTGTGAAATAAGACAACTTTTTTTAATTAATAACCAAATTCAAAATATTATTTAATGAAAATATCTTATTTATTTGAATTATAATCTTCAAAAGTCAAACACCAGCCTTATGAAAGTGAAATGAAAAATAAATCGACAAGTATATAATTGCATGCGAAGGCAGGCACTCGGTTCCACTCAAAATGAGAATTTGTGAATTCAAATGTTAGGCAACCGAAAGTATGGGAATTTTCTTCTCCTTCGACTTTGTCTTTTTTGATCTCGTCCTGGTGAGTCGTGCAACACGTATATCGGGGTAGATTCGGGATCACTTCTCGAGGCACGGACGAAGAACACCATTCCTTCTCTCCTAGAACAGGAATGCCAGCTCAAACAGTTTATTCCCCAGAGTTGTATACCCCAGCCCAAAATTTCTGTAGTAATTTTGAGCCCATTCTGTTTAACTCCAGACAAGACGCAATTGTAATCCATACTGAAAGAACTTTACGTTTTTGCCCGCTAGGTTTTCGGAGCTTCGCTCCGATTAATCCGGACTCGATCCGAATAAAATATCTGTCTATGGTAGGTGAATCTTCCAATAGGGATTACTGTGTACGATACATTTCAAACCAAAAACCTCCTTAAACGAATCCGAGCTCCTTACTATTTGGATCAACCCTACGTTGGTGGAACTCGAAAGAACTTTCCTCCCACAAAATTTAAACTTTTCCCCGTGTTTTCACCATCTCCAAACGAAACCATAGCTTCTAAAGTTTGAAGTAAGAAAATCTTTACCAACATGGGGTTGATTCAAGTGAATTCGCTTAAGGAGGTCTCGGGTTCGAAACCTACCGTACGCAGCCACCCCTATTAATAGACCCACCTACCATAGTCAGGTGTCCTACCCGGATCGAGTCCAAATCAATCAAAGCAAGCTTCGAAAACCAGGCAACAAAAGACAAAAAGAAGTAAGAAAAGCTTTTAATTGCTGAAGGATAAGAAGAAGAAGAGTAATGATAATTCATCCCTATTATGGGGCCCTCGTATAATTTCTAGTATCAATGATGAAACATGCAAATTAAAAGAAAAAGAAGAGATAAGGGGTGACCTCAGGGCGATGCCGCTGACCACAGATTGAGGGCTTGCTTGAGCGTTGGTTCCTCGGAGTACATGATCACCTTGAAAATTCAAGAAAGCACGAGCATCCTGCGAGTTTGGAGCGCCTTTGATCGAACACCGGCATCAGAATCCCGCTAAGTCTGGAAAGATTTGATTGCCTCCAGTGCATTCAAATTACCAATAGTCTTTGCAAGAACAAGATCCATCCCTAAAACGATGAAATCTGGACCGATCACGCACGATGATTTCCCTATTGTATACCTTCGACACTAGCTTCATCACCGTGTGACAATCCCCACATATCCTGAGGTTCTTGATGACCTGGATCGTAGAACCCTCGGGGCTACTGATTAATCCAAAAGCAACAGCCAGTTTTTCACTATGGAAATACAGTGCATCCTCCTTCTCCTCATCTCCAATGTCATGGAGCACAAAACCAGTTCCGGCAACGTAACCATAATCAACAATTCTGAATCTAATCTCCTCCAGCTTTACTGAGATTTCATTCCATTTATCGTGTCCTCGATCTCCATTGTTAAACTTGTGTATCATACCAGAGATCTCGATGTAGCTGAACCCTGGAACTTTCTTTACTTCCCCCAACTTCATGGCTTCTCTCACTCTTCCAACGTCAACCCACCTAGACTGTGCTGCATAGATGTTTGAGAGCAAGACAAAATCGCCACAGTTCCGAGAGCCCAACTCTACAAGGTTCCGAGATGCAACTTCAGCCATTTCAACATTCCCATAAGTTTTGCATGCACCTAGCAAACTCTGCCAGAACACAATATCGGGTGAAAAAGGCATAGAGACTATAACATCATATGCCTGCTTTATCCGACCAGCCCTTCCCAACAAATCCACAAGCGTACCGTAATGTTTCACATTCGGGACTACCCCGGACACTTTCATCGACTCGAAGAAATCTGACCCATGGTCTACCAACCCAGAATGATTGCACGCACATAGAACTGCCAAGTAAGAAACCTTATCCGGTTTGACTCCGTCCACCCCATTCCGTAGCCTCTCAAACAATTCCATGGCCTCATGTGTCCGGCCCTGCATGGCAAAACCCATCATCATTGTATTCCATGTTACAACACTTCTTCGACACTCCATCCCATCAAAGATTTCCCTTGCTTCCTCGACAAACCCACACTTGGAATACATATCAATCAACACATTGCATACATCCACATGTCCGTCGAGATGATTTGCCCTGACAAACTCATGAATCCTCCTTCCTTCGCTAACCGCACCCAGTTGGGAACACGCAGAGAGCGCGCCTATCACTGAAACCTCATTTGCACGAACATCATCGTCTTCTTTCCCTATCCTCCAGAACAACCTAAGGGCTTCATCAGGCCTGTCCCCCTGAGCCAAACCCGAAATGAGCGCATTCCAACTCGCAACATCTCTAGTCACCATCTCATCAAAAACCTTCCGAGAGGCATCGAGGACACCACTCTTGGCGTAGGAGTCGATAAGGGTTGTCTGAAGTCGTGCATCCGTGTAAAATCCAAGGTGTAGAACATGAGAGTGGAGCTGGCATGTGAGGGGGAGGTTAAGGGCACTTGCGCAGGACTTCAGTGCAAAGGAATAAGAAAGAGCATCGAGCTTGAGGCAGGAGGAAGAAAGGGAAGATCGAAAGTAGGAATACACGGCGGAAGGATGAGGTGAGAGGGAGATACCGCGTAAGAGGGAGTTGAGGTCATAGATAGAGGGAACATTAAGGTGGTCGAATAGGAGGATTGCAAGAGGGAGTGATCCAAAAGGGGAGATAGAATAGAGGTCCATAAGTTTGGTGCGGGTGGGAGAAGGGATGGAGAGGAAACGAGGAAAGGCGGATAGGAGGTGAGCGTGGAGTTGCTTGATGTGAGAAAGGGTGCGACATCTGGACACCACCTCCATCCATTCAACTCTCCCGCCACTCCTCAGGACATGCCAACAAAGGTGAGAACATCATCCCAAACTAAACTAACTGCTTCTCAAGCCTAAGCATCATCACCTGCAAGAAATACCAGAGATTCTGTCATAATTCAGGAAAACAATGAACAATCCCTCAACCAGTTGTTCAAACAAAGAAACAGTCATGCAATCACGAAGAAATTCTCTATATTTAATCGAAGAATCTCGCTCACCGGGCGCCCGAAACCGAGCATATGGCAGATAATTAGATGAAGTCATCCGCGGCGTATTTTTCATTCGAAAGTCACACTACACCAAACCCTAAACCCAGAATTCCATCAAAGTACAGATATCCAACGGAATGCATCGTTAACCGGCACCGAAACCGATCCTACTTCCAATAAGTAAACGAGGGTTCTGGATTCAACAACAATCCGAATCAGCCAATCCTTCAATTGCAATCGTCCCGATACGATTACCTGCGCAAGCGCCTCTAAATCCAGGAACCAGCCCCCACGTCCCGAACACGAAGATGAAGAAACGAGAAGGCGTCGGGCAGCCGCCGCCCCCTCCCGCCGTAGGAGTTAGACCTCCTTCTCGAGCAGGCCGAGCTCGAGGTCAAATTCTGCCACGTGTCGGGTATCCGCGGTTTGGGCTTCTAGAAGTGGGCTTTTGGGGATCATGGTTTAAAAGGATGGGCCTATGGGTTTGGTCTTATAACACTTACAAATTGGAGTCCGACAAAGAGATGGAAAATTAAAGGACGAAATAGTGCTGCCACCCCCCCCCCCCCCCAAAAAAAAAAAACTCTCTCTTTCCTTGCTTGTGGGCCGTGTTTGGTTCCTATAAAAATTTCCCACTGTTTAATTTTTTTTTTACCACTTTACGGCCACATTTTCCCACCCCTTGTTGAATTTGGGCCAAACGGAGCATTCATTTCCTCGTGGCTGCTGGGGTAACACAGCTCTTCTCTTGTCTTGTTACTTTACTTTCATTTCTTTTTTTTTTTTCTAGAAAGTTATCCTTTTCAATATTATTCCCAATAATAATTTGACATAATAAAATTTTATATTTTGACAAAAAAAAAACCGTACATCAAGAGAGACCTATCTATATCCTATTGAAATAGTCCAATGTGATAATTTGTTCTCTTTTTGCCTTTATTTGGGGGGTCACTACTACTTCCTCGTTTCGGACAAGAGCCCAACCCCAACTCCTGTCCGTTGTCCCCTCACTCCCCCCACTCGCGTCACTGTTCTTCTCTCCCACCCGAAACCCCGAACCCCCGTTGCCGACACTTCTCATGGATCTCTCCTCCTTCTTCCTCCTCCTCTTCGTCTTCTCTGCTTCTTCACCAGGTAAAATCCAACCATCCCCCCTCTCTTCCCTCATCTCATGCTCTGTTATCTCTCTGTCCGGGTGATGTCTGTCTCCGTTTGTCTTGCCCCCCCCCGCCCCCCCCCCCCCCCCCAAGGGGCGGGCTTATAATGTAATGTAATGTATGTAATGAAACCCGCATTCTCTAACACGGCCCATGTCCTAAAGTTCTGATCTTTGGGCAACACCCAGTTCGTCTCAACCCGTCTACATTTTCTGGGTTTTGTGTTGGCTGAGCAGAATATGGGATGGGGAAGCTTAGTCCTTGTTTCGTCATGTTTGTTCTTGTTCTTGTTTTTTGTTTGATGACTAGGCGGTGCGAGGGGTGCTTCCTTCACTTTCGTGAACCGCTGCTCGTACACTGTGTGGCCTGGGATCCTTGCCAATGCCGGCAGCCCTCCGCTTGACAGCACGGGGTTTGAGCTCCCTGCTGACACTTCTCGCTCCATCCTTGCCCCTACTGGCTGGTCCGGCCGGTTCTGGGGCCGCACTGGCTGTGATGCCACTGGATCCGGCTCCCTTTCTTGCCTGACTGCTGACTGTGGTTCCGGTACTGTCGAATGCAATGGCCTTGGCGCCACCCCTCCAGCTACCCTTGCGGAGTTCACCCTCGGCAGTGGTGGCGGCCAGGACTTCTACGACGTTAGCCTTGTTGACGGGTGAGTTACGGCACTTTCTTCGGCTGTGCTTTGACGCTGATCTATACTTAATTGTGGAGTTTATGATTTTTCGTATGTGCAATATTCAGGTACAATGTGGCAATGTTGATCGAAGTCAGCGGGGGATCCGGGATGTGCTCCTCGACTGGGTGCTCAGCCGACCTCAACCAACGATGCCCGTCGGAGCTTAGGGTCGGGGACGGAGAGGCGTGCAAAAGCGCGTGCGAGGCCTTTGGGAGCCCGGAGTACTGCTGCAGCGGTGCATTCAACTCACCGGTCACGTGCCGGCCTTCACTCTACTCAGAGATGTTCAAGGCCGCATGTCCAAGGTCGTATAGCTACGCATACGACGACAAAACGAGCACCTTCACTTGCTTAGGAGCAGACTACACGGTCACATTCTGCCCATCTTCTCCAAGGTAAAGAACTCTTAATTACTTCGTTAGTTGATCTGATAATTATGATTAGCAGGGGGATATGAGGGGGGGGGGGGGGGTTCCAAATCGACATTAACACATTCAATTGTGACGATGACTCTCCTGATCTCAAATCATGTTGCTTAATTGTGCAGTCAGAAGACCACTAGTCCAACTCCTGTGACCCCAACTCTGACAACTACCGCAACTACAACCACCACCGATGCCAACGACGCAGGCCAGGGGTCAGCCGGGTCCATTCCTGGGGGAATGGGATTTGCGTACACAGATACCGGGTCGAGCTCCGAATCCGGGTCTGAATCCATTGGAGGAACAGTTATGGCGGATGAGACGTACCTGGCCGGGCTGGCGATGGGAGGCTCACCAGCACCCAAGTGGCCTATTGCTAATCAAAATTCAGTCATTGCACTATGCTTTATGGTCTTCCCCATTATTGCTCATGCTTTATTGTAATCTCTGCAAAGTTTTTGTTTATGGTTTTGTGGATGTAAATCACTACGAGTAGGTGACTGCTGGAGTTTTAGTAATGATTAATGAATGTGTTGTTTTCGGTTGGTGTGGGAATATGAGCTTTGTGTTCTAAGTCTTTTAGGAATGCCTTTTGCTTGAATCCCGGGTTTGTAGCCACAAGGCTTTTTAGTTTTAGAATGGTAAAACTCATGAGAGGTGTTGTGGTAAATCTTAATGGTGGTACACACTCTCGATTCCCATCCACTCTGCACATGCATTCCTGCCGTTCAGACAAGTTGAGAGATTCCTCCGTGATTGTCGTGTTCGAAATTTCCTCTTTTGGTACTGTGTGGTAATGATGAAGGAATTTTGTGGGACCCAACAAAATATTTTCATGCCAAAGAAAGAGACAAGTGATTGAACTTTTAATTAGCTTTCGGACCCGATATGTTAGGCCTACTCATAACGTGATACTGTTGTTTTCCTAGACTAGAGATATATGTATGTCAGGCAATTTTATTGTTGAATTATGGAGAGAATGAAATTTCTAGGAAATTCAACATTCTCTGGAGTTATATGCTAACGGTGACGTGCTTGGTCTCAACACCTTGAGACAGCGCGAACGTTGAATTCGCCCCGTAGTTGCCTGACCTCACCGTCACGGTGTACTCGCCGAGGAAACCGTCGAAGCTGAATGACCCGTGTGCGTCCGTCCTCCCGGCAACTGCCCCTGTCGTCCATTCCTTCAGTAACCCGTCCACGACGTCCCCTGCTGGCAGGTTGTGTAGGTGATCATCGGTTAGGCACATCTGGTAGCAGCCTTCCGGGTGAAGGGCAGCCCAGAGCATGATGCCGTTGATGGCCGGGTGTGAGAACCCTTCTCTCAGCACTTGATCGAGGTATTCTCCCTGTGTTTGCGAGACGTGACAACGTGTTAGTTTGAATTCTAGCCGGGAGTTTCTTTTGTGCTCGATTGGTTGTCCTCTCACCTGAGTGGCCTTGTCGACGGTGCTGCTGATGTCGACTTCGGTGAGCCACATCGGCAGGCCCAGAGTCGCTAGCTTGTCCATCACGGCCCGTATCAGGGGGGCATTTGGGATAGTGAAGTGACCCTCGAGGCCGATCCCGTCCGTCTTAGCGCCCCCATGCCGGAGCTCCCTCAGCCTTGCTATATATTGATCCACGGTTGAGTTCATGTCGCTGCACGTCTCGACCACGTTGAAGTCATTGAGGAACAGTGTCGCAAGGGGATCGGACTCGTGCACTGTCTTGAAGAATTCGAAGGTTGCATTCGGGCCAAGGCGCTTCTCGTAGAAGTTGAAGTGGAGCATCTCATTGCTTACGTCCCAGTGCACAAACTCCTCCCTGTACCTGGTCATAAGGCTTCGGATACGCGAATTGACAGCCAACCTGAGCCCCAGGCCCGTCAAGTTCTGGACCCAGGCAGGAGTGAACTTGGGGTCCTCCCAGAATATGTTGTGTCCCCTGGCGATGATCCCGCTCTTCCGAACAAACTGAAGCATCTGATCCGGGAGTGTGTAGTTCACATTCCCCTGTGTTGGCTCCGTGACGTACCACTTGAGTTCGTTCTCGAAAACCGCCGCGTTAAATCTCTCAAGAAACCATTCCTTAAACACGAGACAGAAACAACCACCGGTGGCGACATTTTTCTTCCGGGGGGGGACGCAATGGAAGTCAACAGTCCGATCCTACCTGATAAGGAGAGTTGCCAAGAATAGCCTGCGAGATGGCGGACCCGAAAGGGAACTCTCGCGAGACCTGCTTCACATTGACCTGCGCTCCTTGTAGCATGTCACCGCTGCCATTCGTGACGTGAATCATCACGTTCCTCTTCCGCACCTGGTACAACAATCCCCCAACACATATGGATCAACCTCGGCATCTTCTTCTATCCAACTACATTACCTGGATGAGGCTTTTACGGGATCCCTACATTGTTGACCACGTGCTGCTGATTCCTCCGCCATTGCTCGTCGGTGAACGGCTGCAAGGAAAAGCTTGAAACCGCTATTTGGATGGCATCGCCGCTCGAGCTCTACAAATCAGCCCCACCCACGAAGACAAAAACCGAGGATAAGATGACTCGATATACGTGGATCATCTCAATTACGAAAAACAACCATAAACTACCTGAAGGTACAAAGAGGAGAGGTTAGACGGGGAAGACAAGGTGAAGCCTCCTTTGATGAAGGACCAACAACCTCGTACGGCCAACACAGTCCCAATGCAGGTGCAAGCCTCGTGTTCTGTCTCAAGGCTGGCCGTGACGAGGGCCGACCCTGTTCCCGGGCCCTCTATCCTCACCCAACCTGTGTTTTATCGTAAACTCTATTACACGCTCGAATTAACAAATGATATATAAAGTATCACGCTAAACCCAGAATCAGAGTTGGTAAGAAAAAAGCTGTGACCTGAGAGGCAGTAATTGGTGGAGACGGTGAGGTTGTGGAAGAAGAAGAAGGCATGCTGCTGCTGCTGCTGCTGCCGCCTCCACCTCCCCCCTAAACTAAGGACACGTGGCGGATACCCACGTAACAGTCCTCCATTGTAGAGGGGCTTCTCCGGTTCGCCCCTGCACTGCACTCTGCCTAATCAAATCCCGTTAAAATACTCATTATAAACTGCCATACCTGGCTTTACCATTCAAATTCTCTGTATGAGTGAGTTAATCATCAGACATGAAGTATGCGTGATTTCGAATTTAGTACACCGACTGCGGTGGTTATTCACACTATCGACCTTAGCGCGCGGGCCATAACAGTTGGTAGAAACCAACCAAATGAATTGATGATTTTCTTGCAGGGAACTGATCATTCCAAAAAATGGAGAACTGACAGGAGAAGATTCATTGTGATTTCAGGAAACCCCAAAGACGACTTCTCTTGCATCGTTTATTATTACAACATAAACCGTGTTCTCGCCGATAGAAGAAAATTTATATGAAGAGTATTGTTTGTACGTGTACACATACGTCGGAATACGCGGTGGGGTCGTACAAAGGCCCATCTGCGAGAACAAAAGCATCGATTCCTCAACACAAACATGTAACGAAACCGACTAAGACTAGGGCCTTGGATAAAGGAATACCAAAAATGGAGGAACTAATCCAGTAAAGTACCATGGGGTAGAGCAGTAGTTAAAGTTATGCCCAGGAAAACGAAACCCAGAAGAAAGGGCAGGAGAGCATCCCTTCCGGAACCAGAACCATCCACCAGTCCCATTTCTCTAGAGGGATACCGCCTGAGCGGGGCAACAGCCACCGATCGATCTCACGCGGAAGAGGGTCGGCCAGGGGGGGAGGGGTATTTATGCAGAAGGGTAAGAAGAGACTGGCGAAGAAAGGGAGATTTGCCGCAGCCGTGAGATGCTTTCTGGTCTGGAAGTGGGGGTGAATCACAAGGGAGTAGTGACAAACTGAGTAGAGTACATACATATATATATATCTTCACATGCAAAAAAAGAGATGAAGTAAGGAATTCATGTGACCGACTGTATTTGCAGTTCATACACAACTAAAAAGGATGTTTGGTTCCATCTTTTATTGATGGGGCGTATTCCAATGCTTCTTTTTTTCTGATGTTTTTATTGTTCTTGTGGTTGTAATTTGCCAGGGATGTTTTCAAAAATTTGGCCAGCATTGGTTGTAACTAATGACAGGGGCAAAAGCTTTTGGCATGCTTCAGCCTGGATGGTTTACCTGGGCAGGCAGGTTCCAATTATTATTTAAGGAAAAATGAATTGGGCGGGTGGAGTTTTCTAGGATGTGAGTGTTGTCATGACTTGGAGTATGGGTCCCCACCTCTCCATCCCTACTTTATTGGTATTATTTGCTCATGGATTTGGATTCTACTTGATCACGGGTGTGCTGGTTTTTATAATCTATGAGGTAAACTTTTGATGATAGTTTGTATATATTTGATTAAGACGATTGACTGGTTTATATTTCAAATGGGGTTTTGATTATGTTAATGGCCTAAGAGGAGGAGAAGGTGGTGGTAGTGAATAGTGCCTTTCACCTAATCAAAGATTTATTTACTCGTTGTGAATTGTGATTCCCACTAACATTGTTGTGTTTTTTCTTTAAGGGGAGTATGAAATGGTAAATTCTTGTATAATGCTAATTAGGTGAAGTGATGATGATGATGATTATGGTGATGAAATGAGTTTAATGGGTTAGGTAAAAGGGCTACATGGATGGTCCAATGAAGGACAATGCGCAGAGATGGATTGCCTGAAATTGATATAGGATTTGACTCTTTACTCCAAGGCACACATTCTGTCCAATCCGCTTCTTTTTGTTGTTGTTTAATCTAATCCCGATATGACACCTTCATAAGAGCTCGTCTTTAGAAAATTGGAAGCACTTATCTCCCTCCCTTTGTTTTCTTTTCTAAATGATTATGTAAAGTACGATGTTAGGTTATGACCTTGATATGAAGTCCTTGTTGAGCTTTAGGAAGGGCCAATAGTCTTATGGGGGCTTTGGGGCATGGTCACGAGGAACATGTCGATTGTCATGGGCTTTAGAATGGTCAAACAATTGGGTAGGAGGCCCTTTGAAGTTCCTTAATCCCCAAAATCAAAGTTCAAAGCCTTTGGTTAGCCAATGGATGTAATAAAAGCTTCTCAAAGGAAAGCAAAAACCCTTCCCCCTTTCTCGTGTCTTCTCTCCCATTAGACAGCTTTAGTTCATTAGGGCTCGGCATTTATTAGTAGTGATGACTCAATATTATGTTGGGAGTGGGAAATAGGGTCCCCTCTCCTTCCTCTCCTTCTTTACGCGTTGGATAATAATAGCTCAAAGTTGTCCCTTTAGCATGGATGCAGAGGGGAAAGAATTCAATGCATTGTCGGGGAGGTAGGGAAAATTCTTGAATGTAAGAAGCATGGAAGACCGACCTTATCAAGAAACAAGTAAAATTTATCAGTAGACAGGAACAATGGAGCATACTAATTTACTATATTATTTTGTTTTGTTTTTTGTTTGGTTAAAGAACTTTTTGTTATCGGCCCATTCTTTTGAAGAGACTTACGTGAATGGCATGGCACCTGTAGCAAATGGGACAATCCCAATTTGACTTGCATAGAAATGGGTCCCCCCCCCCCCCCTTAATATAAAGAACCTCATTTACAACATATTATTTGCTTCTTGGGTTTGCCCAACTGGGGGCAAATAATTTAGTATAATGGAGGAGGAGGAGTGATATAGGGAAAATCCAACCATCCACCATCACATCACATAAAGAGACCCAAAGGACACCAAATTCCTACCTAACACTCCCTCCCTGCCTCCCACCCTCCACATTATCAGCATTGAATGCCAAATATTCTATATATTTTTAGTTACACTACAACATAGCGTTAAGACTTTTTTATTAATAAGTATTAAAACGCACATATAATCATATAAATAAGTTATCATCTTAACGTTTTCTGGCTCTATGTGTTGTACTTGTATGTCTTGGGGTGACTTCCCTCCTCTCCCTTCCGTTTTGGACACACAAAAATATCTTATCATCTCTATCTCCATCTTCCTCCTCCATGCCCATTTCCTTTTTTTTATCCGGCGAATTATAAAAAAAGTATAAATAAAAATGAAGAAGAAGAAGAAGAAAATTGTCATAATTGAGCCCTCCCATACAATAATATCCCACCAAACTTTCATTATCTCTCCATCACCTGCCCCCCCCCCCCCAAAAAAAAAAAAAAAAATCTCGCAGATGATGGGCCGTCGTGAGAGACCCGCCAAGGAGCGGCGTCCCCCGTCCCCCGCGACAGAGAGCACCGGACACTGAACAACCGAGCAGACCCGCCGGGAGTTGGAGGATTCCTAGTTATGATGTCATGAGTAATTAATGGTGAGGGTTATGGGGAAAGCTGTACCAAAATATGTCCCAACCTAACACCATGGAAAAAAGATATAAAAATATTTTATAGACGGATGATTTGAAAAAGCCACCGCTCCTCTCCACACTCAATTATTAATTATTTTTTCTCCCATCAAATTGTGGGGCACCCACATTTTTTAATAAAAAAAAGAAGAAAAAAAAGATGGGTTTTGGATACGAAGAAGATGCATGTGAATTTGGGAGAGGCATGGCCATTGGCTGGGCTTGGCTTGCCCCTCCCACTCTCCCATCTACCTTACCACCACTTGTGACTTCCCCTTTTCGTTCCTACATCCATCTAAACACGAAGGACGACCTCCACTTTCGATAAGATTAGATTATACTTAGATGCGATAAGATGTTCGGCACGTAGAAGCATCGTCTTTGGATATTATAATATAAATTCACTTTCATAAAGTGGTCCAATTACTCTTAAGCTATAGCTTCTTAATCGTTCTAATTCTATACACGAGTGTTATCTGGATAGGTTCTATCACGAGAGTTGCCTTGGCCTCTAATTTCTGTCCACTTTCGATTAAAAACTTTTGAAAAAAAGGGAACCCCCACCGAGAGCATAAAGCATTCATTCCCAGCAGTTGCATCCTTTTCTAATGGATAATATTTAGGGTTAGTGATAAGTAATGTGGTGTTCCATCACTCGGCAAGGCAATAACATAACTTGCACGACCGGGTATGACCCTAAGTACAACTGCGGTTGTGAGATTTTGATGTGGACTCATATCATGCATACTATGTACATGTCACGGTCATTCTCAACAAAGGATAAGTACTTAAAATATGAATCGAGTTACATTTGAAATCTCGTCCGTATCATACTTTGTATTATTACTACAATAAATGTGCAAGTAGAGATGGGCCTCCTCCTCCCAACCAACCAAACTCGTCTGCCCAACATCACCTCTCCTCCTCCTCCCACATCTTATCCAAACTCCCCTCCAATTATTAACTCCCCCCTAACATTATTTATAAGAAGTAAATTACCATCAAGAAACCCGGTTTACAAAACACATAAAATATATTAGAGATTAAGTTTTTTTCTTTGGGGAAACTCATAAATTATATTTATATATGATTAGTGATGTATGGAAACGACAAAAGGAGCCGCAACTTCAAGTTAAAAAAGCTAAAAAGAAAATAGAAAAGTGTTTCCCGCCCCGATTACACAAGTTGACAAAAGTGTCATCGATCGATGGTGGCATTTCAATTTCCAACCCCCTTTTTAAAGATTATTTTTAGGGTTTTTTCTTACTATTAAATAGATATTGTGGGAGTCTTTCAATTGTCTAGTTTATTTCCATCACACGGAAGGATCCAACTTGTGCTAAACTTTTTCATAGATTATAGTGTCGATTGGTTAGACTTCAAAATGGGGGGGAGTAGGAGAGACTTATATATTGGAAATATATTCCATCAAGATTCAACTATATACAATCCCCACAACATATGATTGCCATTATCATCCCTAGAAGGAAAAGAAGAAAGAAGAAAAAAGTAATCCACCCCAAAAAGAAAGAAAATTAAAGAAAAAGGGAAAAGATAAGATCATGTTTGAGAGACCACCCTCAACTTCTATAGTACAACACACTACCCTGCCTCAACCCTAAGAAATCATACCCGGCAACACCAACACACTCGCCCCCACCATTCATACTAAGGTTATTACTCCCACATGCCAACTTCCCCCACCCGTTCATCAAGATCGATGGCTTTGTTGATGGTGCTAATGATCTCTTATCGCCATGGTGCGAAGGAGGGCTAATTTTTAGCTCGAGGCTCAGGTCAAGGCACTTGGTCTCCTCGTGATGCCCCACTCTTAGGACACTCCCTTTCCCTCCATCGCCTTGATCATCATCTCCTTCTAACTTTTCTTGCTTGCACTTTCCAAACTCAATTGTTCCCACCTTTATTATCACCCCGGGGTTGTCTTCCAATTTGGGAGGAGCAAATGAAATAGTAGTTGTGGCGGTGGCGGTGGCGGTTCTGGTTGTAGTAGTAGTAGGAGGAGGAGGAGGTGGAGGTGGAGTAGTAGGAATGGTAGTGGGAGTGATGGGATCATGTGGACTAGGAGGATTGGTTGTGGTGGTGGGCGGTTCACTGATGGGCCTGTGTGTGGCTGGGTCAATCCCCCTGTTCAATAACTTCCTCCTTATGTGGGTGTTCCAATAGTTCTTTATCTCATTGTCTGTCCTCCCAGGCAATCTCCCAGCTATCAACGACCACCTGTCCACAAACATCACATAAACATTCTAAGAAACTGAACCCATCTTCCGGATCAAAAGTACTAGTAGCAGATTTAACTTAAAAAAGGGGGGTGTATATAACAAGGCAACCGACTCACTTGTTGCCTAGGAGGCTGTGGAGCTTGATGATGACCTCGTCCTCGTCCTCGGTAAAGTTTCCTCGCTTGAGGTCCGGACGGAGGTAATTGATCCAACGGAGCCTGCAGCTCTTCCCGCAACGGAGCAGCCCCGCTGCCTTGGGGAGCGACCGCCAGCATCCCTCCCCGTGCGACCGGATGTACGCAACGAGCTTGTCATCCTCCTCCTTTGTCCACGCGCCCTTGTTGGTGTGAGCCTTCTCACAACAGGGTGACCTCCCCATCGAAAAGATCCTTCTTCACCCCTCACCTATACTCAAAAAGTATTTCTTATGCTTCTCCTCACCTTGGCAAAGAAAGAAGAGCACTAGTAAGAAGAAGGGGGGAAGAAAGGGGATTGGTTTCAGCAATCTCGGGTCTTTTGTATATTGATTTGGGAGTGGTGGAATTAGGAGGAGCACAAGCACATGAAACAGGAAAATCTCTAGTGGATTTTAGCTCCTGTGCTTGATTGAAGCTGGGGATGGGAAGAGAAAAGGTGGGAGAGGAGAGGAGAGGAGACGGAACTCCAAATTTTAGATCAACAAGTTGGGGGAGTTGTTTTTATAGGGCTTGAACTTGACTGCTCTTGGATTTGTTGGAGAGATTGAGATTGGGATGGAGATGAAAAGGAGGAAGGGGAGGAGAAGGTGGGAAGGAAGAGCTTCTAGAAGGTCGAGTTGGTGAGACAGGTAGAAAGAAATGAAGTGGCCGGTGGTGGTGGTGGTGGTGGTGACCTATAGCAATAGCATGATATAATATAACATGCTTAATATAGCTCGAATTTATATAATATTTACATGGAACTACCCAAAAAAACTTTGTTCCTCCCCCTGCATTTTAGCAAAGGACAGTAATCATAAATGAGTTGGGTCGCAATTATTACATGTTGCCATGCCTATATTTCATTCAAACCAGACCAACAAAAGCCAAATGATGAATTTCACCCATTTGAATTTTACTTAGGAACTTCCTGCCTCTTTAGAGCGTTATAACAGCAACACTGAGAGCACCCATTTTAACTTAATCCCATATTCAGCCCCGGGCTTAACCATGTTTGGTATCAGTTCCTTTTAACTTTAGCGCATCCGGGACAAGAGTGTCGTGCATCGACCCGGCGGAATAGGACGTCAACCGAACCGCGCCACCGTTCTTGTAGCGGAGGATACGTTCCGGAGTGGCGTGCGTCGCCCAGAATGAGGATGTATTGGTTTTACGAGTGAAATAAATAAATGAAACCAACCCGAACAACAAAGTCAGAAAAATCAAAATTTTAAGTCCGGTGATTCGTTAAAAAAATATCCCATCAAAAGGAAACAGAGTTACCCTATTATCTAATTATTATTTTTTAAAAATATGTATTTTTTTTTTTTAAAAGGGTGGGATATGTGGAACCTGGAGTTAGGTGGAAAGGCCACGAGGCAAGTTGAGGGAAATGGGTCAAGGTGGGGGAAAAAATCTAAGCGCACTCGAAAGTATTCCGCTTGACATACCATCTTTTATTATTATTATTATTATTATTATTATTATGATTTTATTTACAAACTGTAAATTCAATTTCAATTTTAATTCCCACATATAATCGTGAGTTTATATAATAATCAGGTTGGTGTCGTGTCTCCTCCCCCCTCTCCCTCCCTCCCAGGTCCCAAGTCATTAAGATCTGACCCACCACCACCACCTACCACTACTACTACTACTACGTGATTAAACTTTAAATCAGGTCGTTCATTACCAACATTTTAGAAGGTCTCGTATTATTATTTCAATTGGTTTTTATGGGAACCAACAACAACGCCCGATTTCGCCCGTATATAAACACTTTGAATCGATTCAGAGAACTCTTAATTATAAAAAAAGTGGCTGAGAAATAAAAGACAGAAAGAAACTGCTCTTTTTCTTACGGCATCTCTCATTTGTGTGCACCTAATCTCTTATTGTTGTTGGGTCTTGTTAGGAAAATAAAATGGAATAATTTCTTGAGGGGGAGGTGTGGTTTTGAAGACTTGCTAAGTTTCCCCGAACCCTTTTCAATCGATAAGATAGTGTGAAATCCAATTATGTTATATGTTTCTATGATATGTGAATCGAATTGGTTGATTGTCTGTTCAAAATTGGGAAAATTAATGGGTCCACATAAACCAGAACATTAGAGCAACATAATATGATTAAATTAATCCAAATTAAAACTGATAAGGGTGGTTGGTGCGCATGTCACTTTTAGCTACTAAGTATCTAACTTCCATTTGTGACAACATGAATCAAGCAAGGCTAACACATTAAATTAAGGAAATGGACGGGCACGTCAACCATATGCAAATCTCGAGTACCTACCATTTTCGATAAGTCGATCTGATTAATTAATTTTCGAGAGGTAGTAACGATCCGACATCATCATGTTTTTGGTTGGTATTTTCTGGTTGCATACATTGTGGTTAGGAACAACAAAATTTCGTAGCCCCATGGAATCACTAAAAGGTTTTTGAGGGGTGGGGGGGAGGTTGGGTTCAAGGTCACTTTTAATGAATGAGGGAGGGAGGGAGGGAAGCGGCTAAAGTGCCGTGAACGGCATCTTACGTGAATTGTACTAATTTCGACCCCGATTTAGTACAATGTACTAACTCCATTAGTACATTGTACTATGTACTAATGATGTACTAACACTGTGATTAGTACAATGTACTAAATGGTACTGTTCTTGTACTAGTAATGATTAGTACAATGTACTAATAGGAACTGTTCTTGTACTAGTAATGTACAAGTGTACTAGTTGGTACGAAACAGAAACAGTAACGGTTAGTACACTGTACATATGTACACTGTACTAGTGTACTAGTTGGTACGAAACAGGAACAGTAATCGTTAGTACACTGTACATATGTACACTGTACTAGTGTACTAGTTGGTACGAAACAGGAACAGTAATAGTTAGTACAGTGTACATATGTACACTGTACAAGTGTACTAGTTGGTACGAAACAGGAACAGTAACGTTTAGTACACTGTACATATGTACAGTGTACTAGTGTACTAGTTGGTACGAAACAGGAACAGTAACAATTAGTACAGTGTACATATGTACAGTGTACTAGTGTACTAGTTGGTACGAAACAGGAACAGTAACAATTAGTACAGTGTACATATGTACAGTGTACTAGTGTACTAGTTGGTACGAAACAGGAACAGTAATCGTTAGTACAGTGTACATATGTACACTGTACTAGTGTACTAGTTGGTACGAAACAGGAACAGTAACGATTAGTACACTGTACATATGTACACTGTACTAGTGTACTAGTTGGTACGAAACAGGAACAGTGACGGTTAGTACATTGTACATATGTACACTGTACTAGTGTACTAGTTGGTACGAAACAGGAACAGTGACGGTTAGTACATTGTACATAGTATTACTAGTGAAAAAGTAGTGATTTATAGTACAATGTACTAACTACAGTGCTAGTACATTATTAGTAATAATGTACATTTTGATTGGGACGCACATTTTGCAATTACTAATAATGTACTACCACTGTAGTTAGTACATCGTACTATAAATCACTACTTTTTCATTAGTAATACTATGTACAATGTACTAAGATACACTGTTCCTGTTTCGTACCAACTAGTACACTAGTACAGTGTACATATGTACAATGTACTAACCGTCACTGTTCCTGTTTCGTACCAACTAGTACACTAGTACAGTGTACATATGTACAGTGTACTAATCGTTACTGTTCCTGTTTCGTACCAACTAGTACACTAGTACAGTGTACATATGTACAGTGTACTAATCGTTACTGTTCCTGTTTCGTACCAACTAGTACACTAGTACAGTGTACATATGTACACTGTACTAACGATTACTGTTCCTGTTTCGTACCAACTAGTACACTAGTACAGTGTACATATGTACACTGTACTAATCGTTACTGTTCCTGTTTCGTACCAACTAGTACACTAGTACAGTGTACATATGTACACTGTACTAATCGTTACTGTTCCTGTTTCGTACCAACTAGTACACTAGTACACTGTACATATGTACAGTGTACTAAACGTTACTGTTCCTGTTTCGTACCAACTAGTACACTTGTACAGTGTACATATGTACACTGTACTAATGATTACTGTTCCTGTTTCGTACCAACTAGTACACTTGTACAGTGTACTAAGACTTACTGTTCCTGTTTCGTACCAACTAGTACACTTGTACATTACTAGTACAAGAACAGTTCCCATTAGTACATTGTACTAATCATTACTAGTACAAGAACAGTTCCACTTAGTACACTGTACTAACTACAGTGTTAGTACATCATTAGTAATTTCAAAATGTACTAACTTGGTTAGTACATTGTACTAAATCGGGGTCGAAATTAGTACACCTCACGTAAGATGCCGTTCACGGCACATTAGCCGCTTCCGGGAGGGAGGGGTCCATAAATATAAAGGCTCCTCATGATTATTACTCGAGATCGTTTGTCAGAGCGAAGGGTTATTTTGGTGTAATTAGACTAATATTTTGATGGTTGGGACAAGGGAAGGTTTTTGGTTCGTGTATCGTTGGCCTGGCCCCCTAGATTTTTGTTTGGATAAAATTATGTATGTGCTGGTAGTTGGTTCGTGAAAACTATTTGCTGACGTTGGTTTTATCTTGCAAAAGTAGATAGGGCTTCTAGAAGGTTTTGGGTGGTTTGGTACAATGAGCTCTTAACAAAGTAATGTAAATAATGATTATTATAAAGTTCCCTTAGTGTGTGTGTGTGTGTAGACTGAGTAGGTGATCAAACCTTTTGTACCAATCCTTTCGTGTGTACCCAACTACTTGTTAATTCATCGTCCCCTTCTTTAGATTCTCAGCCGATTTACAATGCAATTTCATTTAGACGATATGGGTCGATTTCATTAGAAGTGAATCAATCTCCTATCATTTGAATGACGTGGTTGATCTTCGTTTACCCGGATGTACGCCATTATATCTCTTCCAAAAGTGTTGGGATATGCAATCTCAGTTCTCTTAGAAGTACCCACTTTTTCATTTCCTTTGTCATGTATCTCAATAAACCTTGAAGTGAAAGCTTTTGGGGTTTGCTTTTACACTTTAGTTGGGTTTCTGCAGAAGAATTGGGGGTCCCCCTCCCCCCTTTTATACCAAACCCAAAGCCAAAATAGTTGGCACCAATCCTTCTTAACTAATTTGGTGATCTTTCTGAGGGGGGAAACTCCTCACATGGCAATATTAACACCATGATCATGTGCTCAATCCTTCTAGCTCACCAAATATTGTCCCAATTATTTTCCCAACGTGATCTACATCCCCTTTCAATTTCTCAAACTGCCCAAATGTCATTCATGTGATCCGGCCGCGACCCGCACATCATATGTCCACCAGATCCTATTACACAAAGGCATCGTAATGGTAGTTCCTTCCTTACATACAGCGCCATTGTTTAACGAGTTGTATATGTATCTTGAGTAATTCATTTCAATGAGGGTAAGAGTTTATAAGGTCGTCGAGAACATCCCATAGACACCAACATTTTTATTTTCCAAAAGAGCAAAATTCACCACCTACTTTTTCCACCCTTTTGTGCGTTGTCCAAGAACTACACAACGCAATTATTCAACTGACCGTGATGTTGAAACTTGAGGGGGGGCTCAGTCTTTGATTGTTTCCTTTTTCTTACAAGGGTGTCCCTACCACTAGAAGAATTGCCCGAACTCTTCCCCCTCCCTTTTGAAAGTAGAGGAAAATGAATGTGTTTTTTGCCCCTATGTCACTCACGAGACGAAGCTGAAGGACACACAGTCCATTCAATGTGATTCTCAGATATTTCACAGAGAGATAGAGGGGAGGGAGGGGGAGAGTGAGTTATTTGGCTAACATGAAAGTAACATTAATTCGAATATTCCATCCAAAATTGGGATTCGAAATTCAAAATAATTTACAGAGAGTGAATCCAAACTACTCTTAAAAAAAAACAAAATTCGAAGTTACTCTTAAATAGCATATGGTTTCTTTTATCTATTGAACCCTAAGACAAAAATATGAAGATGGGATGGACACTGTTGAAAAATTGCCAAATCATAAATGTCTTTTGGAAAGTGCCCATCACTCTCTCTCGTTTGTTGACGTATGGGGTTATGAGTTTTCAACCACTTGATTGGACCCATTAAATTAAAACACCCCACCATTTCAATCATATCCAAACATTCAGAAAAAGTGACCCACTTTTCAGATTAGCCATGTGCTTAGGGCTTATGACTGGTTCAAATGCAACTATGCCCAACAAATGAATAGAACCCAAAACTCTCGCTCACTCGATTCATTCACTACTAGCTCAAAAACTTCTCTCTGAAACAATGGGGTTCGAAACCCCAATTGACCCACAATGACATTTATTGAAGATTGACTAAAAAGTCCCAATCTTCTCCCTCCTCCCCAACAACTTCATTCATGTTCCAATGTAATAAATGCACCCAAAATAATAATTAAAAAAAAACATTATCTCCCATCTCCTACCACCTCACTTTGGTGTCTTGTTGGGAGGTGATACGTTGCATTAAATTTGCAATCCAACAATCAAGAATCGTTCAAAGAGAGACTTGGTCTCTAAGCTTCATGTACCTTACTCGAGATTGATCACAAGAATAATCCGGCGGCGTCGCGTTTTGATGACACTACTCACTCGTGGGGGACCGGTATAGAACCTCTTGCTCATGCTTATGCCAATCAACAAGAGAATGCTCAAACTCATGCCCGATCATGTCACGAGGAAACATTCAACATACAATGGGCCGAGTATTTTGGGCCCAAGTCCAACAGGAGCCCATAACCACTTCTACGTGTCGTTGCTGATAATATAAGTTCAATCTCTTTTACATGGCTTTGTACTAATTCTCGTAAGTACTCTTGTAAGAAAGGCTTTTGATTCTTAATTAGTTCCGCTGTGTGATAACGAGTTGGCGACAAACAAAACTTATTGATTCCAATGAGTGAAAGAAAGAATGGCGAGGCCCGAAAGATCTCGTGTTAGAACAAAATCATTAAAATTGACATAATCATAATCTCCCCCAATAAAATTTTTGAATCTGTGACTTGGATTTCGTTAGTTCTTTTCTAGTGAGCGCACTTGGCCTGGATCGACAATGTCTTCGTGACGTCGCTGCCGCAGTTGGTGTTCTGGTTCACCTGTGACAAGGGGACCGAGCATTCGACCTTGCCTAGGCACTGGTTTTCGACCAAGGACTTCACAGAGGATGAGCATTTCCCTTCTTCGAAGCTCCCGCATATGCCAGTCGTGTCGCCATAGCTAGCGAAATCTATGGCAACGATCTTCTTCCCGTTCGCGCACTTGAGGTTGGCCTCGGGGTTGACGCTGTCCACAATGGGCCTCAGCTTGTTGTCCTTCCTAGCCCAGGACCCGACAGATGGGGGATGGAACTCGGAGATCGAGCTGCAGATCGTGTCACGGTTCACGGACAGGACCTGGACTTTTTGCGGGTAACCGCCGTCCTCAGCCAACACAACGAGGAGGTTCTGGCCTGACTTGAGGTACGACCTTGGGACGTGGTATTCGTTCTGAGTCGGCATCTTGAGCGGGGAGAGGTAATTGTTCCAGAAACGGCCGATGCTTTTGCCATTAACCCAGGCCATACCCTTGCCCAAGCCTGTGAACCGGAGGGCGACGGGGTCGTGTCCCTCGGGGGTGTTGAAGTAGGTCTTGTACCAGGTAACGGCCTCGCCAGGTACATTCACGGGGGTCCATTGCACGTGGTTCAGTCCTTCTTCACTGAACAATTGAAGCTTCTCGCCCTCCAAAGCGACCTAGGAATGTACCATAATAATCAATCACAAATGTCCGGCAGCAAAAATAACAGGGCCGGTTCAAGGTTTGTTGAAGCACCTTGTGTCCCCAACCGTTGTTCGTCAAGTCAAGGGTGCCGGTGTTAAGACCGAGGACGGTAATTTGGCGAGGACCGGCAAACCTGTGCTCCATGTAAGCACCGCTGTCCTGAATTACGTGGAAGGAAAAAAGTGAACTCATGAGAAGTCTGTCCAACTAAGAAGATTCGAGCAGTCATATCCGTGTTTTGCTCTTACCGGCAATCCAACAGTCATGGCCAACAAGGAGATCTGGTTGTCTCCGACCTTCAAGTCGATGGGTGCCTCTAAGATGAAGCTCTTCTCGACGTGGCTTCCGTGTGCCGATCCTAAACAAAGTATCAGAAATCAACGACGATTAACAGAAATATCCCTGATACTGGTACCCCGTAAGTTTTATACACTGCAAGCTACCGACGAATTTTCCGTTCACGAACGCGTGCATGGCATGGCCAAGACTGGCGATACGGAGAATTGGGCGAATGTCCTTCCTCATGGAGATATCACTTGGGCTCAGATTGACGCTGCAACGGCCATCAAATTGAATCTCAACATGCTTGACTAACTTATGATTACATTCGACGAATGTGACTTTTAGTTTTCCTTTTTGGTGTACCTTGTGGTGTACCAGGCATAGTCGGTGGTGTCCTTGTTCAAGTTGTAGAGTTCCTTTGGGCCCTGGCTGTCGACAGGAATGTTGGCGGGGATGGCCTCGCTGTACATTGTCCAGCCGAGCTGCTCGGTAGATGGAACGAAGTTCCTGGCATTGTGCTGCGATACAATCTGTTCCACAGAAAATCACCTGGAATTCAGCTTTATCGTAAAGTCCCCAAAGAGATAGGGCAGAAGGGATCTTACGGTGTCCGTGTTGTAGACAACGGTCTTGCAGTCAGGGAGTACACTGATGGATTTGGGCGGGAGGTAGTACTTCTCGCCACGGAAGTCAGCGACATGGGGTGCGTTTGTGTCATTGTTGGTGAGGAAGGCAGCACAGATCTTAGTCCCAGGGACCTCATATACTCGGGCCTCAATGCCATCGCTCAGGAGCTGCGTGCTTGGAGTTCCCCAGAGCAACGGCTTCCTGCACAGCTTGATCGCCTTGTGCACGTCTCGGAGGTGACCCCACTTAGGCTCCCTCTGGAGACCGTACTCGTCGAGAGGAGCCTCGTCATAGTACCTCGTCGTGGTGAAGATTGAGCTCGTCCTTCCGAAGTTCGTTCCTCCATGGTACTGCACAGAAAAATGACGGAGTCATCAGGTTACAAACGGGGCAGATATAATGATGAGGCTTGAGACCCGAGTTCTAGCTTATTGTTACCATGTAGTAGTTAGCGAGGGTTCCGTTCTTGGCGAAGAAACGGGCAACAGAGAATGCGATATCTTCAGCCGAGCGCTGGGACGGCGGGTCTCCCCAAACTCTGTACTGTGCGGTCCAGTTCTCAGTCCAGATCGATGGCTTGTAAGGCTTGTTGGGTCCGGTGAAGGTGTCGCCGCAGTGCCTTCCATTGCACGTGTTGATCTGATAACACCAAATCTCCGCATCAACCTCACCGCAACAAGGGAATGAAATTGAAAAACGAGACGTCCCCTTTATGAAAGAAACACGTACCACGGGATCAGGGGCATCCTTCTGCTTGCACATGATCCACGGGACATTGACATTGAGATCAATAGCAAGGTGGGCGGCCCACTGGACGTAACTGTCACCGAGGTGCCTGTATGCCAGCTGAATGTGGTTGTACTCATTCTCGATCTGCATCGAGACACGTAACGTCATTACACATCGCCGGCGAAAAAGGAGGCTCGTAGCCGACTGTCTGTACCTGAGCGAGAATGATTGGCCCGCCTTGGGAGGCGAACAGATTCTGTTCCTTCACCATGTTTATGACCTTCTCGACATACTGCTTCATGTGGTTCTGTAATAAAAACACGCCCGAAATATCAGAATCAGCCAAATCGTGAATATTCACCATAGTCGGTCGTGAACATTCCTTTTTACCTTGAATGGCTCGTTGTCGGAGCGGAAAATGATCCCTGGAACCTCCCTAAGCCAGTATGGGAGGCCTCTGCGACGACAGAACGGAAAATTTCAGAGACATCCCCGTAAACCGAACAAGATAAGTGGCCGTAGTAGGAGTATTAATAGCTATGCATACACACCCGTGGTTCCATTCGGCCTGGATGAACGGACCAACACGGAGCGTCACGTACATACCATTCTCCCCGATCAACTTGATGAACTTAATCAGATCCTTGTTCCCCTCGAAGTCCCACTGCGGCAAAAATCAGCCCGAACATAATCGAAACGTTCAAAACTATCAACCATATTAAATCAACCGCATGGCCATGGTCACAAAATTCCCCACCTCGCCTTGGACGGGCTCATGGAGGTTCCAGAACACGTAGGTCTGGATCACGTTAAGTCCTCCAGCCTTCGCCTTCCTGATGAGATCTGGCCACATCTGCAACCGAAACAAACGATACGAGACGCATCCATCATAACCCGTCGCCCTCTCCGCCGAAATAAAAGAATAACCCCGGCCGAGGAACATGCCTCAGGGGTGCTGCGGGGGTAATGGATGGAACCGGAGAAGAGGAGCTCCCTGCGGCCGTTAACGATCAAAGACCTGCTGTCATAGGTGACGGAGTTGTTCCCACCGGCAGAGGCGGGCACAGCCGCCAGGGCCACGAGGGCCAATGATAGGAGCGCCTGCAGGCAATTCATCATGGCCAGCCGGAGGGCTCCAATTCCGCTGTTGACGATGAAACAGCTAAAAAAAAACAAAGAAAGAAGGAACTAAGCCTCTCCTTTAGATAAGGAAAGGAAGAGGCGATCTAATGGGGAGAGACAAATGCAGAGGAGGGTGGAATACAAGGTTATATGGGAGAAGTGAAGGGTCGGGAGGAAACCTCGGACGGTAACACATTCTGTCCCCTCTTTGTAACTCCAGGTTGATGTTCGTTTTCTTTCTATAACCAAGAAATGGGGCATCATCCCTTCTTGGTTAAAAAAATGGGTCAAAGTCGTGAATCTCTTGGATTGACAGCTAAGTCATAAAATACTTACATTTGATCAGGCTGTCTGATTTAATGGCTTACTCGATGGCCCTGATTTAACCTAAACACGATTTTAGTTACGTGATTCATGTGCAGGTGAATAAATCCGAGGATGTTTGGGATGCCTCCACTTTTTAGTACAGGAAATTTGTGGACCCTTTAACTTTGCCGGGTTTTGGTTATATGCGATGCCCAAATCCAATTTAATTTAACAGCCAATTCTAAACACACAGGAATGCAAGATGAACATAGATTGACTCACTCATTGAAATAACATTAATGAAGTGAGAGTTATTAACATATCGACTCGTCCCAATAAACTTTACAAAACAAATTGTTAAAACCAAAATGACTGCAAAGGAAAAAGAGAAGAAAATTGGTTAATAACGAGCACCATATGACTCTTGGACTCCTTCATTTCTCAAAATTAGTAAGTCTTTGAATTATTTACGAATGTTCAATCTTCAGCGACGAGGCTTTGGATCAAAATGAATGATGTGGTTGTGGTTGTAGGGGTTTTAAAGAATTAAATTCAAAATCAGAGTTCGGATTTTACTTATTAGAACTTCTTGAGAACAAAAATTTGAGTTTAAAAATCAAAATTCTCAATAAACTCAAAAATTTTTTTGTAAAATAAATTTTAATTTAAAATTTAATAATTAAATTTAATCAATATATTTCGCATAATATTTCGCTAATAAGAACAATCCTCGTAGTTTTTAGTCACTCCACCGTCTCAAAATCCCACTAAGCAACCGACGCCGTACGCCGGAGGTGGTTCGAACGACGGGGGACCGGAATGAGCGCTTCGAGGTTCATGAAGTGCGTCACCGTCGGGGATGGGGCAGTTGGCAAGACCTGCATGCTCATCTCCTACACCAGCAACACCTTCCCCACCGTAAGCTTAATTCCCCTCCTCATCATTCCCTTGTGATGGTGCAGCCATTTGGGTTTAGAGACTCGTAAAGTTCGCAGCTTTTTAGGGTTTCCGTTAATGGGTTTGCTTCGTTTTCTCTTGGGTCGAGTTGGGTTTAGTTGGGTCGGAGTTGGGTTTGGGATTGGGGAGGGGATATTTTGGGATGTTGATTGTTGTTGTTGTTGGGAGACGTTTTTAAGGCCTTCCTCTTTCTTCTTTTGGTAATGTCTGTGTGATCTTGCCTTGACCCCTTGCTTGAAGGCGGAAATCGGAATGCGATACTTGAGGATGGGATTCAGTGGTAGTACTCGATTGTTTAGGTTAATGTGAGAATTCCTTCTTGGGTGGATTACCGTAGGAGTTGATCCGCAAAGGCAGAGGAAGTTAGTTGACTCGACTTATCTGGGGAAGAAGTCGGGGTTCCGAATACCTTAGGGGAAGATGTAGCATACTTAGCCCAGCTGATTGTGTCTCTTTAAGCTGTATTTGCTAATGTACTGGCAGCCGAATAGTTCTGGGACTAACGGATTTGAAAATCCTCTGTTGCATCTGCCGGTGATACCCGGAACATTTGGATTCTAGATTCCTCAGCTTCTCTACTAAAATAGACTGTAATTGAGCCATTATGATGGTTGCAAGCTTAGTTGTCTCGGCATGAGTTCTGTAGGTTGATGTATTATGTTGGTTATCTTGGGACCTCTGATTTATGATGATGCTGTGTTGCTTCTCATATGATTGACAACTAATGCTCTCTCGCGTCAAACCTGCATTGTCAACAGGACTATGTGCCGACTGTTTTTGACAACTTCAGTGCGAATGTGGTTGTTGACGGGAGCACCGTCAATCTCGGTTTATGGGACACTGCAGGTTGGTCAACTCTGCCGTCTTCTTTTGTGTTTTGGGCATGATGGTCTCTTTGACATGATCTTAGTTACAGTGTTTCTCATGAAATAGGCCAGGAGGACTACAACAGGCTGAGGCCGCTTAGCTACCGTGGAGCTGACGTCTTTCTACTGGCCTTCTCCCTCATAAGCAAGGCTAGTTTTGAGAATATCGCCAAAAAAGTAAGCGATAAAAGTCAGATACTTCTGTTTCTCTTATCATCTCCTTTTAGCACAAAGATTTGGGTCACATCATTTTATTGCCCTGAGAATGTTTTCTTCTCTCCATGCATCTTCAGTGGATCCCTGAGCTGCGACACTATGCACCCGGCGTTCCTGTAATCCTCGTCGGAACGAAGCTTGGTTCGTCTTCGCACTTTCGATTGCTCTTGTCTTCACTGATTATAAAACCAGAAAGGCACATGAGGCGAGAAATCCTCTCATCTGTTTCTGTTGAATGAATCGACTATTTTCAGATCTTCGAGAGGACAAGCAATTCTTTGCAGACCATCCTGGCGCTGTTCCCATCACCACGGCCCAAGTGAGGAACTGAATCAGGGATTGTCTTTTTTGCTTCTGGTGAATCTGCTTGCACCTAATAATCCTAAACTCGGTGCTCACTTTCCAGGGAGAAGAGCTGAAGAAATTGATTGGTGCCAGTGCTTATATCGAATGTAGCTCCAAAACCCAGCAGGTTAAGCTTCCTGTATAACTCGCAGCATTTGGGGTTTTCTGTTGAAACTCTCTCTGTCAAAACATCTCAATGTATGTATGCCCTTTTCTGATCACAGAATGTAAAGGCAGTGTTCGATGTGGCCATTAAGGTGGTCCTCCAGCCGCCAAAGCGGCGGAGGAGGGAGAAGCGAAAGGGGAGCAGTGCCTGCTCAATTCTGTGATCCCAAACCCATCCCTCCACCTCAGGACCTGTCATGTTTGATGTCATCGTGACACTATGCAATGGCCGTGTTGTATCTTAGTTCTTGTCATCATCATAATTGTCTTGTAGTACTGATGTGATCAAGATCGTCTTATACATTCCAAGTAGTAAATCTCGGGGGGCACCCTGGGATGTTGTACGGAGTCCGAAGTCACGGCGGAAGTATGCCGACGTTCAATAGAAACGAGATAATATTAGAACATAGAGTCGTGTATACAGTTATTGGAGAAAAAGTAAGGTACAAGATTTAGTTACATCTGCTAGTAAGAGTTTTTATTGAATTTTGTAAATATCACGCTACACAATCCACTATAAATGGGAAGTTTATACACCGTTAAGGCGACATTAATTTTACTAAGAAAAGGTTGTTTTAAACAGCGGGTTTTACTGAAATTGGCTAATCAGCGACTTACTAACCACTAAAAGTATCCGTACCATCTTCTTGTGAATATGTTCCTAAATCATTCTTTTGCAAAGAGCACATGCGACTTTTAGCAGAGAACTTAGGACAAGCTTCTCTTGTCGCAATTTTATACACTCATCCTCGAGCTCCTGGACCTTCTTCTATATCACCTGGTTATTGCTGTGGAGCTCCATGAACCTATCCCAATAAAACTATTGGTGTAACAATGACATTAAGAGGCGGTGAATTAGTGCAATGGCCTTTTTAGACTTTTTACAACTAATATAAACCAGCAGCGGAAGATTAGGTTTCTATAGGTTACAGAATTGTTCACAAAAGATCCCGAAGTGAACTGCTTCATTAGCGAATGACCAGTTGAAGTCTGATCTAAGATGTGACTCTGCAGTTCTGAGAAGGTTGATGTAGTAGCAGAAGGTTGATGCTTATACTATCAAGGTTCTACAAATCTGACCAGCCCGAGCGTGATCAGCAAGGTCTATTCCAAGATCTGAATGATACTTGTCGTAGTAGAAGGTTGTTACAGAACCTTACAGGTCTGATATGTTTGATGCATGACCTTTAAAGTCTCTGCTCAGACGTTCGCGTTGTGTTTGTTAATTTGCTTTTCTGTTTAGGTTTTCGTTGAATGCTCGGTGAGATAACCGTTTGCGTAGAAAGTAAATGAGACACGTAAGGTTTATAGTGGTTCGGTAATTACCTACGTCCACTATTCACCCTTATAGCATGAAATTCACTATTGAACACTTATAGCGAATACAAGACTGACAGAAGAAATATAACACTTCTGCAGAAGGTGTTGTAGATAACCCTTCAGCTTTTCCACAAAGGATGTACTAGTAGAAGGTATTAGGACACTTCTGTAGTATAGCAGATGATGTAGATGGCCCTTCGGCTTTTTTACTCACAGAAACCGGATGGGTTGTGATCTATAACCCTTTGGATCGTGCACAGAAATCTGTAACTAACTCCAGAAACTCTCTGGCTGAGGTTCTGCATTGAAGACAGTGATTAACTTCACAATCCTTGCGGTTGGGGATTTATAGAACATGGCAGCTCCACGCAAGCACGTAGCGGCCCTACGCAGGCAGACAACCCTTCTGTCCAAGGTTGAATTTTCTTTCTGGTGGTTTTACAACCTGCTTGGCTCCTCACCAAGACTTCCCCGATGCTTAAGAGGCACCACCAAGACTTCCCCGATACTTGGCTCCTCACCACAAAACAGAAAAACATATTTACAAAAGGTACAGCAGCCGATGGATGTTTCTCCAAAATAAGGAAACAAAATGTCAGCCAAATAAACCATTCCCCCATTGGAAGAGATGCTTTGTATCACTTAAAGTTCAATCGTGTCATCTGGTCATGATTGTGTTCACGATCCTAAGAGATAAGGCTTGCAGAAGATTCAGACATATAAGATCCGTCAGGCTTCTGTAAATGAAAATCATATACCATAATTGGTTAGCAGACCTTCTGGATACATACACGTGTGGAGTGTGTCCATATTCAGATGGGTTGTCCTTTGTCATGATTTATAAAGAATCTGGACGTGTTTAGGTGCAAGAGGAAGGATTAATTGACCGTTGGAGAGTTCCAAATCAATCGGCAGAACCTTTCATCGAAGATCAACTCACATGAAAATGAATCGTAATCAAAATGATTTAAGACCATTTTAATTAAATAATTTGTGGTACAGATTTGGTGACAGAAGGTACGTAACAGACTGTCCCTGTAGGTTAACCTTCTGCAGAGTAGTAAAAGCTTACATTTTACACGGTAGAAGTTTACCTTCTGTATGGCATCATCAAAACCATACTAACAAAAACACAACTTCTAATTTGAGATGCTTGTTCATCACCGGGAGCCCATCTGCTTTTATGGTCATTGTCTGCAAATTTATAGCATGCTCGTCGCCAACTGCATTATCCATGTCCGTTGTACAACATCCGAGTGCATCTCCAAAAACCGGCGAAGGTAATCCTTGATGTATGCTGTCCTTGAAAATAAGGCTGGTCGTGTCCTCGCACGGGCCGATGACATGATCGAGCACGGTTTCCTGCCTCATGTGCACCTCCCCGGGAAATGCCTTGGGAAACAGTTTATGCAGTTCACAGTATACGAGCCGGACCCGTATTCTCCAGGCAAATAGAAACCACTCGTCCTTTTGGCATGCATATTCCTCCTCGCTCTTCTCTTCTTCGCCGATCTTCTTCTGCTCCTCATCCGGATTGCTCTGGGATGCCTACAAAAAATTAACAAATATGGGGCTGAAGCAGAACATGAAAACCTCGAATTTCTGTCAGGAACAAATCAACCTATCCATGGATTTCGCCTCGATGCTCTTCATGTATTTCATCCACAATGAGACGGCAATCACCACGAGGAGACTGCCAACCTTGGGGTAGAACAAGACATGGCTTGTCCTTAAAACTCGCGGAAGGACACATCCTGCATAGATCAACTTCATTATCAGCTCCATGTCCATGTGACTGGGACGCCCCTGGGCGAAGCAAAAGATGAGGAAGCAAACGCTCATGATCCCAATTCTTTATTCGTGGGTCCATAAAGCAATGCGTGATTAGGGCTATCAGACAATGTTTCGGCATTTTGAAAGGGTGAGGACATCATTGTACACACCTATCCCTTGCAAACATGTGTCCACCATCCCTTCGAAACACACACCACGTACGTAATCGTGACATCTTATTTGTCATCGTATTTTTTTAGAAAAAATTTTATTAGAGTGGGAATTTGGGGGTGGGGGTTGAGAATGCATTCCGTGTTAACTATCTAAAATATTGATCACGCAACCTTTGCACCTCAACCTACCAACACCTCCCTCCCTCAAACTTCTCCTCGCTTAATCATAAAATTTCACGAACAGTGTAATAGTCCCATGAGATTTCCCTGTCCTTAATCCCAAACAAGAAATGGGATGATTTCATGATCCAGTGATGAGCATGATCACAGAGATCCAGAGCTTCGTCGATAGGCTTAGGCCTCTGGTTGGCTCCGGCGGCTGGGACTACTGCTCCCTCTGGAAGCTCTCCGACGACCAAAGGTTGCCCGCCCCGCCCTGATCCTCCTCCCCACAAGTAGTTCTGCGTCCTCTGATGATTTACGTGTTTTGTGTGAAGGTCGCTGGAATGGATGTGCTGTTGCTGCTCAGGGGCGGAGTTTAGCAATGGCGCTGGTGTCGGAGTCCCCTTGTGCAGGGATGTCGGGTTTGTGCATGCGGCGGGGACCCGGGCCTGCGAGCTGCTCTCCCTGCAGCCACCTTCCATGTCCCTTGACTGCGATGACCCGTAGGCTAACCCCTGCATCTTCATCCTTATTTGTTCTTCTCTTTTCTATTTTGTTTCGTAGGAAAAGGACTAAGCCCTGTGATAAAGTAGAGTTATCATTTGGAACAGGGTTTATGCACAGACGCTGGCGTCGGGTGAGGCCGGGTGGATGAACTTCGGGATCATCCCGGACTCGGACACGGTTTGCTTAATTTCACTGATCTTTCATCCGAAGTTCGTGCTACTGAATTTTTCTAGAAATGCTTTCTTGAGTAACAAGCAAGAGCTTCATGGTCGTGCAGGAACAATTTGGGACCAAAGTCTTGATTCCGGTTCCTGGAGGTGTGATCGAGTTGTTCGTTGCGAAAAATGTATGGAAATAGTCCTCTCCTTCTCGAACCTGAAAAGCGAAACGTGATGACGATTTTCTTTTGAAATGTTACGATTAGGTGCCGGAGGATCGAGAAGTCATCAGCTTTGTAACGGCACAGTTCAATCATTCGATGGGATCGAGCTCATCATTCACACTCCTTGGAAATGAGATACCCTCTGGCTTCCTGACCGACGATGCATGCACACTGCACGATCTCTACACTCGGCAGATGCCGGCCGACCCAAAAGAGCAGAATGTTTCCTCGACCGAGGACCTTCCTGGGAATCTGAATATTCCAGTGAATCTCTTAGAGCCCCAGTATGATTTTGCGATAAACAATCTGATTGGAAACGATAATGTTGAGAACTTACCGGAGATGGACGCACCGAACAATGTGGTGGAGATCGAGCATCAGCAGGCCCGGCCTTCCCGCCATGGGAAACGGAAGTCAAGGTCGCGGTCAGAGTCAGTGTCTGATTGTAGTGAGCAGAATGAGGACGAGGAGGATAAGAATGAGAAGCCGCCCCAGTGCAAGAACCTCCACGCTGAGCGGAAACGGAGGAAGAAGCTCAAGGACAAGCTGTACACGCTCCGGTCATTGGTCCCAAAGATCTCAAAGGTGAGCATCTCAGGTCGTTTATTCCGTGTTACAATTATCGCAATGCTTTTCTAAAGTCCGAGACGCTGTGCGTCGTTTCTGTCGGCCAGTTGGATAGGGCGTCCATTCTCGGGGATGCGATCGAATTTATAAGGGACATGCAGAAACAGGCCAAGGATTTGCAGGACGAGCTCGACAACCACTCCGATGTCGAGGATGATGGTAACCCAAACGCTGTCCACATTGGAGGTAATCACAACCACAGCAACATGATCTCTGTCGGCACCTTTAGCCACACCGGAGAATCGAGCCAACACAATCACGTTCCGGAGAACAATTTCAACAAGCAACAACAGATGGAGGAAATTGATTCTTACCTCCCTTCACGTAACTTTTATACGTCTAGACGAGCGAGAATTAATATTGTTCTTACTACAAGTGCAGCCGCAGGTCGAAGTCGTGCAGATGGACAGGAACGAGTACTTCGTCAAAGTGTTTGGTGAGCGGAGGCGAGGTGGATTCGTCAGGCTGATGGAAGTGCTGGATGCGATCGGCGTGGAAGTGACTAATGCGAATGTGACAAGCTTCTTGAGCCTCGTGTCAAATGTATTCATCGTCGAGGTAATAAAAACAGCACGCATCCTTTCCGACTGCTAATAACGGCCGACAAACAAGTAACTTTACAAATCCCTATCTCGTCAATACCTTTCATTTTTGGTTTCGTAGAAGAAGGATGCAGAGATGGTTCAGGCCGAGTACGTGAGGGAATCTTTGCTCGAAGTGGCACGTAACCCCTTTGCTGCCTGGCCAGTTCTGAACCGGACTGTCTTGCCGGAGATGAATATCAGCGATCCATCGAGGGACTGCATCCACACACACGACTATCATCATCTCCTCCACAATCCTCTCTTCCAGACTACATCGATGACGGAATACACATGAACAGATACATCGAGTTCTTGTTACTTCTACACGAATTTTCCCATATGAAGAAAGGGATATGAAATGCTTCATGATGTTGTAATAAAACTGATATGGTAGCGGCAAAAGCAACTGTGAGAACTGGCCAAAGAGGTCTCAGACCATGGGGATTCGCGGTCTCGATTGGCCACCTCCTCTGCTCCTCGGATAATATAATAAATGTGGTGCCGTCGTCAGTCTAAAACTGTTGGAGAGTGGATCCGGATCCTCATAGCTTGAGCTTACTGAAATCGACCTTCGGACGTGGATACGAGTAGGCCTCATAGTTGATGTTCTGCCCCAAGCTGCTAATCTTCGTCAATGTGGTTATCAGATCGACCTGCAATAAAGGTTACCCGATTCGAACTAACTCCCTTCACAAGGATTTCAAAAACCATTTTCGCATTTTGAAAGAGCCATGCCGAATTTCGGCTCACCTCATAATCTGTCTGTGACACCGTTTCTCTGCTTCTCTGGTATTTCTCCACCCATGGAGCAACGTCTTTATCGGATGCGAGTAAGGCCTCAGTCGCATTCTGATCCGGACCCAGAAAAGCCGACATCACCGCCAACTAACCATGATTACAAGCAAATAAACATCAAGATCGTCTGGCTCATCCTGATGATGGTAACAACACGATACTATTTGCGACCGACCAATGCCTGCATACCTGGCGAGGACCGAGGCCAATGGAGGTAAACTTTTCCTTCATGTCCTGGACGCTTGCTTTGTCCCACTGTGGAACTCGTCCTTCTGGGTCCGGTTCTGATGTGTCCGATCTCCCGAGTTGCTTATCGAATAATCCCCACTAAACAACTCACATGTTATCACAATTTCGCGCCATCAAGACTTAATCGTGATCATTGTCGCAAATCAATGTAAATCGCGCCATACAAAAGCCAACCTGACCGCTGGAACCGTATGCAGAGTACAGCAACGACCCTTTCTCTTCGTTCCCACCGCACTTTCGTATGGCAGAAGCTAGAAAAGTTGCCTTCACTGCACTTTGTGCTGCGAATTGTATGAGATCAGAGTATGAGATCGGCCCGCCCTTCGAGTATGAGTCAATCTCTTTCTTTGCGTCATCTACAAAGCTAAGGGCAGCCGAAAGGCCCTTGTTTTCAGGTCTGCTGATCTCTGAGCTTTAAAGCCATGGAAAAGGTCAAGCAATAGGAATGAACTCGTGAAAGATCGGCTTGTCTAAATTTGATGTATCCATGATGGCAAGTAAGAGATACCTGAATCGTATGGATCCGTTCGGGCCTCCGGTCTTTGTGGCCTGTAATCTCAAAAACAACCACAGAGTCGGCATTCGTCCAGTGATCATTTCATAATAGGAAGGTACTCTTAGTCTTAACCCGACCTTATCGTACGTAATGGCGTCATTAAGTGCTAATGTGAGCACAGGCGGGATAAGATCGGGGCTTCCCTGCAATACATAATGGCATAAACCAGAAGATCCTTACTCGAGACCGGCTTGTATGAAGGTTAATGTATGGTAAAGGACGGGGTTCACCTTTAAGCCCGTGGCGAGGGTCACCCGCACACTGGCTGGACAAAGGAGGAGAAAACACACGTCATTCTTAGGGAAGCTGCAAATTCACAACACGAGCTAGGGAAAGCACTGTTAACGGATCACTCACAGAGGAACTCCGACCGCTGCCTGCGCTGTATCAAGTCAGCCGCATCGGCTGTTCGTACTAACAATCTCGAGCATGACAATAGTTCCTAAAGATTAACCTCTTTTCAGATATCAATGAAGCCAGCCTCGACGAACCAATGCCTCTGGTTATAAAAACGAAATCGAGGATTCAAACAAACGCACAATGCCGATGCTCGTGCCGATCAGCTTCGCCGCGTCTCTTCGGGTCAAGGCGAGGCCCGCCCGCTTCTCACCCGCCGCTGCCGCATTATCCTCGGCGGAGCAACAAACAGTCGCCGGAACCTGAAAGACAGGGCAAACAACCAAGAAAACACTAAAAACTTGACATTCTCCCCTTCCCCCCAAAAAAGATGAACAAGCGACCAACAAAAGAAACAGGGCATCAACTGCTCTCGGGTATGGCGGTAATGATGATGGTGATGATTTGGGTGATGGAGAGATTCGTGGGAGAGTTGAGGTGAAGGAGAGCGCCATTGGGAGGGATTGGATTGGTAAGTGTCGGGAATGAGAAGTGGACTCCTATTCCTAGTGCTTTTTTATCCGAACGGCAGTTGTCCTGAGTCAATGGGTTTCTTACACGTGTCAATCTTAGTCTCTTTCTAGATTTAGCTCCATTTTCTCGTTGTCCCATTAACAAAATGATACATAAAATAAACCGTCATGTAAAAATGTAAGTCTAACAGTTTCGATTTGCATCAGACCATACATACATTATAATTTCCCAGAATGTCACCTTAATTTCGACCTCTTTGGGAGATAAGATTTTACTGGACTTTTAATAATAGCTCTTTCTTCTTTTTTTACCCCTTCCTCTATAGGTGGGGGCTGAAATAGGCTTCAACATTAGGCCCATTTTAAAAGCCCAAAGGCCCATTACTTTTTAAGCCCGATACCATGGAACAACCATTGTGAATGTGATTGCATACATAAACTAGTAATGAAACGAAAGGATCACATTTTCATCGGATCCATCGTTCCATGCCGCCCTTTGCACACGTTTTATTATTTCCTTCGAGGGATGGTTAGGGCTTTCGAGGAATTATTGAGGAGATAAGAGTCAAAAAGAGAATCCAGACACGCCCGATGGTACTTTTGCATACATTTGTTTGGATTCCCGAATCGGCGCATTTGTCCAACTAGTACGAAACTCGAGAAGTTGTCCGTAGAACTTCCGCTAACATGATTGAAGCGGTACCATCAGTTCCTATCTACGACGAACCAGATCGAAAGATTTCGTCGATAATTTTGTATAGTTATCACCCGGTTCTATTCCAACCACAGACTTATCTTCATCGCGCGAGAGCGATACATCATTGCACACCCTCAATTATTTCATGCAAGGACCCACGAGATTTCAAGTTCGTTGCATCTTTATTTGCCCCTCCTGCCGCGATTTCCTTTTCTTATCCGACAACAACCATTTAATGACCATCAACAGCCTAAAAACATCAACACCACAAGTTCCTTTTCTCTTTTTTCCCATGGTTAATGGTTTTGTTTCGGGCTCTCGATGTTGATATTACTCTCTGTGATAGGTAGAAACCCCAAACCCGGGATGATCCATTGGCGTGTCGTCGAAATTCTCTTTAGGTGAAGTGAACACCATTCTCGATTACGTGCATAAGATGAAGAACCCGATATCGCGGGGGTAATAATTTCGATACCATGGAAGGAAACGACAGCTATCCCCGACATGTCACAACTACAAACTATTTCTTGGAACTGGAATTGGGCAGTATGCATGAATCTATCCCCATCTTACTCAATCATTATCCAACCTTATTGTTAAGGTACGACCACACGTACTTTTTCCCTAGATCCCAATAATAACCATACACTTTTCGCGCTGTTTCGGGAACATTAGTCGGAAGTGGTCCTCCGAGTAGTTCTGCAGCCCCCGTCTTAACCTGTCCAACTAATGCCGCAGGAAATCGGGTTTACCTAAAGCACTACATGACTAATTCGAAGGAAAATTCGGGCTAACAAAAGCAACACGTCGATTGAGACATTACTAAGGAGGATAGTACCTCGGATCATCCGAAGCAAACTAGACTAACTCGGAGAGAGATAATCTGGTTCAAAGATCGGTCTCTAAAATCAAACTCAGTGTTCACAAAACGCCCTTCAATGTCTCATTCTGGGTCATATAGTTATTGCAATTGCAGCCACTCAATAATAATGACATTATCCTAACAAGAATTCCTTTGTTTCATATTTTTTTTTCCTTACCAAACAAACAAGACTGTTTGTTGGTTTGTCAGAAGATTCATCGATCGGGAAGGAGGGGGAGGTGGGGAAGTGGATAGCGTTTGCCTGAAAAGAGAACTTATTCCTCTTACTCAGGTGGGGTTTCACCTCCATGATTTGGATCATGGGCAGGCCATATCCCCCTATAAATTACATAATTCAATTTGGACTGATACAATACTTATTTCGAGGATATACGGTCTTCGACGGGTCGGTGTCGATCGATCCCCACGGACAACCGAGAGCGACGAGTTCCCAAGATGGCCGCTCTCATCCTCGAACGTGCGATCCCTCTGAATAAACATACGATGAGGAAGGATAACAACTCGCTTCGCGCTACACATGCATCTGGCCGAAAACTTTCTTTTGTACGACTCAAGACATGATACAATCTGTTCATAGACAACGACGGACTATCTTTCGAGATTACATATTTCTCGATGGGAAGTTCCAAAACCTTCCATGTAAAGGAATTAGAATGCGAAGAACTCGTCATCTGATCATATGAAGAGCCAGTCCCCGATCGGGAAAACACGCCAATAATGGAAAGAGACACTGTGGTGACGATAGAGAGGGAAAAGTGGTAAAAAGAAAACAACCGGGGGGGGCATCATATCATAACTTGGGGAGGTTCAATGCAATTATGCAAATGCATGCATGCATGCAAACACAAACGAATTACACACAAGAAAAGAAAATCGTCTATTCAAATTTCTGATGGAGACGTTTATAGACTTCCCTTCGTTTCAATTATTTCATGTCATCCCCCCCCCCCTCCCCTTTTCCTTTCCATAAAGTGTTCGTATGCTCTGTAGCCATGCGGTCCACACTATACGACGGGTTTGCCTAAAGGTCGCGACGGAGATATCCTCTCGATGTAGGCCGGCCGGATGGTTGACGGCGCGAGAATAGCCCGTGATGTAAGAGCTGACGTGCAGGTGGAAGTGATCGGTACGAAACAGGAGGGTGGAAGAATTTAAGATAACAAGCGACGGGCATTGGAGCTAGAACATCCGAGTAGTGTTCAAATGGGGGACCAATTATAGGCGCCTACAATTCGGAACCTCGTTTTCTTTTTAAGCATGTTCTAAGTCTTACTAATGGAAAAAAGCAAGCTAAAACTTCAAAAATTCGAACAGGACTGATGGAAACCTTCGACGAGTAAGATTATCAATCCGAGGTTTATCATTAGAAAAAGAGCTTTGATTTTAGGGCCAATGGTTAGTCATTTTCGAACATAGGGGGGGGGGGGGGGGGAGGGAACGTGAAAAACGAGCAAAGCAAGAAGAATTTCTTCCTATCGCCTAATTTTAGTTGACCTTTCCAATTAAAACGTACGCAACTTTGGGTTTTCACCATAGATAGTCAGTCTTTTATTGATTAGTAACTTTTTTTTTCCATATTGCTATTCCAATTGCAGTAGTAGGGTTTAAAAGTTCATCCTGCCCTTAATTCTGGGTCAACTTGCCCACGATTAAGTTAAGGTGTGGGGAATATTCTTAGACTTGGGTTTAAATCGAAAGTACATCGGGATCCAAAACTTAATGTACAAACTCATTCATTTTGAGTGCAGCCAAATGAAGACCACCCCCCCCCCCCCCCCCAAAAAAAAAAAAATAAACCTTGTTTTCAAATCTTTGGAAAAACTTGCCATGAAGTTATCCTCCTCCGTCGGGCATGTAAGCCTCTTCTAACGTGTTTACATGCTCGAGGAGACGAACAACTCACGTTTGCTAAATTCTTTGGCCGTGTGAAAGTATGATTTTGGGGGGGGGGGGGGGGGGGGGGGTTATGATGACAACGAAATCTCAAGAAACGAACAGTGTGTTTGAAGTAATGGACAGGGAGGAAAATGGGCATGAGGACACACCGCCTCTGCTCCCTCCCCTCCCTACTCTGCTCTGTTTTCTACCCTTTTAAGTCGCCCCCCCCCCCCCCCCAAGAAGAGCAAACCCACTTCCTTTCTTTCCCTCGTTACTCCATAAAGTTGTCATCTTTTCCCGGTTTTCCTTTTCGAAGAAGGGATTTCTCTACCTGGATTATCTGCCATTCGGGTTCTTAAGTCTCTCCTTGATCGACACTCCCGCAGTTCGTTTCCTTTTTAATTGTTACCGGATATGTGATGGTAATAGGAATAAGAGGAAGAGGAAGAAGAGGGAGTGGACGGGAGGAGGGATTTCTATCCCCATTTCGTCTTTTCTCGTTGATGTGGTAGATCTGGTGTCGAGCTGGGATGAGTTTGTTGAAAGGGTTCCGCTCTTTTTCTGGGGTGAGTCCAGTTTCCCGTCTCGAGTTTGAGTTTTAATACGAGGATTTGGCGATCCCATTGGATAGATTCTGTGTTTGTGTCGGGGGTGCAAGTGAGATTCAATTTGTCTTTGTTCTTTTCTTTTGGATATTCAATTTTGTTGACTCGAGATTCTTCGGTGCACGAGAACAAGACTTTCTTGACCCTTTTTTGGTCTTAACTTTTGATTTTTCAAACCCCTTGGCTGTTGCTATCGTGATGTTTTGAAAAGGAATGGAAGAAGTTGATCCTGGTTAAATGTTCTGTTCTGTTCTGAGCTTAGGTTGAAAAGAGGAATTCTTCGAAAAGGTTTGCGATTCGGAGACGATGTTGATCTTTCGCCTTTGATCGGTCCTTGATGTGGACGCTGAGTGCGTAACTTGTTGTATTAGTCGCCGTTATGACGGGGCTTCATTGTTTTTAATTGCAGAGAGTTGCTGTTAAGGTTTATTGATTGGTAGAGGATACAGGCATAGTGATTTGTTGCGGGTGTGTCCGCTGTGGAGAAACTCGAGTTTTATTTGGTTAGATGAGGGATGTTATCGTCGTTCATGAAATTCCTGAGGGCCTGTTTTCAGCCAGGGTCGTCGGATCAGCACGGCAGTCACAGGAGTTTGGATTCAGCAGGCCGGCAGGATGGCTTGTTGTGGTATAAGGACTTGGGTCAGCACCAGTGCGGGGAATTCTCGATGGCTGTTATACAGGCGAATACTTTACTCGAGGATCATTCCCAGATTGAGTCAGGCAGCTTGAGTTTGAATGAGTCAGGACCCTACGGTACATTCGTGGGAGTGTACGATGGACATGGAGGGCCCGAAACAGCACGGTTCATTGCCGAGAACCTCTTTCATCATCTCAAGAGTATGTACTATTTTCTTTAATACTGAGTGCACAATCGAAAGTTTGCCTTTTGACATAGTGTTGTAAATTTTCCGCTATTTTCAGGGTTCACGTCCGACAATGATTCCGTGACGGTCGATAACATTAGGAAGGCTTACCAGGCTACGGAAGAGGGTTTTCTGTCGCTCGTCACCAAACAGTGGCCCACAAAACCACAGATCGCTGCAGTGGGATCTTGCTGCCTTACCGGGGTCATTTCTGGGGGAAATCTTTACGTTGCGAACCTTGGCGACTCACGAGCTGTCCTAGGGAGAGCAGTAAAGGCAACGGGGGAGGTTTTAGCTATTCAGCTGTCGGCCGAGCATAATGCGAGCATAGAGTCTGTCAGACAAGAGTTGCACTCCGCGCACCCAGATGACCCGCAGATTGTTGTGCTGAAGCACAACGTCTGGCGAATTAAGGGCCTCATACAGGTCATTTTTTAGATTTCGATAACCACATTTCTTACGGCTTGGCTGAAGTTTGATTTGCAGATAGCATGATATTCCTCCTATTGATTCTCTCAGGTGTCAAGATCCATTGGCGATGTGTACCTGAAGAAGGCTGAGTTCAATAGGGAGCCCTTGTTTCCCAAGTTTCGACTTCGTGAGCGTATGAAGAGACCGATATTGAGTGCCGACCCATCGGTACTTGTCCAGCCATTGCAGCCGCTGGACCGTTTCATCATATTTGCATCTGATGGGCTGTGGGAACACATCAGCAACCAAGAAGCAGTAGACATAGTTCAACGACATTCGCACAGCGTAAAAAATCACACCTTCATGAACTTTTAGTTCAATAATCGACATGTTGCCGCGTTCATTGTCCCGTATTTCACCTTGACGGTTCCTTTCTTGTGCAGGGGATTGCTAGGCGACTTATCAAGGCGGCGCTTCAAGAGGCGGCAAAGAAAAGGGAGATGCGATACTCGGACTTGAGGAAGATCAATGGGGGAGTTCGCCGTCACTTCCATGACGATATTACTGTTGTTGTCCTGTTTCTGGACTCAGACCTCATCGGCAGTGTGGCGTTGCAAAAGCACCCCACTGTTTCCATCAGAGGGGGCGGCGTAACACTGCTTTGAACGCTTATTCTCCATATAACATACTTTTGGGCAATGGCACTACATGAATAGAAGTCGTCGTTCGATTCTGGTCGAGTCCATCTATCATTCTTTTTCTTGTCTGGTTAATTCGACGAGGTGATGACGAACTTATCTCCGGTGTATGATAATGAGACACTGAAGTTTTCAAAATTCTTTCATGTATACAGCAACCTTTATAACTTAGCAAACAACCAGCGCTTCCGTATCCCCAAATTCGAAGGCACGCGCATTGCCTCCATTACGCAGACACCGATAAGCCACCACCCATCCATATCTACGGCTATCTACAGAGCCAGAAGCTGCTTCTGCAATTCTGCTGCTTACTTTAACTGACGAAGTGAATGATGATTAAAGTACCTCCTAATCAAACACCCAGCATGCCCACTAACGCAAATGTTTTTCATCTTCATTATTGGGTTTCTGTTCGATTTTTGTACAAATATGCAATGACACAGGATGCGTCCTAAAACAGCCGTGATGATACCAGATGCTTGCCCGACCTACCTAAGGCAGAGGGAGACGAAGAGTTGAGAGAAAAGAACGAACTCGCTCACTACGGCCGCGGGAGAATGTAGTCCAAGAAACGGGACTATGTCGACCTGCAACCAACTCTCCACCGCCGAACCCACCACTGCTCCAGCCACCAGCCCCCCGAAGGTTAGTATGGTCGCCTTGCCTGAAAATATTGGTAGGAGAAGCTCAAATATAACTCGGGAGTCATTAAAATGCCAAAGAACAGACGGTGGCCGCTGACCGCGAAAATATGATGAAACGGCCTGGCTCACCTAGTTTGACATTCTTTTTCGTCATGAAGTACAAGGAAGCACCAAAGCTCCCGGCTAGGATCAATCCGGGAACATCGGCCCCAGCATATGGTGCCGATGACGGCGTGGATGCTCCGTTGATGTACGTTAAGACAATCAGTGCACCGTATACTCCAGCTTGTAATCCCAATTCACTGGTAGAAGGTGATTCAATTGTCACCGGGGAGTTCTTCACACCAGCTTGAAGCCATTGGGGCATTGATCCAACAGTGCTCGTGCCAGCAGGCTTAACATCAGCATATCGAATGCTCCTGCTGGCAACTTTTCCAGCTTGCCGCTGAGTGAGACTTCGCATCAGCAACATGTCATAAGCAGCCTCCACCTACAGAACAGTTGAACCAGCATACATAGTAAGCAAATTACAGGTCCTATTCGCTATCAACTCATTGCCGCCTTCTCTAATAACGGAACATAAAGAACGAAATCTAAATTATGCCCAGAGGATATCCCAACAAACTGCATCTATGAGGGTCCACTAAAATGGGATTCAGCTCTATCATTCAGCAAGTAACCAATGAGATCAAGAAATCTAAACAGCACTTCCAACTTTAACCATGTGACCCCAAAATCATCTGAAGCCGACACTAAGAAGAGTCAAATGGAGGGAATCTTTACAGTTGCTTGTGACACTTCCAATGTTCCGAAAAATTCGTTTCTATTGTGATCTCACGAGCCACGCACTTATGTTATGAGACAAACATTCATTCACGACCATCACAGACAAAACCAATCCTACCCAAATGCTAACATTTTTCATCCTCCCAAATTGATTAACTCAGCCTATGCCACAAACAAGACACGGTACGCGAACGCGCCCGAGTGTTACTAAAGCTCCATGGAACAATCAATAATCCTTTCTAACAACACCCTGCAAAGCGAATCCGCCATATAACAGCACTCCGCAGCTCCAAGCGAATCCAAATCTAAATCTCCTTGGGATGGAAAGAGGGGCAACCGATCGAACCTGTGCAACGGCGTCCTTATCGTCCTTACAAGAGGCGATAATCGAGTTCTTCGCCCTAAGTATCTCGTCGAAGGAGGCAGTGTCAGCTACACCGAGCAGCTTGAGCGCTCCCTCGACGGACATCTCAAAGGGCGCGGAGTCATCGGCCCTAGACCCAGCCTGAGCGGCGACTAGACCACCCCGGGGGTGTAGACGGGGGGACGGGCGGGGGACGGGGTTCCTGGCAGCGGAGGTGGAGCTCTGGCCGGCGCTGGTAGCAGGGGAGGTGGCCGGCCAGAGGAAGGAGAGGGAGGGGGCATGGGCCGGGTTGGGCTTGGGGAACCGGTTCGGACCGACGGGGAGGGTGGAGGCTGTTGCGGCGGCGGACATGGCGGCGCTGGCGTGGGCGTGCGTTGTTATTGTTTCCTTAAATACAATTGTTGGTTTGATTGAGTTCCGTTGGTAAGAAGAGGGAGTGTCGAGACAAAGACAAAAAAAAAAAAATGTAAGAAGGCAAAGGCAGGAAGGAAGAAAAATTGAGATATTTTGTTTTTGCGGCAGTCTCTTGAGAAAATATTATATTATTTTAATTTTCTGTGGCTGAGGAGTTTTCTCGGGAGATTTATGGAATTATAAATTATTACAATGATTAAAAAAAAATTCAATACTATTAATAAGATACAATGATTGAAAAAGAAAAGTTCAAAATCCATTTGACATGATTATGATTATTATTTTTTAGGACTTTACATTTTTTAATATGCGTGCGAATGTGATTCTTCGATCATGTTGTTCATCAGGTAAAATCAGGAAAGGGGGGCAGAAGGCCCAATTCATCCTATCCGAGCCCAGGACTAGGAACGACAGGCCCTTATTGATCGAGTTGGGCCGTTCCTTCTCATGTCGGCAACTTCACGACAAGCCCAATATCAGGCCCATTTAGGCCCAGTTCTATCATAAATTCATCCATCCACAAACCCGTTTTTCTGTATCCGTCTCGTACTCCTCCGGATGCGAGTCGACAACATGCTACAAAATCGAAATATTAAATGTTCTTATTTTTGATATTATACAATATCTTTTTAAATGTCGTATCCCGTGTTGATAGTCAGTTATCGACTTGGCGTGAAACATCCTTGGAAAATGGACGAAGTGACTTGGTTGTGTGGTGGTGGCTCTTGGTAAGAAGCAGCCAAATCTCATCCTCAATCCTCGGCGTCCACTTCCTGTTTTCTTTTTCTTTTTTGGACACATTGTCATTATTAACACTTATTAAAACAATACAATGATAAGGTGAAATTCCACGCCCTTTTATAAAATAAAAGATTTTATATCATTAATCTAGTAATATTTATTCTCAGATCCCAGAGTTTTTATGTTATTAAAAAAATCACGTTCCCGGTCTGCCATTTTATTATTATTATTATTAATCTTTTCTGACTCGTCTTGCCTGCCTCCTTCATTCCTTCCTCGTGTTCCTTCTCCTCTATTCCCATCGTCCAGAGGAGGACATCGATAAAGGTAGCCCTTTTCCAGTACCCTTTGCCGTGTTCTTCATTGGGTGACCGCCAAGTTTTGATCTTCGGTTCGCGTGTTTTGTGTGGCGGGGGAGGGGGAAGGGGAGATTCTTTACGGGTGGCGCTTTTTTCGTTTGGGTGAGCTCATGGATTGGAATGCTCTTCGATTTCGGAAGTTGGTTTTTTTTTGTTTGTTTGGGACGTGATCTGAGGTCATTGGCTTATTGTTTCGGATTTTTAGGGATTTGGAGATATGATTGGAGGCTGAGTAATGTGTTGATTGGAGTTTTAGCTACAGTCCGTGGGATAGTTTTTATGCTTTGGGACGTGAAGTGGGGATTTATAGGGTTTTATCTACTGGGGCTGATGGGGAATCCTGGTAGTGATCCGAGCTTGCTTTATGGACCGGTGGTATCGGAGATTGGGTAGCCAACTTTGATGTGGGTTACTCTTCTTTTTGCCTAGAAGGATTCCGATCTGTTTGTGGCTTTATGTAGTAAGAGTGGACAGGAGAGGTCCATTGCTGTGTAATTCAAGGCTTTTGTATGCTTGTTCTGGTTACCAGGAAGTGAAGAGGAGTACTGGTTGGATTCTTCACGAACCAGGGGCTAACAATACTCGTTATTAGATTTTACTGGCTTGCAACGCGTTCCTTGTCAAAAACTCGGAGTAGAAGTTTGCGGTTACAGCTTCATAGGGTTCTGGGTTTGGAATCTCCTGACATTGATCTCCTTCGCTGAGTCTTGTATGTGATGCTGTCATGGAAGGAATGGAGTGGGGATTTGGAATAGAATGTGCCTTTCCTCTCTTAAGGGGTGCTTTTTGACGTTTAGAAGCTCAGTTCTCTGTCTATTTGTGGTTATCTCTTAGAGGAAAAAAGAGATACCTATTGAAAAATCTACTTTGCAATTGACTTTGCTCAAAATGGTATCCGAGTCTTGGGGCAATAGTTTTTGGTTTGGGAAATGACTACTTGGGATTGCTACTAGGATAATACAATATGCTCTTCTGTTTATATATGTATATATTTCTTGTGGCTTAGTTGACGGTCGACGGTGGCGGAGAACAACCACAACATGGAAGAGGGAACTCTTGAGGTTGGCATGGGTAAGTTAATCTGAGCTGGTTTCCCTTTTATTTGGAAAATGAACTGTACAGTCACAATTCTGCCATGATAGAGCATTTAGCTATGTAGGAATAGTTTACTTCTTATCTATTCATTTATTGAAAAGAGAGTTTTCTGAACAAATAAAAGGAGGAAAGATGATAATGTTTCGGAAAAGACATCTTTTGTGTTCTTTCTAAATTGTCCTTGCCCAGAGTTATCACTTATGCATTATATATTTGCTTATATTCATACCAGAGTACAGAACTGTATCCGGTGTTGCTGGGCCTTTGGTCATTCTAGATAAAGTGAAGGCAAGTACTAACTCTTCAATTTTATCTACCTAAATATTAGTATACTTCGCCCGTCTTTCTCGTTATATATTGTGAATTCTCGATGCCAGGGACCAAAGTATCAAGAAATTGTTAATATACGCTTAGGTGATGGTACAATGCGGCGTGGCCAAGTCTTAGAAGTTGATGGCGAAAAAGCTGTCGTTCAGGTGATTGTTATTCGTACTTTTGGGAATAAGCTTTGTCATTCCGAGCTTATTCTGAGCCTGATCTGCAGCTAGTTGCTGGCCAGACTATTCTTGTAGAGTACTCACTTCTGGATTATCTTTTTTTTTTCTGCTGTAGTTATGGGTGGTTCTTTTCTTAATGCTGACATGTAGGTGTTTGAAGGTACATCTGGCATAGATAATAAATTCACCACCGTGCAATTTACTGGAGAGGTAAGCATGTCTCTTTTTTTCTACCTTGTGAGCTCTGCACTGTATTCTTGTTGTTCTGTTTCAATTTGTTGGTAGCATTGTCATTAAAAATAAGGTATCTTCCTTACACAGAGCATGTACGTAACTAGATTGATGAACATCCCAGTAACAAGTTTCTAAGTATGTCTATTTTATCACCTTTAGACATGAGAAGAGAGGAAATTTTTATTTTTAAAAGCCTCTCCCGGAGTGCTGCCACCAGGTTGCTGTCATAGTGTATGTAATGGAACTAGTTTGCTGTTTGTGACACTTAGCCCCTTAACTGCACCAATGTTTGTGGGCCATTTTCTGTCTGATTGTTTCTTAGATGACCGGTTTTTGAAATAGGTGACTGGGTGATTGAATATGAGTTTTCTATTGATACTGGATTAAGTTTTCTGAGCTGTCCTGATCAGGACACGGGTCCTAATATTACAGGTCCTGAAAACCCCTGTTTCATTGGATATGCTTGGGCGCATATTTAATGGGTCCGGGAAGCCCATTGACAATGGTCCTCCTATTTTGCCTGAGGCCTACCTGGATATATCCGGTAATTATTCACCTGTAAAAATAAGCTCTGAATTTTCTCTTTGTTGTTTTGGATTGATAGTGTGGGCATGGATGTTACTGTAGGCTGTTTACTTTAGGTACCACTTAGGTTCCCCAATAGTTATGACCATGTGATCCACCAAGAGGACTCCTGTATAAAAATTGGGAACTCGTGCTGAGCACATATCGCAAAAATCCAGCAAGACCCTCAATGCAACATTAGTCGCATATAAAAGCTACCTTCTATTTGAAGTCATAAGAGTTGGTGAGCTAGAGATGTCAGCTACCTTGTGGGCATGATCGCTGATGCCTTGATTTTGATAAAGAATAAAGTATTGAGGATTCACAATGTCAAATGTTTGCCTGCCCTCCAAAGTAGGATGAGACAGACAATATTAGGCTCGCTTATTCCGAGTAAACTATTATTAAGTTGAAGCAAGTGATTCATATATATGCTAGCGGGTATCTTTGTGAAACTGAATCCAATTTTCATGAATAATATTTCTTTCCAATAGAATATGAATCTTGCAATAGGTCTGTTGACTATGTGTTGATGCTATTTCAGGCAGTTCTATTAACCCAAGTGAGAGAACTTACCCAGAGGAGATGATTCAGACCGGAATTTCAACAATTGATGTCATGAACTCCATTGCTAGAGGGCAGAAAATTCCTCTGTTTTCGGCTGCTGGGCTTCCACACAATGAAATAGCAGCTCAAATCTGCCGACAGGCAGGCTTGGTTAAGCGATTGGAGAAGTCCGCTAATCTTTTGGAGGTAGCCATAAGGTTTCTATTAATTACGACATCTTGGGTTCGATTTTCTTTTTCGCTTAGGCAATAACTTTTTGCAGTCCTGATATTATAGCCAGGATTTTGCATGTGTCGGCACATCGAGACTCAATTTTCCTACTGAAAGTCTTCTTCTCTGCAGGATGTAGAAGAAGACAATTTTGCTATTGTATTTGCAGCTATGGGAGTAAACATGGAGACGGCTCAATTTTTCAAGCGTGATTTTGAGGAAAATGGATCGATGGAGAGAGTGATCTTGTTCCTTAATCTGGTATATATCTTTGTGTCGTAATGACATGCCATGGTGTAGTGGTTCCTGGCTCGATATGTCACTGTGTTGTGAATTTCTTTATCTATCTGGACTGCAGGCTAACGATCCCACAATCGAGAGAATCATTACTCCTCGAATTGCTCTTACAACAGCAGAATACTTGGCTTATGAATGTGGAAAGCACGTCCTTGTTATTCTTACTGACATGAGTTCTTATGCTGATGCTCTTCGTGAGGTATAACATGATACTTCGTACCATTACAGTTCCTAGCCGCAAATGCTGACTACATTTGCTAGATGCTGGGATTATGTCAGTCTCTACTAGCTACAATTATGTGATTCTTAGCGCTCGGAGAAGATTTCATGAGTCAAGAACGTGTTGTTTCTATTCTACAGGTGTCTGCTGCCCGAGAGGAAGTGCCTGGAAGGCGTGGTTATCCCGGTTATATGTATACTGATCTGGCGACAATCTATGAAAGAGCTGGACGAATTGAAGGAAGAAAAGGCTCAATCACTCAGATTCCCATTTTAACCATGCCTAATGATGGTAATGTTAGCTCTGAGCAATTTCATGTCATCTTCAGACATGAGCTCAAACACTCTGATTCCCGGGCATGCTAATGCTTTGCCTGACTCAAAATTTTCTTGAACAGATATTACGCATCCAACTCCAGATTTGACTGGTTACATCACAGAGGGTCAGATATACATCGACCGACAACTGCACAATCGACAGGTTTCAAAAGATTGTTGTCGAACTGTGCAAAACAAGAGATTAATTACTGTACTCCTTGGTGTGAATCAATGTGGGGAGGCTGCTACTATTTGAGTTGAAACGTGTTTGTTTGAATCTAATTTCTGCTGTTTTGGGTGACTTTTGACTCTTCTCTGGTCACATCTATTTGTATGACGTGTCTTTCTCTTTGGCAGATATACCCACCAATCAATGTCCTCCCATCTCTATCGCGATTGATGAAAGTAAGATACTTTTCTGATTAGCACTTTGTTTCTTAGGAATGGGAATTGTTTTCTAAGAATTGTGGAACCAGTTACTCATGTCTATCTTTCTTCCTTCTAATATCATAGAGTGCCATTGGTGAGGGAATGACCCGTAGGGATCATGCTGATGTGTCCAATCAGGTAAACCATGCAGCCTAAACCTTTTGATTCACTTCTTGCCGATTATGATCATTGTAAAATCTTCATAGCGTAACATTTTGTTATTCAGCTGTATGCGAACTATGCAATCGGTAAGGACGTCCAGGCCATGAAAGCCGTGGTGGGAGAAGAAGCACTTTCTTCGGAGGACCTGGTTTGCTTTCTACCTGTCCTCGGTTTTATTCATAATAACTACACTGAAGAAAGAATGCGAGAAACTGATCTAATATCCCTAATGTATTGGCAAAAGAGCAGTTTTATGCTTGATGTCATAGATCAAGCAAAACTGATGGTTTCAACTTCTCCTTTTAACAGCTGTACTTGGAGTTCCTAGACAAGTTCGAGAGGAAGTTTGTGACCCAGGGAGCGTACGACACACGCACCATCTTCCAGTCCCTCGACCTTGCTTGGACATTGCTCCGAATCTTCCCTCGCGAGCTCCTCCACCGCATCCCCGCCAAGACCCTCGACCAATACTACAGCCACAACGCACCTCACTGATGATCTCTTGTTATCACTTCATTGAGCCTCCATCTTTACCCTTTCCCGGTTGCAGTCCCGCAAACCCTTATCATTTGTTGAGGCATCACCATCCGCACCTTTTTGAGTTCCAATAAGGTCTTTGTCTCTCTGTCTCTTCGATGTCGAGTGTAACATGGGCGGTGCTTGTATCAGCTGGTAGGAGGGAAAATTCACATTGGAGATGATGTTAATTGTTGTGACGACTTCCTTATGGGCAATAACTATGGGGGGTGGGGGGTGTCACTGCATTATTATTATTACATCCTTAAGTATTATTACTACTTCATGTGATGTTTATGTTGTGATGAATCTTGCTTTTGATCTGAGGATACCAATACGCCAGATCATCCCAACTCATGGATCTCCGATGCATTAGCGACAGCATGTCCGGACAGGATGCAGACCCATCAAATTCTCTCACACTTTCATTAAACATCCAAAGACGATGAACTGGGGGCTTGCAAGGAAATGGATTGGGGATGTTAACCCATTCTATTAACTGATATGCACCAGGATATCTGTTTCCAAATCACACCGATAGAAGCACGTCAAAATGCATACCGAAGCAGGGTGCTGCTTTTGCCTTCTACTGCGACCTTTCGAGTTGGGTAAATCATTTAAGTAAGCTCTACAACTTCAATGGGGATATCCAGATTTCAACGGTGGGAACAAACATTAGCCCGCCTTTGAAGTTCTCGCCACAGGGGGAAGGACTACAGCATCCAAATCGCCAGGGTAAGGTGTCCACAAGCCCAAACCGCCACGAGACTCTCTCATGGCGCTGCCTTTGCCCTCCAGTTCCTTCAGGCTTTTCACCCACTCTATCTTCGAGGAATGCTCTCGGGTATGGGGATGGAGCACGAATATGGAGTTGTACTCACAGTTAGGGAACATGAAGAACTTGAACGAACCTTTCAGCCTGTACACCACATATCCAAAACTGAGCTGGTCTCTCGGCGTGAAGAGATCGACCTCGTTGAACCACAGGCATGAGAATAAGTTGTTCAGGGCAGTGTGCTCACGCACAATGATGGCTCCCTCTGGCACATCTGTATTACAAAGTTGAGTTGTAAATTCAGATTACATAAACAACCAAAGAAGAAATGGAATCTGCTCAGCATATTCATATTCTCAAGTGTCTTTTGCTAATCCAGAAAATATCATCTACTTGAATCTCCAGAAAAAGAAAGCATAGGAGAGATGAAGGAATGACACCACATTACTTATTCTACCCTAGGAAACTTCTACAAGCATTCTTGAATTGTACAATACATCCAACATTAACAAAAACAAGTAGACATATTTTAAGCAAAGAAAAAAATCAGAAAAATTAACTCATTCAGTCAGACAAGTAATGTAAATGAATGGAAATGGAAGCAGATAGCGTTATCGTTACCACTAGGATTCTCCTTTTTGAAGCTCCAAGGTTCCATCCCTTCATACTTGTATATTTTCATATGAAGATCAATAAGAGGTCGAGCATATCGTTTCCTGCGTTTGTTAGCATCAGCCTCCTCGTAAATGTTCTTATGGTGCTTGTGCTGGGCAATCGCAAATGTATGATTCCCCCTCCATAAATATCTACAGATGAATAATGCCGGTTGAATCAATGGTTAGGATGTCTAAGGTCTTAGAGTTGGTGAAATCAACCTGATGCTGTGATTGGGACCGTACCTCTCTAGCATCAGCAGAGGGTCCACAACCAGCTCCATTTTACCATCAATCCAGATACTGTACTGAGCTTGTGGAAACAATCTGTGCGTCAAAATCTTAGGAACTTTACCATTTCTCCTTGGTTCATCATAGGGGGAATGTCTTAAGAGGATAAGACGCCAAACACCCACCCATAGACCCCCAGCAGCATCCTTCCTTACAGTAACATTACTCTTTATGAAGTCAAGGGACACCTCATCCACCACCATAAGAAAACAGAAGAGCTCTTTGGACCGAGGGCTTATGTTTGATGGCTGATGAGGCACATCATACCCATCAAAAATGCCAGAGGCGACTACAAACTGACAATTCTTGACAAATCTGACATCTGCTGGATCCATCTCAGCACCACTATTCTTGATGAACCCACAATGCACCTGGAAAAGATTTATCATGTCAATAGCGTATCAAGTTACAAATACAAAACCCGCATTTAATGTGAGCATCACCACCATGTACAATGATACAAGAATATCAATACATTTTTCCCCCAGGGAATTCATGTTCGAGTTAAACCAAGAGATAGTTTCACCTCCATGGTTGAATTGAGCTCAAAACTTTTTTCTCTCTCAGACCAAGTTTCATGTCCTCCAAACAATGGGCTTGTGCTTTCAACCGAGTTGTCCTCCAAAACATAGGTAAGGTTCTTGACAATTTCATCCGGAGTTCTGCCCTTCGGAATAACAACTTGATCAGGGTCACTTGCAAGAGGAATGGGACAGCCTAATCGATGAGCAGAGATATCATAAAATTTTGGGTCTATGAGGAACTGGTGCTTCTGAATAGCAACATTATGGAGTCTTACGATGTGGTGCTGACACGATGCCCATTGTGTCCAAAATTTTGTTGACCTTGCTTTCTCTGTTACAAATTGCTGCATTTCATCCAAGTAGAATCCCATCAGCAGACAAAAAAGAATATATTCACCATATTCTTCTGCACTTGAAGAAACGAATAATTTCACTGTATTCTTCCAGAATTTTCTCATTTCATTAATGGGCGAGAAAACGAAAGAGGCTAGTTCTAGGATTTCTGAATTCACTAATGGTCACTACCTGAGAAGAAAGCAACTGAGGTTTGACAAGACCACACATGAAATAGTGAAGCGGAGACTACTAGTAACATCCAAATGATTCCAGCCACAAGAACAAGCCTAACAAAGCCCATCCTCCAAGCAGTTTTCGCTGGGTAATCATATGAAAGCCTCCCACTAGGAAAGAGGCCTTCCACATCACCTGCATTACGTGAAAGATAATTAATTCGCCACAAGCGTAATGCCGAACATTTCCCCCAAATAAACACACGATGGTGCCAGAAATAAATGTGGAAGACAAAAATGAAGCTTCCCAAATAATCAAATCTAAGGCATAAGCCAGCATTAGCAAACTCCCTACACAGCTGAAATTTCCACGTAAAGAAAGAAGATGTGAAATCACATTGGAAACCTTGTAAATGCCGCAGCAATGAAAATGTACAAAATTACTCAGAAAGCACCGTCATTATGCATCCATCACTTGGTAAACGGTTGTGCAAAAGGTCTAACACCAACTCACATTCCAGCCTACCTTAACAATAGCAGATACACAAAAACCCTGCAAAAATCACGGACAGGATCAAATCACAATGTCGGTATTGACTACTGCCGACGCACTTGCAAAACCTCAGCCGTTTCCTACGTGTGTAATCACACAACCAATGCTAACAAAATCAAATTACAGCCTCCGTGCAACAACGAGTAGTTCTTTCTCACCTTTAGAATTAAAGCTCTGTTCACCGCGATCGCCGCCGCGGCGATTCGGCCGCAACGAGACCGATCTCTGGATATCACCTTCCATTTCTTCCAAAACAAAAGATCCACACCTCAACAGAGAAACAAAAATCAGATAACTTCCTTCAATCACGAATCGAAGACAAGAAAGTACCGCCGAACTTTCTCCGACCCCAAGAAATCTAGATCTCCATCGCCGCCGGGGGAGCCTCCGGATCGGAGCGCTGCGAAGGTGCCCACGGATTGCGTTGCTGTTTCACTCGCCGCGACGGTGAACGTCTCGTCCAATAAAAGGTACTAATTACATAGTTAGTCCTAGTTTTAATATTTAGTTAAAAATAAGTCCCACTGTTCCGATTTACCACACACCAGTCCAATTATCGCAGCTTTTAACTCCCTTCCCGACGTTCACTCATCATTTCCAACGGTCTCACTTCCTCCGACCGCCGACGACGACGGCAACATGCTCTTCTCGTCGATGCTGCCGCCGTTGAGCCTGCCAGTGCCCGGCGTGGCCATATCCACCTCCATCCGATGCTCGTCTTCCTCTCCGACCTCCTCCTTGTCCCTAAGGACGCAGCAGTTTGACCTCAACACCTACTGGACGACCCTGATCGGCCAAATCAACGACAAGCTTGACGCCGCCATACCCGTTAATTACCCCGAGAGGATCTACGAGGCGATGCGATACTCTGTGCTCGCCAAAGGTGCCAAGCGCGCTCCCCCGGTTATGTGTGTCGCTGCCTGCGAGCTCTTCGGCGGCCACCGCGACGCCGCTTTCCCTACCGCCTGTGCCCTCGAGATGGTGAGACCATTCCCCTCCTGTTCCCGTGAATTTGGATCTGGTGATGTGATTTCTGGGACGATTGGGCTCTAACAGGATTAGTGATGCTCTAGAATGGTTGAATTTTGGATTGGAATTTGGTGATGCAGAGCACCTTGATTGTTTATCTGAATCGAAGGCCAGCTTCTTCTGTTATTAACTCCAGATGGTTCCCGAATTATCATGCATGCCATCGAATGACAGTAGCTAGTGAATGTCGAAGTGGATCATGCTAAGATTCAGCTCTGTTCTATCCTACGACTAGGACGTTGATTATGCATCCAGGAATCAATTATCTGCAGTATTTAAATTGTGTTGCGACTAGTGCCGAGTAGAGACGACTGGCTGTGATTTGATGATAGTATGTAGTATAGTTGATTTCTGGAATTGATCTGATTGCTAGTTGGAAATATGAAGAGTATTGTTTGATTCAGTGAGGTCAGGGTAGTTTTTCTTCAGTTTTTTTTTAGGATGAAAGATGAAGTCATGCTATACCCTTTGGTTCTGGACATGTGGCTTGGAAATGAGATTGCTGTTGGGATTTGGTTTCTGCCTTGTGAATTATTCTATTGCGACTCAGCTTTGAAGTGTTGAGGTTTTAAACTTTGTCCATAAGCGTAAATGTTATAATTCCATTCCTTTCCTGTTGGTTTTCTATTTTCAGGTCCCTAGCATTCAGTATTTGTTCAACTCAGTTCAGTGGTTTATGTTCAGTATTATTCTTTTGGCGCATTCTTCAATGGGTCGTAGATTTGTTTGTCGTTGTCACATTATCTGCTCTATGCTGATATAGGGGACTCTCCCTGACAGGAATTTGGTCAGCCTCCCCAACTTCTCTCTATACTCTATAGTGAGCCACATTTAAATTTCCTTCCATCTATCATGTGACTCCATTCAGCTACCAAGTACTCGCCTTAGGATGCTTAAGGAAGTGGATAAGGCTGAGATACAGTTCCTTGAATAGTCGCGGTAGTTTTCAAGCGCGAGAACCCGGTTCACTTAAGCTGACTCGTTTTATCATCAGTAGCAGTATCCGAGACAATGGTTACATAACCTGTAAAGAAGCGGCAGTGATATCTGTTTGATGAAAATGATTCTCTGATTGGTTAGGTTAGTCTTGTTGCAGTTCTTAATTTCAGTCATTGGCCGTTTACTGGACTTAGCCGGTCTGTAGCAGCCTTTTATGTGTTTGTTTGGATCCTAAGATTTGTTCTGATATTCCGTTTTCCAGTTGTTTCGTCTTTGGCCACCAGTAGATAGAAACCACATGCTTTTTCCTTGGATGAACTGTGACGTGTGTCAGCCGTTATCTGACAGGTTCATGCAGCGTCTCTCATTCATGACGACCTTCCCTGTATGGATGATGACCCTTCACGAAGAGGCCAACCATCAAACCACACAGTATATGGCGTTGACATGGCAATCCTGGCTGGTGATGCTCTCTTTCCTCTTGGATTTCGCCACATTGTCTCCCGGACCCCTACCGAGCTTGTCCCTGAGACCCGACTCCTGAGAGTGATCGCGGAGATTGCCCGTTCCGTTGGGTCCACTGGCATGGCTGCAGGACAGTTCCTGGATCTCGAAGGCGGATCCAACTCGATCGAGTTCGTCCAACAGAAGAAATTCGGCGAGATGGCCGAGTGCTCAGCTGTCTGCGGAGGGTTGCTTGCAGGAGCTGAAGATGATGAGATACGGAGGTTGAGGAGGTACGGTAGGGCTGTAGGCGTCCTGTATCAAGTGGTAGATGATATATTAGAGGAAAAGGCAGCAGATTCATCCGAAGGAACCGAAGAAGAGAGGAGCAGCAGAAAGAAAGGCAAGAGTTACGTGAGGTTTTATGGGATGGAGAAGGCAACTGAGATCGCTGAGGAGCTCCGGGGCAAAGCGAAGAAAGAACTCGACGGGTTTGAGAAGTACGGCGAGAGGGTCGTGCCCCTCTACAGTTTTGTGGATTATGCCGCGGGCAGGGGCTTCACCGTTGGGAGTTCGAGTTGACCGTTTTCTTCAAATCCCGGTTAACGTGGATGTTATGATAACGGGAGCCACTCGAGCCCGGGGATGTAACGGCATCTCTGAGGGAATGTATGTTTGTATGTTATGTCATGTTACGGAATTGCCGATTGACGGACGACTCGCGGCCGGGAAAAGGCTGTTTGCTCCAGAGTGCATATGATATGGAAGTAACAGTAATGGAAGTGTGTAAGAGTCAGATTTAGCATCGTTCTTCATGTTGCTTGAAAAGGTACATTAAAGAGAAGGGTTCAACGTTATGAAATAACATTGCATTTAAAAAACTAATAATAATAATAAATGGAAACGACCAACAAAGATATTGTGCTGTAATTGTGAAGCACATTATGGAGGAGAGAAATGAAAGGGGCTAAAAGGGAAGGACGACGTGGCGAGCAAAGATGACATCCCGTGACAGAATTTAAAGGAAGCCCCCCACGTTGTCCTCCTCCTCCTCCTCATTAGTTATTATCATGTGAACAAGTGGGGTTGTGGTGGAGGTGGCCAAGCAGCCTTTTTCGCTAAACATTTAAAATACATATATTTGTGTCCGCCCACACGAAAAAAGAAACAAATAAAAAAAAAAGGGTTAGCATTTGGGTCAAACACGCGTGGACTGTGATCGATTAGCCCCCCCGAAGCCGAGGCCCACCCACACACGCCTCGTCGTATCTCGACCACAAGAAACGAACACTCGTTATATGCCACCCTGCCCCCGTACAACATTAATAAGAAGACATCACGGGCGCCGGGGGGGTTGCGTCCCCTCCATTCAAACTGCAAAAAAAATAACCCACAAACATCATACACATTCGTCAATAATGACGTCAAAAATATTATACATAAATCGTTTCATTTTTTTATTTAAAATTATGCTTCTTCGATTCTGGCGAAGGCGTGTAGCAGTAGCACATTCTGTCGAGCAGCGAAAAACAAAAAAGGAAGAAAAATAAATAAATTCCAGTGGGATTAAAAATGGGGAACGCGGTTTCTCGGGGGGGCAACCAACAAAAAAAAAAAAGTAACTCCAAGACATACTCCTAATTAATAAAAGAGATTTTGTGGCTCTCTGTCTGATGGCGACATAGATCGAATCCCCCCCCCCTCCCACCCTACCTATTCCTTTTTAAACCCTCCTCGTGACCCTCTTCTTTCCCCTCTTTTAAATACATTTGCTAATATTTATGAGTATATTTTTTGAGGTGTGACTGATAGGAGGGGGGCGGGGGGGGGGGGGGGGGGGGGTAATTAGATTTCATCTTGCAAAGTGCTGGAAATAATCTCTCCATTATCGAAATTTACTAACAATTTCTTAAAAAAAAAATTACACAAACTGATGATGATGATGGTGGTGGTGGTAGTAATAGGTGGTGAGGGGAGGACAAATAGCTGACTGTGGCTAAGCTTTCTTGGCCGCCCTCTGCTCGATCCAGACAACTTCCTATGTTGTCCCTTAGTTCGGGACGGTCCAGGTCATGTCGTTCTGGAATATCCAGTGGCATACCTCTATGCGTCCCGGCGCCGAACCCAGTGCTAGGAACGCGCCGTGGGTTGGGCTCCACGCCGATGTGTCCACGTGACATATCGCCACCCCGTGGTTGATCCGGGACTTGCTCCGTGGTTCGAGGATGTCCGCTTCGTATACGCGGACCTTTGGCACCGAGTGGCAGTAGTACAGTAGGTAAGGGAAGAGGCTCTGGTGGCACGACACCGATTGAGTTACCCTTCCGCCGTCGATCCTCGTCACCCTCCCGATCATGACCTCCTTGCCCGATCCCTCCACGTTGTCCGTGGTCCTGACTACCGCTCCTTTCGATAGGACGGATGTGGCGAAATCCACCATGTCTTCAATGGACCCGACGCACCGCTTGGTTTCGCCAGCGGTCGGCGCACGCTCGCACTCCCCCAGGGCCTCAGCGATTATCCCTGCCAACACCGAGTTTTCGTCAGCGTGGAATATCTGTTTCAGCTCCGATATCTTGTTGGTCGCGAAGGGAAGTTTCGAGAGGATCGTCCTCGGCAGGAATGATCTCTGGGGCATCTTGTCCCTGATGTCGGGCATCTGCATGAGCGTGCCCTCCCTAAGGACCGACTCCCTGAAGAACTTCCCTGGTTCGACCCACCGGTTGGCTACCCTCCCCGCGCCACTCGCAAGACTACTCCCGACGGCTGCCAAGGTGGCATTGGTATATCCCGCGAACTTGATCCCACTGTTCCCTTTCGCGTACTCCTTGAAGGTGTTGTTTACTCCGTAGATCTTGAAACCGATGACGTCCCCCTTGGCTCCCTGGCCGTACCCAGTGAACTTGTCTGTCCCCTCATTGAACGACTTCCCGTAGTTCACGAAATCGACCTTCGCCGAAGCAGAGTTCTTGGCATAAGACTCGAACGAATCGTCGCCGACGTTTGCCTGGTCCCGGTAGCTGGAGAATTTGTCGACCGCCGCGTTTCCCCCGTCGCCATAGCTGCGGAAGTTGTTCTCCGGCACGTTTCCGTTGCCCCCATAGCTCGTAAAGTTGTCCGAGGCACCGTTCCCCCCCTCGCCGTAGTTCCCAAACGTCGACCCCACCACGTTGGAGTTGTCCCCATAACTGTTGAAATCGTTCGGTTCCCCGTTCCCACTCTTCCCATAACTAGCGAACTTCTGGTCGCCCGCATTGGCATCACTGGAGTAAGCCCCAAAGGACTGGGATCGGCCATTCCCTCCCGACCCGTAGCTGTTGAAGTTAAGTCCCGGGACATTGACCTCGTCGTCATAGTTATCGAATCGGCCCCTCCCGCCGGTGGCCCCGCTGCCATAACTGTTGAACTGCTGGCTGACCACATTGCCCCCGGGGGCATAATTTGCAAAACCCAGGTCACGGCCATTGGAGTCTCGCCCGTAACGACGGAAACTGTCGAACGGGACATTTTCCCCGTCGGAGTAATTCTTAAACGAGTCCCGTCCCCCGAGGCGGGAGGTCCCGTAATCGGTGAAGTTCCTGTCGACGTACTTGGCGAAGTTTGCGTCGCCGGCGCGGGAGTTTGGACGGGCAGCGAGGAGGTCAGGGAAGCAGAGGAGGCCGGCCGCGGAACAAAAGGAATGGAGGTGGGACGAGAGGGAGCCGCGGGAGGCGAGCTTGGAAAACGCGGCGGCATCAACAGCATTCAAGGGGGAGGCCTTAGAGAGGAGGAAGGGAGGGATGGGGAAGGAGTTGGTAACGCGATTGTTCCAGTGGCGGAGGAGAGACGCGGTGGGTGAGAACGGATTGGCATCGGCGGCGGCCTCGTAGGGGGACAGGGGAATGGAGATAACGAGGCATAGGAAGAGGAGTTGGGAGTAAGGAGGGATTGATTGGCGGTCCATCTTGTGGTTCATGTGACTTAGTAAACCTTTTGAGCAGTTGAGTTGGGTGCTTTGTTTTTATACCAAATGCAATTCTTTTCTGACACACACCCCATTTGTTTGCTGTATCTTCTTAAACTGTGAGCCACATTCAACACTCCCAGAACTAACCCCGCCCTTTGACATGTTTTTAATACTAATTAGTGTGAATTAATAATAATAATAGTAGCATAATTAAGTCATAAATCAGGATGAGGTATAGAAAGGAAAATATTGAGCACAAAGACAAATGAGTGTGTCAGACACTGAATCACATGGTGAACACTAACAACTTCACCTTTGGCCCCCTCACCTTGTCTCCCTTTCAGTTTTCTTTTCTCTCCTTTCGTAAACAATAATAAAATTCATTTTCATATCATTGACTTTATCCAACAAAACAAATATATTGATTTGTTGGAATAAAACAATGATAATGCATTTGGAGCTGATTTAAGATTGAAAATAATATGTAGATTAAAAAGAAAAGAAATCATTAATATCAGCAGGAATACAGGAAAAAAAAGTTATTAAAAAAATTAATTTTAATGAAACTGAATTTCAGAGGCATGAATTGGTAATTTCAGATGAATTTTTTAAAAATTTATGAAATTATATTTCAAAAATGGGTTTTTTAAAATAATATTTAGATTTTTTGCCTATATATATATAGAAATTGGGAGCATCATCTAAGTGGAAGAAAACACGCCACAACAAAGATCAAGATGTACTTTCTCTCTTCTTCTTTTTTATATATTAAATTAAAAACAATGCATATTGGATTTGAAAAGATTCTCTACTTTATTTAACCTACTTGTCATTGGGCCTTGTGAAATTCCTTTCTTCAGAGCATAATTTCGTCCCGACGGACCACAACAATGGGCCCAATACATATAATACTGATTCACTCATTGACAAATAAAGAAAATTTAATTTGACGTTTGTTAGTGTATGCTTATGATTATTAGTAGTATGAAGCGACTTCTTCTTGAGATACCACTTTGGCCAAATCATGCGGTATTTATGTGCAGTAGTCTCTGTTAACGCAAAAATCTCACGAGGAAATATCAGCGTACAAATTATCGTATTGAAAATATAGCGGGTTCAATCTCTAGTTACAGACAAAGCACGTGAGTCCTCTGATTCGATACTTGTAAGATATCCTAAATATAGATGGGCTGATGCTCTAGCGAATATCTGCTGGAGCTTCAGGGAGGTATGTTGATGAAGATGCTGGAGCTGCAGGGCTTGATCTTCAGAAATGGCGAAGATCTCCAAGGCTGTAGAAGCTGGATCTGGAGAATCTTTTGAGGATGGACGAAGAACACCAGGGCTGTTGTAGAAGCTTGATCTGGTGAGTCTTCTGAGGATGGGCGAAGAACACCAGGGCTGTTGTAGAAGCTTGATCTGGAGAGTCTTCTGAAGATGGCGAAGAACACCAGGGCTGTTGTAGAAGCTTGATCTGGAGAGTCTTCTGAAGATGGCGAAGAACACCAGGCTGCTGAAGCTTGAACTTGATCTTCAGGCTTGATCTCGATCTTCAGGCTCGATCTCGATCTTCAGACTTGATCTTGAACCTTGATCTTGGCAGCACTGCGTCGATCGGGTGAGGAAAAGATGCTCGAGAACTTCGCTATCGAAGGAGCTCTTCACTCTTGAAGTTGTGTCCCAAAGAGGGGGAGGGACTCCCTTTATATAGGAGTTGAGAAGTCCTTAAGTGTCATCTCCTTCCGATGTGGGACAAAGATGCATAGGCTTTAGTGGTCATATTGGACCAAACTTTGGATTGGGCCGAAATTTAAATGGGTCGGACCATGGATGGGCCGACATATGAATTGACTCATGGGCTAGACTAAAGCTTATTCAACCCAATATATGAATGGGTCGGGCTTATTTAACCCAAAATCATCTAATACCCTTGGACTTTATATAATTTTAAGTCCAAGTAGTAATCATATTAATTTCACACTAAATGAGTGTAAAATATTTTGTCATATCGGTCAATATAATATATGATTTCTTGAACCGAATAACATCATTTCGACATTAATAAAATTTTAATGTCTACAAATGCCCCCACTTTAATTCGTATCTCGTATGCGTATATGTTGCAAAGAGATTAGAATTAAAGTATATAGATGAAGTATGTACCCAAAGTATATATCATCAAGATATTGGATGTATAATTTTATTAACCAATATTGAGAATATTGTGAAAGATCATGATTGTGGGATATATATATAATAATCCCACTTCCGTGACAAAATCTTATTTGATTACTGGGACACATTTAGAATATATATGCAATATATTAGAGATTTGAATCTTTGGGAAAGAAATACTTATGCTCGTGCTTCTCTCCCCATCAAATATATATGATTCTCTTAAATCTTGGAGTAACCGAGAAAATCTTGCGAACACATTAGAAGATCTAATTTGATTTCCAATATCACGAGCAAGATTTGTCTTAGGTTAGATCTCAGAGATTGCATGAGACTTGAGAATTCCAATAATAGATTTTCTCACAATATTATAGAGAGAACGAAATATTTTCTCGTATCTCATATGATATCGCGTTCAATGACTATAAATAGAGGTAATCGGTCTTTCCGTCTCCCTCATTCAGCTACCACCGTTCGGCTTCACAGTGAGTGTAGATCCCCTTTGAGCTAAAGTAATGAATTATGTTTTATAATTCTCCCTTATTTATTTCCATGCATTACTTTATTTTCTTTGTCAGGTATTCGTCACAACCTCCATCGTGTAACAATTTTTTGGTTGATAATTGCTCCGCTTGCGTTTCATTTATGAGATTCACGAATTCTCCCGTCGGTTAGAATCTCGAATTTTTTTTTTTTTGGTTGGTGTCTTCCCTCGGAGCCCATCCCCGTTGAATTGCAAGCATCCTGGAACGTGAGGAGTCTTCGTCTCTTCCTTTTTCGTTTTCTTTTTAAAAAAATTGACCGAATGATTTTTCTTGTACAGGTTTGCAACAATTTCGCCAAACACATCCGCCCTTGTAGTTGCGGGGCCTTCTCGTCAATCTCGACACGAGGGACAATTTTCATTGATTTGGTTATTTCTCTTTACCATGACTTGTCGTCACCCTCTCATGATATTAATTTTTGTTAGACTTTGGAATCAAAAGAGCAAATCGTCAGGACTGTCCTTGCTAGGCTGTACGCTTCCGTTCTGATATATATATATATATATTATATATATACATATATTGTCCGCGTAGGTTCAATGATCCGTCTTCTTCTCACCATTTTGTTTTTGAATTCAGGATACGATCATATACTTCCCTCGTGAGAATTGTCCCCGTTATCCCGTTTTCCGTTTCTGCTATATCCGAGTGCACTCGTGCAATCAAGGTAATTAATTGCTCCATTTGTCGAGGGAATCGGCAACCTGAGAGTTTTCTTCCTTTGACAACTTTATTATCATTATTATTTACTTTTTTTTTTGTCTTCTGATGCGCTTCTAATCCCACTCGCAGGAAGGACCATCATCTTATCCGAATTAAATCTCTATCCTTATATACCTTGGTCGCAGTCACCTCCATCAAGGTTCGTATACTTTATCGTTATTTATTTATATAACTTGACAAAGTACTTTCTTCTAATGCATACAGATTACATCGGATATTCCCTCGGCCTTCCCCGTACACATGGGACCGTCGCCGGATATTCCCTCGGCCTTCCCCGTACAAATGGGACCGCCGCCGGATATTCCCTCGGCCTTCCCCGTACACATGGGACCGTCGCCGGATATTCCCTCGGCCTTCCCCGTACAAATGGAACCATCGCCGGATATTCCCTCGGCCTTCCCCGTACACATGGGACCGTCGCCGGATATTCCCTCGGCCTTCCCCGTACAAATGGAACCATCGCCGGATATTCCCTCGGCCTTCCCCGTACAAATGGGACCGTCGCCGGATATTCCCTCGGCCTTCCCCGTACACATGGGGCCGTCGCCGGAAATTCCCTCGGCCATCCCCGTACACATGGGACCGTCGCCGGATATTCGCTCGGCCTTCCCCGTACACATGGGACCGTCGCCGGGTATTCCCTCGGCCTTCCCCGTACACATGGGACCGTCGCCGGATATTCCCTCAACATTCCCCGTACACATGGGACCGTCGCCGGATATTCCCTCAACATTCCCCGTATAAATGGAATGCTTGCTTTACTCACAGATCCCTTTTCTTGTCAGGATTCGTTGGAGCCATTGATCATGGTTCATTTTATTAAGAAGGTCGTTTCGGGGCGCGAATACTTGTGTATTACTGAAAATGAAAACGACATTCGCAGCAAAGTGGAGTTAACAGTCCATCGTCCATTGATCGGCTTTTTTGCCCCAGCTTGCGATAAATTGGATGATGACCGTGATAACTTCAATCAATGGTCACAAAAAGTTTCCGAACCCTCTTTGTTAGATTTGTGGTCGCTGAGGTCACTCCCCCACTCGTGCATAGCAGAGCCGATACCTTCACGTTCTTTGGGGAGGAATGTCATTGCAGGAAAGTCTGAGTGGGTGCATACTCTTCGCTTCCGTGGTGAATTCGGTTTTATTCCGAAATATTGGGAATGGCTAGAAGACACAGTTTTTCGTACCGAAGAAGTTCTCAGGAAGGCCAACATACTTGACGCCATACTTTGTTCGCGCTATACCTATGACCGTAACTCTGATGTCATGCGGGCTTTTTGTGAAGCTTGGTGCCCGCAGTTTAATGTCCTTGAAACATCACGTGGAGCTTTTTCAATTTCTCTCTGGGATCTTTATAAGCTTGGCGGGCTACCTGTTTATGGCAGAATGTACGAAGAGACGATCCCTAGCTTGAAAGAACTCACCAGCTCAAACACTAGAAGCAGATATCTCCCGAAGAACTGTACATATCTATTTGCGGCGTTTTCTCGTCTTCTGGAACACAATACCGAGGATGACCGAAGCAGGTAGAAAAATAAAGATGTCCCTAGCAAGGGGGTACTTCATATATCATCTTGGATCGAGTTTTGGTTCAGGGGAGAAGAAAGATATATTAGGCCTCCCAGACGTGTGGCGAAGAAATCGACTCGTCCAAAGAAGTCTCATAATCCTATAGGGCCTATAGCCGATGCATCTCCTTGGAGCCACAAGGAAGCAGGAGCATTTGAGGATTTGGGGATTAATGAAGAAATGCGTTTGCAGACTTACCTTTCTGCCTTCATCGCTTGTTGGTTATGCGTATTTGTATTCCCGCGTGACGAGGCATACATACGTCCAGAAACATTCAAGGTGGCGAGCTTGATGGCGGCGGGAAAATGCTTTAGCCTTGCGGTACCTGTCTTGGCCATCATATACCGAGGACTTAATGAGATTGGCAGCTCTACTCTCGCCGGGGTTCATAAAGTTTGTATTCCAGTACACTACGTATACGGATGGTTAGCATTCTATTTTCAGACTCACTTTCCTGTTCCAAATGCTGTTGTGGGCCCTCGGATGATTGGTTATTCTGGCGAAGGTGGGGCGCGTTACTTCGATGCTCGCGCGGCTCGCAAACTTATTCATGATGGAGGGAACGTATATTGGTGCCATAACTTCTTCCATAGAAAGGGCGGTCTTTGGATTGAGGATTCTCCTGGCTTAGATGAAAATTCATTAAGCTTTTTCATAAGCATCCGCTCATGCTATTTGACATTAAGGCGAGGCAACTCCTTTATTGTGGAACCTTATCATCCTCCACACTTTAGCCGTCAGCTTGGGTTTTGCCAGGACATTCCACACATACTGCCACGCGACCTACGATCCTCCTCGTTAGATGAAGGGCATATATTATGGCGTCTCTCAGTGCGAAAAGAGACTAATTCTCGACTGTACGTGCCCAGTGCTCCCGTTTCCCACATTGATTTAGACACCTATTGTACGAAGAGGTACTCTAAATGGTGGAAAAAGAAGCACGATGATTTCCTCCAACAAGGGATAGAGGCACTAATTGCTGGGATACGCCATCCTCCACGTAAAGATGAGGATACTCGAGAGAAGCCAACCATGCCGGCCGGTAATACCCAAAAGAGGATGCCTTTACCACCTAAGACTGGTATCTATAAACACATATATCACTCTTTTTTTTTGTTTTACCTTGTTAACAAACATGCCTTGTTTTCATCAACAGTTGCACCCTCTGAAAAGTCACAAACTCCAGATGACAACAGACATTTTAAAAGGCAGAGGCGTTCAAAGCATGCATCTGAGAACCTTGATGTAGTCGAAAACATGCCAGACCACATCATGCCAGACCACATCATTCCAGCTGGCAATGAGTTGGTGAGTATCTCATATCATCTAAGCATATATTTTAGACGATTCGCGTCTTATTCCGGCTTTGTTTGCTATTGTAGCTCGCGAATGAGTTGGCCGATTTTATGGATGACAATGGTGAGCCTTCTGTATTAAGCCCACTTTGTCAGGAGCTTCTAAAGCCGCTTCACAAGGAAGAGCATGCCGTGGAGGAAGTGATCCAGCTTAAGAGAAACAACGGACCTTCTCATTTTGTTGATCTAGTCTCAACTACACCAGCCGTATCGTCTTTCTGCTTTGACTCTATAGCCTCACGAGCATATAAGAAGTTTGCGGCTAGTATTTGGGACGATATCAAGGAGAAGATTTCGAGGACCCCTTTCAGTAGAGGACATGTTATCGCAGAGGAAATTAAGGATGCGCTCAAACTCATCGATAAATGTGAGCATCTGGATCTGACTCCCATTCACTCTTTGATCAAGAAGTATACAGAGAACTCCATGCGATATTCAGACTTAGCAACTGTCACTAAAGGAGTGATGAGTGTCGCAAATCGTGATAAAGAGGTGGCGTTGATCAGAAGTTGTCTCGTTGAAGCCGAGGCTGAAGAGAAAGGTATCATAATGGAGAAGACCAACATAGAGAGCCAGCTTGTTGAAGATGAGATTCGGATTGAAGAACTCCAGCGACAACTATCTGAATGCATTAAAGCAAAGGCGGATCGAGAGGATGTTCTCAAGGAGGTCACAATAAAGGTTGATGATGCGGCTGCTAAGGTTGAGGGTTTGAAGGAATCCATGCTTGCCTTGGAGGGAGTCAACGTGGTTCACGACGAAGATCTTCAGTCTTTGGAAGAGCTTCGCGAGCTGATCGAGACCTCGCGCGAGGAGATTGCACAATTTACTCTGGAACCTTGAGCCCCTTTTTCTTTCTAGTTAACTTATGCTTCAAAATAGGACATCTCCTCCCCCTCTTCCAATGTAGGAATATCATTATTTTGAATAAAGACCATGATTTTTTTTTTTATTAAGCCGTTCACAGTTTATACTCGTGCGGGCCAGGAGTATTTTATTTAGCCGTTCACAGTTTATACTCGTGCGGGCCAGGAGTATTTTATTTTATTTTGTTTTATTGAGCCGTTCACAGTTTATACTCGTGCGGGCCAGGAGTATTACATTTTGTTTTTTTTTTATATGTCGTGCAGTTTAGGCTCGTGCGACATGGAGCATTGCTCTTCAGGCGTAGTATCGCTTCAGGAACTTCCCGTTGATTGGTCCGACGCGCACTCCATCTTGATCAACTATCTTATAAGCGCCCCCAGTGTATGCTTCTTGCACCACGTATGGGCCGTCCCACTTCGAGGTGAACTTGCTTCCAGTCTTGTGTGTTATGATTATAGGTCTTCTCACCGCAAGTACGAGATCACCAACTTGAAAGGAGCGATGACGAACTTTCTTGTTAAAGGACTTGGACATCCTCGCTTGGTAGCACTCGATTCGCTGTTGTGCTTCCAGACGCTTTTCATCCAGGGCTTCCAATTCTTGTAACCGTAGTCGCGCATTATCCTCTTGACAAAATCCCTCTTGTATAGCTATTCGCAGTGATGGTATTTGTCGTTCAAGTGGAAGGACCGCTTCAACACCGTAGACCAATGAGTATGGTGTCATTTGGGTCGCGGTTCTATATGTTGTTCGATACGCCCATAAAGCTTCTCCAACTCGCTCATGCCAATCTTTTCTGGCTTTATCAACCACCTTTTTGAGAAGGTTGCATAGCGTCTTATTGAACGCTTCTGCCAATCCATTTGCAGCCGCATAATACATGGAAGAGTTATATTGCTTGAAGCCGAATTGTTCGCAGAATTTATCCATGGCCTTATTAGAAAAGTTTCGGCCATTATCAGTGATGATATAGCGAGGAACACCATAACGGAAGATGATATTATTCTTGATGAAGGTGATCACCGTTTCTTTCTTCACCTCCCGAAAAGGTGCGGCTTCTGCCCATTTGGAGAAGTAGTCAGTTGCAGCCAGAATATATGAATGGCCCCCTGACGATTTAGGCGTGATGGGTCCTACAACATCTAGTCCCCATGCTTCAAATGGCCAAGATGCTACGGTCGGATGAAGTGGTTCAGGCGATTGGTGGATGAAGTTAGCATGAAACTGACAAGCTTGGCACCTTTTGGCATACTCCATGGAGTCCTTCACCATTGTTGGCCAGTAATAACCCATCCTCTTCAGTTGAAAGTGAAGTTTGGGGCCGGACTGATGGGCTCCGCATACTCCGGAATGCACTTCTTCTATTGCTTTGTTGGCTTCTTCTTCTCCAAGACACCGTAAGAATACTCCTTCAAATGATCGACGATAAAGAGTATTCTTGAAATATATGAATCGAGGTGCTCGTCTCCTAACATCTACCCTTTGTCGAGGATCATCAGGCAACTTTCCATGCTCAAGAAAGTCAATTAGTGGTTGTCTCCAGTCTTTGTCTTCCACATTATAGACAGAGATGATATTAACTTCCTCTTCCTCCTCATTAAAGGTTGGAGGATCCACCCAAGCCTGACATAGTCGGATACTAACTTGCTTGTCCACCGAAGTGAGTGAAGAAGCGAGGCTTGCCAAGGCATCTGCTTGTGCGTTTTCCTTTCTTGGTACATGACTTATTTTAAAATCCTGAAACCATCCCGCGAGCTTAACTGCATAGTCACGATATGGCAAAAGCTCTGGCTTGCGAACTTCGTATATAGATAAAAGTTGATTGATCACAAGCTTGGAGTCCCCATACACCCTTAAACTGTGTACTTTGTTATCCATGGCCATTTCTAACCCTAATATGAGGGCTTGATATTCAGCCATGTTGTTTGAGCATAATTGTGTAAGGGTGTATGCATATGGGATGATATCTCCATCAGATGTGACGAAGACAACTCCAGCTCCTGCACCTCTTTGGGTAGCCGATCCATCAAAAAACATCTTCCACGGACGGGGAGTGTCTACCAACATCACCTCTTCGTCGGGTAGTTCTTCAGAAATCTTCCAATTATCTGGTATAGGATGATCTGCTAAGAAATCCGCCAAGGCTTGCCCTTTCATAGCTTTTTGAGGCTCATACAAAATCTCGAACTCTTGGAGCATGAGTGCCCATTTCGCTAGACGACCAGATAGTACTGGCTTTGACATGATGTATTTGAGAGGATCTGCTCGTGATATAAGGCGAACAGAGTGCGCTTGTAAATAATGTCGCAACTTTTGTATAGCAAACATTAATGCGAGGCATGTTTTCTCAATTGGAGAGTAATTCAGCTCTGCACCAGTCAGGGTCCTACTCAAGTAGTATAGAGCGTTCTCCTTTCCGTCATCATTCTCTTGGGCTAACAAAACCCCCAATGAGGCTTCTTGTGCTGCTATATACAATATGAGTGATTTACCTTGGATTGGTGCACTTAAAACTGGCGGCTTTGATAACTATGCCTTTATACTAGTGAAGGCATTCTTACATGTTTCATCCCACTCAAAAGGGGTATCCTTTTTTAGTAGCCGATGGAACGGATGACATCGTCCCGCCAAATTCGATATAAATCTGCGGATATATGCAAGCTTCCCCTGAAGGCTCTTTAGCTCATGTATATTCCTCGGCTCTGGCATCTTCATTATCGCGTCTATCTTCGACTGGTCGATCTCTATGCCTCGATGCCGAACGATGAAGCCAAGAAATTTGCCTGAAGTGACTCCGAATGCGCACTTCATGGGGTTCATCTTCAGTTGGTATTTACGCAGTCTGTCAAATACTTTTCTCAAGTCATCAATATGATCATGCCTTCGTTTGGACTTGACAACCAAATCATCCACGTAACACTCTACGTTTTTGTGTAGCATATCATCAAAGATGCGTTGCATTGCTCTTTGATAAGTTGCTCCTGCATTCTTCAACCCAAAAGGCATCACCTTATAACAGTAGATTCCTTTTGGTGTACGAAAAGCTGTCATTTCTTCATCTTTCGGGTCCATTCGAATTTGATTATATCCCGACGATCCGTCCATAAAACTGAGGGCTTCATAGCCTGTGGTAGCGTCTACCATTATTTCAGTGATCGGAAGCGGAAAATCGTCCTTGGGACACGCATTATTGAGATCACGAAAATCAACGCAAACTCGGAGTTGACCGTTCTTTTTCTTGACGGGTACGATATTTGCGATCCATGTTGGGTACTTCACTTCCCGAATGAATCCAGCTTCGATAAGTTTATTGACTTCGACTTCTATCTGGGGAATCAACTCCGAACGAAAACGCCGTTGAGCTTGCTTTATGGGACGAACCCCATGCTTCACAGCTAACTTGTGAACTGCAATCTTTGGGTCGAGGCCGGGCATTTCTTTGTAGCTCCATGCAAAGACGTCTTTGTATTCCCCTAACAATTGGATATACAACTCCTCTTCTTCAGGGGTTAAACTCGCACTAAGGAAAGTAGGGCGGTGATCCCCTTCTTTTCCAAGGTCTACTTCCTTCAGTTCATCAATAGTAGACTTCTTCCCATCTTCGAATACTTCAGGAGCATCTTCCGCATCATCTTCTTTGTGAGATGCGTCTTCATCAGCCTCTGAAATCGTGACATGATAAGAAGCGACATCATCTTCCACGTTATCTTGAGATAACTCCTCATTGCCTTTTGTAGTTATCCATGTCTTCGTGGTCATTTTCAACACTTCTCCAGTGGTTACCTCCACAACAGTTCGACGCTTCATCCGGGAAGGAATTTTACTACGGAGATCATTTGTGTCTTCAATTATGATTGGAACGTCTTTCCTCTTGTCCACCCTCTTCCACACCATTCGACTTCTTGGAGTGTCGCCTAACCTTAATCGCGCAGGTCTCCTAGCATCAGTCCTTTCTTCTGGGGCACCAAGTCTATCAAATACCGACCTTCGCTCAGACGGGGCTCCAAGTCGATCAAATACCGAAGTTCTCGTCGATTCGGCTGTAGTTTTATCATCAGCCTCAATGTATTGAGTTGAAGCCTTCTTCATCTCTTTGACGGGCTTAGGAGTGACATATCCAAGACCAGATTTCGATTTCTGATTATCATTTCTTGAATTAGTTTCCTTTGAGGCATCCCCAAGTGTCTTTAAATCCTCAGTGTAGCCAGCTGCAGAGATTAGCCTGAACGCATTTGGATCAAATCCGTTGGTGCGCCTGTCAGGCAATGAATCTGGATAAATAATTGCCCCCTGTTTAGGTCTAACGAAACCCTTTAGTGGCGCATTCGTGGGGACCATTGTTGAGAGCTTTGTCACTGGCCAATTGAGTTCTTTCGGCTGCATCGCTTTTGCACTATCATTGTTCACGAAAGGCGGTTCTCCTGCTCTTCTGAATGCTCTGGGAATGTAGCGCAAAATTGGTTTGCTCTGCTTCGTCACATCTTTTGCTTGTATATTTTCAGGCATAAGATCAGCTGAAGTTTTCTCCTGTTGTATGGATGGTATATCCGCGCTTGATTCTTTTAGGGCATTCTTTACGATGGGCTTTAAGTTTGACGCCTCCACATGTATACTCTTGTTCAAGTAAAACTTGGCGTCGGCAAAGTATGACTCCTCCTCTGTGAAGGGTTTAGCATCCGCCCATACTGTACATGGAACTCCGTCCTTAATGAACTTGAAGCATTGATGAAGTGTTGATGCAATGATTCCATATTCGTGCATCCATGGCCGACCTAGCAGCATATTATAGGTTGTCCTTGAATCGATAACATAGAATGTTGTACAAGATTCCATGTCACCTATCGTGAGAGAAAGGCAAATTTTTCCGATGGCCCGTTCTCCGCCTTGGTTAAATCCCTGAATTATCAGCCGACTACTTGAGAGATCATCCACTCCCAAGCCAATATCCTTTAAAGTTTTCGATGAAATGATATTGACTGCGGAACCTGGGTCAATCAGGATGCGATTAACCTTTGTGCCGCATGTATATCCCGACACAAATAATGGTCGATTGTGTGACTTGTGACCCACGAGAAGATCTTCATCAGAAAACGTGATAATCGGACAATTCTCCTTCACCTTTTCGACTGTCATTGTTGTAGAACTTTCCGAGATGCCAACCTTTAGATTGGACTGCTCCTTTTCCATGTCAATATGGTGACAACTTCTGGACAAAGTCGCAAGCCTTTGAAATTTTTTAGGGAAGAAATCCCACACGGTGATTGGAGATGGCTTCTTCAAGGTTACTTCAACATCAGGCTTTCGCTTATCTACAACCTCCTTGAAGTTTGCCTTCATATTTCCTTTTTTAAAAACTCTTGCTCGAATAGGAGGTTTCTTCTCTTGAGGCTTCAAAGTCTTTCTTCGGTTCCTTCTACGTGTTACCAAAGTCCAACCTTCCTCATCATGAATCGCCTCATGGCCAATTGCACAGCTTGACATCTTAACGTCCTGACTATCATCCAGTTTCACTTTCGAACAAAGGAAAGCAGCCATCTCATCATAGCTAAACGACCCGAAAATAATATTGGATGCGTCTGATCTTGCTACGTCCACCAGATTCGAGGAAACCATCGACCCTAAGTCAATCTTGTTATCTCGGGCAAGTTCCATAACCTTCTCCTTGAAGACAAAACATTTTTCAATAGGATGGCCCAGAACACGATGATACTTGCAAAAGTTTGGATCTCCCGCTCGACTCGCTTGTTGTGGGCGTTTTGACGGGGGGAGTTCAATCATTTTAACAGACAAAAGAAAGTCGAATATATCCGCAACATCTGAATCTGGGAAAGGATATTGTTTATTCTGCCTCTCCTCCAGAGTCGGTCGCCTCTTCTCTGTCTGAGGAGTTGCTGGAGCATGGGTTGAAGTGCTTGATTGCCCTTTCTCCTTTGCATTCGGGACCTTGACGGGAACAACATCGGTGGCCAACACTTGTTTCTTGTTATCCTTGAAGGCAGGCTTGCCCCCAGTTCTATTAATTGGTCTCCCCGTTCCCTTGGATGGCTCAGGTACCGGAAGATCTCCCACACCAACTCCTACAAAACTCAACTCCATATCATGTGCTCTTGTAGCTAATTCCTCAAAAGACCGAGGTTTGATCCCTTGCAAGATATAGCGAATCCTCCAGAGCATTCCTTGAATGCACATGTCTATTGACGTCGCCTCAGATAAGCGATCCCTACAGTTTAGACTTAGGTTTCTCCATCGTTGTATATAATCAACGACCGGCTCGCCTTCCCATTGACGTGTGTTAGTGAGCTCTATCATGCTCACCACACGTCTCGTGCTATAAAAGCGGTTCAGGAATTCCCTTTCCAACTGCTCCCAACTGTCAATACTTCCTGGTTTTATGTCGATGTACCAGTCAAATGCATTTCCCTTCAAGGAGCGGACGAACTGTTTGACCATCAAGTCTCCATCTGTACCAGCATTGTTGCAAGTCTCGACAAAATGAGCAACATGTTGCCTTGGATTCCCCTTCCCATCAAATTGTTGGAAGTATGGGGGCTGATAACCCATTGGCATGCTCAAATTTTCGATTCTTTGGCTGTACGGCTTATTGTACGTCAAAGATGTTGCATACTTTCCTTCAAGTTCATCCTTTAGAGCCTCTTGTATTAGTTCTTTCATTGCTCTAGTTGAGACCGGAGCATCAGCAGAGGCAGATACAGGCTTTGGTGAATCATCCACATTCAGCACGTTCTTGCCTTTATCTTTGCGTATATGAGAACCTTCCTCATTAGATGTTCTTCTAGACTCTTTATTCTCGAGCCTGCTTATGACATACTCAAGTTGTTGATCCCTATCCATCATGGACTTCGTCATTGCCTCAACTGCTTTGGCAAGAGACGCAACTTGGTCTTCCAACGACGGGGTGTCAGCCATCATAACTGGCATGATTTCATCTAACTTTTCAGCTAAATCAACCTCACCAATGCTTCGAGACAGATTTAATGAAGAGTCCTCTGGTAAACTATCATGGAAGCTTGGCAGAGGAACTGGCGACATATTGCTCTTGTTCGTTGTTTTCTTTTCGGCAATCTCCTTGCAGGATGGAATAGATCGAAGAATGTCTTCTATCTCCTCCATTTGCTTGCGTGTTTTGGCCCTTGATTCAGCAAAGCTCCATTTTGGAGTGCAGTCTGATGAAGAATCCTCAAGAGAAGAGACACTTGATGAGCTGTTGCAGAAACTACCCAAATGAGCTCGTGATATGGAACTCTTGCTGAGAAGGCTTCTTTCGGTAACCTCCTTGTATGATGGAGATGACTTTGGAGAGATGGATCTTAGAATCTCTTCCGTCTCCTTATATATATCAGCAATCGGTCTAGTCTTGGTGAAGTTTCTGGAACCAGGCGATGAAGAGCCTTTAGACAAGTGAGAAGGGAAACCCACTAGCTGATTATTCACAGCATTGACGGAATTCTTCAGCATGATCATCTTTGAAGCCATCTGGATACTTAGACGTACAGAGATGAGAGGTAGAGATGGTCCCACTGGGCGTGCCAGAAATTTGTTAACGCAAAAATCTCACGAGGAAATATCAGCGTACAAATTATCGTATTGAAAATATAGCGGGTTCAATCTCTAGTTACAGACAAAGCACGTGAGTCCTCTGATTCGATACTTGTAAGATATCCTAAATATAGATGGGCTGATGCTCTAGCGAATATCTGCTGCAGCTCCAGCATCTTCATCAACATACCTCCCTGAAGCTCCAGCAGATATTCGCTAGAGCATCAGCCCATCTATATTTAGGATATCTTACAAGTATCGAATCAGAGGACTCACGTGCTTTGTCTGTAACTAGAGATTGAACCCGCTATATTTTCAATACGATAATTTGTACGCTGATATTTCCTCGTGAGATTTTTGCGTTAACTGTTAACGCAAAAATCTCACGAGGAAATATCAGCGTACAAATTATCGTATTGAAAATATAGCGGGTTCAATCTCTAGTTACAGACAAAGCACGTGAGTCCTCTGATTCGATACTTGTAAGATATCCTAAATATAGATGGGCTGATGCTCTAGCGAATATCTGCTGGAGCTTCAGGGAGGTATGTTGATGAAGATGCTGGAAATTTGTTAACGCAAAAATCTCACGAGGAAATATCAGCGTACAAATTATCGTATTGAAAATATAGCGGGTTCAATCTCTAGTTACAGACAAAGCACGTGAGTCCTCTGATTCGATACTTGTAAGATATCCTAAATATAGATGGGCTGATGCTCTAGCGAATATCTGCTGGAGCTTCAGGGAGGTATGTTGATGAAGATGCTGGAGCTGCAGGGCTTGATCTTCAGAAATGGCGAAGATCTCCAAGGCTGTAGAAGCTGGATCTGGAGAATCTTTTGAGGATGGACGAAGAACACCAGGGCTGTTGTAGAAGCTTGATCTGGTGAGTCTTCTGAGGATGGGCGAAGAACACCAGGGCTGTTGTAGAAGCTTGATCTGGAGAGTCTTCTGAAGATGGCGAAGAACACCAGGGCTGTTGTAGAAGCTTGATCTGGAGAGTCTTCTGAAGATGGCGAAGAACACCAGGCTGCTGAAGCTTGAACTTGATCTTCAGGCTTGATCTCGATCTTCAGGCTCGATCTCGATCTTCAGACTTGATCTTGAACCTTGATCTTGGCAGCACTGCGTCGATCGGGTGAGGAAAAGATGCTCGAGAACTTCGCTATCGAAGGAGCTCTTCACTCTTGAAGTTGTGTCCCAAAGAGGGGGAGGGACTCCCTTTATATAGGAGTTGAGAAGTCCTTAAGTGTCATCTCCTTCCGATGTGGGACAAAGATGCATAGGCTTTAGTGGTCATATTGGACCAAACTTTGGATTGGGCCGAAATTTAAATGGGTCGGACCATGGATGGGCCGACATATGAATTGACTCATGGGCTAGACTAAAGCTTATTCAACCCAATATATGAATGGGTCGGGCTTATTTAACCCAAAATCATCTAATACCCTTGGACTTTATATAATTTTAAGTCCAAGTAGTAATCATATTAATTTCACACTAAATGAGTGTAAAATATTTTGTCATATCGGTCAATATAATATATGATTTCTTGAACCGAATAACATCATTTCGACATTAATAAAATTTTAATGTCTACAGTCTCTCGTCATCGGCGAGGATATTTTCCGGCAACAAGTGGTGGATCCGCGTGCATGGTTCATGTGGAACAACTCGGTGGGGGAAGTCCGGTCCACGCACCCATCTTTCCCCGACCGACTCCGGCATCATCGGTGAAGTGGGGACCCTGGTGCAGGGGGGGTACCACCACATACATTAGGAGAGAGCAGTGGACCGCATGGCCGCCTCCTTATGCAGACACAGATTATCCCAAGGACGACGAGGGAGGAGGCACCCCGAAAACTCGGTTACGGTGAGGGCGCGCTCGGCATAGCCAATGAAATGAAACCCGATGAGTTTTCTTGTAGGATAGTTAGTTAACAGTGAGACGACAATGATCGTCACGATCTATGAGATTAATCTCGTGACCCACAAAGCTTGTCGGGAGGGAATACGTGAGAAAGAAATGGTGAGGTAAAAAAAAAAGAAAAAAGAAAGAAAGAAATCGACGGTGGTGATGGGCGATGTTGACACGAGGAAAAACTACATATAATGCCAGCCCCACGTATCACTTACATGAGTATGGGAGCAACCCACAAGTCACGGATCGGTACACTTATGAATCCCCTGAAATGGGAAAAGAAAGGAATGCGAGATATAGCTGTGAAGAAGTCCAATCAAGTTTGAAGGCAAACTTTGGTTTTAGTTTGCACTCTGCATTAATCATCACGGCCTTGGTTATTTGACACGTCGGTGCTAACAAAGTTCTATCACAACTTTTTTCTTACAACCATCATGCCTTGGGTCCGAATTTCAAAGGGAAAAAACAAATGGATGAAATACATGGGTCGAAAGTGTGATTTTATGTCAAGTATCGAGTCAGATTGGGGACCCAAGAAATGAAATTGGTTGGGCCCGCCGATGGACTTACCAATCTTTTCCTGTTTGAATTAGATAACGGAGTGAGTGATATAACATTAGATGTATGTTCACGAAACTGTTACCGTCAAAAATCAATCCTATAAATATGTTTGCCCCCCTCATCAAAGCAAGAGCACACGCCACCACTAAAACCATCAGACTGATTCCGGTTCGGTTTTCCGATCTCTCGTGCGAGGAGAATGGAGGATGCGAAGGTTGAAGTGAGCGACATCGGCGACGGGAAGCTGCTGGTGAGGCTTGAGTTCGAAAAGAGGCCGGGGTCGATACTACCCAACAAGGTGGCGGAGAAGCTCAAGACCTTGGCTGAGGTTGACGTCAGGATCGGCACCCGGCGAGGGAAGGTCACGGCCAATCTCGTACTCCAGGTTAAGACGGACGACAGATGAGAAAATTGATCTCCCGCTATATGCACTATATCTTGATGATAATCGGTCTAAATATGCTGTAATGTCACAGGGGAAGGACGGGGATAACATGCCCAACGCTGAGGAGTTCGCCGACTCCTTAAAGGAAGCTCTCGCGGAGTAGATGCGTGTATTATAAGTGTGCACGAACTTTTTGAAGTTCGCGTAGAAGCTTAAGACGTTATGCATTATGGCAATAAAATGTGTAATCCGCGCCTCGATCCCGGAACCAGTTTGTACAACTAGAGATGTTGGCCGTCGTGTTTGTGCAAGAACGCGCATATATTCCGTTGGGGATGACATTGGAAATCTCGAAGGAAATCATTGTATCTTGTCCTAGTTCCGGTACCTCCGTCGGCCGCCTCCCGGCTTTTGGATTGTCTTACGGATGCCTTCTAGAATGCAAAGCAGGCTGCGAAATACAGTTACTGCATCTCCCTCTTCATTCGAAGGCCCTACCTTCGTCTTATGCCTCTTACTATCCGCACCTAATCCAGTTGTAGGGCCCGTCGATACGTCCTCTCTGATTTGTCCCGAGCTCCTGCCGACACTTTTATCGCTAATATCTTCACTCCTTCTCGTCCGTTCTCTCCATGCAGTTACATGTCTGGTTGTTCGCCGCACCACTTTTGACCGGATGCCTGTCAGTAAGCATTTCGTCCGATTGAATCCTCGGCCGACATCGCTCCTGATCGCGTGTCGTATCCACGGGGAACATGCGAAAGTCCACTGCCGCCTCCTTTTCGACCTCTTTGGTCGTTTGGCTCCCGTTGGGTTGTTTTCCCACGACAGTCGAAGCTGTCGCCTCCTCCAACTACAAAGACTCGCCTCCCAACGAATGTAATCACCCCTTTTCTCTATCGATCCCCTCAGACAAACATGAAAAATGCCAATATTATCTCCGGCGAAGTAAATTTTCTGCCCGGAGATCCCAGGTGAAACAACACCATGAACAGAATGGCGGCCGCGGTTGCTATACAAATTCGGGGCAGATGCAGGAGTTTCGATTCTCGGCGAACTTCACTGGGAGCTATGCACGAGCTAATCCCGGACGACGCGAAAAGATTTGCCGTCTTTCAAGTGTAGAATGAGGAATCCGACGACTATTACTCAAATCATTTTCACCCGTTGATAATAAATATAATGAATACTTTTTAATGGAAATGGTATAAATATTAGAAAGAAATTGGTGTCGATGAATAATTATATATCCATAATATGAACATCGGTAAAATTCCTGATAAAAATTCGCGTCCTGATTTCGCTAGCAGTTTGTCGGACACTGGCTTTGGCGGCATTCCGTATTGAGTCCTTTTGAAGGTGGGATTCATCTCTATGGCGGCGGCGGCGGCGCCGACGCTGACGAGACCAAGGGTTAGTAGCTTCTCTAGGAGCACCCAGTTATCGGGTCTTTCGATTCCTCTCCCTCCGGGGATCAGAACCGGCCCTAATTCGACCGCCTTCGTGTCGTCCGGCATCCCCACGCTCGACGGTAAATGGCTGAAGGCTCTTTTCTGATGATCCGGAACAGGGTTTTTTTCCTTTTGGTAGGTTTTGCTGAAGCTTGGTTTTGATTGCTGTCTGCTTGTAGCGATTTTGGGAGGTGGGTATTGTCTGGGAAGTTTGGTTATGGTGATGGAAGACCCCGATGCACCTCACCACATGCTATTGTTGAGGAGCTTCATGTCTCAGGGTATTGTTCATGACCAGCCTCTTTTGTATGCTAGTCCTGCGGAGGAGCCCCGGAGGTTCTTGGGTACTTTGCCTAGTCCTGCTTGCTCGACGGCAGACAAATCTCCCCGCCGTGATCGAGAAGAGGTGCTTATTCAGCCCTGAGCATTTCGGGTGATTTGCTTTTGCGCTTCCCTTTGTTTTCTGTGTGATGTGCCCTTTTGGAAGTATCAGGATAAGGGATTGAGGATCGCTTGGCAGTATAAGAAGTACTTCGATGAAACTCATCAGAGTATTAGCAGCAGAAAAGGTACTTGCCTTGGGTTTTTTGCTTTCTGGCATAATTTTCTAAGGGACTAATACAGTTGAAGTGATCACCTGAAATATCTCCTTGAAGAAGCCAATGTGTATAGTAATGAACATAATCTCGTTGATCATTATACTGGATTAAAGTGGAGCCTTGATCATTTTTCTTGATTAAGCCGCACAGAGCATTTTTTTGTGGTGGTCTATGGAGAGATCTATGGGGCTCAATTTGCCTCCTTGACTATTTGTGTTCTAGGTGATCTCATAATGCTACAGTTGTGCAGATAATGAGATTGAGTACAGCAGTGACTTTGACCTGAGAAAGCCATTGCAACGGCAATTCATCTCGGGGCGTAAAATAGAGTGTATTAGCATTCTAAAGAATTCTGATCTTGCTGCTTTCCATGATCGTTGTGGCGTATTTTTAAATCAGCATGCAAGGTAACAAGCTTCTGTTTATCCTATGTGTTTTTAGTTTCTGTTAAGTGGCAGTGTCCTTGACATATGTGGCCCCGCCCTAATCTATACTCTCTGTCATTCATATTATATATTATGATATGGATATGTTCTCTTTTGTGCTGACCTTCTCTAGTTATTCCCCACAGAAAAGAAGGCAGCATTCTGGGTGCCTGTCGCATCTCAATCCAGTCCTTTTGTGCTCCACAATGTGAATATTTCAACCAAGTAAGTTGCAGTTACATCAAGCTGTTTTCTGAATTTTACAGTGTTCTTGTTGTCTTCCTTGGAAATGGATGCCGTGCATTTGAATCATGTGTCATGTTAATCCTTGAGATCATTTCGCCTGAAATATGATGTAAAAATCTGTCCTTTGGGTCAAGATAAAGTGTAGGAGACTTCAATTTGCCTCAATCTTTTCATGGGAAATTCCGTTCACGAGCTATGCATTTGAATTAGTGCGTTTCTTGGAATCTAGAATAGCTGTTTCTAAAGGACATTTCTTACAGGAATGGCAAGTGCTTTCATTCCTCAGATCTCTGAGAAGCATGGTCAAGTCGTCAAATTCTGTTGCTGTTCTAACCTTCTCACCGTCCCTCCTTCCGCCTTCATCTTTGAAACGATGGCAGCACTTGGCAGACATCTTGATCTCAGTCAGAGCAATCCCAGGTTATTTCTGGCTTCTTTCTGATGTTTTTGCTTCATACTTCCACTTCCCTTCATCAACCACTCCTCGTGTTAGCCGTGACGAGGAACTTTATACAGTTAATTGCTCTTGAAACATGCCTTTGGTGATATGTAAACTAAACATTGACTTAAAAGAATCAACCATTGACTGGCTGATAGGTCTTGATTAATGTAGATGACGACAAAGATATGGCGAAACTTCTTACTGGATACCAAGACATGGTTGGCCTCCTGAATATCCATAAAATAGCTCGTCCCAATGTTCAGGTACTGGATTCCTCAAGCATAAATTTATCCATCTCATCTCAGTAAGTTGAGTACAATTGGCAGTTGTATCTGTCTCTCCTCTACTTCAGTTTCTTCTGAAACTTCTAACATTTAAGGCGAGTAACATTCTTTATTCTCTGGATGGATTTTCAAGATTGCAATATTACAATTGTCAGTTATTTGCCTTGACGATAAGGAAGGCCTGAGTTGACCGGGTTATAAATCTAGCTAGAGCCTAAATTGCCTGCATGCTTAACTGCGGATTGTCCTTTTTATGTTGTTCCGTCGGTAGTCCCTTAATAGCATACTTTTCATTGTTTTTTTCTGCGGGCTGTCCTGGTTATGTTGTTCTGCTGGTAGTTCCTTAATAGCAAACTTTTCAAAACTCACTTGTTGCCTGACTTTTTTGACATAGGTGACATTTCAAATTCTATAACTTCTTTCAATTGTTTCCATTGCAGGTTCCGTTCATACTTGATGCGACGATGTTCTCGATGAAGTTGCAGAAGCGGAAATATTTGATTATGGAATGCTTAAATCAAGCCCCGGTTGATGGTTCTGGTGGATCTTCGTACGCCGCATCTGGAACTGGCAGTTGTTCCAGTGCATCTAAGACTGGACCCCTGGACTTTTAGCCAGAGGTATAAGCTGGAATAACCGAAATGAAGCAAATCAGAGGTGCTCTCCTTATCAAACAAGAGTTGGTTGCTGGAAATTGGGTCCGATCATGCTTGTGGTTCCTCACGTGATGTATCCTGTAGGAAAACCTAAAGTTCTCAAAACTGACTAGACAAATCTTACCATTGAGTTAGGGTCAGTACAGATTGGGTACTCGGGCATTTTCACCTAGAACTGCATTTGTTGCTGATATTTTAAGCTTTGGAGTTTCTTTATATCTTATACAGAGGTTGTGGATATGCAGTGCCCTCTGGGGCCATATATAATTTCGATCTAGATTTGTCCATGGTTTTGGATGTTTAATACCAAACACATGCCTACTTGATTTTCTTGGATATTGTTGAAGACACACATAGATCACCAACACAATTAGATAGATGCGTGGATTCATTTTGGCACGAGATAGGCAGTAGAGAAGGGTGGGGGGTGTCTGTAATTCCTTTGCATTTAGTTCTTCATGGGAAAGCCTGGATGACTGATTGAAGAATAGCAGGGATGGGTTTGATGGTGTGAGTTGAGAAACCAGCTTCTTTGAGCAGGTATTCCCACTCTCGTCTGGTCCTCTCCTTGCCTTCTTTAGTGTGAGCCATCATCACCATGTCAAGTGTCAGTCTCACACCCCTCAGCTCATCTCCCTCTCCCTCTTCTTCATCTTCTTCTATCACTGCCTCAACTATGATGACCTTGCCTTTGTCCTTTGGAACTGCATCGCTGCAGTTCTTCAGAATTCGGATACAGTCGTTGTCCGACCAATCATGGAGTACCCACTGTTTGAACAAAAGACAATTGTCATTGGTGGAAAAGTGGGCAAAATTGATATGCAGCCACTCCTTAGAAGATTTGTACTGGTGATTTGACATCATTACTAACCATAAGGAAAGCAGCATCTGCCTTGGGAACCTCCTCGAACATGTCCCCACCAATGTTGATCACCCTTTCCTGCCTAGGCGCGTCGGCCACCACGTGGGGAAGATCAAAGTTGATAGCCTTGATGGAAGGGATCATCCGTGTGACCTCCCCCATCGCCCTGCCATTACCTCCTCCCACGTCCACCACCGTCTTGACGTTGTCAAATAGCTCCGGCCATTTCTCGATCAGGGCGGGCACCAAAATCCTCGCGTGACACGCCAACCCCGCGTCAAGTATCCTACCCAACTCCCGATTCGACTCCATGTGTTCCCATACGTCCTCTCCATTGGCCTTCTCATATGGCATGTCCTCACCCCTCACACGTGCAGCCATCTTATGCCAAGGGGCCACCATTGCGGGGTGCGACTCGAAGAGGATAAACGGAGCAAGCGACCCTGGCCCATCTTTTAGGAGAAGCTTGGAGAGTGGGGTGAGAGAGTAGGCAGGGTCATTCCGATCATGAGATACGGACAATTTGAAGAACCCCCGGTTGGCCAGGAACCTCATGATGCGGAGGAGGGACGGAGCAGGCACTCCTAGGCCGAGCGCCAAGGAGAGCTGTGACAGCTTGATTGAATCTCCGCCGAGCGACATCATGACATCAGGGATCCCGAGCTCAATGGCACACTTGACGATGGCCGCATCGGCAAAGCCGAAGACATATTTCCATATGTCTGTCACTGCCGTGCTCGACTCAGACATTTTCGCGCCCATCTTTGCCTCATCTCCCATCTCTTTGTCTCTTAATTTCGACTGTATTTTTGGTTGCTTGGTTGTTGTTACGCTCAGCATTGCTACATATATAGAGTGGTAACCCGAACACTGGTGGATGGATCATTTGGAAAAGATCGCAATTGTCGCTGCTCCGGGCGACATACAAGATATTAGAACAGATGAAGGCGTAAGCTGATGCGACGTTGTGAGCTTAATAAGAAATTGTCGCCTATTGGATAGAAAGTCAAGAATTCTTCTAGATAATTGTCAATAACCACCTCAACTTTCTTGTTCTCATTTTATACTTTATAGTTAAAGTGAAATCTTTTTCTCCTTTCGTGAATATAAATTAATTTACCGAATCACGTAAATTTTTTATTATTATTATTTTTTTTTAAACTTCCGATCAATAACGAAATCCGATCCGACTCGCTTTCGAAGATTCCGTGCGTGAACACGTAACCCGAATTTCTTGAGATAGTACTAATTTCTGGAGGAAATTTTCTAGCGATTAGACGGACGTCAAGAAAAAAAGGAAGACGGGGAAGATGATGAAGCACCGAAAGAAGAGTCAAATCTATCATTTCCTAGTTACACTGACAATGATGTTGTCCTTGTTAGGTTTATGTAGAACAGGTAATAATTATTGGCGTTAAGTAACAAAACTCTTGGATTCGTGATTCACCAAAGACTGGATATGCATCATTAATATTCTTCTTTAACTTCTTTTATTGACATCATAATTTAAATTCCATTTAGATTTAATAGACGTACGAATATGATGCCATATTATCTAAGTATAGCTCGTTTTGGCTCGCGAGTCCAATAATGTTATAGGATAAATGTTAATAGCTTATTTATAAGTATATTTTCGAGCTAATCGAGTTGAGTTCGTGACTGTTTAATCGACTTCAAGTTACGCGTATATTCAAATCGAGTTCAAGTTGTCGAATCGGGTTTAAGCTCGGTTCGTATTCGAACTTGAACTTTCTATGATTGAACAGAGTCAAACTTGAGCTCGAATTCAAGCTCTGTATTAGTATTATCAAGCTGAATTCTAACCAAAAATAATTTAGTCTATACTCGGCTTGTTTTTACGTGATTCGAGGAGATCAACCACTCTCCATTTGATCTTTTACGTGGGTGCGATCTTGTCTATCTTTGTATACTTACGTGGCAACACGAGTGCATTAAATTTTTACCCGATTCAACAAGTCCAATTCGGATTTCATACAAAGAGAAATCCAATTTCTTACAATGTTTACATATCTTCAGTATTTTTTTTTGGGGGGGGGGGGGTTGGGGTTAATAAGACACACTCTGATTGCAAAATCCAACAAAAAATTACATCAATAGTTTCCTTTTTTTATTTCAAGCCCTTAAGGCTTAAAGAAACTAACCTTAATCCCAGTATCGATCACAACATAAAGCCCGGCAGCAATCAGGACGCCGCTAAGAGCCATCCCGGCCACGCCGAGCACCCAGTTGATCCACCACATCGGCCCATATACCCTGGGCCTCTTCATCTTCAGCCACATGAAGCACGGGTACGCGAACGTCACCGGCACCGCTATCCCCCCTATCAGCCCCGCCATGCTCCCCAGGAAGGGTATCGCCACCGCCACGAAGAAGCACCCGTACCCGAACATCGTCCTCAGCCACCACGGCAGCGGCCTCTTCAGCCTCAGCGTGAACTTCGACTCCATACGATTCCCTAACTTCGTGGCCGCAAAAGCTACGACTAAAATTTCGGTAGCTTAACTTACCAGCCAAGTATCGTGAAAGCAACAGGGAGGACTAGAGCTTGGATCCCGATCCCGGAGCAGAGAGCGTGGAAGGCCGCGTAGTACGCGTTACCGTTCCTCGACTCAGTGATCGGGAGTCACGCATCCTGGGGATCGAGCTTCGTCATGTTGATCGCCCTCCTTATGGGGCTGCCGAGGGGAGTAATAAACCTCGGGGTCAACGACATCCTCGGCGTCGAGATCTTTGGCGTAGAGATCCTGGGCGTCTTGGACTTGGTCGCGGGTTTCATCTCTTCACCGTTGGGCGTCGAAAGGAGGGGAGACCTAGACAGGGAAGGGGTGTGGTATTGGGTAGGAGGGGCAGACACGGGGGGAGGGGTGGGGTCGGCCGTCGTCCGGGAAGTCACCGGGGTCGAGCTCATCTCCACAGCATCGCCCATGTCGATGATGAGCTGTGGTTGATGTCTATGTCGGGGTGGTTCCGATTTCTCTTACAACATTGGACTTCCTCCCGAGTTTGATACGTTTATATATAGTGGGTTGGGTGGGGGGGGAGACATTTGCATGAAACTTTGGGGAACCGATGATATTGGACTCGGGGAAATTCGGTCTTCGGACAAAATTTAGTTATATTTTAAAGATGTTTGAAGAAAAAGAGTTGGATATCTTCTTTATCTAGAAAAAGAGCCCGAAATTCATCATAAACTTGTGAAGACACGCCAGGCATTGCTACAGCCAGGCATATATATATATATATATACACGATGACGTATGCTGATGCGACATTGGTAACTAACAAGAAATTGTCGCCTATTGGATAAGAATTCTACAAGATACTTGTCGAATCATAGATTGACACGTCATGCGCCATGTAAACCGAGCCAGTGGGGAGTATCATTTCCTACCCACTACACTGGCAGTTATGTTGTCCTTATTAGCTAGCTTTAAGTAGAACACTCGTTTATAAAATTATTAATTTATCGCATTTAAAAAAAAATTACAAAGATTTTTATCTGACAAATTATTGAAGAGGGAGGGGAGGGGGCGAGGATATACTACGGTGGTCCTGACACCTTGGGGAGAGTTGATATGAGATGAGGATGTTTGCTTTATTAGAGTCGCTTATAGATTTCTGTTTATTCTTCTTCTGGTGATGAATGTGATAGTATTCAAATCGAGTTTCTGTGAATGGTTATTATTCCGTCTAGTGTTGATTTATACCACTTATTGTGCAATCCGTATGTTACATAAAGAGCTTTCAAAGATTGCACGTTATGAATTGGTTAACGGTCTCATGCTTTCGTATGTGCATAGGGTGGGGCGTACTCGGCGATTTATCTCTGACCCCAAATGGAGACTATCTTTTTTAGTGTTGCAGAGAAAAGATGGAACGGAAAATACGTGGCACAAATTTACGAAACAAAGCTGTAGAGAATGCCACGGTAAAGGTATAGATTTGTCGCTTTCGCTGTTGACTGGTCAGCTACGGTCGAACTTTCTTACTAAACTTGAAAAAAATTTTGTAGGTCGTTTCAGTTGATATTATAGTTGTGAATTGGGGTATTATATTTAGAAATTAACTGTGAATTAACGTTCATTAAGAAACTAAACTCTACTCGAGGCGAGGAGGTGCTCATTTTCAACCAATGCCATCATATTTATGCCGTGACTCACCAAAAGCCTTTGACATGCATCGTTAATGATTTTATTTTCCTTCTTAATGTTTGATTTAGGAATTAATTATTTATAAAATATATATGTATTTACACAGAGAATTTACGTGTCCCAATTATCAAGCCCAAAGACATATAGAGTCTTTAGGCACGACTTTAAAAATTGCCCGCCAAGGAGCTCGAAACCCAAAAATCATCAGGACAACTCGAGACGCCCATGAAGTTCAGTGATCATAGAGCTCGAGACCAAGATTAAGAGTACCAAGACCCGACATAATTTACAAGATTAAGGATACGGCGAATATAATGCGTACCCCAAGTATCAGATCATCCTCCAAATAGACATAAAAACTTGGTTTCACTTTGACAAAAAGGCACGATCAATTCATAAATCCAATCCGGCAAATTTATCTAATAGCTTTTACTCTCCATTTCAGTACCCAGAAATCTCTTAAACAATGTCTAGAAACAGCGTCCGAAAACCTACCAGAGCAATCGTCGCCCTGTAGAATTCTTACCATTTTACTTGATTAACCTATTTTTGCCTTACGGTGATTTTTGCGTTTGCGGAGGTTTGAACCCAAACACCGTTATGATACTAACCATGTATAAACCTTACAATTTGACCTAAAAGCTTAAACTGTTAGATGATGCTTGATTTATGTTTACTTCGAGCGGCCGATAGGTCTTGGTTAATCCGGATGACGACAAAGACGTGACAAAACTTCTTACTAGATACCAAGACATGGCTGGCCTCCTGAATATCAACAAAGTAGCACGTCCCAATGTTCAGGTACTGGAATTCCTCAAGCATAAATTTATCCATCTCATCTCATCTCAGCAAGTTAAGTACAATTGGCAGTTGTATCCGTCTCTCCTCTACTTCAATTTCTTACTGAAACTTCTAAGATGAGCAACATTCTTCGTTCTCTGGATTGATTATCGAGATTGAAATATTACATCTGACAGTTATTTGCCTTGACTTTAAGGAAGGCCTGAGCAGACCGGGTAATAAGAGTCTGCGTGCTTGTTTTTACTGCAGGCTGTGCTGTTTATGTTGTTCTGCATGCTCGTGTTCTCAAGAACATATATGCAGTGCCCTCTGGGGCCATATATAATTTCGCTCGTCTGAGCGAAATAGATTTGTACGTTGTTTCAGATTTTTAATACAAGATGCATGACTATTTTATTCTCTTAGGTAGTGCTGAAGACATACGCAGATCACAAACACAATTAGATAGATGCGTGGATTTATTTAGGCACAAGTTTGGTGGTAGAGAAGGGGTGGTCTGTAATTCCTTTGCATTTAGTTCTTCATGGGAAAGCCTGGATAACTGAGTGAAGAATAGCAGGGATGGGGTTGATGGTGTGAGTTGAGAAACCAGCTTCTTTGAGCAGGTATTCCCACTCTCGTCTGGTCCTCTCCTTGCCTTCTTTAGTGTGAGACATCATCACCATGTCAAGTGTCAGTCTCACACCCCTCAGCCCATCTCCCTCTCCCTCTTCTTCATCTTCTTCTATCACTGCCTCAACTATGATGACCTTGCCTTTGTCCTTTGGAACTGCATCGCTGCAGTTCTTCAGGATTCGGATACAGTCGTTGTCCGACCAGTCATGGAGTACCCACTGTTTGAACAAAAGACAATTGTCATTGGTGGAAAAGTGGGCAAAATTGATATGCAGCAACTCCTTAGAAGATTTGTACTGGTAATTTGTTCCAAGGATTGCGCATTTTATTCACATGTTAGATGTAAGCAGTTTTAGTGCGTTAAGAGTGTTCGTTAGCATAAAACACATTATTACTAACCATAAGGAAAGCAGCATCTGCCTTGGGAACCTCCTTGAACATGTCCCCACCAGTGTTGATCACCCTTTCCTGCCTAGGCACCTCGGCCACCACGTGGGGAAGATCAAAGTTGATAGCCTTGATGGAAGGGATCATCCGCGTGACCTCCCCCATCGCGCTGCCATTACCTCCTCCCACGTCCACCACCGTCTTGACGTTGTCAAATAGCTCCGGCCATTTCTCGATCAGGGCGGGCACCAAAATCCTCGCGTGACACGCCAACCCCGCGTCAAGTATCCTACCCAACTCTCGATTCGACTCCATGTGTTCCCATATGTCCTCTCCATTGGCCTTCTCATATGGCATGTCCTCACCCCTCACACGTGCAGCCATGTTATGCCAAGGGGCCACCATTGCGGGGTGCGACTCGAAGAGGATTAACGGAGCAAGCGACCCTGGCCCATCTTTTAGTAGCAGCTTGGAGAGTGGGGTGAGTGAGTAGGCAGGGTCATTCCGATAATGAGACACGGATAATTTGAAGAACCCCCGGTTGGCCAGGAACCTCATGATGCGGAGGAGGGACGGAGCAGGCACTCCTAGGCCGAGCGCCAAGGAGAGCTGTGACAGCTTGATTGAATCTCCGCTGAGCGACATCATGACGTCAGGGATCCCGAGCTCAATGGCACACTTGACGATGGCCGCATCGGCAAAGCCGAAGACATATTTCCATATGTCTGTCACTGCCGTGCTAGACTCGTCACCAGACATTTTCGCACCCATCTTTGCCTCATCTCCCATCTCTTTGTCTCTTAATTCGACTGTATGTTTTGTTGCTTGGTTGTTGTTACGCTAAACATTGCCTACATATATAGAGTGGTAACCCGAACACTGGTGGATGGATCATTTGGAAACGATCGCAATTGTCGCTGCTCCCGGTGACATACGTGATATTAGAACAAATGATGGCGTAAGCTTATGCGAAGTTGTGAGCTTAATAAGAAATTGTCGCCTATTGAATAAAAAGTCGAGAATTCTTCTAGATAATTGTCAATAACTTATCATAGATTCACGTCACGCGCTACCTAAACCAAGTCGGTGGGAGTTTTACTTTCTTGCAAACACGGTACTCAACCTAAGTTTATATTTTATAATCTTCTTCGTCCGTGGATGTAAGTGGATTCACCGAATCATTTAAATTTTTTATTTTTTTATTTTTTATTAACTTTTAATCGAGAATCGAATCCAATTCGACTCGCTTTCGAGGACTTTTCGTACACGAACAAGTAACGAGAATTTCTTGAGATAGTACTAATTTCTGGAGGAATTTTCTCGCGATTATACGGAAATCAAGAAAAAAACGAAGATGGGGAAGCTGATGAAGCCCCGAAAGAAGAGTCAAATCTATTATTTCCTAGCCACACTGACAATTATGTTGTCCTTGTTAGGTTTATGTAGAATAGGTAATATTTATTGGCGTTAAGTAACAAAACTCTAGGATTCGTGATTCACCAAAGACTTGATATGCATCATTAATATTTTTTCTCGAAAAGGATTTTAATATTTAAACTGTACATTACTCTTTCTTCTTTAACTTCTTTTATTGACATCATAATTTAAATTCTATTTAGGTTTAATAGACGTACGAATATGATGCCACATTATCTAAGTATAGCTCGTTTTGGCTCGCGAGTCCTATAATGTTATAGTATAAATGTTAATAGCTTATTTATAAATATGTTTTCTAGCTAATCAAGTCGAGTTCGTGACTGTTTAATCGACTTCAAGCTACGTGTATTCAAATCAAGCTCCTCCCACGTCCACCACCGTCTTGACGTTGTCAAATAGCTCCGACCATTTCTCGATCAGGGCGGGCACCAAAATCCCCGCGTAACATGCCAACCACGCATAAAGTATCGTACCCTACTCCCGATTCGACTCCAAGTGTTCCCATAGGTCATCTCCATTGGCCTTCTCATATGGCATGTCCTCAGCCCTCTCGTGTGCGGCCATGTTATGCCACAGGGCCAACATCGCGGGGTGTGATTTGAAGAGGATAAATGGAGCAAGCGACCCTGGCCCATCTTTTATAAGCAGCTTGGAGAGTGGGGTCAGAGAGTAGGCAGGGTCACTCCGATCATGAGACACGGACAATTTGAAGAACCCCCGGCTGGCCAGGAACCTCATGATGCGGAGGAGGGACGGAGCAGGCACGCCTAGGCCGAGCGCCAAGGAGAGCTGCGACAGCTTGGTTGAATCTCCGCCGAGCGACATCATGACATCGGGGATCCCGAGCTCAATCGCACACTTGACGATGGCCGCATCGGCAAAGCCGAAGACGTATTTCCATCCATATGTAATCACTGCCGTGCTCGACTCTTTCGATCCCATCTCTTTGTCTCTTAATTTCGACTGTATGTTTTGGTGCTTGTACGCCAAGCATTGCTACATCCATACATATATATATATATACACAGACGATGACGTATGCTGAGGCGACATTGGTAACTAACAAGAAATTGTCGCCTATTGGATAAGAACTCTACTAGATACTTGTCGAATCATAGATTGACACGTCACGCGCCATGTAAACCGAGCCAGTGGGGAGTATCATTTCCTACCCACTACAATGGCAGTTATGTTGTCCTTATTAGCTAGCTTTAAGTAGAACACTCGTTTGTAAAATTATTAATTTATCGCATTTAAAAAAAATTACAAAGATTTTTATCTGGCAAATTATTGAAGAGGGAGGGAGGGGGCGAGGATATACTATGGTGGTCCTGACACTTTGGGGAGAGTTGATATGAGATGAGGATGTTTGCTTTATTAGAGTCGCTTATAGATTTCTGTTTATTCTTCTTCTGGTGATGAATGTGATAGTATTCAAATCGAGTTTCTGTGAATGATTATTATTCCGTCTAGTGTTGATTTATACCACTTATTGTGCAATCCGTATGTTGCATAAAGAGCTTTCAAAGATTGCACGTTAGGAATTGGTTAGCAGTCTCATGCTTTCGTATGTGCATAGGGTGGGGCGTACTCGGCGATTTATCGCTGACCCCAAATGGGGACTATCTTTTTTAGTGTTGCAGAGGAAAGATGGAACGGAAAACACGTGGCACAAATTTACGAAACAAAGCTGTAGAGAATGCCACGGTAAAGGTATAGATTTGTCGCTTTCGCTGTTGACTGGTCAGCTACGACCGAACTTTCTTACTAAACTTAAAAAAATTTTGTAGGTCGTTTCAGTTGATAATATAGTTGTGAATTGGGGTATTATATTTAAAAATTAACTGTGAATTAACGTTCATTAAGAAACTAAACTCTACTCGAGGCGAGGAGGTGCTCATTTTCAGCCAATGCCATCATATTTATGCCGTGACTCACCAAAAGCCTTTGACATGCATCGTCAATGATTTTATTTCCTTTCTTAATGTTTGATTTAGGAATTAATTATTTATAAAATATATATGTATTTACACAGAGAATTTACGTGTCCCAATTATCAAGCCCAAAGACATATAGAGTCTTTAGGCACGACTTTAAAAAGTGCCCGCCAAGGAGCTCGAAACCCAAAAATCATCAGGACAACTCGAGACGCCCATGAAGTTCAGTGATCATAGAGCTCGAGACCAAGATTAAGAGTACCAAGACCCGACATAATTTACAAGATGAAGGATACGGCGAATATAATGCGTACCCCAAGTATCAGATCATCCTCCAAATAGACATAAAAACTTGGTTTCACTTTGACAAAAAGTCACGATCAATTCATAAATCCAATCCGGCAAATTTATCTAATAGCTTTTACTCTCCATTTCAGTACCCAGAAATCTCTTAAACAATGTCTAGAAACAGCGTCCGAAAACCTACCAGAGCAATCGTCGCCCTGTAGAATTCTTACCATTTTACTTGATTAACCTATTTTTGCCTTACGGTGATTTTTGCGTTTGCGGAGGTTTGAACCCAAACACCGTTATGATACTAACCATGTATAAACCTTACAATTTGACCTAAAAGCTTAAACTGTTAGATGATGCTTGATTTATGTTTACTTCGAGCGGCCGATAGGTCTCGGTTAATCCGGATGACGACAAAGACGTGACAAAACTTCTTACTAGATACCAAGACATGGCTGGCCTCCTGAATATCAACAAAATAGCACGTCCCAATGTTCAGGTACTGGAATTCCTCAAGCATAAATTTATCCATCTCATCTCATCTCAGCAAGTTAAGTACAATTGGCAGTTGTATCCGTCTCTCCTCTACTTCAATTTCTTACTGAAACTTCTAAGATGAGCAACATTCTTCGTTCTCTGGATTGATTATCGAGATTGAAATATTACATCTGACAGTCATTGGCCTTGACTTTAAGGAAGGCCTGAGCAGACCGGGTAATAAGAGTCTGCGTGCTTGTTTTTACTGCAGGCTGTGCTGTTTATGTTGTTCTGCATGCTCGTGTTCTCAAGAACATATATGCAGTGCCCTCTGGGGCCATATATAATTTCGCTCGTCTGAGCGAAATAGATTTGTACGTTGTTTCAGTTTTTAATACAAGATGCATGACTTTTTTATTCTCTTAGGTAGTGCTGAAGACATACGCAGATCACAAACACAATTAGATAGATGCGTGGATTTATTTAGGCACAAGTTTGGTGGTAGAGAAGGGGTGGGAGTGGGATGGTCTGTAATTCCTTTGCATTTAGTTCTTCATGGGAAAACCTGGATAACTGAGTGAAGAATAGCAGGGATGGGGTTGATGGTGTGAGTTGAGAAACCAGCTTCTTTGAGCAGGTATTCCCACTCTCGTCTGGTCCTCTCCTTGCCTTCTTTAGTGTGAGCCATCATCGCCATGTCAAGTGTCAGTCTCACACCCCTCAGCCCATCTCCCTGTCCCTCTTCTTCATCTTCTTCTATCACTGCCTCAACTATGATGACCTTGCCTTTGTCCTTTGGAACTGCATCGCTGCAGTTCCTCAGGATTCGGATACAGTCGTTGTCCGACCAGTCATGGAGTACCCACTGTTTGAACAAAAGACAATTGTCATTGGTGGAAAAGTGGGTAAAATTGATATGCAGCAACTCCTTAGAAGATTTGTACTGGTAATTTGTTCCAGGGATTGCGCATTTTATTCACATGTTAGATGTAAGCAGTTTTAGTGCGTTAAGAGTGTTCGTTAGCATAAAACACATTATTACTAACCATAAGGAAAGCAGCATCTGCCTTGGGAACCTCCTCGAACATGTCCCCACCAATGTTGATCACCCTTTCCTGCCTAGGCGCGTCGGCCACCACGTGGGGAAGATCAAAGGTGATAGCCTTGATGGAAGGGATCATCCGCGTGACCTCCCCATCGCGCTGCCATTACCTCCTCCCACGTCCACCACCGTCTTGACGTTGTCAAATAGCTCCGGCCATTTCTCGATCAGGGCGGGCACCAAAATCCTCGCGTGACACGCCAACCCCGCGTCAAGTATCCTACCCAACTCCCGATTCGACTCCATGTTTTCCCATATGTCCTCTCCATTGGCCTTCTCATATGGCATGTCCTCACCCCTCACACGTGCAGCCATGTTATGCCAAGGGGCCACCATTGCGGGGTGCGACTGGAAGAGGATAAACGGAGCAAGCGACCCTGGCCCATCTTTTAGGAGCAGCTTGGAAAGTGGGGTGAGAGAGTAGGCAGGGTCAGTCCGATCATGAGACAAGGAAAATTTGAAGAACCCCCGGTTGGCCAGGAACCTCATGATGCGGAGGAGGGAGGGAGCAGGTACTCCTAGGCCGAGCGCCAAGGAGAGCTGTGACAGCTTGATTGAATCTCCGCCGAGCGACATCATGACGTCAGGGATCCCGAGCTCAATGGCACACTTGACGATGGCCGCATCGGTAAAGCCGAAGACATGTTTCCATATGTCTGTCACTGCCGTGCTCGACTCAGACATTTTCGCGCCCATCTTTGCCTCATCTTCCATCTCTTTGTCTCTTAATTTCGACTGTATGTTTTGTTGCTTGGTTGTTGTTACCCTAAGCATTGCCTACATATATATAGTGGTAACCCGAACACTGGTGGATGGATCATTTGAAAACGATCGCAATTGTCTCTGCTCCCGGTGACATACGTGATATTAGAACAGATGATGGCGTAAGCTTATGCGAAGTTGTGAGCTTAATAAGAAATTGTCGCCTATTGCATAAAAAGTCAAGAATTCTTCTAGATAATTGTCAATAACTACCTAAGTTTACTTTCTTGTTCTCAGTTTGTACTTTATAGTTAAAGTGAAATCTTCTTCTCCTTTCAAGGATATAGATAGATTTACCGAATCATGTAAATTTTTTATCATTTTTTTTTTTGTAGGTCGTTTCAGTTGGTATTATAAGTGCGAATTGAGGTATTATATTTAGAAATTAACTGTGAATTAACGTTCATTAAAAAACTAAACTCTACTCGAGGCGAGGAGAAGCTCATTTTCAACCAATGCCATCATATTTATGCCGTGACTCACCAAAAGCCTTTGACATGCGTCGTTAATGATTTTATTTTCCTTCTTAATGTTTGATTTAGGAATTAATTATTTATAAAATATATATATGTATTTACACAGAGAATTTACGTGTCCCAATTATCAAGCCCAAAGACATATAGAGTCTTTAGGCACGACTTTAAAAATTGCCCGCCAAGGAGCTCGAAACCCAAAAATCATCGGGACAACTCGAGACGCCCATGAAGTTTAGCGATCATAGAGCTCGAGACCAAGATTAAGAGTACCAAGGCCCGACATAATTTACAAGATTAAGGATACGGCGAATATAATGCGTACCCCAAGTATCAGATCATCCTCCAAATAGACATAAAAACTTGGTTTCACTTTGACGAAAAGGCACGATCAATTCATAAATCCAATCCCGCAAATTTATCTAATAGCTTTTACTCTCCATTTCAGTACCCAGAAATCTCTTAAACAATGTCTAGAAACAGCTTCCGAAAACCTAGCACGCGCAATCGTCGACCCGTAGAATTCTTACCATTTGACTTGATTAACCTATTTTTGCCTTATGGTGATTTTTGCGTTTGCGGAGGTTTGAACCCAAACACCGTTATGATACTAACTATGTATAAACCTTACAATTTGACCTAAAAGCTTAAACCGTTAGATGATGCTTGATTTATGTTTACTTCGAGCGGCCGATAGGTCTTGGTTAATCCGGATGACGACAAAGACGTGACAAAACTTCTTACTAGATACCAAGACATGGCTGGCCTCCTGAATATCAATAAAATAGCACGACCCAATGTTCAGGTACTGGAATTCCTCAAGCATAAATTTATCCATCTCATCTCATCTCAGCAAGTTAAGTACAATTGGCAGTTGTATCCGTCTCTCCTCTACTTCAATTTCTTACTGAAACTTCTAAGATGAGCAACATTCTTCGTTCTCTGGATTGATTATAGAGATTGAAATATTACATCTGACAGTTATTTGCCTTGACTTTAAGGAAGGCCTGAGCAGACCGGGTAATAAGAGTCTGCGTGCTTGTTTTTACTGCAGGCTGTGTTCAAAGCCGAAGACATATTTCCATATGTCTGTCACTGCCGTGCTCGACTCAGACATTTTCGCGCCCATCTTTGCCTCATCTCCCATCTCTTTGTCTCTTAATTTCGACTGTATGTTTTGTTGCTTGGTTGTTGTTACGCTAAGCATTGCTACATATATATAGTTGTAACCCGAACACTGGTGGATGGATCATTTGAAAACGATCGCAATTGTCTCTGCTCCCGGTGACGTACGTGATATTAGAACAGATGATGGCGTAAGCTTATCCGAAGTTGTGAGCTTGAAATCTTTTTCCTCGTGGATATAAATTAATTCATCGAATTACGTAAATTTTTTATCTTTTTATTTTTTTTTACTTTCGATAAAAACGGAATCCGATCCGACTCGCTTTCGAGGATTTCGAACACGTAACGAGAATTTCTTGAAATGGTACCAATTTCTGGAGGAAATTTTCTCGCGATTAGACGGAAGGCAAGAAAAAAACGAAGATGGGGAAGATGATGAAGCGCCGAATGAAGAGTCAAATCTATCATTTTCCTAGCTACACTGACAATTGTGTTGTCCTTGTTAGCTTTTTGTAGAACAGCTAATATTTATTTGCGTTAAGTAACAAAACTCTAGGATTCGTGATTCATCAAAGACTTGATATGCATCATTAATATTTTTTCTAGAAAAGCATTTTAGTATTTAAACCGTACATTACTCTTTCTTCTTTAACTTCTTTTATTGACATCATAATTTAAATTCCATTTAGGTTTAATAGACGTACGAATTTGATGCCACATTATCTAAGTATAGCTCATTTTGGCTCGCAGAGTCCTATAATGTTATAGGATAAATGTTAATAGCTTATTTATAAGTATGTTTTTGAGCTAATCGAGTCAAGTTCGTAACTGTTTAATCGACTTCAAGCCACGTATGTATTCAAATCGAGTTCAAATTGTCGAGTCGGGTTTAAGCTCGGTTCGTATTCGAACTTGAACATTCTATGATTGAACAGAGTCTAACTTGAGCTCGAATTCAAACTATGTAGTAGTATTATCAAGCCGAGTTCGAACAAATAATAATTTAGTCTATACTCGGCTTGTTTTTACGTGATTCGAGGAGATCAACCACTCTCCATTTGATCTTTTACGTGGGTGCGATCGTGTCTATCTTTGTATAGTTACGTGGCAACACGAGTGCGATAAATTTTTACCCGATTCAACAAGTCCATTTCGGATTTCATACAAAGAGAAATCCAATTTCTTACAACGTTTAGATATCTTCAGTATTTTTTTTGGGGGGGGGGTTAATAAGACACACTCTGCTTGCAAAGTCCAACAAAAAATTACATCAATAGTTTCCTTTTTTTTCTTTCAAGCCCTTAAGGCTTAAAGAAACTAACCTTAATCCCAGTATCGATCACAACATAAAGCCCGGCAGCAATCAGGACGCCGCTAAGAGCCATCCCGGCCACGCCGAGCACCCAGTTGATCCACCACATCGGCCCATATACCCTGGGCCTCTTCATCTTCAGCCACATGAAGCACGGGTACGCGAACGTCACCGGCACCGCTATCCCCCCTATCAGCCCCGCCATGCTCCCCAGGAAGGGTATCGCCACTGCCACAAAGAAGCACCCGTAGCCGAACATCGCCCTCAGGATCGCCCTCAGCCACCACGGCAGCGGCCTCTTCAGCCTCAGCGTGAACTTCGACTCCATGTCGTCGAACATTGGCATCCCGTATATCTGGAATGAGCTCACCGCATTAACTATCACGAGGAATGCCGTTAGCCCCAGCACCGACTTGGCCGTGTCCTGGCTGTGGAACTCGTACAGGGCCGTGAGCATCCCGCCGTTCTCTGGTATCTGATCGATGAGTCACCCAAAATTTCAAGACATCTTAGGATCAAACTATGGTGACACATGATGTTCTAAGACTAAGGTTGTTCTAAATGGATTGTAATTTTACCATGTGTCCGTAAGCCCAATAACCAGCGATAGCCAAGGGGAACAAGCAGAAGGCAATGATGGTGTAGGCAACCTTCACTCCCCTCCACATTGGGACTCTTGATGGGTTCTTCTCACTCGACGGCATCGTTGCCTTTCCACATCATCATCGTCAACAACAAGAAGAAAACGCGTTCGTCAGGACAAATAATTTAATCTTATGACAAGTGACGACAATTCATGGGGATGATGTCCCAATTTCTTCATAGCCCGAACCCATATTTTTCCTTTTGTTTGGTCTGCTCATGAAGAAAAAGTCAACTACATCGGCCGGGGTGCTAATAATTCGTCAGTCAAAACAAGGGATAGGGCATTTCTTTTGTCAAACTGAACTACTCTCTCTGTCCGAGGTGGTCTGAAGGTCAACAAACAACAGCTTGCTTCAGGCATAACATCAGGAAGTTTCGGTTTTAACTTGATTATTTAATTTGATGCAAGTGGGGGAAATGTTTGTTTGGTGAAGAAACCAGGCGGGTATGTATGAATCAAGCAATTGTCAAAGTTTCAGAAGGTTCCGTCATCCTGAAGTTTAGTCTAATTTTGTCTCCTATAGCACTAAAATTAGGCCTTGATTATGCCAAATTATTTTATTTACTAGACCCCCCCTTCCACAGACACTAATGGTACTCTAATCTTATGTGGTTTTATTCATGTTGGTCCCTGGACCGCGCGCTACGGGTTCTAACTACGTGATATTGCTCGCGACTACGAACGAAGGTAAGGCATGAGGAGAAGATAAACGGGGTGTACCTGAATTTCGAGGATGAGATTGTGACCCCTGAACGCAAATGCGATCATTCCTAGCGCGTTCAAGACGTCGAAGATCCGAGCGATCTCGGTGCTCGCCCTGATCGGTTTGTAAGAGACGCCGGGCATCTTTCCCTTGGCCACGGAGATGACCCATATCATCGTGCAGTACCCGAGTGCAGGTGATGGCACCGATCAGGGACACCCCTGCGATGGAGTTGAGGTTGGGAAGCTGGGACAGGACGACTGCTGCGCTGGTGAACACGAGGTACCACTCCACCGACGTGAGCGGGGCGACCGAGCACGTCCCTCCGCACGCGAGGTTGAAGAGCATCTTTAGGGTCGAACCCCCGACCACGATCAGCGCCACACATGTCCCTCCCGATAGGTACATGATCGGGAACATCGAGAGCCAGTTAGCCAATTTCTCGCCTAAACCAAGGAAAGACAGAGTCAGGAACGCTGCTCGTTCTGTGCTCCTCGAACACACCCCAAAAGAACTACTAGACGTACCGAAGGCGGCTGCTGAGAGCTGCATGTAACGGCTGTACCGCATCCCGGTCTCGGCAGACTCGTGGAGCTGCACGAGTAAGTACAGGGTATACATCTGCCATATGAATGCGCAGACCGTGCATATCATTCCCCAAGTCCTGCACGCATAACAACATCGAATTTTCATATTTGGTCGCGTTGTGCACACGAAATCTTCAACATGCATAGGATTGCGTAAAGCCGGTGACACCATACGATTCCCTAACTTCGTGGCCGCAAAAGCTACGACTAAAATTTCGGTAGCTTAACTTACCAGCCAAGTATCGTGAAAGCAACAGGGAGGACTAGAGCTTGGATCCCGATCCCGGAGCAGAGAGCGTGGAAGGCCGCGTAGTACGCGTTACCGTTCCTCGACTCAGTGATCGGGAGCCACGCATCCTGGGGATCGAGCTTCGTCATGTTGATCGCCCTCCTTATGGGGCTGCCGAGGGGAGTAATAAACCTCGGGGTCAACGACATCCTCGGCGTCGAGATCTTTGGCGTCGAGATCCTGGGCGTCTTGGACTTGGTCGCGGGTTTTATCTCTTCACCGTTGGGCGTCGAAAGGAGGGGAGACCTAGACTGGGATGGGGTGTGGTATTGGGTAGGAGGGGCAGACACGGGGGGGAGGGGTGGGGTCGGCCGTCGTCCGGGAAGTCACCGGGGTCGAGCTCATCTCCACAGCATCGCCCATGTCGATGATGAGCTGTGGTTGATGTCTATGTCGGGGTGGTTCCGATTTCTCTTACAACATTGGACTTCCTTCCGGGTTTGATACGTTTATATATAGTGGGTTGGGTGGGGGGGGAGACAATTGCATGAAACTTTGGGGAGCTGATGATATTGGACTCGGGGAAATTCGGTCTTCGGACAAAATTTAGTTGGATATTTTAAAGATGTTTGAAGAAAAAGAGTTGGATATCTTCTTTATCTAGAAAAAGAGCCCGAAATTCATCATAAACGTGTGAAGACACGATGGTGCGTGTCCAAGGGAAAAAAACAAAAAGAAAACGTTTTACTTATTTATATTAAAAAGTAATGCCGGGCATCGTCGACTGGCAAATAGGCATGGCGGTCAATCTTTCCCAACCATATAAATTCTAACAACGTGACATTATAAACAATTGAGTAATACTTCAGATGATTCGAAATCCTCGATCTCTTTAGTTTCTCCTTCACGATTTATTTCATAAAAAAAAACAAAAGAAAGAAGACGAATCCATTCATTAGTGTTGTGTTCGTCACGTAGAATTTTGGGGAATGAAATTAGATAAACGATCAAGACCGACCGACCGACCAACAACCGAACTACAAGGAACGCTCCTCCATGAGATGGAACTACAATGGGTGGGTGAGAAATGAGAGAAGGGGATAAATATCATCTCATGATGAGCAGCCGGCCAAATGATTCCCCCACTCTCCTCTCTAGTAGAGTAGAGTCACACACATTAGTCAAAAAGGGCTACTTGTGATTTCCCAATTCATCTTGTTATATTTTATCACTTGAGTTTCCCATCAAAATTAAATATAAGGAAACAATACTATATATAGCATGGAAACTAAGGCTTGTTTGCCCCAGTTATGAACACATGATATGTTAATGTACAACAACACATATATGAACATGTAATTCACCAAGCGTGGAAAATAAGTTCACAGAGAAAGGGACGATGGATGGTGGGGGGAATTTGTCAAAATTGGACAGCCGAGTTGGATGAGGAGAGGAGATGTATTATTATTCTTTTGACCCTTTCTCCTCCTCCTCCGACTACAACTACAAAACTACATCCAAAGTCAAAAAGGGCCTCCTGTCGACACTAACTACTGTTACCTGTGAATGTTGTTAAATAACTAACAACTTGTCTCGATTCGAATCTTAGGTTGTCGTGGAACCCTTTTTTTTACTTTAGATGAACATCCTTTTGCTCTAAATGAACCAACCATATAAACCCTCATGATCTAGTTGAGTTCGCGTAGGGGGGAGGGGCAAGTCCCAATTGGCGTTCGAGTCGACTGATGTTGGACCCTTTCGGTCAATTTACTTTAATTAGCCTTTCAAGGGGGCTGAACCGGTCAAAATGTTGCCACCCTTACTTCTTTCGATTAAATCACATTTAGACTAACTAGACTGTGTTGTGTTATCAAGAGTTGTTTTTCTTAGACGTCGACGTATGAGCAAAGCAACTTGTCAGAGATTTTCCCTCTCATCCACGGCAATTCCGAGGTGGCCCCCTGTCCCATACTTATGATTCGAATTGAACTTCTAAGACATGTAATGAGGAGATTCAGAGAACATTGTATCCTACTTATTTTGACGACTAGAAGTAGTGTGTGAGTGAGTACTCGTTGTCAAACATCGTTTTGGGAGTAAAAAATTTCAGAAATGTCGAAAGTGACATATTAGAATCAAACTCCCAACTAAAAGGGTATTTGCCTCGAAATTCTTGGCTCTGCGATGTGGTGAGGCCCGGCCCATCACTCACGGGGCATCGGCCCAATGGGCCAGGCCATCCCCAGGTATGCGCATCCGTACACGTTCCAATGCCCACATACTCGCACTTAATAATTTATACTTAACCTCGGTATTATTTTTCTTGTCTTTGCTTTTCTTGTTATATAACACTTGTTCCAGTCGAGGCTGATCACATTCCTTTCGGGCTGAGAAAATTATGGATACAGCAATCTTCCACGGTTGGCATGTTCTCACCATGGGCATGTTTAGTTCGTAGTCTAACTAACGAACAAATTTTTAACGAGCAAAAGCTGCCGTGCTCCAATATAGTTCAGCGTGGTGGATATTACTCTCGCTTAGTCCAGATTGATCGTCGTGACGACGTTTCCAAGAAAACGAAATGCGAATACATCTGGAACACGATACTTATGCAGCGTCACCTCTTCAAGACCACTACCTACGGGCGTTTAAGCGATAGCCACCGTTCGGGCGCATCGTTATTGTGGGAACCATGTGAATGAATGTAAACCACGACGGCCTCCGGAAAAACGAGTCTAATGTAAATTCTTTTGGGTAAAACCCAATGCCTCAAAAACTTTTTTTCCAAGGCTTCTTTCCTTTATTTAAGGACAAAACAGCAACCAACCAAAGTAGTGTAAGTCGACAGAATTCCCATCCTCCTATGGTCCCAACTTCATCTCTTCTATCAAGAAAATGTTTTATGGTGATTCTTATGCTATTATTGGGTTGTCATTTAGATTTATATTATATTTCCTTCTCTAGTATCAATGATACCCGAGTAAGGGTGATATAGAACAGGCAGACAATGCTGGGGAAACAAAGGGTTTTCATGCCCTTTTGTTAAATGACCACCACAAGCACTGTCAAAAACTACCAAAATTTCCTGCAGATGCAGAAAAATGAAAAACCCTAAAAGAAGAAGAAGGATACCACCCTGTTTGGTACTTCTTCTTTTTTTTTGAGGAATATCAACAATTTTCGACCATCATTTCATAAGAAATTACGAGGAGTCGTATGTGGTAGAAAAGGCTTCCTGTTTAAAAAAATATATATATATAACCCAACTTTTCCCTGTATCCAGGATGAGAAATTTCTACTGACAATGAAGAGTTCCATTTTGCAAACCAAACAGGCCCTCTAAATAATATACCAAGCCAATATTTTGAACAGGACAATAAAACTGTTCAGACAAGGACAAAAATCCCTGTCTGTCCCAATCCCTCCCTGCTGTTCCCATGCCATAAGAAGGCCCTCACAACACACAAAAATAAATACCATACACAAAACTCCCCACAATCAAAATACTAAAGAAAAAACAAAGAAATTAAAAAAAAAAAGAAACAGCCAGTGGCTCTTCTGCACTGCCCAAACCCCAGCCACACAACATTATCAGCCAAAAAATTGAGTCCCCCCACCCCCCCTCTCCCATAAAGTAAAACCACCAAAAATATATTGTAACATACAATCAATCCCATATACCACAAGTAGTTCATGTGGACACATAATGACAATACCACAAAGTATAATGAATTTCAGAACAAGTCCCACAAATAATGAACCCCTGCAGAGTCCTTTCCAGAATATTAACAGTACCTTAAAACCCAAAAGAAAATGAAAAGAAAAGAAGTGATATGAGCACAACTTTATAATATCATAACATCACGTTTTGGCAGCTGCCCCCATCAGAAACAGCAAAAATGCACGCATGCCAAAAATCCATTTCCATGAAAGGAGAAAACAAATAAAGAGAAGTAGCTGACCCCAACCGTTAGAACAAGGCTGCAATTCTCAACCCCAACCCCAACCCCATCCCAATCCTTGGAATTTAGCATACCCATACATGGTCCTCAATTTACCATAAGTATTAATATTATATGTGTGCCTTGTCCTTGTAGGGTTATTAATGGACAACCATCAAAAGAAGAGGAAGACACTGAAAATAAGGTCAATTACAAGAACCAGGACCCCTGTCCAATAATTACGCTAGATCAGCACTAACCCTGATAATAATTCCTTGTAGACCACAAAAAGAGGTTAGGATTTCTGTTTTGCCAAAAGATGAAGCAAGGAAGGAGGGGGGGGGGGGGGGGGGGGGGGGGATTTCAAAGGGCAATCTGGGAATGGAGGTTTGATGGGGCTGAGTTCATTCCAAGATGGGGGGTGGTCTGCTGCAGCTGCTGCTGCTGCTCGACCTCCCATTTTGCCTTTGAAGCGACTCCATCATGGACAGGCACGTACTCCTATCAGGTAGAGAAGGAAAAGGATCAGAAAGGAGAAACATTCAGAAGAGCAACCAACACAAGTCAACACATCATTTGTTCATTCAGTGAAAAAAGAGACGCTTCACATGTAGAAGAAAGTAGAAACATTGATGTGACTGGACCAACTTCCTAATGCCTGGTTTGAGATATATCATATGGTGCTGCTACATGGAAACAAACAAACTGTTCCAGTCCTAATCATGATTGACAAAGATAAAAAGGAAAAACGAGACAGAAATGCCATTCCTCGCCAAGAGCAAGGTCTACCTTTCTCCAAAGTATGACATATTCATTCCATATCCATGAAAGGACAGCACAAGAGGAAGAAGAACGTTTTACCTTTATCATAAACTCACCGCCACTCACCACTCAACTCATTGCAGACCAGAAAAGAAAATGACGAAAGAAAAGTACATCACACTGTTGGGTTGAAGGAATGGTGACATCCAATGCGGAGGAGAATTCGAAAATCAACCTCAAGCTTCTGGACAAGTTCCTCAGCATTGGGGGCGGAGACAATGATCTGGCGCTGGGAAGGAGTGATGAACCCATCGTCCACTGCCTTGTCGATGAAAGTAAGCAAGTAGTTATAATACCCATCCACGTTCAGCAAGCCCACCTGCATTAAGCCACAGAAACTCCTTAGGAGACGAACCGAAAGATGAATAGGAAGAGTCACGAGTAACCAAAACTCTTACAGGCTTGTCATGAATACCGAGCTGAGCCCATGTGATAACCTCGAGCAACTCCTCCAGCGTCCCATACCCACCTGCACATCATCACCAACACATCAGTCGACTTCTCTATGGCCTAACGAAGAAGAAGCATGAGGTTGGGAACAAACCAGGGAGCGCGATGAAGCAATCCGCGTGGCGAGCCATCTCAGCCTTCCTCTGGTGCATGTCTGCAACAGGCCTCACCTCCCCAACGGGATCACCTGTCAACTAAACCCCAGAGTAACAGCAACATCAGAGAGATTTCTCCCAAGGGAAGCGAAAAGGCAAGTGCTTTGCAATAACAATAAAGAAAACATAGCGACTGCGTACCTCCTTGGCCATGAGGGTCCTCGGGATTATCCTGCACAAACCCCACCACAATCACAAACACTATCTTCTTCCCACACGTGATGAGCCTCGAGAAAAACAAAACACATCTCCACAATATCGCCCCCCCTCCATCCCAAAAAGCCAACAAAGAAAACCACGAAGGGACAGAAGGAACGTGATGTAATAACGTCCCTGGTCTTCTCCTTACCCGAGTACATTACCACCGGCGCGGTAAACGGACCTGGCGATCATCCCCATGAGGCCGATGCTGCCGCCGCCGTACACCAGGTCAAGCCTCCTCCTAACCTACCCGGCAATGAAAAAAAAAAGCAAACCAAAAGAAAAGAAAGATTCAAACTTTCCATCTTTCCGACAAAACCCAGAAAAAATAACCGATGCCCATCTCCTTCCTCGACCCCGATAACCAACGTATCAAAGCCTCACCAGTTCTTGGGCTAACTCGACGGCGGAGTCCTCGTAGCACTTCCTGTTTCCGGGGCTGCTGCCGCAGAACACGCAAACCCTCCTGAACCTCGACTTCCCGATAACACATCCGCCGTCGACGACGTCCATCGCGCCGTGAATTCGAAGGGACGTTCGATTTTCTCAGAGAAATCTGTCTGCTTTCTCGGATAAAGTTGGAAACAGAATGAGGGAAAGAGTAGGTAAGAGGTATAAAAAATCGGATAGACTCATTTTGAGTATTTATAGACCGGAGAAGTGAAAGGTCGCCATTAAATTAGGGTCTCCCCCCCAACCCCAATTTGATCACGTTTTAGCTGGATCGCGTTATTATTATTATTATTATTATTCTTTACTAATTACATTTTACTTTACATATTTGGAAAAAAAAAATCTTATTACATCCATCATCATAAAACGATGTTTAGTGATTTTATTCTCAAGTTTGCCAAAATGTCTCATTTTGCCAGTCCATTCAAATTTTTACTTGGGGGGGTAAGTCATTTGGAGGAGATTGCTTCGTCCCGGCGATCGCCAAAAGACAACATTTCTCGTCGCACCTCCTCAAAGGAAGAAATGAACGGCAGGGCGGGGGGCGAGGCCTCAATCATGTCTTCCTATTGGGGAATTGTAGTATGAAAGAGTGCCGGGTGCTGTAATAAATGCGATGCAATCATGACTGTTGTGGTGGCTTGGGACACGTGTCGTAACCCCACATGTCCGCTCTTTTCCGCCTATTTAATGTTTTCCGCCCTTGTTTTTTGGTAATAATACATCCTTTTTATTTCTTTTTATGTTGATGCTTGCAAGGAAACCCAGGTTTTTGTCACCCCCTGATTTGACGTAGAATTGAAAAGAGATGGGATTATTATTATTACTATCTAGTGGTTATGTCACGATCCCAAAGTTGTACTTTTTAAGTTATTATTATCTTTAACCAAAGAAGCCCCCCCTCTTTTTAATTGTGGGGCTAAGAGCGAGATAATAGAGATAGAGATAGGCTAGTTGTAGTAGCAGTGGCGGTATCAACAGAACAGTTTTGCCCATCCCTTAAAATTTTCCATTACTTTCAAATCCATGATAAAAAAAAAAGGAAATGGAGAGGGCATTGAATACACAAGTTGCAAAAATGCCATAAATAACATGTAAAAGAAAAGAAAGAAAAGTGAAAAGGCTGCTGTATTCTTTTTCTTCTTTTTAGATTTACGTATAATATACTGGGCTGGAGACATTGAATGTCTAAGACTAGAGAGAGAGAGAGAGAGAGAGAGAGAGAGAGAGAGAGCTATCTATTTATCACACGTCAAAGTCATGTCTCCCCCCTCAATAAAGTATCGATGATTTGACCCCCTTTCTCTTCTCCTCCCTCAAATTAAAATAAATAAATGTGATATACGGTGCTCTCCATACGTTCTTCTAATAGAATCGATATGCCAGATGCACCAGCAAAACGGGATGTGGACGTCCCTGTATGATCTATCATTCGGCCCAACCCAACAATGGAATCGGGCCGTTTATAATACGTCCGGGCCCAACAAGCCTTTCAAATGTATGGGCCTGAATGAAAACGGGGGTTGGTTGAAAGCTTTATTGATTATTTTTATTTATTTATTGTTCATGTAGTTTGGTCCTCCTTATATTCAGGCTAGTCATTCAACTCGGATTTCTATGTGTGCGTGAGCGTGGAGAAAAATAATATTACTTTCTTATTTAATACTTTTATTAATTGATTAATGATTACTTTTAAAAATACATAATTTCTGAGAAAATTTCTAATTTTAAAATATTAATAAAACCAACTCTTTTTTTTTTACCTCACTTTACCTTGTTAGAATAATATAAGTTTTAAGATGATTCTATTATTATTATTACTAGGTAAATATAATAATTAGTTTTGCGAAGATATGATTTTGCCTAAATTATGATGTCTTTCCTAATCCTAGTTGTATAAAGATCATTCCGACCATTTTTGAGAAATGATAAATGACTTTCGCTGGGAAGCAAGAAGAACACCACGATGATCGATCAGATAAGGAGGTTGATGTCATCTCGGCGGCGTCATCCTCCGGGGATCAACCAATCTCTTCCCTCCTTATCAACATAGGTTGAAGAAACCAAGCCTGTCCTCTCCCCGTTTCCTTTGTAGGGCGCCGGCTGTGGCCTATGTGGCCCAAATGCTTGAAGTTCCACCACCCATATACATAAAAGCAGCCCTGGACATGGTTGGTTGACGGGGACAAACCAACAGCCGAGGAGTTTCTGCAGAACCTGATGGCAGTTACAGCAGCTCTCCATCTGGCAGTGACGCGAGCTATCGACTTCATCGGTGACAAGCGCCTGTCCTCCAAACTGTAACAATGGCTCGAGCTTTATAAAGTTAAGCATTATAAAGTTGCCACCTTTAGGACAACTTCCCTCGCTGCAACAGTTGAACCTTAGTGGGCCTGACAAGGTGTCCAAGATAGGACCTGAGTTTTATGGGAGAAGCTCGCCATTCCAGTCATTGCATAGGTTGAGCTTTCGGGGGATGCTAGCGACAGTGAAAGCGATCAGCCATTCCCGCGTCTCCGCCAACTGTCAGTGGTGAACTGTCCCCAACTGAAGACAGGGTTGCCTGGAAAACTCGAGTCGCTTTGTGAGTTGGACATACGCGACTGTCCACTTCTAGAAACATCAGGAGACAGTCTCAGCCTTCCATCCCTTGGAGAGATGTACTTTGAAAGCTGTAATAAAGATATGTTGAAACGTCTGGTTGGCGTTACTTCTATGACGAAGTTGATCATTCGTAATGTTCCACAACTTGATCGGTTTGATGGCAGCACTTGGGTTTCTCTTGAAGAGATGCATATTCACAATTGTCCTCAACTTAAGTCATGTATGCGCTGGAATGGCGGGGAACAGGGACCTCCAAAGCCGAAGAGGCTAGTGATAGGAGACTGTAGAAAGCTGAAGAGGCTCCCGGATAATTTGTGCAGCCTTGAATCTCTTAAGGAGATTATTGTTTCCGGTTGTCGGAAGCTCTCTTCCCTCTCTGGCATGGAATTGACACCTATGCTAAGCAAACATCTCTGTCAGAATAAAGCTTTGGAAAATAGAAATCAACTGCCATCATTTTTTGACTTTGGTCGCAGCAACGGCCATCAATAAGTTACATTCGCCCCAATATTTGTGACTTAGGACAAGTACTTTAGACATGCATCTCTTTTTCTTCTTCGTCTTTTTTTAAAGTTAAAGTTACAGCCCAATTCAAAATCCGACAAGTGTTTCAAACAATGCTGGGTCTGTCTGGGTTACATGGAATCCAATGAAAAAGATAATTAATATAAACAAGTCATCCGATCATTCCAGAAAGATGTTAGGTCGAGACAACATAACGGCAGTTAGCGGACACCCTCTAAACTCTACTAATTACTAATAATAGGGAATAGGTGACAACAACAAAAAAATCTGATATAAGAACAAGGTTGGGGTGTACAGAAAAAGGAAAAGGCAAAAGGATGGGGGATATGGAAATAGGTATTGTGATAGAGCCTGAGGGTGGGAGTGCTCCGATATCGTCCACCATCTCGCGAGCCGGAACGAACAACGACAATGACCAGCGGAACACACAGCCTCGTGCTCGCAGGCGATCCATCACTCTGGAGGACTCATCCTTGCCAGTCATCATCTTGGAAGGGATCACTCTCTTGAGTGGCTCGTCGCACCATTTTTTGGCAGGTGCTGCTTCTAAGAGTAGCAACAGCATCAACGATGACCGCCTTAGAGTCATCATCGACCGTTCCTCCGACGAACAAATTGTCGCATCAAACAGAGCGAGGGACACCGCACTCCATGTCGCAGCCCGCTTCGGGTGTTTTGATCTTGTCCAGGTGCTCGTCCAGAGAATGAAGCGGACGTGGAGCATAGGGGATGAGCACTGGATGCCGAGGATGAAGAACAAGGACGGTAACACTCCTCTGCACGAGGCCGTGCTACGTCGAAATCATGCGGTGGTTAGGTATCTGCTGGACGAGGATCCGGAGCCACTCTTCTGGCAGAACAAGCAGGGTAAGTCCGCGCTGTACCTGTCGGTGGAGAAAGAGGACCGCAATATTCTTGATTGCTTGCTGGATATCTCTCTGGATCCAGAAGAATACGCATCAAAAGTACAAGGCAAGTCCCCTGTCCATGCTGCCGTCACGTATAGACAGATAGGTAGTTACCTGTAACATTTTAGACTCAACTAATGGGATGGACGATCTATGTCAATGATGAAACGGATCTTAATTTCTCAGGGATGCTCGAGGCCATGGCTGAGAAGAAACGGCCTCTGTTCGACGTTGAAAGCATGTCCGATTATACGGCTCTTCATCTGGCCGCTTTCTTGAGCTATCTCCCTGCTGTGAATTTTCTGCTCAGGGAATTCCCATCCTTTGCTCTTCGTTATGATGAACGCGGCTATCTACCCATCCATGTTGCCTGTATGGTAGCTCATATCAGGGTAATCAAGGTGCTGATTAACTCCTGCGGGAATCCGTTAGATTTCCTCAATGAGGAAGGGCAGAACATCCTTCACATAGCAGCCAAGTACGGAAGGAGCACGGTCGTGACTTCTCTGCTGAAAGATCCCAGATTGGAGACACTCATAAATCACAGGGATGACAAGGGGAACACGGCTCTACATCTAGCCGCAGCCTACTGGCAGCCCATGACGGTGGTAACCTTAACAGGGGATGATAGAGTGGATCTAATGTTGACCAACGACAAATGCCAAACAGCCTTTGACGTTGTTTGTGAGCAAGACCAAAGGACAGAGTTCCGTTCATGGCGTCAAGTAAGAGAACGCTTAGACCTCTTCCACTCCTTCATTTATAGGTTGTTCTCTCTGAAGGATATTATTTTTTTGTGCAGTGGTTATCTTATATACCTCTAGTCAGAGCAGGAGCCAGGGGAAGTAGAGATCTACTTCATCGCCCTTATGACATACGGGAAGTGTATCCGAGGACGAAGTTCTTCAAGGATCCGACTATGGACCAGTTGAAGGACAGAGTCGGTTCCCAGCTAATCGTGGCCACATTGATAGCAACTGTCGCGTTTGCAGCAGGCTTCACCGTGCCCGGAGGGTTTGATATCTCCGATTCCCCAAACAAAGGTGTCAACAACAAAGGTGTCGCAGTGCTGATCAACAGTAGCATGTTCCGGGCGTTTGTCATTTGCGACACCATCTCCCTCTATAGCGCTATCCTTGTGGTCCTCCTCCTTCTGTGGAAACAAACGATTGACGACCCGTATGCAGTTTGGATGATCAACCGTTTGTCCATTGTTCCGCTTTATACGGCTCTCCTGGCGATGTCTGGGGCATTCATGACTGGCATTTATCCCATCCTCGGGGAAAACCCTGGGCTTCGCAATGCTGTTTTAGCATTCGGTATCATCTCATGCGGCTTGATCTGTTTGTCTTTTCTGGTAGGTTTCGTGCCAACGGGATGCAGGAACAGGTCGATTCGACGAATCTGGGACTGGGAAGCTCTTTTGGTTGCATTTATATCGGGAAGCCTGTTCTGGCGCTCTCCGATCATTGAGAAAGAAGAGGAAGAGCGCCACAGCTTGATGCCGAGCCAGGTCGGGAATCACTGAGCCCGCAGCAACCATCTAATTTTTCGAAGAGCAAGTCTGTAACGGAGGATGATAATTCTTATTTAAGTCGCGCGAACTTTTTATTACCATGGACCGGAAATAAACATTCTCACCAAATGTCAACTTACTGTTGACATGGGCGACGATAAATCTGTTGAGCAACGATTGAACTTTGTGTTTTGAGAAACAACATTGTTCCATGCATGTTGTGGCCGGCCTAATGGAAGACTGGGATTAATTGGGCAAGGTTTGAATCTTCTGGTTCCAATCCTGCCGTTAGCCACGACGGTAGTCACGAGAGTGGATATATTCTAATTATTGTTGTGGAAATGATTTGCACAATGAAAACAACCACCCGAAAAGCAAAAAAGGGTCAATGTAATCATACAATTGAACTAACGCAGTTTTTGTATTCTACCACCTTCCTCCTGACCCAATTCACTTGACCGACGCTGACAACTTGTTCGTCTCGGAGGAACGATCAATGATGACTCTGACTGAGGTTGCTGTCGTTCTTTAAAGAAAGGATAAGGTGGATTCTAGCGAGCGACTCGTTGTTTGTTGGAATATAAAGGCCCAAGAACTCCAGTCTGTTGCAGTTTTTCTCTTAAGCCCAACCCATGAAGCAAAAGAAGACAAAAGTGGTTAGTCTGGGGCACAGCGAAGAAATTGGTGGTGCGTGGGTGTTGGTGTGTTGGTGTCTGCAATCGAGTAATAATTCGATTGCAATTGAGAAAGTTGGTTATAGGGAGAGGTGTATACATACAGGATGGTTGAATTCTTTATTAAATTAAGGAAATATCTTTTTCTGATTCCTTCCTTCTTCTTCCTCTTAGTTATTCCTTGTTTTCTGGGTTGATTTCTAAATTCCTTTACCATTAAAACGTAAAGTGGAAAAAGAAATTTTACCCAACAGCCGAGGAGTTGCTGATGGCCGACCTCGTCCTGTCCTCCCACCTACCTACCCTCCTCCACAAGCTGAACCAGACCTCCCGGATGCTGGCCGAGGATGCCCGGTTCCTCCGCATCTCAGGATATCTCAAGGACTGGAAGCCTAAGCTGTCGGCGATCGCATCCGTTGTGGATTCTGCAGAAGAAAGCTGCTTTGATGGAGAGTTCAATATGTGGCTTGCACACCTCAGGGAGGTTGCCTACGACATGGAAGACCTCCTCGATGGGTTCAGGGTCGAAGCGGAGCGGAATGCGTCCCAGGCGAAGACCGGATCTGGTAAGATTTTCCCCTTTCTGGTCTCTCGCTGCTCGAGCGTCAACCCTCGCCTCTCGGGTCATCGGATGGGGAAGGAGATCGAGGAGGTTGACCACAGATTGGAGAGGGTATGTTCCGAAATAACACTCCTTGATCTTGAGACGAATACCCGGGGGAGTGATCCTACAACCTTCGACCAGCCACTCCGCCCCATCACCAACCCATTACCTGAACCCATCATTGTCGTAAGGGGGGAAGAAATGGGGGTGCTGCTCGGTCGATTGACCGGGAATGGATCAGCGGATGACCGCCTAAGGCCCTTTTCTGTCATTTCAATAGTAGGCTTGGGCGGAATCGGGAAAACTTATCTGGCTCAACATCTATATAATCACGAATCAGTGGATACGGCATTTTCACTTAAAGCCTGGTACACTGTTTCTAAGGTCTTCGACTTGTTCGCCATTACGAGAGGGCTGCTGCAGCGTATGGCACCATCACATTTGAACTACGAGGGGAAGGATCTGAATTATCTTCAAGGTGCACTTAGGGAGCGGCTCTCGGGTCATAAGTTCCTACTTGTGTTGGACGATGTTTGGCATGATAGCTATGAAGAACTCGAGAATCTTCTTAAGCCTTTCTATTCCGGGAGCAGAGGCAGCCGCATACTACTTACTACAAGAAAAAGAAGGGTTGCCGAAATAGTTGGTGACCGTAATCCGATGGTGTTGAATGGTTTGTCAGAGCAGGAGTCCTTATCTTTATTTGCTCATCATTCTCGAGGGGATCGAAACCTCGAAAGGCATCCCCATCTTCAGGAGATAGAAGAATCAGCAGTGAAGCATGGGGGGAATCCTTTAGCTTTAAAATCAGACGAGAAAATGACACAAGTATTATACCATCGAGAAGGTAGAAATACAGACATTTTTTACTTATTGAAGTTGAGCTACATCCATCTTCCCATCCATTTGAAGAGATGTTTTGCTGCTTGCGCATTGTTCCCGGAGAATTACACTTTCAACAGGGATGAAGTAACCAATTTATGGATAGTGCTAGGTTTGCTCCACAGTGACACATCAAAAACATACCAGGACATAGGTGGGGAGTACCTTGGTGAGCTTGAAGAGGGATCACTTCTTGACAGAGTACCCAATGAAGAGGATCGATATTCCATGCGCGGCCTTGTGAGTGACTTTGCAAAATCAATTGTTGGAGTCACATTCTCCAGCTCCAATGAGGATAAAAATGCTTCTGGAGAAAGCCCTCTAGCGCAAGTTCGCCATGGATCACTTCTCACACTATACTTTGAAAGGTGTCTTTCCAGTAGAATGGATAAGTATCGCTCAATGAAGAAATTGAGGACTTTTGTGCATTTTCAAAGTTCGGCATACTTATTCTCAAACATCTCTGTCTCTGATAAAGTGTTACGTGACTTCATAATGGGCATGAAGTGTCTAAGGGTGTTATCGTTGCGCTGCTTTCAGATCAGGTCCTTGCCCAATGAGATCGGAGAGTTGAAGCTTTTACGATCCATTGATGTTTCTTATTCGCTCGTTGAAGTACTGCCAGATTCCGTTTCTGACCTCATGGACCTGGAATATCTCCTTCTGCAGGGGTGTGCGAAGCTTAAGAAGTTGCCGAGGAACATTCACAAGTTGACCAAGCTTCTCCGTCTAGACATCACCGGGGCAAACCGTTTGAGAGAGATGCCTCCGCATATCCGAAATCTGATCAATCTTGAGATACTCTCGACCTTTGTGGTGGGTAAAGAAACCGGCCAGGGGTTGAAAGAATTGGGGCCTCTCAAAGGCCTTAAACAAGAGTTGCACATTTGTAATTTGGGGGCAGTAGGCGATATAGAAGATGCAAAGATGGCTGGTTTGCAGGAGAAAGAAGGAATTTCCAAGTTAAGCTTTGATTTCAGATCAACTGCCGGAATTTCAAGCGACGAATGGCATCAGTTGATGCTTCTGGACCACCTGAAACCTCCACAAAATATTGAATGCTTCAAAATATTTGGGTATAGAGGCAAGAAATTTCCATCCTGGTTAAATAACTCATGTATGGACAATGTTGTGAGCATAACTATGGAGGGATGTGCAAACGTAAAATTGCTGCCACCTTTAGGAAAACTTCCCTCGTTGCAACAGTTGAGCATTAGTGGGCTTGACAAGGTATCCAAGATAGGACCCGAGTTTTATTTGCCAAATTTCCGGTCATTGCATAGTTTGAGCTTTCGGGGGATGCTAGCTTGGAAAGAGTGGTCATCATCCGGAGACAATGAAAACTATCAGCCATTCCCACGTCTCCGCCAACTGTCAGTGGTGAACTGTCCCCAACTGAAGACAGGGTTGCCTCGAAAACTCGAGTCGCTTTGTGAGTTGGACATACGCGACTGTCCACTTCTAGAAACATCAGGAGACAGTCTCAGCCTTCCATCCCTTGGAGAGATGTGCTTTGAAAGCTGTAATAAAGATTTGTTGAAACGTCTGGTTGGCGTTACTTCTATGACGAAGTTGATCATTCGTAATGTTCCACAACTTGATCGGTTTGATGGCAGCACTTGGGTTTCTCTTGAAGAGATGCATATTCACAATTGTCCTCAACTTAAGTCATTTATGCACTGGAATGGCGGGGAACAGGGACCTCCAAAACTGAAGAGGCTAGTGATTTGAGACTGTAAAAAGCTGAAGAGGCTCCCGGATAATTTGTGCAGCCTTGAATCTCTTAAGGAGATTCTTGTTTCCGGTTGTCGGAAGCTCTCTTCCCTCTCTGGCATGGAATTGACACCTATGCTAAGCAAAGTGGAGCTCGCTGATTGCCCGAATCTTCCAAGCTCCCAGTTTCTTGGTAAGAAGCTTCGGGAATCTCTCGAGGAGCTTACCCTAAGGAATCTCCAGAAACTCGAATCGATTGAAGATTTAATCATTGAGCCTCACGAAATACATCCTCTTCGTAGACTCAACATTGATGATTGCCAAAGTCTCAAGATGCTACCAAATATCTCGCAACATCTGTCGAGCCTCTCGGAGCTTTGTATTTCGCATTGCAAACAATTGGAGCTCGAGTGCTTCCCTGATCTTCCCTGCAAACTATCCAAGTTTCAGCTTGTCGAATGCCCAAAGGTGAAGGCATTGCCTGACAACATGCACAGCCTCGAATCCCTCAAAGAAATCGATATTAGATCCTGTGCACGCGTCACGAGTTTGCCAATAGGAGGTTTTCCGCCTAAGTTGGAATGGCTTCGTATAGGAAGCTGCGAGAGTCTAAAACAGCCAGTGGAGGACTGGGGCTTATCAAATCTCACTGCTTTAAAACAACTGCACATTGTGGGCGGAACGGAATGTGTGGATGAGATGACGTGCTTCCCGTGTGCCAATGACGGTAACGCCTGGCCCCGCCTGCTTCCTTCATCCCTTGTTGTACTGGATATTTGCTTCATGGAGAAGATGGAGGGGCTAGCTTCCGGACTCCGTAACCACCTCACCTCTCTTCGAGAGCTGAGCATTGGATATTGCGGGAAGATGAGGGACTTGCCGAAAGATGGACTCCCGGACTCCCTCGAAATGATCGAAATTAGTGGCTGCGAGTTGCTGGAGAAGAGATGCTCGCAGCCCAACGGACGTTACTGGCCCCTCCTCCAACACATCCCTGAGGTCATCATCTATTAGCGAATAACTCAGGTCGCGACCTTATTCTTCTGTCTGTCCTCCGTTCCAGTTGACATGTCTCTGTTTAATATAACTCTGAATTTTACCTTTACTTGGTTATGAATGTCTCAAATGTGTGTAATGTTAAAATCAATCTGGAGTCAATGAACGAACGAGGCATCATGATTTGCGTCTGAATTTGAATTTTCTTTTTTCTTTTTGTTCATAAACAAAATTATGATGCATTTTATAAATCTTGTTAACTCTTATATATAACCAATAATAAAAATTCAAATAAGTTCAGATATTTTAAGGTTTAAATCCTCCGGTGGTTGCGGTGTCGTCCTCACCTCACATGTTTTAGGCTATGCTGATTAAGCATTATTATTTGAATGGAGAAGTCGTATGACTTTCTGATTTGCAATATTACAATTAACTTTGGCAAGTCATTCGCCATTCGGTTCATTTTGTGGTGGCGTCATCTTATCCGATAAGTAGGCGCCAGCCCGAGCTCATCCATCCGGCCACCGAGTATAAGCAGCTTTCTACCATCGACGCCCAGACTAACGTGAGAGTCCATAACCCGGATCCTGCTCGTCGACAGGTTCAATACAGAGAAGACGGTCGATCCAGTGAGACTTGTTAGGGATGGCCTGGCTAAGGCACTCAGACTACTACTACTACTGCTACTACCCTTTTGCCGGGTGACTCGGGGACGGAGAGATGGTGGCAGAATTCACAGGAGAGGATGTTCTTTTCGTCGGAGGGCGAAGCATATTTTAGTGTTGATGAGTTGGGAGCCGAGCCCCACTGTGGGGAACCACATTACAACGTGCAAATTCGCAATGTGCCAGGATCCGGTGGGATTGTAAGATGTCCTTCAGCCCTTCTTCTGTTTACGCACCTCAAGTGCGCGGTGACTTCACAGTCGGATTACGGGCAAACCACGTCCAGATGACACACAGGGAAAAGGCTTGTTCCTAAAATGGGTGGGCCAAGATTGCTCGAGGAGCAGCAGCTCCTTCTGTAGGAAGGAATTCTTCAATTTCTAAAGCTGCATTCGCCGGAATTTTGGGAAACATTCTGCAGCTCCGTGAAAGTAGAATGCGGTCTTATGTTTTCCGCATATGATCGAGCAATGCAGGCGAAAGGCGCCAGCATTAGCTAAGTGTTCATTGCTTCTGCGGTCACTTTCCATGACTGGACGATACCTATTCCGGTGAGTAGCGTACTAATATTTGGTTCAGTGCTTGTGATCCCAAGGATTATTGCACCAGCCGGGAATTGAATCCGGGTCTGTACCGTGGCAGGCAGGGTACTACTATTCTACCACTAGACCACTGGTGTCGTTTAGTTTTTAAGAAAATTTTATAGTAATAAAGAACTAAGATAACCCGGAAGATGATTCACATTTTCATTTTTTTTTTTGGTTATATATATAAAAGTTTAGTAGCATGGAATAATTTTTCATTTTCGAACAAATTATGATAACAACAATTCACATGCTCCATTGTCTTCCAATCACCCGAATTCTAATTGAGCAAATACATGTTTTCGGCAATTCATAACTTTTGCTGGCTTCTACGCCTCTACTTAATGGTTGAAGGGCGCTTACGCTGGTGCTTCCGGACGACAAAAGTGAAGCCACTTCCGCAGTAGACAGTGGTATTCGTGGCTGTAAAGGGGAGTCCATCGCTGAGATTAACCGTCTGAGGTAGAATCTGGTCGGAGGTATCTCCCAAGCCAAGCTGACCGTGTTCCCCCCATCCCCATGTCATGACAGATCCATCTTCTGAGGTTGCTTTCCATGACTGGAGGATACCTATTCCGGTGAGTCACGTACTAATATTTGGTTCAGCTTTTGCCTGCTTGTGATGCGAAGGATTTCCTTTCTAATATTGTTGCAATAATAAGACAAGCATGATAATTTAGTCCTTGTTGGCTATCATTGAAGATTCCTTAGTCTTGTATTGCGGTTCCAGGTATTTTTTTATCTCCATGGAGTTGGTTTGCGTCAAACATTTCCTACCACTAATTTGGTGAATGAACTCAATTGTGAGGTGAGTAGGAAAAAGGAAAAGGCTGCATGGGTTTTCTGGCAGGAGAGCCTGTAATCCTCTGAAGTTACACATCATCATCACGATCAACTTCGAGCGAGATGTCCTTTGCAGCATTGCCTGTGGTGTCTATTTTTTAGGAAAGAGAATCGCAGTAGATCATTGACATCCAGGTTGGTAAGCTTTCTATGGGAGATTCTCTAGACATCTCTCCTCAGCAGGATGAATCCACAACCATTGCCAGCGATGCTACAGTTAAAGACATGGAGGTATTTCGATCCCTTTAGATTTCTTTCCTTGCTTATGATCCAAACCCATGTTGTCGCTTAGAAACGTCCTTTGTAGGGTGCGGCCATGGACTATGTGGCGGAAATGCTTAAAGTTCCTCCATCAATATACGTAAAAGCAGTGACGGACATCGTTGACGGGGACAAGCCAACAGCCGAGGAGAACCTGATGGCAGTTACAGCAGCTCTCGATCTGGCAGTGACGCAAGCAGCGACTTCATCAGGGGCAAGCGCCTATCCGAACTGTAACAAAGGCTCGAGCTCTCTCACTGGCCATTCTGGCCTGGCATAGAATGACCCAGAAACAGGTAATAGGACCTTGTTTCGTAAAAGCCACTCCCCTGACTCGGGACCTTCGTTTTGCCTTATATTGGTATTACTTGGATGCTTGGAATTGTGGCATTAATCGGTATGCCGGATGTACACTAGGGATGGTCGATGAAGCTGTAAATGTTAGTAGCAGCAGCAGTAGCAGCTTCTAATTCGGTCAGTTGTACTCTTTTCCTCTGTATCTATGGAAATGCTTTCCTATTAATGTCGGCTTTCTTTGTATTTAAAGTTGATTCCGTTTATGTTTTGTGACTTAGGAGAAGTAGTTTTCGATGAAGCAAACGAGAAGTTAAATCTGGTTCGTCCAAATTTTAAGAATCCCATCTGCTTTTTTTGACGAAGTAGTAGTAGTAGTAGGATAGTTTACGTAAAAGACGATACGCTAATACTAAGTGGAATGAATCTACCCCCGTTTCCCAACAACAACCCCTTTTTGCATTATTTCCCAATTGTCATTGACCTTGTTTAGTCTTTTAATAGGAAAAAAAAAGGAAAAGAAAAGATGTTAACAATCATTGGAGACTTCAAAAGCGACACCATTGACTGATAGGAAATGATCAGGATTCTTCCCAACGGCGGTCGGCGTACGTGTTGACCCAGGCATGCATCTCTTTTTCTTCGTCGTCTTTTTTTTTGAATTTAAAGAATTTACAGCTCATTCAAAATCCGACAAGTGTTTCAAACAATGCTGAGGGATATGGAAATAGGTATTGAGATGGAGCCTGAGGGTGGGAGTGCTCCGATATCGTCCACCATCTCGCCAGCCGGAACGAACAACGTCAATGACCAGCGGAACACGCAGCCTCGTGCTCGCGGGCGATCCATCACTCTGGAGAACTCATCCTTGCCAGTCATCATCTTGGAAGGGATCACTCTCTTGAATGGCTCGTCACACCATGTTTTGGCAGGTGCTGCTTCTAAGAGTAGCAACAGCATCAACGATGACCTTAGAGTCGTCATCGACCGTTCCTCCGACGAACAAATTGTCGCATCAAACAGAGCAAGGGACACCGCACTCCATGTCGCAGGCCGCTCCGGGTGTTTTGATCTTGTCCAGGTGCTCGTCCAGAGAATGAAGCGGACGTGGAGCATAGGGGATGAGCATTGGATGCTGAGGATGAAGAACAAGGACGGTAACACTCCTCTGCACGAAGCCGTGCTGAGTCAAAATCATGCGGTGGTTAGGTATCTGCTGGGCGAGGATCCGGAGCCACTCTTCCGGCAGAACAAGCAAGGTAAGTCCGCGCTGTACCTGGCGGTGGAGAAACAGGACCACAATATTCTTGATTGCTTGCTGGATATCTCTCTGGATCCAGAAGAATACGCATCAAAAGTACAAGGCAAATCCCCTGTCCATGGGGCCGTCACGTATAAACAGATAGGTAGTTACCTGTAACATTTTAGACTCAACTAATGGGATGGACGATCTATGTCAATGACGAACCGGACCTTAATTTCTCAGGGATGCTCGAGGCCATGGCTGAGAAGAAACGGCCTCTGTTCGACGTCGAAAGCATGTCCGATTATACGGCTCTTCATCTGGCCGCTTTCTTGAGCTATCTCCCTGCTGTGGATTTTCTGCTCAAGGAATTCCCATCCTTTGCTCTTCGTTATGATGAACGCGGCTATCTACCCATCCATGTTGCCTTTATGGTAGCTCGTATCAGGGTAATCAAGGCGCTGATTAACTCCTGCGGGAATCCGTTAGATTTCCTCAATGAGGAAGGGCAGAACATCCTTCACATAGCTGCCAAGTACGGAAAGAGCACGGTCTTGACTTCTCTGCTGAGAGATCCCAGATTGGAGACACTCATAAATCACAGGGATGACAAGGGGAACACGGCTCTACATCTAGCCGCAGCCTACTGGCAGCCCATGTCGGTGGTAATCTTAACAGGGGATGATAGAGTGGATCTAATGTTGACCAACGACAAATGCCAAACAGCCTATGACGTTGTTTGTGAGCAAGACCAAAGGATAGAGTTCCGTTCATGGCGTCAAGTAAGAGAATGCTTAGACCTCTTCCAATCCTATATTTCTGGGTTGTTCTCTCTGAAGGATATTACTTTTTTGTGCAGTGGTTATCTTATCTACTTCTATCCAAAGCAGGAGCCAGGGGAAGTAGAGATCTACATCTTCGCCCTTATGACATACGGGAAGTGTATCCGTGGAAGAAGTTCGCCAATATGGACCAGTTGAAGGAAAGAGTCGGTTCCCAGCTAATCGTGGCCACATTGATAGCAACTGTCGCGTTTGCAGCAGGCTTCACCGTGCCTGGAGGGTTTAATAGCTCTGATTCCCCAAACAAAGGTGTCGCAGTGCTGAGCAACAATAGCATGTTCCAGGTGTTTGTATTTTGCGACACCATTGCCATCTATAGCGCTATCCTTGTGGTCCTCCTCCTTCTGTGGAAGCAAACGATTGATGACCCGCATGTATTTGGATGATCAACCATTTGTCCGTTGGTCCGCTTTATATGGCTGTCCTCTCGATGTGTGGGGCATTCATAACCGGCATTTATCCCATCCTCGGGAAAAACACTTGGCCTCTCGAAGCTGTTTCAGCATGGTGTCTCTTCTCATGCTCCTTGATCTGTTTGTCTGGTCTGGTAGGTTTCTTGGCAATGGGATGCAGGAACAGGTTGACTCGACGAATCTGGGACTGCGGAGCTCTTTTGCTTGCATTTATATCGGGAATCTTGTTCTGGCGCTCTCCGATCATTAAGAAAGAAGAGGAAGAGCGCCGCAGCTTGATGCGGAGCCAGGTCGGGAATCACTGAGCCCACGGCAACCATCTTATTTTTGGAAGAGCAAGTAGTCTGTAACGGAGCATGATAATTCTTATTTAAGTCGGTTAATAAATATTAGTATGCATGAAAAACTTTTATTACCATGGACCGGAAATAAACATTCTCACCAAATGTCAACTCACGATAAATCAGTTGAGCAACGATTGAACTTTGTTTTTGAGAAATAAGATTGTTCCATGCATGCTGTGGCCGGCCTAATGGAAGACCGGGATTAAATTGGGCAAGGTTTTCAATCCTGCTGTTAGCCAGAGACAACACGAGAGTGGATATATTCTAATTATTGTTGTGGAAATGATTTGCACAATGAAAACAACCACCCGAAAAGCGAAAAAGGACAATGTATACACACAATTTCATATGCATCCTCCTCCTAATTTTAATAATGATTTGTTGTGGGGGAAATAGTCGAAATGGGAGCAGACGACTAGTGGAAGGGATCAAATAACAGCCGACGAGTTGCTCCTTCACAAGCTCAGGCTGGACCTCCCGCTGAGGAGGATGCCCCGGTTTTTTTACATATTAAAACCGGGTATAAATATTTATATATAAAAAAATCAATAATGTAATTTACAATTTCACATGCATCACACACACCTAACGCAGTTTTGGATTCTAGCGACCCACTCGTTCTTGTTCCATTTAAACATAAGGTGGGAAAATAAATTTTACCCCAATTACCCCCCAAACAGCCGAGGAGTTCCCTGATGGCCGACCTCGTCCTTTCGTCCCACCTACCTACTATCAATTTACATCGGAGCAGCCATGACAGCAAACCAGAGAACACAGCAAGAGGAAGAACAGAGAAAAAGTTGTTTCTGTATCTTTCTAACTGCCATAACAGAATGCCAGCGTCCAGTTTATATACATGGCCTTACCAAATAAGAAAAACAACAGCCCACTATTGTAAAACTATTTCTAGAATTACAGAACAGCAACACTTTTCATTTCTGGCCTTCTATTTCACAGACAGCTACTTCTCTCCTTCTCATTCTTCTTGAATGACAGATTTCACTTCTTGACACTCCCCTCAAGATGTGCATAAATGTCTTTCATGCACATCTTGCTGACCAGCCAATTAAACCTGGGAGTAGGAAAGGCTTTGGTGTACAAATCTGCTACTTGTAAAGCTGATGTAACAAACTGCAGCTGAATGAAATCTTCCTGCACTTTATCTCTTATAAAGTGACAATCCATTTCAAGGTGCTTTGTTCTTTCGTGAAAGACAGGGTTCCTGGTTAGACAGATGGCCGATTGATTATCACACATCAACTTAATTGGCTGCTTTACTTGTAACTTGCATTCCTTCAACAATGCCACCAACCAAACCAGCTCACAAGTTCTTACCCCAAGTGCTCTATACTCAGCCTCAGCTGAACTCCTTGCCACCGTAGGTTGTTTTTTAGTTTTCCAAGACACTAAAGATTCTCCAAGAAATATACAATATCCAGTTAACGATCTTCTAGTATCTTGGCAACTTCCCCAGTCACTATCTGAATATGCAATCAATTCACTTGAATTCTTTGAACTGAAGAAGACTCCCTTTCCAGGTGACTGCTTCACATACCTGAGAACTTGTAGTGCTGCCTGAAAATGTATCTCAGTTGGCTTTTCCATGAACTGCGTAAGCAATTGCACTGAGTACATGAGATCAGGTCTGGTTAAAGTCAAATATAATAATTTGCCAACCAGCTTTCTGTACACTGTAGGATTTTGCAAAACACGTCCAGCTTCTTTAGACAGTTTGTGTCCTGGCAAAATTGGAACACTAGCTGGTTTTACTCCAAGCAATTTATGCTCTTCCAACATTTCCAGTGCATATTTCCTTTGTGAAAGCACAATTCCCACCTTAGATCGAGCTATTTCTAATCCCAAAAAGAATTTCAAATCTCCCAGATCTTTGATTTTAAAACAAGATTGCAGATAACTCTTCACTTCCTTTAATTGCTGCAAATCTGCTGTCCCAATTGCTATGTCATCCACATACACCAATAAAGCCACCATCTGATCTCCTTCTCCTTTCACAAACAAAGAGTAATCCGACCTTTTCAGTCTGATTGCCTAATACATTTTCAGTCTGAGTAGCATCATGTTGTGAAATATTATCATTATCACCACTAGAACATGAATCAACATGCAAAGGTTCAGTATGTATAGATGGAACAAAATCAGGCATTGTGATCTCAAAAAAATCCTTTGCAAGTGCCTTACCATGTTCTTTATGTTCTTGAAATGGAAACACATGCTCATAGAAACAAACATTTCTTGATACACAAATCCTATGTGTTACTAAATCATAAATCTTGTATCCTTTAACTCCAGGATGATATCCTACAAAAACACCCTTTGTGGCTCTTGTATCAAGCTTGTGTCGCCCTTGCTGTAAAGTAGAAACATAGCAAAGACAACCAAAAACCTTCAAGTGTGAGTAATCTGGTCTTTTGTTAAACAGAACTTCAAAAGGTGTTTTATTTCCTAAGACTGCAGAGGGTATTCTGTTTATAATATGTGTAGCAGTGAGGACTGCATGGCCCCAGAATTGTGCAGGCAAATGTGATTGAAAAAGCAAAGCCCTTGTGACAGTCAAGATGTATTGATGCTTTCTCTCCACTACACCGTTTTGTTGTGGCGTTTCAACACATGAAGTTTGATGCAAAATGCCCTCTTCTTTGTAAAAATGATGTAAGAAAAATTCAGATCCATTATCTGATCTGATAGTCTTAACTCTACCTTGAAATTGTGTTTGTACCATTTTACAAAACTGAGGCAAAATGACAGAAACTTCAGATTTTGCTTTTAACAAATAGACCCATGTAACTCTACTACAATCATCTACTATAGTGAGAAAGAAGCGAAAACCATCCAATGTGTTAATTGAGTATGGTCCCCAAACATCACAATGTATCAACTCAAAACAAAGATCAGACTTATGATAATGGACTGGAAATGGCTGCCTTTTCTGTTTTGCAAAATGACAAGTAGAACAAACTGTTTTATTGAACAAAGGTTTCAAACCATTATATTTCTGTATGAGCTGCAGTTTTTCAAATGAAACATGTCCTAATCTGTGATGCCAAACATCAAAATTAGGAGCAACAGAGGAGAAACATGTCCTAGGACCTATGTCTTTAGTATGGAGTTCAAGAGATCTTTCACTTGCTCTCCTTTGCAAAATGTATAAACCAGCACTCTCCTTAGCAAGTCCAATCGTCCTCCATGTGATTAGATCCTGAATGAAACAGAAATTTTTGAGAAAAATGACTGCAAGTTGCTGTGAAGCCATAAGTTGACTTACTGAGATGAGATTTAGCTGAAAAGAAGGTATAAGCAACACATCATGTAGAACCAAATCAACCAGAATTTTCACAGTTCCTATATGAGTTACTGTGACCTTTTCACCATTTGGAAGTTTAACAAAGACATCATGAACAGATTTGAAATCAGAAAAATAGGTAGAACTACTAATAATGTGATTAGTAGCTCCAGTGTCAACTATCCATTCAGTTGACACATCAGGAACCGAAGAGATAAGATTTACTGCAAGAGAGATACCTACTATGTCTGAAGATTTAGAATTAGAAACATCGACAAGTGAAGAATTGAACACAGCAGGCTTATTATCCAAATGAACATTAGAATTTGATCCATGAAAATGAATCTGAGGCTGTCCTTTCTGTCCACTCAACAAGTCCATAAGTTTCTGAACATGCCCTTTTGCCTCATAGAACTCTGAGTTAGCCAGATTCCCAAAAAAATTATCATCAACCTGTACCTCAGTAGTTGCGGCCATGTGCATCCCTCTACCTGAGCCTCTTCCTCTGCTGATTCCCATGTTACTCGGAAAGCCGATAATGTGATAACATCTTTCTTTCACATGCCCTCTTTTCCCACAGTGAGAACATATCAACTCAACCCTTCTATTTTTCCTTTTATCAAATGCTCCAGGTATAAATGGGGGGGCAGCTGCAGGCACAACAGGAACTGCTAGTGCCATAGAGTCCATTTTCATTCCTCCTTTATTCACTTCAATGTCTCTAACTTTTCGATAAGACTCTTCCTGTATCGTCATGCTATACACTTTATCAAGCGTTGGCAAAGGTTTCATGCCCAACACCCTACTCTTAAGCGCATCATAGGCATCATTCAGTCCCAGTAAAAATCTGTTCACATAATCATGCATTTGAGACTCCATGAAAGGTCTGAAACACTCTTCATTACATCTCCCACATCTACAGGTTGGTAAAGGCCTGAAATTTTTAAGTTCCTCCCAAATACTGTTCAACTCAGTATAATATTGATCCACCGAGCGACTTCCTTGAACCACAGTCATAAGCAACTGCTGCAATCTTGTAATCTTCACATTATCTGGTTGTGCATATCTTCTTTTAAGCATATTCCAGATGTCTACGGCTGAACTCATGTAAAAAATATTGCTAGCTATAGATTCCGTGACAGATCTCAGCAACCAGGATACTATCATGGTGTTGCACCTTGTCCAAGCATCATATGAATCATCATTCACAGCAGGAACCGGAATTCGCCCATCTATAAATGCTTGTTTGTTTCTAAACACAAGGGCCATTTGAAACGAATGGCTCCACGTGAAGTAATTCGACCCATCTACGAGCGGCGATTTCGCTCTGATACCGTATCAATTTACATCGGAGCAGCCATGACAGCAAACCAGAGAACACAGCAAGAGGAAGAACAGAGAAAAAGTTGTTTCTGTATCTTTCTAACTGCCATAACAGAATGCCAGCGTCCAGTTTATATACATGGCCTTACCAAATAAAAAAAACAACAGCCCACTATTATAAAACTATTTCTAGAATTAGAACAGCAACACTTTTCATTTCTGGCCTTTTATTTCACGGACAGCTTCTTCTCTCCTTCTCATTCTTCTTGAATGACAGATTTCACTTCTTGACACCTACCCTCCTCCACGAGCTGAACCAGACCTCACGGATGCTGGCCGAGGATGCCCGTTATCCCGGATGCTGGTCGAGGATGCTGTCGGCGATCGCAGCCGTTGTCGATTCTGCAGAAGAAAGGCGCAGTGATCGAGTGGTCCATCTGTGGCTTGCAGACCTCAGGGGGGTTGCCTACGACATGGAAGACCTCCTCGATGGGTTCAGGGTCGAAGCGGAGCGGGATGTGTCCCAGGCGAAGACCGGATCTGGTAAGATTTTCCCCTTTCTGGTCTCTCGCTGCTCGAGCATCAACCCTCGTTCAGTCCTCTCGGATCATCGGATGGGGAAGGAGATCGAGGAGGTTGACCGCAGATTGGAGGGGGTATTTTCCAAAATAAAAACCCTTGGTCTTGTGACGAATACCCGGGGGAGTGATACTAAAACCTTCGACCAGCCACGCTTCTCCACCACTAAACTACCTGAACCCAAGTTTGTCGGAAGGGAGAGAGAAATGGAGGAGCTGCTCCCTCGATTGATCGGGAATGAATCAGCGGATGACCCCCTAAGGCCCTTTTCTGTCATTTCAATAGTAGGCATGGGCGGACTCGGGAAAACTTCTCTGGCTCAACATCTATATAATCACGAATCAGTGGATAAGGCATTTTCACTTAAAGCCTGGTACAGTGTTTCTCAGGTCTTCGACTTGTTCGCCATTACGAGAGGGCTGCTGCAGCGTATGTCACCATCACCTTTGAACTACGAGGGGAAGGATCTGAATCAGCTTCAGTATGCACTTAGAGAGCAGCTCAAGGGTAAGAAGTTCCTAGTTGTGTTGGATGATGTTTGGAATGATAACTATGAAGAACTCGTGAGTCTTCTCAAGCCTTTCTATTTCGGGAGCAGAGGCAGCCGCATACTACATACTACACGAAACAGACAGGTTGCCGAAATAGTTGGTGACTGTAATCCGATGATGTTGTGTCCTTTGTCAGATCAGGAGTCCTTATTTTTACTTGCTTATCATTCTCGAGGGGATCAAAACCTCGAAAGGCATCACCATCTTCGGAGGATAGAATTACGAATAGCAGAGAAGTATCAGGGGAATCCTTTAGCTTTAAAGTTAATCGGAGGGTTGCTCCGTTTCAAACCTGATGACAAGAATTTGATGCAAGTATTACGCCATCAAGAAGATAGAAATGAAGGCATTTTTTACGCATTGACATTGAGCTACATGCATCTTCCCATCCATTTGAAGAGATGTTTTGCTGCTTGCACATTGTTCCCGGAGAATTACCTTTTCAACAGGGATGAAGTAACCAATTTATGGATGGTGCTAGGTTTGCTCCACAGTGAAACATCAATAACATACCAGGACATGGGGGGGGAGTACCTCGATGAGCTTGAAGTCAGATCACTTCTTCACAGTGTAGGCAACGAAGAGAATCGATATTCCATGCACGACCTTGTGAGTGAGTTTGCAAAATCAATTGTTGGAGTCACATGCTTCAGCTCCAATGAGGATATAAATGCTTCTGGAGAAAACCCTCTAGGGTAAGTTCGCCATGCATCACTTCTCACACGATAGGTGTCTTCTCGGTAGAATGGATGTGTATCGCCCAATGAAGAAATTGAGAACTTTTGTGCCTTTACAAAGTTCGGCGTACTTATTCTCAAACATCTCCGTCTCTGATAAAGTGTTACATGACTTGATAATGGGCATGAAGTGTCTAAGGGTGTTATCATTGCGCTGCTTTCAGATCAGCTTCTTGCCCAATGAGATCGGAAAGTTGAAGCTTTTACGATCCATTGATGTTTCTTATTCGCTCGTTGAAGTACTGCCAGATTCTGTTTCTGACCTCATGGACCTGGAATATCTCCTTCTGCAAGGGTGTAAGAAGCTTAAGAAGTTGCCGAGGAACATTCACAAGTTGACCAAGCTTCTCCATCTAGACATCTCTGGGGCAAAACGTTTGAGAGAGATGCCTCCGCATTTCGGAGATCTGATCAATCTTGAGATACTCTCGACCTTTGTGGTGGGAAAAGAAACTGGCCAGGGGTTGAAAGAATTGGGGCCTCTCAAAGGGCTTAAACGAGAGTTGCACATTTGTAATTTGGGGGCAGTAGTGGATATAGAAGATGCAAAGAATGCTGGTTTGCAGGAGAAAAATGGAATTCACAAGTTAAGCTTTGATTTCAGATCAACTGCCGGAATTTCACGCAACGAAGCGTATCAATTGATGCTTCTGGACCATCTGAAACCTCCAGAAAATATCGAATGCTTCAAAATATTTGGGTATGGAGGCAAGGTTTTTCCATCCTGGTTAAACAACTCGTGTATGAACAACGTTGTGAGCATAACTATGGATGATTGTGCAAGCATAATAAAGTTGCCACCTTTAGGACAACTTCCCTCGCTGCAACAGTTGAACATTAGTGGGCTTGACAAGGTGTCCAAGACAGGACCTACGTTTTATGGGAGAAGCTCGCCATTCCAGTCATTGCGTAGTTTGAGCTTTCAGGGAATGCTGGCTTGGGAAGAGTGGTCATCATCCGGAGACAATGAAAGCGATCAGCCATTCCCGTGTCTCCGCCAACTGTCAGTGGTGAACTGTCCCCAACTGAAGACAGGGTTGCCTCGAAAACTCGAGTCGCTTTGTGAGTTGGACATACGCGACTGTCCACTTCTAGAAACATCAGGAGACAGTCTCAGCCTTCCATCCCTTGGAGAGATGTACTTTGAAAGCTGTAATAAAGATTTGTTGAAACGTCTGGTTGGCGTTACTTCTATGACGAAGTTGATCATTCGTGATGTTCCACAACTTGATCGGTTTGATGGCAGCACTTGGGTTTCTCTTGAAGAGATGCATATTCACAATTGTCCTCAACTGAAGTCATGTATGCGCTGGAATGGCGGGGAACAGGGACCTCCAAAGCCGAAGAGGCTAGTGATAGGAGACTGTAAAAAGCTGAAGAGGCTCCCGGATAATTTGTGCAGCCTTGAATCTCTTAAGGAGATTATTGTTTCCGGTTGTGGGAAGCTCTCTTCCCTCTCTGGCATGGAATTGACACCTATGCTAAGCAAACATCTCTGTCAGAATAAAGCTTTAGAAAACAGAAACCAACTGCCATCATTTTTTGACTTGGTAGAGCACCGCCAGCAACAACCATCAATAAGTTACATTCGCCCCAATATTTGTCAAACTTGAGCTTCATCTTACATGCTAATGCCTTAATAAATTCATCTGAATGTTCAGCAGCAATATCTAAGGCCGATTTTACCTTCTGAACTTCTTAAAGATATAAATTCGAAGTAGTATACTCACTGCTTGAAACAATATGTGTCGCTGTCCAAAATGACTCCAACAACGAACAAATCTTGTGAGCTTTATCCCAATGTTCATTCAAAGGGCAACAATCAAATAATGAATCGCGTTGATAGAGCATTCTAAAAGCATCCTTGAACTTTAAAGCACAACTAAACATCTCGAAAGTTGAGTTCCATCGAGTTTTGCAATCACGAACCAATCTTCTTTCTTTCAATTGTAATTGTTGTACACACTCAACAAATTTTATCAGCCTATCATCGAAACGATTCATGTATTCCACACATTGCCTCACTACTTGGATGATGTCTTTAATTTCATCCAATCCATCCTGAACACAAACAATCCAACGCCCTGTAGCAACCATATACTCTATCTTTTGGTTCTTTGATTTCTAACAATCGGTTGTCAAACTGATTTTGCTAACACTTTCAAGATTCTTCTTCAACTTCCTCTTTTCAATCTCATACACTTTCATACAATCCGTCTTGCCTGTAACTCTACCAATCTTTTTCCATTCGGGCATCCCTAACTTCATCATCATATTGAATCCCTGTTCATCCAAAATGGAAAAAGGATGTTCATGCATCATAATCCAATGTGCAGCTGCCTCCCGCATTTATTCCATGTCAAACTTCCCGGAATGCAACGTGGGAACTAGAAGTGTAGCTCCATCGATTGACGGAAAATTCAAGCGTGTTTGTCTTTCATCTTCTTTCGAGTTCGTCTTTCATCTTCTTTCGAGTTCATCTTCCTCTTCAAACAATTATCGCTATGCCTCTTTAAGTGAGATGTACTCACCGATTTAAGAATTGTTAAGAGATGACGACAATGAGAGCATTTAACTTTCTTTTCTCCATTCCCCAAAATTTCTTCAAAATCATCCCAAACCGCTGAAGTTCTCTTCCTTTTATTTGCTTTGAATTTCTCATCTTCTAGTGCATCCTTCTTTGTTGTATTATCAGTTTCACTAGCCGAATTTAGCTCTATCCTTTCCAATGCCCCGGTTTGGATTTGAAGCTCCCTCCCCAACTCGTTACTTTCAGCAACACCACCCCCTACGGTTGGTGCAGAAGACGTATAATTCGTTGACATATTTGTTTCCTGCTGACAGAGCAAATAAAGAGAAGGTATGAGGCCAAATGAATCCAACACAAATACCAACAGAAGTCCAGACCCCTTGGGTATGAGATCCTCTGCACTAGGTATATCACAGGCATAAGACTATTCATCGCATAAAAATAATTCATGGATAACATATAATAAAGAAATTAATACTAAGAATTTGAAAAGTTTAGGCGTTGTTTAGAACAAGAACATTATCAATCCATGCCTCTTCAGTTCAGGTCTCCAATATTTTTCCGCATGGCGAAAATATCGAAAGAACGAAAATTTTAAAATTCATCATCATAAGAGGCAAACTGACCCAATTTATCGTACATTTGACAGATGAAAAGTGAACATTAACGTTTTGTTAAAAAGGATTTGTCGGAGAACAATATTCAGCACTTGATGCATCAGCCAGGGATAACTAATATTTGAAAAAGTCTCGTCATTCAAATCATTTGCATAGATAATTTAAAACCACGAAACCTATTTTAAAAAAAAAAAATAAAATTATGGGGAAAACACAGCATAGAAAATCATCATGAACCAACAAGCGTGGGGAGGGCATCGGATCTTCCTATTCACGTGTGCTTTGAATCATCATGCCCAAACACAATATGAGAGGGTAAGGGAATGGGAAGCGTACCTTGACTATGACGCCTTCACTTCTTTCGGTCGCTTACCCGCGGGCGTAAAATTCGGCCAGCTCCTCTCCGGTACTTTTTCACGCTCGCTCCGGCCGAACCTCGCGAGACACAAGGTATGAAATGGCCGATTATTTTCCACTTATCTAATGAAGAGATGAGATCGCCACGCCAAAAGGAGAGAGAGAGATGGGTTTTTTCTTTAGAGTTTGCTTTTACCACAGAGTGTGGGGAGGTGGAAGGAAAAAGTCTTTTAGGTAATTTTATTAATTTTTTTATTAATAAATTATTAAAATTTATTATATAATATTAGGCTCGCGAGCCTTCGAGCTGTTAGTGTTTCGGCTCGAGCTCGAACCGAGCTTTGACCGAGCTAGCTCGCGAGCGGCTCGACTCATTTTCACCCCTAATATAAACAGCAGCTTACTTTTCAGGGCTGCAAAAGACATATTTACTGAGCCACTCGAGATAAAAATCGAACTCTTGTTCTGCCCCCCACTAAGCAGTGCTTCCTCCACATCATGGAATAGAGCCATATGCTTGCTAATTGTATCACGAATTTTATTCTTTATGTACTGAAATGTGTCTCCCGCTGCCCTATGAAGGCGGACGTTAATGCCCGAAGCAGAACAGCCCGTGAGCAAACAAACAGCTTCTATGGTGACAATCATGGGCCCCTCGGGAAGAAAGAAGACATTTAATCTCGTGTTCCAAAAAAATTAGACTAGAACAGACCTTGAAGTCACTAGATTTCGTTCTTCTCGAGATAGACACCAAATCCTTCAAACCTAAACGACGCAATTTTTGGCATAATTTCTCTTCCCACAACTTAAACCACTTCTCAATGGAAGCGTCAGTTGGGGGAAATCTTACATGCTCCTTTGCACTAAACCATGAGACAGGAGCATAGAAATCAGGATGACATACAGGAATAGTCGACGAAGTCAGAAGGTAGGTTTGTGGGATATCATGTTCCTTAAAAGCGGACGGCGGAAGTACAGGACCCAAGGTCAGAAGTGGCGGTTCTCAGTTTGGAACGGAGACGACAACCCCTTGGTTGGAAAGTTTGTAATACCGACCAAATCGAACATGATCCGACATCACCGTCTGGGAGTCTATCACAAATCTTGCGCCAATGAAGAAAAGTTCGCAATTTTTGGAGGGAAGAAGGCAAGAAATGGAGTCTGTCGAAGAAAAGATCGAACTTGGGCAAAGAAACCACTCCAGAAGTCGAGATAAAACAAGGGTTTTGAGGAGAAAAGAAACGGTTGGTATGCCGAACCTTACGAATGAGAGAGCGGGAAAAGAAACTTGCCTGACAAGATTCGTTCCAAAATACAGCCGTTTCGAGATAAACATAAAGTTCCTACACTATGTTTAACAAAGAACAGGTTAATGTTGACACACATGAATTTCTGAGCTTTGTCCCTAGTGAGCCAAATGAGCAAAGCCCAAGAAGGCATTGCTCACGATGAACCGAACCCCGCTCCAGCATCGCTCGAGAACTTGCTCGATAAATAGCTTACTCGGTATAGCTCGAGATGTTGTGCTGACTTTCGTTACTCGAGAACATGACTAACCCGCAAACGGGGAGTGTGCTCGAGAACACAGCTAGGTTACGATCAAAGAATGAGACACGTGGCAAGCCTATAAAGGCCGATTGAGATACGACGTGCATGCTGCCTGTAAAATAGGAGGCAGATCGTGCACTAGATCTGAGAAGATCCTGAGCCTGCTGATTACCCGCAATTAAAAGATCCTGGGATATAAAAGGATCATAACACAATAATGACAAGGATACAACAAAACACAACTCAAACAGACTCTAAGTTTTTTATCTTTTCCTTTTACCACTAACTTGAACCCCAACCTCAGGGTCGTGCATTAAATTCTGGCATTATTGACACACTTCCGTCCATCATCGGTGACGTGCATTGAATTCCGTCATCGTTGACCTGCCACTATTTCGACTCCGCCCATCAACGCCGTTGTGTTAAATTCCGACGTCGAACTCCACTCTCGGTGTCGTCGCACTATATTCCGACGCCGTCAATGCCTTCTCCGTTCCACAAGGGTGAATTTCAGCAGAGGAGTTTACCTCGACCGCCTCTCGTCGCGAAGCGTCACTAGGCATTTTCTGTTGTTTTTCGTTTAAGTGATATCTGTAAGTGTTATACTATAAACTTGATTCCGTCATATTATATTCGGGTGTCGTCTTTACTTGTTTCTCTTATATTCATTTACTTTGTGGTGTATAACATCAAATGCTTTAAATTTAATATAGTCATATTAAATTCTAGTATTATGTTTACTTTTATTTTACGATAATCATGTTTTTCTTTATAAAATTCGATACGTAGCGAAAAAACACATTTTTCGCGTTAACAAAGCCCATGTTTTTTGCCCCCTCAGATTTGACGTAGAATTAAAAGGAGAAGGCATTATTACTATCTAGTAGATATAGCTATGTCACGATCCCAAAGTTGTACATTTTAAGTATTATTTATCTTAACCAAAGTCCCCTTTTTTTAATGGAGTTTTGGGGCTAAGAGGGAGATATAGAGATGAAGAGGCCAGTTGTAGTTGTAGTAGTAATAGCAGCGTCAATGGAACAGATCGCCCCATCCCTTAAAACTTTTCCACTATTTTTCATTAAAAAATCCATGATAAAATGAAAATGGAGATGACATTGAATACAGACGTTGCAAAATGCCAACGAGTTAAAATGTCAAAAGTTATATAATGTAAAAAAAAAAAGGAGTTTTGAAAAGGCTGCTTTATTTTTTTCTTTTTAGACCTACGTAATATATATAGACATTGAATATCTGTCTACTAGCTATCTACCATCACACGTCAAAGTCCTGTCTCCCCCCACACAATATATTTTTGATAGGGGGGGATGATTTGCCCCCCTTCTTCTCCTCCCCCCTTAAATTTTAACTAAAATAAATATGACTTACGTGCTCTCTATACGTTATTTTAATTGAATCGCGAAAACGTGATGTGGACGTGGGCGGGCTCATGAGGTTTCGGACTGATCTAATTCGGCCCATACCAATAAAGACATTGGCCCGTTTATAATAAGTCTGGGCCCAATCTGTATGGGCTTTTTCAGGCCTAGTGGGCCTGAAAGAAAATGGTTTGGTTAAAAGCTTTATTTAATTAATTTTCATTTTATTGTTCATGTAGTAGTATAGTGTAGTGCAGTGTAGGGGTGTGTGGAGAAAAGTAATATTACTTTCTTATTCGATTGTTAATTAATTAATGTTATTAAAATCCCTCATTTTTACGTCGTTAGAATTTTTCGTTTGTTAGAATAATAGAAATAAGTTTCAAGATGAAGACAAGATTTTCCCTAGTTATGATGTCCTTCCTAATCCTAATTATGGAATGATCATTCCGACCCATTCTTGAAAAATGATAACCACACTCGCTGGCAAGAAGAACGCCCCTTTGCATTTCCAAACCAAACCCCAAAAGACATCTTTGTCCTCCATCCCCCTTCGACATCGGCGCCGTCGCTGCAGCAGCAGGCGACCGCCCCTTCTCCCTCCCAGATGTCCCCCCGCGATGATCGATCGGACCCATCTCTTACCTCCTTATCATCATAGGTTGAAACCAACCCTGCCCTCCCCCCCGATTTCTTTTAAGGGGAAAGAAAATGATGCGTGGTTAACAAGGCGGAAGTGGGTGGATTGGGTGCAGGGAAGTTGGAAGCATGAGTTGATTCCAGATGGCGGAAGGGACGAGCTGGAATTGCAAGATTAAAGGAAGTTGCAGAATCTGCAGAAGTGCAAAAGCAGGAGCTGCAGAAATGCAGATTATAAGAAGTTGGGGAGTTACTGTGTAGTTAAACTGTTGAGATTCGGTTTGTTCCGGTTAGGGCCGGTCCAATATAAGTGAACCGGTCCGAGTTATAAAATCTGTTAGGGAGTCGGTTGGAGTCGGTGGGGGGGGAATGTTAAGTGTGGAGTCTGTTTTACGTTTTAGTCTCTGTCATTCTGTTTTTGTATCTGGAGGGGTGTTGGTTGTTGGTGACAGTTGCGCCGGAGGCGGAGTTGTTGTAAGGATTGTTGTTGGAGTTGGCCGGAGCTATCGGAGGTTGGCTGTCTTGAGTGTGAGTTTGATTTGCTCTTAATCGTGTAATTGTTGATTGTATTTCCTTTGATTGCCGTTCTGTCCAATCCGCACGCGATTTGTGCTATAATCTGGAATTAGCACGAATCAGAAAAGATGGGTCTTGTGGTTCTTGTGTTTGTTTGTTTTGGGGTGGCGGGAAGTTTGGATTTTTATTTTTTATTTTTATTTTTATTTTTATTTTTTGGTGTTTGGGTTTGGTGGCAGCCATGCAGACGGAGGCGCATCCTCTTGTCGTCAAGTTTCAGCTACGTAAGTAGTTTTTATTAGGGATCCTTTTCTTTTGGAGTGCTTGTGATGATTTTGGATAGCTATGGTTTTGGAGTGTTCAGAATTGAGGGTGTAATACCCCAAATTATTATTTCCCGTTTGACTTCGTCCGTTGGATTTAATTTGCAAAGTTAAGATTCGACCGTAGGATGAAAACAAATAAAACATAAGAAGAAATCTTGACATATTTTATTGATAGCACAGCCGTGAACCATTTACAGGTTTTCCTGCTAACATTGGTTTCTAGCTCTTTTACAACAGGGGATTCGGGAACAAATTTGAACATTGTACCGATTAGACAATACACCAAATAGACACACTTTGAACTTCACAAAGTCCACCCATTGCAACGACGAGCCAGCGCTCCTGCAACAGCCACAATTGGTACCCCAACATGACGGTTTGGAGCTGTCCGTTGCTCTCCGGAAGCAGCAGCAACAACAGCAGTTCTTGAGCTCGCCGAAGCCACGCCAGCATCAGCATCGGCAGTCATTGGGTCAGCCACCACTGCAACAAGATCAATAGGTGTGCAGCCACAGCAGGTTGGCCAGCATCCAGCATCCAGTGCACAGTCAACACCTCAGGTGGCAATACGAGCTTATTGGTAACCCAAGGACAACCGTCACAACCGACGGCAGTCCAGCAAAAACTGATTGCTTCGACCTCAAAGACGCCTCACAGAGACATCATCAATGACAGTAGACACAAGTCAAACAGGAAATTCAAACAAGGGAAGTTGGCAAAGGGAGGCTTATTAAAAGCATCATGTCATCTGCATACCAGGAAGTAATGCTGAATTGCAACAGCAGGATTCTCTCCCACAGCAGCCCAAACCAAAAGAAGCCTAACACTAAAAATTCAGTCCACACTTCCCCAAAGAGCCCAAGGTAGCTCAGCCCGCAATAGTAGGCCAAACCCACAAGGTAAACCCATCAACCTATGGAGGTGGGAGGAGAATACCTTAATTACTGGCCCGGTTTGCAGCAGCTTCTGGCAACTCAAGTGAGAAAGCAACCACATACAGGATACGACTTTGTTGACCGAGTATCTCAAACAACAACTCGTAACGCCAACTTGATGGCAAAAGAAACGTTTTCCCTGCACAGGAAAAAGAAAAGTTTTGTAACCTACATCGGTTACGTACTAAGCTTAATTTATTCCCTCGCTTGATTTTTATCCAAAGAGGCTATAAAAATCACACAGAGACAGCTCTCTCTAGGGAGGGGGGGGACCCACAGACACTCCATCCTCACAGCCTTGACAGTCGAAAGTTCGTTCCTCCCCTGCATCCAACTCCTCCCAAGGTAGGTCTAACATCAACGAGGAAACCTCAGCATCACCAACTCGAAATCTCCCTTTTGATGGCCAAACCGAGCAAACAGAAGCCAACTCTTCCCGGCGCTTCTTCCCCGGCATTTCCAAGCCCCAAGGCGGCTCCCTTTCCAGCTCCCCGAAGTTCAAGGACCAGTGATAGCTCCACCTTTCCCGGCATTCCCGACAGCACCAGCAGCGGCGGGTCCACCTTCGCTGGGCGAGCCCACCTCCCTCCTGCGCTCCCCCGAGTTTCAGACGCCAAAGACGCCACAACCTCCTGACGGATCCCTACCTCTTCTAGCATCCCTCCACCAACACTGCGGCGACCCATGTCCATCGTCGTCCTCAGCCAGCAACCACGCTCCAGCTCCTCGGTGCTCCGCGGCCAGCGGCCGTAGCCTTCGTCTCCTCTGCTCATCCCCAGCGCTTCGCCCGATGCTTTAAGAACCTGCAACAATCGACCCAGCAGCGGAACCCCAGACATCCCTTCACAGACAACAACGCTCCCCAAAGCGGATGCCCTCCTCGCCCCCGGAGACAGCCACGACGGAGCCCCAACCGGCTGCATCAGCCCTCCTCCTCCATTCCCGGCGGTCTCCCCCGGAAACATAACAACAACCACATTCCGGCTTCCCCGGCGTCTCTCACGGCGAGTCTTCCTCCCGTGACCAGCCCCACGGCTACGGCGAAGCCACCTCTCTCCGGCGTCCGTCGCCTCCCTTCTCCCAACCCAGCCTCCCTCCGGCGCCCCTTTTGCCACGGTGGCAGCCCCCCCCACTTCCCCGGCGCGCCCAAGTCCGACGACGGTGCCATCTAATCCGCCGACGACATGCGAGGACGGGGCTGCGATCCCACTTCGATCTCACCCGAGTCGAGCTAAGGGAGAAGGACGAAACCCACAAACGGAGCTTCGCAGAAAGGTAAAAATCTTTACTTTTAGCATTTTTTTTTTATATAATCTGATTATTCCTATAGCAATTGTTCATTCAACGTTTTACATTTCAAACCAATAGTTAGATTTTTTCTTAATGTTCGTTTTTTTTTTATTTCTTAATAATCCTTAATCTGATCAACCTTTAAAGTTAAATTTTCCTTTTGTTCTTTTCTTACTATTTTACTATTGTTATTTTTAAACGAAGACTCAACATTTTTTTTAATTACATCAGACTCAATCTTTGATATCACTTTTTTTAATTTTTTAATTTTTTTTTATCCTTTGGTTTTACGTGAACCTATTTGGCATCATGATCTTTTTTTAATAAACATTTTTTTAATAAATAAATAAATTATAATTACCTTTAACTTACAAAAAAATTGATAATGTCTTTTGTTGCATTAAAAATGATCTAATCCCAATCTTCTTACTTCTTTTACCTGTGCAAAATCTATCTAATCCCGAGCATGTCCCGGGAAAGGATTTTTAAGGATAAAGCTTAAGATCGGAGGCGCACGGGGAAATACGTGGAGGAAATGCGTCTCGAAAGCAAACCCAACGTCAATATAAGCCCCCCCTCCAGTCGGGCCTCAGGTACATGAGGGAGGTGCGGGCCTCCCGTTTTTTTTATTTTTCTCGTGTAACGGATTGTGGGCCCAAGTGCATATGCCCGCAATCACCGCCCTTCCCCGCTCCCTTTGATCTGAATAATTGTCTGTGCCTGTCCGCATGTCTTAGGCCCATAGGTTTATCGTCGCATGTGATTGTTAAGCAAATACACACGAGTTCGGGTCCAACGCCTGAATCGGGTCCAACGCCCGTTAACCAAAAGCAAACCTTTTGGAGCAAACGCCACCTTTTCGCATGTTTAAATGTAAGATTTAGTAACTAGGAATCCCCGAATCTACTCTGGTTTTCCGACTTAAACCAAGCTTTTATAATTAAGTCGGTGGCGACTCCGTAATAGTTTACCTAGGTTAAACAACAACGCATTTTTTTAACGAAGTCATTTTGGATGAGGGACTGACGACACGAGCCGCTCTTGGAACCTCCTGAAGCTTCCTCCTCGGGCCATGCGCTTCTTTTCACCCGTCGCCTCTTATGGAGCATGGAGACGATCGGTGAAAAGTCTGAGCAGACCCGGTCAGGAATCCAAGGAGGGACCACCCAATTCTCTTCCGCAGCGTTCAATGCTCGAGTCGCGACGCCGACCAGTTGAGCCTTGGGGAGCGGGCCCGGATCCTCGTGTCGTTCGAACCGCTGCGCGCGTGCTAGACCGGAAGGCGCGTGTACAGAGGGTTTACTTTGATCGGTGGCCTCTAAATAATGGAATTGTAGGGTAATTAGTGAGCATGTGATCTTCGTCCCTGGATTTCATGCTGGGTGGTTTGTGACTGGCTGCTCCATGGACCGGCTCTACTTTCAATAATTTAATAGGAATGTATGCTTGGGTTCGTGGGGATTTCTTTTGAATTTCTTTTGCAGGAAAGAAAAGAAGCCGACCCCGTTGCCTTAGTACTTCTTTTTTATTGTTGATTGAGGTGTGGCTTCTGATGGAGGCTGTCGGAGAAAATTCCAAACAAAAGGAGTCCAGGCTTCATCAGAATATGCAGTGTTAAGACTTTGGTGAGGCTTTGAAGATGATGGATTCAATCGAGTGTTTTGTTGAACCTTCCCCATGACCTGGCTTTTTTCATTTGCCTGACACCAAATAGCTAGATCTTTAGCCATATATAATCTCCGTGGAAAAATAACTACTTTTCCATCCCGATCTGCATTGTGCTATGACTATCTTTACGAGCTTCATTTTGAAATAAACTGACTGATCCAAGTTTGGGTTGATGCCACCTTATGCCAAGTAATAGTACATGATATATGAATTGAAGATGCTAAGCTGTCAGTATCCTACTTTGGCTACCATGTTAATCCAGAAATTCTTCAATTTCTGACACTGCTGGTTTCCAAAAGGAGTTCTTTGGGTTTGGTACCATGGCAAGTATAAGGACCTGGACATTAGTTTAGTTTGACCTGGAAAAGATCAACGTTAGGTCTGTAACTTATCTGCATTAGATTATTGCCAATGGTAAAATAAAGTTTATAGTAAGTACATAATAATTTGCAGATTTATTCTATTTGCTTCCTACAGGGGTTCACAGTATCGGAACAATCTCAGCCGCTCTTGTTTACATATGCTTCTATTCAGGCCTTGCATCCAGACCTGATTATCAATGCTGATACCCCCGGTGGCTTCAAGGTTACTTTCTAGATGCTACATCGGATTTGTTTCTGTCTGTCTCAGTTTTTATTTGTCTTCTTGTTATTGCTCATTTGGATAGTGCATGGCCAACTCAGTGAGCATGTTGATTGCAATTCGCAGGAATCTCGTGAAACATTCTTCAGCTCCGTGAACAGTCTTATATTTTCCCTATATGATTGATCACTGCAGGCGAAAGGCGCCAGCATTAGCGACATTGCATCTGAGGTTGCTTTCCATGACTGGAGGATACCTATTCCGGTCCGGTGAGTCACGTACTAATATTTGGATCTGCTTTTGCCTGCTTGTGATGCGAAGGATTTCCTTTCTAATATTGTTGCGATAATAAGACAAGCATGATAATTTAGTCCTTGTTGGCTATCATGGAAGATTCCTTAGTCTTGTATTGCGGTTCCAGGTTTTTTTATCTCCATGGAGTTGGTTTGCGTGAAGCATTTCCTACCACTAATTTGGTGAATGAACTCAATTGTGAGGTGAGTAGGAAAAAGGAAAAGGCTGCATGGGTTTTCTGGCAGGAGAGCCTGTAATCCTCTGAAGTTACACATCATCATCACCATCAACTTCGAGCGAGATGTCCTTTGCAGCATTGCCTGTGGTGTCTATTTTTTAGGAAAGAGAATCGCAGTAGATCATTGACATCCAGGTTGGTAAGCTTTCTGCTGGAGATTCTCTAGACATGTCTCAGCAGGATGAATCCACAACCATTGCCAACGATGCTACTGTTAAAGACATGGAGGTATTTCGATCCCTTTAGATTTCTTTCCTTGCTTATGATCCAAACCCATGTTGTCGCTTAGGAACGTCCTTTGTAGGGTGCGACCATGGCCTATGTGGCGGAAATGCTTAAAGTTCCTCCAGCAATATACGTAAAAGCAGTGAAGGACATCGTTGACGGGGAGAAGCCAACAGCCGAGGAGTTTCTGCAGAACCTGATGGCAGTTACAGCAGCTCTCGATCTGGGAGTGACGCAAGCAGCGACTTCATCAGTGGCAAGCGCCTATCCGAACTGTAACAAAGGCTCGAGCTCTCTCACTGGCCATTCTTGCCTGGCATAGAATGACCCACCCAGAAACAGGTAATAGGACCTTGTTTCGTAAAAGCCAATCCCCTGACTCGGGACCTTCGTTTTGCCTTATATTGGTATTACTTGGATGCTTGGAATTGTGGCATTAATTGGTATGCCGGATGTACATCGAAGCTGTAAATGTTAGTAGCAGCAGCAGCAGCTTCTGATTCGGTCAGTTGTACTCTTTTCCTCTATATCTATGGAAATGCTTTCCTATTAATGTCGGCTTTCTTTGTATTTAAATTTGATTCCGTTTATGTTCAGTGACTTAGGAGAAGTACTTTTCGATGAAGCAAACGAGAACATAAATCTGGTTCGTCCAATTTTACGAATCCCATCTACTTTTTTTTGACGAAGTAGTAGTAGTTAGGATAGTTTTCTTAAAAGACGATACGCTACACCAAGTGGAATGAATCTAATCCCGCTTCCCAACAACAACCCCTTTTTGCATTATTTCCCAATTGTCATTGACCTTATTTAATCTTTTAATAGGGAAATAATAATAATAAACACAAAAGCGACACGCCATTATTAATAATATTTAACATTTTATACGTGTGTTGACGATACTTTGCTTTCTTCCTAAAGTCTCAATGGACTAATAGGAAATGATCAGGAATCAAACTATATTATTAGGGAATTATTCTTCCCTTCGGAGGCGGGCTTACGTGTTGTCCCAAGGCATGCATCTCTTTTTCTTCTTCGTCTTTTTTTAAAGTTAAAGAATTTACAGCCCATTCAAAATCCGACCAGTGTTTCAAACAGTGCTGGGGGATATGGAAATAGGTATTGTGATAGAGCCTGAGGGTGGGAGTGCTCCGATATCGTCCACCATCTCGCGAGCCGGAACGAACAACGACAATGACCAGCGGAACACACAGCCTCGTGCTCGCAGGCGATCCATCACTCTGGAGGACTCATCCTTGCCAGTCATCATCTTGGAAGGGATCACTCTCTTGAGTGGCTCGTCGCACCATGTTTTGGCAGGTGCTGCTTCTAAGAGTAGCAACAGCATCAACGATGACCGCCTTAGAGTCATCATCGACCGTTCCTCCGACGAACAAATTGTCGCATCAAACAGAGCGAGGGACACCGCACTCCATGTCGCAGCCCGCTCCGGGTGTTTTGATCTTGTCCAGGTGCTCGTCCAGAGAATGAAGCGGACGTGGAGCATAGGGGATGAGCATTGGATGCTGAGGATGAAGAACAAGGACGGTAACACTCCTCTGCACGAGGCCGTGCTACGTCGAAATCATGCGGTGGTTAGGTATCTGCTGGATGAGGATCCGGAGCCACTCTTCTGGCAGAACAAGCAGGGTAAGTCCGCGCTGTACCTGTAGGTGGAGAAAGAGGACCGCAATATTCTTGATTGCTTGCTGGATATCTCTCTGGATCCAGAAGAATACGCATCAAAAGTACAAGGAAAGTCCCCTGTCCATGCGGCCGTCACGTATAGACAGATAGGTAGTTACCTGTAACATTTTAGACTCAACTAATGGGATGGACGATCTATGTCAATGATGAAACGGATCTTAATTTCTCAGGGATGCTCGAGGCCATGGCTGAGAAGAAACGGCCTCTGTTCGACGTTGAAAGCATGTCCGATTATACGGCTCTTCATCTGGCTTTTTTCTTGAGCTATCTCCCTGCTGTGAATTTTCTGCTCAGGGAATTCCCATCCTTTGCTCTTCGTTATGATGAACGCGGCTATCTACCCATCCATGTTGCCTGTATGGTAGCTCATATCAGGGTAATCAAGGTGCTGATTAACTCCTGCGGGAATCCGTTAGATTTCCTCAATGAGGAAGGGCAGAACATCCTTCACATAGCAGCCAAGTACGGAAGGAGCACGGTCGTGACTTCTCTGCTGAAAGATCCCAGATTGGAGACACTCATAAATCACAGGGATGACAAGGGGAACACGGCTCTACATCTAGCCGCAGCCTACTGGCAGCCCATGACGGTGGTAACCTTAACAGGGGATGATAGAGTGGATCTAATGTTGACCAACGACAAATGCCAAACAGCCTATGACGTTGTTTGTGAGCAAGACCAAAGGATAGAGTTCCGTTCATGGCGTCAAGTAAGAGAATGCTTAGACCTCTTCCAATCCTTCATTTCCGGGTTGTTCTCTCTGAAGGATATTATTTTTTTGTGCAGTGGTTATCTTATCTACCTCTAGTCAGAGCAGGAGCATGGGGAAGTAGAGATCTACTTCTTCGCCCTTATGACATACGGGAAGTGTATCCAAGGATGAAGTTCGCCAAGGATCCGACTATGGACCAGTTGAAGGACAGAGTCGGTTCCCAGCTAATCGTGGCCACATTGATAGCAACTGTCGCGTTTGCAGCAGGCTTCACCGTGCCAGGAGGGTTTGATAGCTCCGATTCCCCAAACAAAGGTGTCAACAACAAAGGTGTCGCAGTGCTGATCAACAGTAGCATGTTCCGGGCGTTTGTCATTTGCGACACCATCTCCCTCTATAGCGCTATCCTTGTGGTCCTCCTCCTTCTGTGGAAACAAACAATTGACGACCCGTATGGAGTTTTGATGATCAACCGTTTGTCCATTGTTCCGCTTTATACGGCTCTCCTGGCGATGTCTGGGGCATTCATGACCGGCATTTATCCCATCCTCGGGGAAAACCCTGGGCTTCGCAGTGCTGTTTTAGCATTCGGTATCATCTCATGCGCCTTGATCTGTGAGTCTTTTCTGGTAGGTTACGTGCCAACGGGATGCAGGAACAGGTTGATTCGACGAATCTGGGACTGCGAAGCTCGTTTGCTTGCATTTATATCGGGAAGCCTGCACTGGCCCTCTCCGATCATTGAGAAAGAAGAGGAAGAGCGCCACAGCTTGATGCCGAGCCAGGTCGGGAATCACTGAGCCCACGACAACCATCTTATTTTTTTGAAGAGCAAGTCTGTAACGGAGCATGATAATTCTTATTTAAGTCGGTTTTAGTATGCATGAAAAAGAAAGCGCGAGAACTTTTTATTACCATGGACCGGAAATAAACATTCTCACCAAATGTCAACTTACTGTTGACATGGCGACGATAAATCTGTTGAGCAACGATTGAACTTTGTGTTTTGAGAAACAACATTGTTCCATGCATGTTGTGGCCGGCCTAATGGAAGACTGGGATTAATTGGGCAAGGTTTGAATCTTCTGGTTCCAATCCTGCCGTTAGCCACGACGGTAGTCACGAGAGTGGATATATTCTAATTATTGTTGTGGAAATGATTTGCACAATGAAAACAACCACCCGAAAAGGACAATGTATACACACAATTTCATATGCATCCTCCTCCTAATTTTAATAATGATTTGTTGTGGGGAAATATAGTCGAAATGGGAGCAGACGACTAGTGGAAGGGATCAAATAACAGCCGAGGAGTTAGTTGCTCCTTCACAAGCTCAAGTTGACCTCCCTGATACTGCTGGCTGAAGATGCCCCGGTTTTACATACTAAAATCGGGTATAAATAAATATATCAAATGAAAAAAAAAAAACAAAAAGGTAAATGTAATTTATAATTTCACAGGCATCACACCAAACGCAGTTTTGGATTCTAGCGAGCGACTCGATGTTGCTGGACTTGTGGGTGGGAGAAGAGATTTTACCCCACACCCCCCCCCCCCCCCCCAACAGCCGAAGAGTTGCTGATGGCCGACTTCGAAGTTTCCTCCCTCCTTCACAAGCTGAACCAGACCTCCCGGATGCTGGCCGAGGATCCCCGGTTCCTCGGCATCTCAAGATATCTCAAGGGCTGGAATGAAAGGCTGTCGGCGATCGCAGCCGTTGTCGATTCTGCAGAAAAAAGGCGCAGTGATCGAGTGGTCGATCTGTGCCTTGCAGACCTCAGGGAGGTTGCCTACGACCTGGAAGACCTCCTCGATGGGTTCAGGGTCGAAGCGGAGCGGAATGCGTCCCAGGCGAAGACCGGATCTGGTAAGATTTTCCCCTTTCTGGTCTCTCGCTGCTCGAGCGTCAACCCTCGCCTCTCGGGTCATCGGATGGGGAAGGAGATCGAGGAGGTTGACCACAGATTGGAGAGGGTATGTTCCGAAATAACACTCCTTGATCTTGAGACGAATACCCGGGGGAGTGATCCTACAACCTTCGACCAGCCACTCCGCCCCATCACCAACCCATTACCTGAACCCATCATTGTCGTAAGGGGGGAAGAAATGGGGGTGCTGCTCGGTCGATTGACCGGGAATGGATCAGCGGATGACCGCCTAAGGCCCTTTTCTGTCATTTCAATAGTAGGCTTGGGCGGAATCGGGAAAACTTATCTGGCTCAACATCTATATAATCACGAATCAGTGGATACGGCATTTTCACTTAAAGCCTGGTACACTGTTTCTAAGGTCTTCGACTTGTTCGCCATTACGAGAGGGCTGCTGCAGCGTATGGCACCATCACATTTGAACTACGAGGGGAAGGATCTGAATTATCTTCAAGGTGCACTTAGGGAGCGGCTCTCGGGTCATAAGTTCCTACTTGTGTTGGACGATGTTTGGCATGATAGCTATGAAGAACTCGAGAATCTTCTTAAGCCTTTCTATTCCGGGAGCAGAGGCAGCCGCATACTACTTACTACAAGAAAAAGAAGGGTTGCCGAAATAGTTGGTGACCGTAATCCGATGGTGTTGAATGGTTTGTCAGAGCAGGAGTCCTTATCTTTATTTGCTCATCATTCTCGAGGGGATCGAAACCTCGAAAGGCATCCCCATCTTCAGGAGATAGAAGAATCAGCAGTGAAGCATGGGGGGAATCCTTTAGCTTTAAAATCAGACGAGAAAATGACACAAGTATTATACCATCGAGAAGGTAGAAATACAGACATTTTTAACTTATTGAAGTTGAGCTACATCCATCTTCCCATCCATTTGAAGAGATGTTTTGCTGCTTGCGCATTGTTCCCGGAGAATTACACTTTCAACAGGGATGAAGTAACCAATTTATGGATAGTGCTAGGTTTGCTCCACAGTGACACATCAAAAACATACCAGGACATAGGTGGGGAGTACCTTGGTGAGCTTGAAGAGGGATCACTTCTTGACAGAGTACCCAATGAAGAGGATCGATATTCCATGCGCGGCCTTGTGAGTGACTTTGCAAAATCAATTGTTGGAGTCACATTCTCCAGCTCCAATGAGGATAAAAATGCTTCTGGAGAAAGCCCTCTAGCGCAAGTTCGCCATGGATCACTTCTCACACTATACTTTGAAAGGTGTCTTTCCAGTAGAATGGATAAGTATCGCTCAATGAAGAAATTGAGGACTTTTGTGCATTTTCAAAGTTCGGCATACTTATTCTCAAACATCTCTGTCTCTGATAAAGTGTTACGTGACTTCATAATGGGCATGAAGTGTCTAAGGGTGTTATCGTTGCGCTGCTTTCAGATCAGGTCCTTGCCCAATGAGATCGGAGAGTTGAAGCTTTTACGATCCATTGATGTTTCTTATTCGCTCGTTGAAGTACTGCCAGATTCCGTTTCTGACCTCATGGACCTGGAATATCTCCTTCTGCAGGGGTGTGCGAAGCTTAAGAAGTTGCCGAGGAACATTCACAAGTTGACCAAGCTTCTCCATCTAGACATCACCGGGGCAAACCGTTTGAGAGAGATGCCTCCGCATATCCGAAATCTGATCAATCTTGAGATACTCTCGACCTTTGTGGTGGGTGAAGAAACCAGCCAGGGGTTGAAAGAATTGGGGCCTCTCAAAGGCCTTAAACAAGAGTTGCACATTTGTAATTTGGGGGCAGTAGGCGATATAGAAGATGCAAAGATGGCTGGTTTGCAGGAGAAAGAAGGAATTTCCAAGTTAAGCTTTGATTTCAGATCAACTGCCGGAATTTCAAGCGACGAATGGCATCAGTTGATGCTTCTGGACCACCTGAAACCTCCACAAAAAATTGAATGCTTCAAAATATTTGGGTATAGAGGCAAGAAATTTCCATCTTGGTTAAGTAACTCATGTATGGACAATGTTGTGAGCATAACTATGGAGGGTTGTGCAAACGTAAAATCGCTGCCACCTTTAGGAAAACTTCCCTCGTTGCAACAGTTGAGCATTAGTGGGCTTGACAAGGTATCCAAGATAGGACCCGAGTTTTATTTGCCAAATTTCCGGTCATTGCATAGTTTGAGCTTTCGGGGGATGCTAGCTTGGGAGGAGTGGTCATCATTCGGTGACAATGAAAACTATCAGCCATTCCCGTGTCTCCACCAACTGTCAGTGGTGAACTGTCCCAAACTGAAGACAGGGTTGCCTGGAAAACTCGAGTCGCTTTGTGAGTTTGACATACGCGACTGTCCACTTCTAGAAACATCAGGAGACAGTCTCAGCCTTCCATCCCTTGGAGAGATGTGCTTTGAAAGCTGTAATAAAGATTTGTTGAAACGTCTGGTTGGCGTTACTTCTATGACGAAGTTGATCATTCGTAATGTTCCACAACTTGATCGGTTTGATGGCAGCACTTCGGTTTCTCTTGAAGAGATGCATATTCACAATTGTCCTCAACTTAAGTCATTTATGCACTGGAATGGCGGGGAACAGAGACCTCCAAAACTGAAGAGGCTAGTGATAGGAAACTGTAAAAAGCTGAAGAGGCTCCCGGATAATTTGTGCAGCCTTAAATCTCTTAAGGAGATTCTTGTTTCCGGTTGTCGGAAGCTCTCTTCCCTCTCTGGCATGGAATTGACACCTATGCTAAGCAAAGTGGAGCTCGCTGATTGCCCGAATCTTCCAAGCTCCCAGTTTCTTGGTAAGAAGCTTCTGGAATCTCTCGAGGAGCTTACCCTAAGGAATCTCCAGAAACTCGAATCGATTGAAGATTTAATCATTGAGCCTCACGAAATACTTCCTCTTCGTAGACTCAACATTGATGATTGCCAAAGTCTCAAGAAGCTAGCAGATATCTCGCAACATCTGTCGAGCCTCTCGGAGCTTTGTATTTCGCATTGCAAAGAATTAGAGCTCGAGTGCTTTCCCGATCTTCCCAGCAAACTATCCAAGTTTCAGCTTGTCGAATGTCCAAAGGTGAAGGCATTGCCTGACAACATGCACAGCCTCGAATCCCTCAAAGAAATCGATATTAGATCCTGTGCACGCGTCATGAGGTTGCCAGAAGGAGGTTTTCCGCCTCAGTTGGAATGGCTTCGAATAGGAAGCTGCGAGAGTCTAAAACAGCCATTGGAGGACTGGGGCTTATCAAATCTCACTGCTTTAAAACAACTGCACATTGGGGGCGGAACGGAATGTGTGGATGTGATGATGTTCTTCCCATGTGCCAATGACGGTAAAGCCTGGCCCCGCCTGCTTCCTTCATCCCTTGTTGTACTGGATATTTGCTTCATGGAGAAGCTGGAGGGGCTGGTTTCCGGACTCCGTAACCACCTCACCTCTCTTCGAGAGCTGAGCATCGGATATTGCGGGAAGATGAGGGACTTGCCGAAAGATGGGCTCCCGGACTCCCTCGAAATGTTTGAAATTAGTGGCTGCGAGTTGCTGGAGAAGAGATGCTCGCAGCCCAATGGACATTACTGGCCCCTCCTCCAACACATCCCTGAGGTCATCATCTATTAGCGAATAACTCAGGGCGCGACCTTATTCTTCTGTCTGTCCTCGGTTCCAGTTGACAAGTCTCTGTTTAATATAACTCTGAATTTTATTTTTACTTGGTTATGAATGTCTCAAACGTGTGTAATGTTAAAATCAATCTGGAGTCAAATGAACGAGCGAGGCATCATGATTTGCGTCTGAATTTGAATTTTCTTTTCTTTTTGTTCTATGAAAGTTGATTGCAAAGGGTCAGGCACCAATGCATTACTAAAGAATAACCAAAACAAAATTATGATGCATTTTATAAATCTTGTTATATATAAAAATTCAAATAAGTTTAGATAGTTTAAGGTTTAAATCCTCACCTCACATATTTTAGGCTATGCAGATTAAGCATTATTATTTGAATGGAAATGTCGCATGACTTTCTGATTTGCAATACTACAATTAATTTTGGGAAGTCATTCTCCGCCATTCGGTTAATTTTGGGGGCGTCATCTTATCTGATATGTAGGCGCCAGCCCGAGCTCATCCATCCGGCCACAGAGTATAAGCAGCTTTCTACCATCGACGCCCACACTAGCGTGAGAGTCCGTAACCCGGATCCTGCTCGTCTACAGGTTCAATACAGAGAAGACGGTCGATCCAGTGAGACTTGTTAGGGATGGCCTGGCTAAGGCACTCAGACTACTACTACTACTACCCTCTTGCCGGGTGACTCGGGGATGGAGAGATGGTGGCGGAATTCACAGGAGAGGCTGTTCTTTTAGTGTTGATGAGTTGGGAGCTGAGCCCCACGGTGGGGAACCACATTACAACGTGCAAATTCGCAATGTGCCAGGATCCGGTGGGATCGTAAGATGTCCTTCAGCCCTTCTTCTGTTTACGCACCTCAAGTGCAGCGACTTCACAGTCGGATTACCGGCAAACCACGTCCAGATGACACACAGGGAAAAGGCTTGTTCCTAAAATGGGTGGGTCAAGATTGCTAGAGGAGCAGCAGCTCCTTCTGTACTTCCAGTCCGGCGAAGAGAGCTCCTTTCTCCAAGGGAAGATTCTCCTGAAGCGAATCAGGATCATCCCCATTAAAATGCCACCTTATGCTATGCAATAGTACATGATACATGGATTGAAAGATGCCAAGCTTTCAGTATCCTGCTTTGACGGAATTCTTCAATTTCTAAAGCTGCATTCGCAGGAATTTTGGGAAACATTCTTCACCTCCGTGAAAGTGGAATGCGGTGTTTTGTTTTCCTCATATGATCGATCAATGCAGGCAAAAGGCGCCATCATTAGCTAAGTGTTCATTGCTTCTGCGGTCTCTTTCCATGACTGGATGATACCTATTCCTGCGAGTAGCCTACTAATATTTGGTTCAGTGCTTGTGATCCCAAGGATTTCCTTTATAGTATTGTTGCAATAATAAGACAAGCGTGATTCTTCCTCTTTCTTTTATAAATGATCCGAATGAGTCGTGCATAAACACCCCTAGTATATGTTGATTCGAGAATTTATTCGTGTGATGGGCAAACTCATTGTTTGGAATAAAAGGCATTGATTGTTAGAATGAAACCGGGAAGAATAATACTAGTAACAAAACCTGGGAGACGCGGCAAGAATGTTATTGAGGTAATGTTAGGAAGATGTTATCCCCGAGACACCATGTTGTGGCAGGTGCTGCTTCTGAGAGTGGCAACGACATCAACAATGGCCGCCTTAGAGTCATCATCGACTGTTCCTCCGATGAACAAATTGTCGCCTCAAACAGGGCGAGGGATACAGCACTCCGTGTCGCGCCTGCACCTGGAGTTTGGATCTTGTCCAGGTTCTTGTCCAGAGAGTGAAGCGGACGTGGAGAATAGGGGATGAGCATTGGATGCTGAGGATGAAGAACAAGGACGGTAACGCTCCTCTGCACAAAGCCGTGCTGAGTCGAAATCGTGAGGCGGTCTGGTGTCCACCGGGGGAGGATCCGGAGCCACTCTTCTGGCAGAACAAGCAGGGTAAGTCCGCGTTGTACCTGGTGGTGGAGAAAAGGGACCGCGAGATTCTACCTTGATGGATGTCTTTGGATCCAGAAGAATTTGCATCAAACGTACAAGGCAAGTCTCCAGTCCATGCTGTTGTCGCGTATAAACAGACAGGTACCTGTAACTTTTTAGACTCGAACTAATGGAATGGACCATCGATGTCAATGATGAACCTAGCCTTTAATTTCTTAGGGATGCTCGAGGCGATGGCCGAGCGACTCTCGAAAGCATGCCAACAGCAGTGTATTTTCATTTTTTTTGTTATATACACAAAAGTTTAGTAGCATGGAATAATTTTTCATTTTCGAACAAATTATGATAACATCCATTCACATGCTCCATTCCAATCACCCGAATTCTAATTGAGCAAATACATGTTTTAGGAAATTCATAACTCTTGCTGGCTTCTACGCCTCTAGTTAATGGTTGAAGGGCGCTTGCGCTGGTGCTTCCGGACGACAAAAGTGAAGCCACTTCCACAGTAGACAGTGGTATCTGTGGCTGTAAAGGGGAGTCCATCGCTGAGATTAACCGTCTGAGGTAGAATCTGGTCGGAGGTATCTCCCAAGCCAAGCTGACCGTGTTCCCCCCATCCCCATGTCATGACAGATCCATCTTCTGCAATTTAATTCGCGAGTTATTAGTGAACCAAATCAACAATTATGGTGGCCTTCAATTTTTTTCCCCGAGGATTTAATATAAACGGAGACTTCTAAAAAGGTGATACCATTGACCAAAGCCGAATGTTCTGCGCCAGCTGCTATCTGGATTACCTTCGCTCTGTCAGGCCCCGGGACTTTCTCCCAGGTAACACCTATGTGGGGAAACAGGGAAAATTGTCTTCCATGGATAAGAGAAAGAAGATGGGATGGCAAGCAAATGAATGTTCGAAGCTATACACCCTTGTGCCAGTTTAGTTTATGATGGAGTATAAGTAATGTTCTCAAAGTACTTGCCTGATTGTTGACTAGCCAAACTCTTCAAGGCGGGATCATTATGAAGGCTGTGGAGCTTCCCCCCAAGCATGAGAACCTCACCATCATCTGGTAAAATATCAGGGGATCACTGCTGAACGACACAAAAATATGACTTAAGCAACACCTTATAAGAAGGTTGATGCGAGGGAGACATGAAGGCACCTGTCAATGATAGAGCATGATTCCACCCAAGACAAGCCTCCTTAATCAGCTGCGACGAGGGTAGCAACTGAGGAATGCAGGCATCTGGAGCCCCAGGGAATCCCCTTCCCCAGCTGTACAGCCTTCCGTCGGCTAGTAGCACCAATGAAAGAAAAATGGGAGTCAGGCAAAGATTAAATTGCCGTGTCGGCATCTACACCATTACCTACAAGGCATGTTATCCAGGAAACAAGCAAAGTACAGGAGACACTCCGTTGAAAGGGAAATCACCGGACAATGCAGCACTGTGGTCACCGTTTGCAGACAGCCCCACAATCTCAACACCGTCCAGTCCAGGAATATGTTGGGGTAGTCCGACTGATTTCGCATGAGAACTTGAGGAGCCAATTTGTCCACGCTTACAAGAACCAAAGCCGTAGACAGAAAACTCCGATTCACCTGTGTATTGGATAGACACATCAATTATAAGCATGCTCTTATTTCAAAGGCGAATATGGCTTCAAGTAATAGATAAGTCTTTATCAGGTTTTAACGAATGATCAGACTAGAGAGCGAATCCCTCGAAGCGACCAAAAAAGAGTGTGAATTTTGCGAAAATTGAGAAAACTATGTACCACGAGTATATTATACTTGCAGCATAAGATCCTTGAGCACATTTTCAAAAATTGTTCCTAATTACTCGAGCATTCTAAGGAAGTTGCACCAAATGAGCACACATAGATACCTTTGCAGACAACAATGGAATGACGCATCCCACAGGCTATCCGAGAAACCAGGTGGGAAGCAAAGAAAGGAACTTGCATAGGGAAGGGATATGATCTGTAATCACCATGGCCAAGCTGACCAAAAGATCCATCTCCACAAGTAAAGGGACATCCGGCACGAGACACAAAACCTGAGTGGTTCCAGCCAGCAGAGACAGAGGCGATGGGAATTGATTCGAGGGAGGAAATAGGCGCGGGCTTAAGACAACGAGCGACAAGGTCACCCTGCCCCAGCTGACCAGAGCTTCCTCTTCCCCAGCTGAAAACTTCTCCCCCTGTGAAACCCCACCAATTATCCAACTCCATCATCAGGAATTTGCTCCACGACAATCATTTAAACAAAGAAGAGAGAAACTAGGGAACGCAAACCCGAAGCGAGGGCGATAACGTGGGCACCGCCGCAGGAGAGGGCGGATACGGATACGGAAGAGAGACAAGAGACTAGCCGAGGAAGAAGCTCGTCCTTCTCACTCTCTGTGCCCAGCTGCCCTTCAGTTCCTGCCCCCCAACTCCATACTTCCTGCTCCTCCTCCTCCTCATCCAACTCCTCTTCCATTCTCCCTCCCACGGAATTCAACTTTCTTATTCTATTTCCAGTTCATCAAGTGGCGTCTTCTCACAAACAGACATTACCAAGACCACCGCCGATCCCTGCACGACCACGAAACTAGCGCCTACCTAACAAGCAATTCCATCGGAACCACCTGTTACGACACAAAAACTATCTCCGCTTACAGTCATCGTCGACGCTGAGGCGGCGGCAGAGTCCGATAACGACGGCGGTCTCGTTCGACGACAACGCTGTGAACAAGCTGCGCAGCGACGGTGGCGGCCACGGACGAAAGCAGCAATTTGGGCTAAGACGATGGGCTTTATATTTTGGGCTTTCAGTATGGGCTTTCGGGTAAATAACTTTTCTCGTTCTTTTTAGTTATTTATTTCGTCGTCTTCTAATAAAATATTGTCCTTTGAATCAAAACACTCCCACCCGAACACCGAATCGCTGCAAAAGTCTATGAAAACCACGTACTAAACAAACCGCCTTCCGATTTTTCTAGGGTTTTCGGTTAAAGTTTTTTTCTATTAAACCCTTTTTAAGGCGGGGGTGGAGGGGAAGAGGAGTCCCGCCATGGACGCTGACGAAGACGACGTCTCGAGGAACGACCTGCATCAGCGGCAGCTGGAGGATGTGGTAACGGCGGTGGTATTGGGGGATGGATTCCCGAGTGAGGGAGGAGGGGAGGGCGATGTTGCGGGGGTGACGATGGGAAAAGAGGGAAGGGAGGATGTTGTCGTTGACGGGGATGATACTGCAGTTGAGAATGAGATCGACGGGGATTGGGTCGCCGGGGTTGTTGAGGCTGGGGAAAGTGGGGAATTCGGCCAGCGGGTTTCGGGAATTGGCGACCAGGCTAAGGAAAACGTAGAATTGGTGGGGAGTGAGGACGTGACGGAGGCAGATGTCGGAGATGACGACGTGGCCGTCAAGGGGTGTTGGACCAAATGAAGAGTTGGCCAAGGCCCAACCTATAAGAAGGATACTCAAAAGGCTTAAGGAAAGAATTTGTTCGTGGTCCAATACTAAAGGATGTCAGAAGAGAACAAAATCTGTTTAACAAACAACTCCTGCGTACAGCACACTGTCACATGGGAATATCGAGAGCTACAACAAATTGCAGTTGTTTAGAAATAACAAACTCTGTACTGCATGCTTATCCTATATATCGAAAGTATGTAATGAGCTCTTGATTTTTAATGAGAATGAACTGGTCCTTCTTCTTCTTCCTCTCCTTCTTCTTCTTCCTCTGCTCCTCTGCTTCATTCCTTCTTCGTCCTTCTAGTTTTTCCTGGACTGGTTCATTGACAGCAAAATCCCACATGGTATCAGAGCTTGCGTCAAGCGACTGCTGATCCTGAAGCCTATTCCACGTCTCAAATGGCAGAGAGCGTCTTGAACACTCCTGGGTCTGTATCTATGCAACATCCAGGTTCAAATGCTACACTTATCCCTGCTCCTATACAGATCCCACCTGGGTTTTTCTCGTCAACCCTTAAACTCGAGGATGGCAATTATACCCTCTGGAAAGGTCAGATTTTAGCAGCCATTGTGGCTGGAGGGTACGAGGACTTTATATATGGCACTACGCAGCCACCCAGTCAGTTTCTAGATAGTCAGATGATAGAACCTAATCCAGCGTTTAAACAGTGGCATAGAACTGACAAATCTGTCATGAGCTTTCTGTTTTCATCACTTACCTCTGAACCTCTGAGTCAGGTTGTTTGTTGTGCCTCGGCTCACGATGTATGGGAAAGCTTAAGGCAGCGATTTGAGTCAGCATCAACCACACGAGTTATAAACCTCAGGATACAGATGCAACAAGCAAGGAAGGACGGAAAGTCGATGCAACAGTATCTAAATACAGTCAAGATGTATGCGGATCAGTTGAGTGCAATTGGTGAACCAGTCAAGTATCGGGATTATCTGTGGTACTTGCTTGAGGGACTCCCTGCTGAGTATGATCCTGTGGTTACTGCCATCTATAGTCGAGCAGAGCAGCCAGCAATTGAAGAAGTTCATCAGTTGTTGCTTAATTTTGACCTGCGTTTGGAAAAGCGACACATCCCTGACTCTGTTTTGCCGCAGGTGCAGTATACACTTACCTCTTCTGGTGCAGGAACACCTCAGTCTAGACTGTCTTCATACCAGCCCAGACACTACAGACCATCCTTCCCTGCCTCTGTCACATCTACATTCCCTAGACCTCCCTCACCACAGCGACCTTTCAGACCACCTTCTGCTCCACCACAAGAATTCCACACTCGACCACATTTTCAAAATTACCCAACAAGCGTCCTTGGCAGACCTCCTTCCAGACCCCCTCATATCACTGCACCTCGATGGGAAACCAGACCTACTATGAGACCCCGATGTCAGATATGTTATAAAATTGGTCATACTGCCCAAACCTGCTACCACCGCATGACCCCCTCCTATTTACCTCAGACAAACTTTACAAGCTTTCAACAGCCTCCTTCTTATATGCCTGAGTATAATCTTTGTCCGTACCCTGATGAAACTCAGCTACCACTTCACTTTTCTGACACTCAATACTCCAACCCTGATACTTCTGCCTGGCTTATAGATTCTGGTGCCACCCATCACATTACACCACATTTATCGGATCTTTCCGCAGCTACTTCTTACAATGGTGGATCCTCTGTCAAGATTGGGAATGGTAAGCTTTTAAAAATTGCCCACATAGGTCATTCTTACTTGCAGTCTGGTTCTATGTCATCTCCTCTGCATCTCAAACATGTCTTACACACTCCTCAACTCTCTCAACGTCTCATAAGTGTGTCACAGCTCTGTCATGATAATAATGTTTTTATTGAGTTTCACTCTAATGTCTTCTTTGTTAAGGACAAGAGCACAAACCAAATAGTGATGCAGGGACCAACTCAGAACGGCCTGTATCCGCACCTCCACCACCTTCTTCCAATGTCTAGACAAGTCCAAGTTCTCGGTCCAAGCTCTCCTTCTGCAAACGTTTTAACCAAGTCCACAGAGGTTGACCATTTTACATGGCATCTCAGATTAGGTCATCCCAACAAAGATACACTTCTTCGAGTTATTCCTGCCTGTACTCAGACAACTACCTCTATAGACATGTGTCAAACTTGTGTTACAAGCAAACTTCATAAACAACCTTTTCCTATTTCTGAGTCACAGTCCAGCTTACCGTTTGAGTTAGTTCACACAGACATTTGGGGGCCAGCTCCTGTTGCCTCAGTCACTGGAGCTAGATATTTTATCTTGTTTATAGATGACGCAACTCGTTTCACTTGGTTATATCTTCTTCATTCAAAGTCACAAGCTCTCACTGCCTTTAGTCAATTTCATCATATGGTTAAGACACAGTTCCAACAGCCAATTAAAACAATACGATCAGATTGGGGAGGTGAGTATCGCACTCTTCATAAATACCTTTTACACCATGGAATCTTACATCAAGTGTCTTGTCCTTACACTCCCCAACAAAATGGTAGAGTGGAAAGGAAGAATCGACATATTGTCGAAGTAGGTCTTACCCTTCTTCAATATTCTCAAACTCCATTGTCGTTTTGGCCGTATGCATTTCATGAGGCTGTCTCTCTAATAAATGTACTACCATCACGAGTCCTCCAGTTTAAGTCTCCAAGTGAACTGCTTTTTAAATCTACTCCAGATTACTCTATGCTTCGTGTTTTTGGTTGTCAGTGTTTTCCCTTACTTCGTTCATTTAATTCCCATAAACTACAGCCTAGATCGAGTCCTTGTGTGTTTCTGGGTAGAAGTCATTTTCACAAAGGATACATCTGCTATGACATTGCATCTCATAAGGTATATGTCTCTCGTGATGTCAAATTTTTTGAAACAGTGTTTCCATATAAACAACCTACTCCTGTTCCTTCATTACCCTCTGTGTCTACATCTGGTCCGAGTTTTATTCTCAACCCAATGTTACCAGTTCCAGTATCTCTACCTCCAGTAGCTTCCTCTTCCCCTGGGAGTCTGTCTTCCTCATACCAGGACTCTGTGTTACCTCGTACTTCAACTGTTCCCAGTCTGACAGCAGTGCTTCCACCAGTAGAGGCAGAATCTCAGATAAATGTTCATCCCATGGTTACCAGATCAAAGGCCGGCATCTATAAGCCAAGAATTCTTGTCTCTACCTTAACTCAACCCTCTCTTTCAACTACTATAGCTCTCCCTTCCTTACCTTCATCCAGTTTACCCACTGAACCTACAAGTTTAACTGAGGCCCTAGCTGTTCCTGTCTAGAAAGAGGCTATCAACACTGAGCTTGCGGCGCTGCAGAGAAATGAGACGTGGGACTTAGTTCCTTTCACAGGTCAAGAGAAAGTAATTGGCTGCAAATGGGTGTTTAAGGTTAAACTGAAAAGTAATGGAGAGCTGGAGAGATGCAAAGCCCGGCTGGTGGCTAAAGGATTTCATCAAACGGCTGGATTGGATTACAAAGAGACTTTTAGTCCGGTGGTTAAACATCAAACTATCAAGGTAGTCCTCTGCCTTGCTGTTTCTTTGGACTGGAAATTAACTCAGCTGGATGTCCATAATGCATTTCTGAATGGGGAGCTGGAAGAAACTGTCTACATGCATCAACCACCTGGCTGTGAACATCCCACCTATCCTACTCATGTATGTAAATTAAAAAGGGCTTTATATGGGTTGAAACAAAGCCCCCGAGCGTGGTACATGAAGTTGAGTGGCTGTCTATTGCAGTGGGGATATTCTAATTCTCAGTCTGATGCTTCTCTGTTCTTTCGACACTCTCCTGCTGGTATAGTCATTCTGCTCGTGTATGTAGATGATATAATAGTTACTGGATCAGATCAGAGTGAGGTTAGCAGTCTGTTACCTCGCCTAAATGCTCAGTTTGCTCTTAAAGATTTGGGAGAATTGAGTTATTTTCTTGGTTTTCAAGTCCAGCGACAAGGATCCCGTTTGCACTTATGCCAAGAAAAATACGTTAAAGACTTGCTTCACAAAGCAGGCATGGAGGATTGTAATCCAGTTCAGACTCCTCTGTCCTCTCTGGGAAGCTTGTCCAAATTTGATGGAGAACCTCTGGCTGATCCCTCAGAATACAGGAGTCTTGTTGGTGCACTGCAGTACTGCACAAATACACGTCCTGATATTAGCTTTGCCGTGAACAAAGCTTGCCAATTCTTACAGCAACCAACTGGAGTTCATCTCAAAGCTGTTAAACGGATTCTCCGTTATCTTAAAGGTACAATCTCGTTTGGCATAACATTTCTGGCAAACGACTCGTTTAATGTTGCATGTTTCACGGATGCGGACTGGGCAAGTTGCCCGGACGACCGAAAAAGCACTGGAGCCTATTGTACTTTTATTGGCTCTAGTTTGATATCCTGGTCTTCACAAAAGCAGCGAGTTGTGTCACGTTCTAGTACCGAGGCTGAGTATAGAGCGTTGGCTAACGGTGTGGCTGAGGTTCTTTGGCTTCATAAGCTACTTACTGAACTCCAGGTACCTTTCCAAAAACCGTCTGTTTTGTATTGTGATAATTTGAGCACCATACAGTTGGCTGCAAACCCAATCCTCCATGCTCGAACAAAGCATGTTGAAATTGATTATCACTTTGTTCGCGAGAAGATTCTTGATGGCACTATAGTGGTTAATCATATAGCATCGGAAGATCAACTGGCTGATCCTCTTACAAAGTTCATTCCCAGTCATCGATTTGTGTTGTTAAGAGATAAACTGACAGTTGGTAGTAGCAAGACGGTATCTGATGACCCTGAAGAGTGGCATCATGAAGTCTCTTATGAGGAGGAAGATATCAGTACAAGTGATCAACATGGTGATTTAAGTGGGGATCATGCTGGCAGAATGAAGTATGTTATTCAGTTGAAAGCAGAAGAGCAGAATTTAACAGGAGGTGACAAAGGTGATTTAACCAGTGGCGATGGGGCTGCTGTTGACGGGAAGTGTTGGAGTGGTGATGGGGCTGTTGTTGACGGGAAGTGTTGGACCAAATGAAGAGTTGGCCAAGGCCCAACCTATAAGAAGGATACTCAAAAGGCTTAAGGAAAGAATTTGTTCGTGGTCCAATACTAAAGGATGTCAGAAGAGAACAAAATCTGTTTAACAAACAACTCCTGCGTACAGCACACTGTCACATGGGAATATCGAGAGCTACAACAAATTGCAGTTGTTTAGAAATAACAAACTCTGTACTGCATGCTTATCCTATATATCGAAAGTATGTAATGAGCTCTTGATTTTTAATGAGAATGAACTGGTCCTTCTTCTTCTTCCTCTCCTTCTTCTTCTTCCTCTGCTCCTCTGCTTCATTCCTTCTTCGTCCTTCTAGTTTTTCCTGGACTGGTTCATTGACAGCAAAATCCCACAAGGGGGAGGGTGACGGTGCAGAAATTGTTGGGGGTGGTGATGACGAGAGGGGCGTTGAGAGGAAGGAGGACGCTGTGGTGGTAGCAGATGAGAGGGAAAGCGGGGGATTTGGTGAACAGGTTTCAGGAACTGGCGACCTGGTAAAGGCAGCTTTGATGGAGGGTGAGGTGGAGGTAGCTGCTGTTGTGTATGCGGAGGAGATGGACGGAATCGAGACTGTCTTGGGTAGCGGTAATGAGAGTGGTACTGAGATGAAGGAGGATGGGGTGGTGGTAGAAGACGTGGGAGAAAGTGGGGGATTTGACGGGCAGGTTTCTGGAATTGGTGACCTGGGAGTGGAAGAGGCAGAATTGATGGAGAGTGAGGATGCGATGGAGGCAGATGCTGAAGGTACTGGCATGGTTGTCGAGGAGGAGATGGGTAGGATTGAAACTGTGTTGGGCGGTGATGATGAGAGAGGCAGTGAGAGAAAAGAAGATTTGTTGGCAGTACCAGATGGGGGAGAGTGCATGGAATTAATCAAGCATGTTGTGGGAATTTGTGATGGGGAGTTGTCTGGAAAGGTGGAGCTGATGGAGAGTGTGGACGTGAGGGAGATGGATGCTGGAGTTGTTGACATGGTCGAGGATGAGGAGGAGGATGCAGTTGTGGGTGTGAATAGAGATGTGATTAAGGAAGATGAAATTGATGACGAGGTGACAACTGGAGGTCGGGATGATGTGGTCGCTTCAGGTGTGGATGATGCTTGGGCGATGAAGGAAGAGGAGGTGGTTGCATTTGTTGTTGAGGGGGATGGAACTGCTATGGCGGAAGAAGAGGGGGTTGATTTTGTTTCTTGTGATGCTATGTTGGACATGGAAGTTGTTGAAGTGAAGGAGAATGAGATTGGGAATGCGACTGTTGATGGTTCCTCTTGTAATGGGGAGTCTATAGTCAGAGCGGTTTCTTTGCAAGTGAAAGAGATTGGAATTGCCAGTGTCGAAGGACAGATAAGTTTAGCAGAAAATGAGGTTGTGACTGTCCAAGAGCTTGATCTCATATCTGCCCTGAGCCTTTGCGAGTTCCCGCTGATTCTCATAATCTCGAGTGGATTGACTGGCGGATTGGAACTTCGGAAATTGGTCATGAGTTAACCAGTATTGTTGTAGAGCAAGCCTACAGGCAAAAATCTGATCCGCTGTTGCTAGGAGGGAGTGAATGATGCTACTCAGAGTAGCCCTATATTGATAGAAACTCTCATCCGTGTAAGTAATATCAGTGCGGAGGAAATTAAGCACGAACTCGAAGCCTGCATGGAGTTGGTCCGTTTCATTTAACGAACCTTCAGAAATCGCTTCCTCTGACCCCTCTGGGACATAGTTGTTGCCCATGACACCTTCATTGACATAATCTCCAGGAGGATCTGCAGCTAGGGCCTACACAAAAGGGGCAAAGGTTAGAAGAATAAAATATACAGATTCAATAACAAAAAGTGTTCACTTTCGCTAGGAGGGATGACCTCTCGAGTCACGTTTTCAGAAAGTGATTCTTCTCCACCCAACGTTCCTGCGGCAACAGGAGGAATGGTGGTAAGCACTTCTTCCTCCCTAACAGGAGGATCACTAATATCATCAGCTTCCTCAGGGGATGACCTTTCTCGAGTTTCAAGATATAGGTTGTTCTCTTAAGTGATTCCATGTCCTCGAGAGAAGGGGCTTCCTGGATACCCAGGCCATCTCGAGAGAGGGCCGGAAAAGCTTGAGAGCCTTCGCCGGTAGATTGCACACGATGGTCGGCCTGCGTCGTTCTTATCTACCGGTAGATATCTCCCGAGCTCTAATCTAGAACCAGAAAATCGGGCTCCTTGATCACGGGCTTCACCCGTCTTTGAAAAACACTCTTGATTTGCGTCAAGCATTTCCTACCGCTAATTCGGTGAATGAACTCAATTGTGAGGTGAGTAGGAAAAAGGAAAAGGCTGCATGGGTTTTCTGGCAGGAGAGCCTGTAATCCTCTGAAGTTACACATCATCATCACGATCAACTTCGAGCGAGATGTCCTTTGCAGCATTGCCTGTGGTGTCTATTTTTTAGGAAAGAGAATCGCAGTAGATCATTGACATCCAGGTTGGTAAGCTTTCTATGGGAGATTCTCTAGACATGTCTCAGCAGGATGAATCCACAATCATTGCAAACGATGCTACAGTTAAAGACATGGAGATATTTCGATCCCTTCAGATTTCTTTCCTTGCTTATGATCCAAACCCATGTTGTCGCTTAGAAACGTCCTTTGTAGGGTGCGGCCATGGAAAGACGATACGCTAATACTAAGTGGAATGAATCTACCCCCGTTTCCCAACAACAACCCCTTTTTGCATTATTTCCCAATTGTCGTTGACCTTGTTTAGTCTTTTAATAGGAAAAAAAAAGGAAAAGAAAAGATGTTAACAATCATTGGAGACTTCAAAAGCGACACCATTGACTGATAGGAAATGATCAGGATTCTTCCCAACGGCGGTCGGCGTACGTGTTGACCCAGGCATGCATCTCTTTTTCTTCGTCGTCTTTTTTTAAATTTAAAGAATTTACAGCTCATTCAAAATCCGACAAGTGTTTCAAACAATGCTGAGGGATATGGAAATAGGTATTGAGATGGAGCCTGAGGGTGGGAGTGCTCCGATATCGTCCACCATCTCGCCAGCCGGAACGAACAACGTCAATGACCAGCGGAACACGCAGCCACGTGCTCGCGGGCGATCCATCACTCTGGAGAACTCATCCTTGCTAGTCATCATCTTGGAAGGGATCACTCTCTTGAGTGGCTCGTCACACCATGTTTTGGCAGGTGCTGCTTCTAAGAGTAGCAACAGCATCAACGATGACCTTAGAGTCATCATCGACCGTTCCTCCGACGAACAAATTGTCGCATCAAACAGAGCAAGGGACACCGCACTCCATGTCGCAGCCCGCTCCGGGTGTTTTGATCTTGTCCAGGTGCTCGTCCAGAGAATGAAGCGGACGTGGAGCATAGGGGATGAGCATTGGATGCTGAGGATGAAGAACAAGGACAGTAACACTCCTCTGCACGAGGCCGTGCTGAGTCAAAATCATGCGGTGGTTAGGTATCTGCTGGGCGAGGATCCGGAGCCACTCTTCCGGCAGAACAAGCAAGGTAAGTCCGCGCTGTACCTGGCGGTGGAGAAACAGGACCACAATATTCTTGATTGCTTGCTGGATATCTCTCTGGATCCAGAAGAATACGCATCAAAAGTACAAGGCAAATCCCCTGTCCATGCGGCCGTCACGTATAAACAGATAGGTAGTTACCTGTAACATTTTAGACTCAACTAATGGGATGGACGATCTATGTCAATGACGAACCGGACCTTAATTTCTCAGGGATGCTCGAGGCCATGGCTGAGAAGAAACGGCCTCTGTTCGATGCCGAAAGCATGTCCGATTATACGGCTCTTCATCTGGCCGCTTTCTTGAGCTATCTCCCTGCTGTGGATTTTCTGCTCAAGGAATTCCCATCCTTTGCTCTTCGTTATGATGAACGCGGCTATCTACCCATCCATGTTGCCTGTATGGTAGCTCGTATCAGGGTAATCAAGGCGCTGATTAACTCCTGCGGGAATCCGTTAGATTTCCTCAATGAGGAAGGGCAGAACATCCTTCACATAGCAGCCAAGTACGGAAGGAGCAGGGTCGTGACTTCTCTGCTGAAAGATCCCAGATTGGAGACACTCATAAATCACAGGGATGACAAGGGGAACACGGCTCTACATCTAGCCGCAGCCTACTGGCAGCCCATGACGGTGGTAGTCTTAACAGGGGATGATAGAGTGGATCTAATGTTGACCAACGACAAATGCCAAACAGCCTTTGACGTTGTTTGTGAGCGAGACCAAAGGATAGAGTTCCGTTCATGGCGTCAAGTAAGAGAATGCTTAGACCTCTTCCACTCCTTCATTTATAGGTTGTTCTCTCTGAAGGATATTATTTTTTTGTGCAGTGGTTATCTTATCTACCTCTAGTCAGAGCAGGAGCCAGGGGAAGTAGAGATCTACTTCTTCGCCCTTATGACATACGGGAAGTGTATCCGAGGACGAAGTTCGCCAAGCATCCGACTATGGACCAGTTGAAGGACAAAGTCGGTTCCCAGCTAATCGTGGCCACATTGATAGCAACTGTCGCGTTTGCAGCAGGCTTCACCGTACCAGGAGGGTTTGATAGCTCCGATTCCCCAAACAAAGGTGTCGCAGTGCTGATCAACAGTAGCATGTTCCGGGCGTTTGTCATTTGCGACACCATCTCCATCTATAGCTCTATCCTTGTGGTCCTCCTCCTTCTGGGGAAACAAGTGATTAACGACCCGTATGCACTTTGGATGATCAACCGTTTGTCCATTGTTCCGCTTTATACGGCTCTCCTGGCGATGTCTGGGGCATTCATGACGAACAACGGTTGGGGACACAAGGTACTTCAACAAACCTTGAACCGGCCTTGTCATTTTTGCTGCCGGACATTTGTGATTGATTATTATGGTACATTCTTGGAGGGCGAGAAGCTTCAATTGTTCAGTGAAGAAGGACAGAACCACGTGCAATGGACCCCCGTGAATGTACCCGGCGAGGCCATTACCTGGTACAAGACCTACTTCAACATCCCCGAGGGACACGACCCCGTCGCCCTCCGGTTCACAGGCTTGGGCAAGGGTATGGCCTAGGTTAATGGCAAAAGCATCGGCCGTTTCTGGAACAATTACCTCTCCCCGCTCAAGATGCCGACTCAGAATGAATACCACGTCCCGAGGTCGTACCTCAAAGGCCAGAACCTCCTCGTTGTGTTGGCTGAGGACGGCGGTTACCCGCAAAAGGTCCAGGTCCTGTCTGTGAACCGTGACACGATCTGCAGCTCGATCTCCGAGTTCCATCCCCCGTCTGTCGGGTCCTGGGCTAGGAAGGACAACAAGCTGAGGCCCATTGTGGACAGCGTCAACCCCGAGGCCAACCTCAAGTGCGCGAACGGGAAGAAGATCGTTGCCATAGATTTCGCTAGCTATGGCGACACGACTGGCATATGCGGGAGCTTCGAAGAAGGGAAATGCTCATCCTCTGTGAAGTCCTTGGTCGAAAACCAGTGCCTAGGCAAGGTCGAATGCTCGGTCCCCTTGTCACAGGTGAACCAGAACACCAACTGCGGCAGCCTGCCTATATTGACAGAGACTTTCCCCTGCCTAAGGGATACAGAGTACCCGACTTCACCCGTTTTTCAGGGGAAGATGAGATGATGCCTATAGAACATATAGCCCGGTTCACCCATCAAGCTGGAGATTCTGCAGCCAATGACTTTTGGAAGCTGAAATTATTCCCGAACTCACTCACAGGAGATGCTTTCACATGGTATGCGAGTTTGCCTCCCGGGTCAATAACGTCATGGGCGGAAATGCAGTCTTTCTTCATGAAAGTATTTGCTCGATTAGACACACCCATGTCAATCTTCGAGGTGATGCGGCTTAGACAGGCCATCGGGGAACACTCAAGACAGTTCCTTATGTGTTTGCGAAAAGCGCTGCTCCGTTGTAGACCTGCAATTCCTGAAAGGGACTAGTTGATGATCGCGTTAAACGCGTTGTCTATGCCTTTCAAGAAGAAGCTACAAGGCGAAAGGTTCAACGATCTTTATGACTTGTCCAGGAGGGCGATTGAATATCATCAGTTGTTGATGGAAGAAGCCCATGGAAACCTTTGAAGTAGACATCGCCGAGTTCGTGAAAGACGAAGCAACGGTTTGTGAACCATTAGCAAGGAATTTCTTTCACTCATTGGAATCAATAAGTTTTGTTTGTTGCCAACTCGTTATCACACAGCGGAACTAATTAAGAATCAAAAGCCTTTCTTACAAGAGTACTTACAAGAATTAGTACAAAGCCATGTAAGAGAGATTGAACTTATATTATCCGCAACGAGACGTAGAAGTGGTTATGGGCTCCTGTTGGACTTGGGCCCAAAATACTCGGCCCATTGTACGTTGAATGTTTCCTCATGACATGATCGGGCATGAGTTTGAGCATTCTCTTCTTGATTGGCATAAGCATGAGCAAGAGGTTCTATACCGGTCCCCCACCAGTGAGTAGTGTCATCAAAACGCGACGCGGCCGGACTATTCTTGTGATCAATCTCGAGTAAGGTACATGGAGCTTAGAGACCAAGTCTCTCTTTGAACCATTCTTGATTGTTGGATTGCAAATTTAATGCAACGTATCACCTCCCAACAAGACACCAAAGTGAGGTGGTAGGAGATGGGAGATAATGTTTTTTTTTTAATTATTATTTTGGGTGCATTTATTACAGTGGAACATGAATGAAGTTGTTGGGGAGGAGGGAGAAGATTGGGACTTTTTAGTCAATCTTCATTAAATGTCTTTGTGGGTCAATTGGGGTTTCGGACCCCGTTGTTTCAGAGAGAAGTTTTTGAGCTAGTAGTGAACGAATTGAGTGAGCGAGAGTTTTGGGTTCTATTCATTTGTTAGGCATAGTTGCATTTGAACTAGTCATAAGCCCTAAGCACATGGCTAATCTGAAAGGTAGGTCACTTTTTTTCTGAATGTTTGGATATGATTGAAATGGTGGGGTGTTTTAATTTAATGGGTCCAATCAAGTGGTGGAAAACTCATAACCCCATACGTCAACAAACGAGAGAGAGTGATGGGCACTTTCCAAAAGACATTTATGATTTGGCAATTTTTTAACAGTGTCCATCCCATCTTCATATTTTTGTCTTGTGTGTTTACACAAAGGGTCCAATAGATAAAAGAAACCATATACTATTTAAGAGTAACTTCGAATTTTGTTTTTTTTAAGAGTAGTTTGGATTCACTCTGTGTAAATTATTTTGAATTTCGAATCCCAATTTTGGATGGAATATTCGAATTAATGTTACTTTCATGTTAGCCAAATAACTCACTCTCCACCTCCCTCCCCTCGGAAGCGGCTAACGGTACGTGCACGTAACCGTTACGTGCTTTACTAATTACTAAAAATTTTTTTAGTAATATTACTAAAAATCGACATTTTTTAGTAAAAGTATTAGTAAATTACTAAAAAAAATTAGTAATTGGTTACTAACTTTTCACTGTTTGAAGATTAGTAAAGTTACTAAATCACATTACTAAACTTTTTAGTAATCGATTACTAAAAAGTGGTGGTCAGTTTCGTAACTGATTACTAAGAAAACGGTGACTTTACAGTTTATTTTAGTAATCGTTACTAAAAATTCACTGTAGAACTTTAGTAATCGATTACTAAACTTTTCGTTTTTCTTAGTACACGCTTACTAAAAAATTTAGTAATTGGTTTTAGTAACTTTCCGAATCGTCAAACTGTGAAAAATTAGTAACGTTTACTAATTTTTTTGGGGAAATTTAGTAATGATTTACTAATTTTGTAACCAAATTTAGTAATGATTTACTAATTTTGTAACCGAAATTAGTAAATTACTGTTTGACTTAGTAAAGTCGTTAGTAAATTACTAAATTTTTGTATTACTTTTCGTAATCAGTTACTAAATTTTGAAAAAAATTTAGTAAACAATTACTAAAATCGTCTTAGTAATTGTTTACTAAATTTTTTTCAAAATTTAGTAACTGATTACGAAAAGTAATACAAAATTTTAGTAATTTACTAACGACTTTACTATGTCAAACAGTAATTTACTAATTTCGGTTACAAAATTAGTAAATCATTACTAAATTCTGTTAGAATATTAGTAAATCATTACTAAATTTCCCAAAAAAAATTAGTAAACGTTACTAATTTTTCACTGTTTGACGATTCGGAAAGTTACTAAAACCAATTACTAAATTTTTTAGTAACCGTGTACTAAAAAAATCGAAAAGTTTAGTAATCGATTACTAAAGTTCTACAGTGAATTTTTAGTAACGATTACTAAAATAAACTGTAAAGTCACCGTTTTCTTAGTAATCAGTTACGAAACTGACCACCACTTTTTAGTACTCGATTACTAAAAAGTTTAGTAATGTGATTTAGTAACTTTACTGATCTTCAAACAGTGAAAAGTTAGTAACCAATTACTAATTTTTTTTAGTAAATTACTAATCATTTTACTAAAAAAAGTCGATTTTTAGTAAATATTACTAAAATTTTGGTCGAATTTAGTAAAGCACGTAACGGTTACGTGCACGTACCGTTAGCCGCTTCCCCCTCCCCTCTATCTCTCTGTGAAATATCTGAGAATCACATTGAATGGATTGTGTGTCCTTCAGCTTCGTCTCGTGAGTGACATGGGGGCAAAAAACACATTCATTTTCCTCTACTTTCAATAGGGAGGGGGAAGAGTTCGGGCAATTCTTCTAGTGGTAGGGACACCCTTGTAAGAAAAAGGAAACAGTCAAAGACTGAGCCCCCCCTCAAGTTTCAACATCACGGTCAGTTGAATAATTGGGTTGTGTTGTTCTTGGACAACGCATAAAAGAGTGGAAAAAAGTAGGTGGTGAATTTTGCTCTACTAATTACTAATAATAGGGAATAGGTGACGACAAAAAAAAAATCTGATATAAGAACAGGGTTGGGGTGGACAGAAAAAGGAAAAGGCAAAAGGACGGGGAATATGGAAATAGGTATTGAGATGGAGCCTGAGGGTGGGAGTGCTCCGATATCGTTCACCATCTCGCCAGCCGGAACGAACAACGTCAATGACCAGCGGAACACGCAGCCTCGTGCTCGCGGGCGATCCATCACTCTGGAGAACTCATCCTTGCCAGTCATCATCTTGGAAGGGATCACTCTCTTGAGTGGCTCGTCACACCATGTTTTGGCAGGTGCTGCTTCTAAGAGTAGCAACAGCATCAACGATGACCTTAGAGTCATCATCGACCGTTCCTCCGACGAACAAATTGTCGCATCAAACAGAGCAAGGGACACCGCACTCCATGTCGCAGCCCGCTCCGGGTGTTTTGATCTTGTCCAGGTGCTCGTCCAGAGAATGAAGCGGACGTGGAGCATAGGGGATGAGCATTGGATGCTGAGGATGAAGAACAAGGACGGTAACACTCCTCTGCACGAGGCCGTGCTGAGTCAAAATCATGCGGTGGTTAGGTATCTGCTGGGCGAGGATCCGGAGCCACTCTTCCGGCAGAACAAGCAAGGTAAGTCCGCGCTGTACCTGGCGGTGGAGAAACAGGACCACAATATTCTTGATTGCTTGCTGGATATCTCTCTGGATCCAGAAGAATACGCATCAAAAGTACAAGGCAAATCCCCTGTCCATGCGGCCGTCACGTATAAACAGATAGGTAGTTACCTGTAACATTTTAGACTCAACTAATGGGATGGACGATCTACGTCAATGACGAACCGGACCTTAATTTCTCAGGGATGCTCGAGGCCATGGCTGAGAAGAAACGGCCTCTGTTCGACGTCGAAAGCATGTCCGATTATACGGCTCTTCATCTGGCCGCTTTCTTGAGCTATCTCCCTGCTGTGGATTTTCTGCTCACGGAATTCCCATCCTTTGCTCTTCGTTATGATGAACGCGGCTATCTACCCATCCATGTTGCCTGTATGGTAGCTCGTATCAGGGTAATCAAGGCGCTGATTAACTCCTGCGGGAATCCGTTAGATTTCCTCAATGAGGAAGGGCAGAACATCCTTCACATAGCAGCCAAGTACGGAAGGTGTAAGGTCGTGACTTCTCTGCTGAAAGATCCCAGATTGGAGACACTCATAAATCACAGGGATGACAAGGGGAACACGGCTCTACATCTAGCCGCAGCCTACTGGCAGCCGATGACGGTGGTAATCTTAACAGGGGATGATAGAGTGGATCTAATGTTGACCAACGACAAATGCCAAACAGCCTTTGACGTTGTTTGTGAGCAAGACCAAAGGATAGAGTTCAGTTCATGGCGTCAAGTAAGAGAATGCTTAGACCTCTTCCAATCCTTCATTTCTGGGTTGTTCTCTCTGAAGGATATTACTTTTTTGTGCAGTGGTTATCTTATCTACCTCTATACAAAGCAGGAGCCAGAAGAAGTAGAGATCTACATCTTCGCCCTTATGACATACGGGAAGTGTATCCGTGGAAGATGTTCGCCAAGGATCAGACTATGGACCAGTTGAAGGAAAGAGTCGGTTCCCAGCTAATCGTGGCCACATTGATAGCAACTGTCGCGTTTGCAGCAGGCTTCACCGTGCCAGGAGGGTTTAATAGCTCCGATTCCCCAAACAAAGGTGTCGCAGTGCTGAGCAACAATAACATGTTCCAGGTGTTTGTATTTTGCGACACCATTGCCATCTATAGCGCTATCCTTGTGGTCCTCCTCCTTCTGTGGAAGCAAACGATTGATGACCTGCATGTATTTTGGATGATCAACCGTTTGTCCGCTGGTCCGCTTTATATGGCTGTCGTGGCGATGTGTGGGGCATTCATAACCGGCATTTATCCCATCCTCGGGAAAAACACTCGGCCTTTCGAAGCTGTTTCAGAATGGGTTCTCTTCTCATTCTCCTTGATCTGTTTGTCTGGTCTGGTAGGTTTCTTGGCAATGGGATGCAGGAACAGGTTGACTCGACGAATCTGGGACTGGGGAGCTCCTTTGCTTGCATTTATATCGGGAAGCCTGTGCTGGCGCTCTCCGATCATTGAGAAAGAAGAGGAAGAGCGCCGCAGCTTGATGCGGAGCCAGGTCGGGAATCACTGAGCCCACAGCAACCATCTTATTTTTGGAAGAGCAAGTAGTCTGTAACGGAGCATGATAATTCTTATTTAAGTCGGTTAATAAATATTAGTATGCATGAAAAACTTTTATTACCATGGACCGGAAATAAACATTCTCACCAAATGTCAACTCACGATAAATCAGTTGAGCAACGATTGAACTTTGTTTTTGAGAAATAACATTGTTCCATGCATGCTGTGGCCGGCCTAATGGAAGACCGGGATTTTAAATTGGGCAAGGTTTCCAATCCTGCTGTTAGCCAGAGACAACACGAGAGTCAGCCGAGGAGTTGCTGATGGCCGACTTCGTCGTTTCCTCCCTCCTCGATACCCTCCTTCACAAGCTGAACCGGATGCTGGCCGAGGATGCCCTGTTCCTCCGCATCTCAGGATATCTCGTAAGCTGTCGGCGATTCTTCCTCTTTGTTTTAGAAATGATCCAGAACGAGTCGTACCCTACCCTAAGTATAATATGTTGTTCCTCCGAGAGAGCGGGGGGGGGGGGGGGGGGGGGGATCAAGTTTCATCGTCCGTTGTCCATCATGGAAGAAGCTTCCTTTGTCCTCCTCCTTATATTTTTAACTATTTCGTTGGAAATGATCATCTTCATCATCGTCTACTTCTGTATTTGTCTTATTTTTAATTTGTGCATAAATCTCCCCCCAAAACTTCTTTTATCGGGAAAGCAAAATTATTATTCCATGTCTTTTCAAAAATAAAAAAATAAAATAAAATCCACGTTTACTCACGTCGTCCTCCTCCTCCTATTTTAATAATGAGATTTGTTGTGGAAATAGTCCAAATGGGAGCAGACGTGAGACGACGACTAGTGAAATGGATCAAGTAGCAGCCGAGGAGTTGCTCCATCACAAGCTCAAGTTGACCTCTACCAAAAAAAAAAAAAAAAAAAAGGCTCAAGTTGACCTCCCGGATAGATACTGGCCGAGGATGCGCCCCGGTGTGATGTTTTCGCACTCCCTTCTATTTAATGCTTTATTTGGGTTACATGGGTATCAAATGAAAAAACAAAAAGGTAAATATAATTTACAATTTCACATGCATCACACGAGGTTTGTACGGATGTACTGTTTGTTTTAAAAAAAATTCGCCAAAAACCGTTCGAGTTTGAGAAATTACGAAAATACCGTCGATGGGGCGCGTTTTGAAAACGCGCCCCCCGAATAACAAAGAGGGCGGGTTTTCAAAACCCGCCCTCCGTGAAAATGGGCAGGGGCGGGTTCTCAAAACCCGCCCCTCCAATACTTATAAAAAAAAATAGGGTTTCGAAGGGCAAGTTTAAAACCCGTCTTCTAGCTGAGTTGGTAAAAATAATTTTTAATTTACAAGTGGTCGAACCCAAGTCCTTTCGCAAATTAACAAAACACTTTGACCGACTAAGCTAGAGGGGGGTAATTTGTTTACTTGTGGACAGGAGCGGGTTTTCAATACCCGCCCCTGAAACCCTCTTTTTTTTTTAAAGTGTTCGAGGGGCGGGTTTTCCCTGCCCATTTACACAGAGGGCGGGTTTTTAAAAACCACCCTCTTTATTATTTGGGGGACGCGTTTTCAAAATGCACTCCCTTGACGGTATTCAGGTAATTTCTCGTACTCGAACCATTTTTTGCGAATTTTTTAAAAAACGAACGCTAATACCGTACAAACCTCTGCATCCGGCACACCAACGCAGTTTTGGATTCTAGCGACCGACTCGTTCTTGTTCCATTTAAACATAAGGTGGGAAAATAAATTTTACCCCAATTACCCCCCAAACAGCCGAGGAGTTCCCTGATGGCCGACCTCGTCCTTTCCTCCCACCTACCTACCCTCCTCCACAAGCTGAACCAGACCTCACGGATGCTGGCCGAGGATGCCCGTTATCCCGGATGCTGGTCGAGGATGCTGTCGGCGATCGCAGCCGTTGTCGATTCTGCAGAAGAAAGGCGCAGTGATCGAGTGGTCCATCTGTGGCTTGCAGACCTCAGGGGGGTTGCCTACGACATGGAAGACCTCCTCGATGGGTTCAGGGTCGAAGCGGAGCGGGATGTGTCCCAGGCGAAGACCGGATCTGGTAAGATTTTCCCCTTTCTGGTCTCTCGCTGCTCGAGCATCAACCCTCGTTCAGTCCTCTCGGATCATCGGATGGGGAAGGAGATCGAGGAGGTTGACCGCAGATTGGAGGGGGTATTTTCCAAAATAAAAACCCTTGGTCTTGTGACGAATACCCGGGGGAGTGATACTAAAACCTTCGACCAGCCACGCTTCTCCACCACTAAACTACCTGAACCCAAGTTTGTCGGAAGGGAGAGAGAAATGGAGGAGCTGCTCCCTCGATTGATCGGGAATGAATCAGCGGATGACCCCCTAAGGCCCTTTTCTGTCATTTCAATAGTAGGCATGGGCGGACTCGGGAAAACTTCTCTGGCTCAACATCTATATAATCACGAATCAGTGGATAAGGCATTTTCACTTAAAGCCTGGTACAGTGTTTCTCAGGTCTTCGACTTGTTCGCCATTACGAGAGGGCTGCTGCAGCGTATGTCACCATCACCTTTGAACTACGAGGGGAAGGATCTGAATCAGCTTCAGTATGCACTTAGAGAGCAGCTCAAGGGTAAGAAGTTCCTAGTTGTGTTGGATGATGTTTGGAATGATAACTATGAAGAACTCGTGAGTCTTCTCAAGCCTTTCTATTTCGGGAGCAGAGGCAGCCGCATACTACATACTACACGAAACAGACAGGTTGCCGAAATAGTTGGTGACTGTAATCCGATGATGTTGTGTCCTTTGTCAGATCAGGAGTCCTTATTTTTACTTGCTTATCATTCTCGAGGGGATCAAAACCTCGAAAGGCATCACCATCTTCGGAGGATAGAATTACGAATAGCAGAGAAGTATCAGGGGAATCCTTTAGCTTTAAAGTTAATCGGAGGGTTGCTCCGTTTCAAACCTGATGACAAGAATTTGATGCAAGTATTACGCCATCAAGAAGATAGAAATGAAGGCATTTTTTACGCATTGACATTGAGCTACATGCATCTTCCCATCCATTTGAAGAGATGTTTTGCTGCTTGCACATTGTTCCCGGAGAATTACCTTTTCAACAGGGATGAAGTAACCAATTTATGGATGGTGCTAGGTTTGCTCCACAGTGAAACATCAATAACATACCAGGACATGGGGGGGGAGTACCTCGATGAGCTTGAAGTCAGATCACTTCTTCACAGTGTAGGCAACGAAGAGAATCGATATTCCATGCACGACCTTGTGAGTGAGTTTGCAAAATCAATTGTTGGAGTCACATGCTTCAGCTCCAATGAGGATATAAATGCTTCTGGAGAAAACCCTCTAGGGTAAGTTCGCCATGCATCACTTCTCACACGATAGGTGTCTTCTCGGTAGAATGGATGTGTATCGCCCAATGAAGAAATTGAGAACTTTTGTGCCTTTACAAAGTTCGGCGTACTTATTCTCAAACATCTCCGTCTCTGATAAAGTGTTACATGACTTGATAATGGGCATGAAGTGTCTAAGGGTGTTATCATTGCGCTGCTTTCAGATCAGCTTCTTGCCCAATGAGATCGGAAAGTTGAAGCTTTTACGATCCATTGATGTTTCTTATTCGCTCGTTGAAGTACTGCCAGATTCTGTTTCTGACCTCATGGACCTGGAATATCTCCTTCTGCAAGGGTGTAAGAAGCTTAAGAAGTTGCCGAGGAACATTCACAAGTTGACCAAGCTTCTCCATCTAGACATCTCTGGGGCAAAACGTTTGAGAGAGATGCCTCCGCATTTCGGAGATCTGATCAATCTTGAGATACTCTCGACCTTTGTGGTGGGAAAAGAAACTGGCCAGGGGTTGAAAGAATTGGGGCCTCTCAAAGGGCTTAAACGAGAGTTGCACATTTGTAATTTGGGGGCAGTAGTGGATATAGAAGATGCAAAGAATGCTGGTTTGCAGGAGAAAAATGGAATTCACAAGTTAAGCTTTGATTTCAGATCAACTGCCGGAATTTCACGCAACGAAGCGTATCAATTGATGCTTCTGGACCATCTGAAACCTCCAGAAAATATCGAATGCTTCAAAATATTTGGGTATGGAGGCAAGGTTTTTCCATCCTGGTTAAACAACTCGTGTATGAACAACGTTGTGAGCATAACTATGGATGATTGTGCAAGCATAATAAAGTTGCCACCTTTAGGACAACTTCCCTCGCTGCAACAGTTGAACATTAGTGGGCTTGACAAGGTGTCCAAGACAGGACCTGCGTTTTATGGGAGAAGCTCGCCATTCCAGTCATTGCGTAGTTTGAGCTTTCAGGGAATGCTGGCTTGGGAAGAGTGGTCATCATCCGGAGACAATGAAAGCGATCAGCCATTCCCGTGTCTCCGCCAACTGTCAGGTGAACTGTCCCCAACTGAAGACAGGGTTGCCTCGAAAACTCGAGTCGCTTTGTGAGTTGGACATACGCGACTGTCCACTTCTAGAAACATCAGGAGACAGTCTCAGCCTTCCATCCCTTGGAGAGATGTACTTTGAAAGCTGTAATAAAGATTTGTTGAAACGTCTGGTTGGCGTTACTTCTATGACGAAGTTGATCATTCGTGATGTTCCACAACTTGATCGGTTTGATGGCAGCACTTGGGTTTCTCTTGAAGAGATGCATATTCACAATTGTCCTCAACTGAAGTCATGTATGCGCTGGAATGGCGGGGAACAGGGACCTCCAAAGCCGAAGAGGCTAGTGATAGGAGACTGTAAAAAGCTGAAGAGGCTCCCGGATAATTTGTGCAGCCTTGAATCTCTTAAGGAGATTATTGTTTCCGGTTGTGGGAAGCTCTCTTCCCTCTCTGGCATGGAATTGACACCTATGCTAAGCAAACATCTCTGTCAGAATAAAGCTTTAGAAAACAGAAACCAACTGCCATCATTTTTTGACTTGGTAGAGCACCGCCAGCAACAGCCATCAATAAGTTACATTCGCCCCAATATTTGTCAAACTTGAGCTTCATCTTACATGCTAATGCCTTAATAAATTCATCTGAATGTTCAGCAGCAATATCTAAGGCCGATTTTACCTTCTGAACTTCTTAAATATATAAATTCGAAGTAGTATACTCACTGCTTGAAACAATATGTGTCGCTGTCCAAAATGACTCCAACAACGAACAAATCTTGTGAGCTTTATCCCAATGTTCATTCAAAGGGCAACAATCAAATAATGAATCGCGTTGATAGAGCATTCTAAAAGCATCCTTGAACTTTAAAGCACAACTAAACATCTCGAAAGTTGAGTTCCATCGAGTTTTGCAATCACGAACCAATCTTCTTTCTTTCAATTGTAATTGTTGTACACACTCAACAAATTTTATCAGCCTATCATCGAAACGATTCATGTATTCCACACATTGCCTCACTACTTGGATGATGTCTTTAATTTCATCCAATCCATCCTGAACACAAACAATCCAACGCCCTGTAGCAACCATATACTCTATCTTTTGGTTCTTTGATTTCTAACAATTGGTTGTCAAACTGATTTTGCTAACACTTTCAAGATTCTTCTTCAACTTCCTCTTTTCAATCTCATACACTTTCATACAATCCGTCTTGCCTGTAACTCTACCAATCTTTTTCCATTCGGGCATCCCTAACTTCATCATCATATTGAATCCCTGTTCATCCAAAATGGAAAAAGGATGTTCATGCATCATAATCCAATGTGCAGCTAGCTGCCTCCCGCATTTATTCCATGTCAAACTTCCCGGAATGCAACGTGGGAACTAGAAGTGTAGCTCCATCGATTGACGGAAAATTCAAGCGCGTTTGTCTTTCATCTTCTTTCGAGTTCATCTTCCTCTTCAAACAATTATCGCTATGCCTCTTTAAGTGAGATGTACTCACCGATTTAAGAATTGTTAAGAGATGACGACAATGAGAGCATTTAACTTTCTTTTCTCCATTCCTCAAAATTTCTTCAAAATCATCCCAAACCGCTGAAGTTCTCTTCCTTTTATTTGCTTTGAATTTCTCATCTTCTAGTGCATCCTTCTTTGTTGTATTATCAGTTTCACTAGCCGAATTTAGCTCTATCCTTTCCAATGCCCCGGTTTGGATTTGAAGCTCCCTCCCCAACTCGTTACTTTCAGCAACACCACCCCCTACGGTTGGTGCAGAAGACGTATAATTCGTTGACATATTTGTTTCCTGCTGACAGAGCAAATAAAGAGAAGGTATGAGGCCAAATGAATCCAACACAAATACCAACAGAAGTCCAGACCCCAACACAAAGGGTATGAGATCCTCTGCACTAGGTATATCACAGGCATAAAACTATTCATCGCATAAAAATAATTCATGGATAACATATAATAAAGAAATTAATACTAAGAATTTGAAAAATTTAGGCGTTGTTTAGAACAAGAACATTATCAATCCATGCCTCTTCAGTTCAGGTCTCCAATATTTTTCCGCATGGCGAAAATATCGAAAGAACGAAAATTTTAAAATTCATCATCATAAGAGGCAAACTGACCCAATTTATCGTACATTTGACAGATGAAAAGTGAACATTAACGTTTTGTTAAAAAGGATTTGTCGGAGAACAATATTCAGCACTTGATGCATCAGCCAGGGATAACTAATATTTGAAAAAGTCTCGTCATTCAAATCATTTGCATAGATAATTTAAAACCACGAAACCTATTTTTTAAAAAAAATAAAATAAAATTATGGGGAAAACACAGCATAGAAAATCATCATGAACCAACAAGCGTGGGGAGGGCATCGGATCTTCCTATTCACGTGTGCTTTGAATCATCATGCCCAAACACAATATGAGAGGGTAAGGGAATAGGAAGCGTACCTTGACTATGACGCCTTCACTTCTTTCGGTCGCTTACCCGCGGGCGTAAAATTCGGCCAGCTCCTCTCCGGTACTTTTTCACGCTCGCTCCGGCCGAACCTCGCGAGACACAAGGTATGAAATGGCCGATTATTTTCCACTTATCTAATGAAGAGATGAGATCGCCACGCCAAAAGGAGAGAGAGAGATGGGTTTTTTCTTTAGAGTTTGCTTTTACCACAGAGTGTGGGGAGGTGGAAGGAAAAAGTCTTTTAGGTAATTTTATTAATTTTTTTATTAATAAATTATTAAAATTTATTATATAATATTAGGCTCGCGAGCCTTCGAGCTGTTAGTGTTTCGGCTCGAGCTCGAACCGAGCTTTGACCGAGCTAGCTCGCGAGCGGCTCGACTCATTTTCACCCCTAATATAAACAGCAGCTTACTTTTCAGGGCTGCAAAAGACATATTTACTGAGCCACTCGAGATAAAAATCGAACTCTTGTTCTGCCCCCCACTAAGCAGTGCTTCCTCCACATCATGGAATAGAGCCATATGCTTGCTAATTGTATCACGAATTTTATTCTTTATGTACTGAAATGTGTCTCCCTCTGCCCTATGAAGGCGGACGTTAATGCCCGAAGCAGAACAGCCCGTGAGCAAACAAACAGCTTCTATGGTGACAATCATGGGCCCCTCGGGAAGAAAGAAGACATTTAATCTCGTGTTCCAAAAAAATTAGACTAGAACATACCTTGAAGTCACTAGATTTCGTTCTTCTCGAGATAGACACCAAATCCTTCAAACCTAAACGACGCAATTTTTGGCATAATTTCTCTTCCCACAACTTAAAACACTTCTCAATGGAAGCGTCAGTTGGGGGAAATCTTACATGCTCCTTTGCACTAAACCATGAGACAGGAGCATAGAAATCAGGATGACATACAGGAATAGTCGACGAAGTCAGAAGGTAGGTTTGTGGGATATCATGTTCCTTAAAAGCGGACGGCGGAAGTACAGGACCCAAGGTCAGAAGTGGCGGTTCTCAGTTTGGAACGGAGACGACAACCCCTTGGTTGGAAAGTTTGTAATACCGACCAAATCGAACATGATCCGACATCACCGTCTGGGAGTCTATCACAAATCTTGCGCCAATGAAGAAAAGTTCGCAATTTTTGGAGGGAAGAAGGCAAGAAATGGAGTCTGTCGAAGAAAAGATCGAACTTGGGCAAAGAAACCACTCCAGAAGTCGAGAGAAAACAAGGGTTTTGAGGAGAAAAGAAACGGTTGGTATGCCGAACCTTACGAATGAGAGAGCGGGAAAAGAAACTTGCCTGACAAGATTCGTTCCAAAATACAGCCGTTTCGAGATAAACATAAAGTTCCTACACTATGTTTAACAAAGAACAGGTTAATGTTGACACACATGAATTTCTGAGCTTTGTCCCTAGTGAGCCAAATGAGCAAAGCCCAAGAAGGCATTCCTCACGATGAACCGAACCCCGCTCCAGCATCGCTCGAGAACTTGCTCGAGAAATAGCTTACTCGGTATAGCTCGAGATGTTGTGCTGACTTTCGTTACTCGAGAACATGACTAACCCGCAAACGGGGAGTGTGCTCGAGAACACAGCTAGGTTACGATCAAAGAATGAGACACGTGGCAAGCTTATAAAGGCCGATTGAGATACGACGTACATGCTGCCTGTAAAATAGGAGGCAGATCGTGCACTAGATCTGAGAAGATCCTGAGCCTGCTAATTACCCGCAATTAAAAGATCCTGGGATATAAAAGGATCATAACACAATAATGACAAGGATACAACAAAACACAACTCAAACAGACTCTAAGTTTTTTATCTTTTCCTTTTACCACTAACTTGAACCCCAACCTCAGGGTCGTGCATTAAATTCTGGCATTATTGACACACTTCCGTCCATTATCGGTGACGTGCATTGAATTCCGTCATCGTTGACCTGCCACTATTTCGACTCCGCCCATCATCGCCGTTGTGTTAAATTCCGACGTCGAACTCCACTCTCGGTGTCGTCGCACTATATTCCGACGCCGTCAATGCCTTCTCCGTTCCACAAGGGTGAATTTCAGCGGAGGAGTTTACCTCGACCGCCTCTCGTCGCGAAGCGTCACTAGGCATTTTCTGTTGTTTTTCGTTTAAGTGATATCTGTAAGTGTTATACTATAAACTTGATTCCGTCATATTATATTCGGGTGTCGTCTTTACTTGTTTCTCTTATATTCATTTACTTTGTGGTGTATAACATCAAATGCTTTAAATTTAATATAGTCATATTAAATTCTAGTATTATGTTTACTTTTATTTTACGATAATCATGTTTTTCTTTATAAAATTCGATACGTAGCGAAAAAACACATTTTTCGCGTTAACAAAGCCCATGTTTTTTGCCCCCTCAGATTTGACGTAGAATTAAAAGGAGAAGGCATTATTACTATCTAGTAGATATAGCTATGTCACGATCCCAAAGTTGTACATTTTAAGTATTATTTATCTTAACCAAAGTCCCCTTTTTTTAATGGAGTTTTGGGGCTAAGAGGGAGATATAGAGATGAAGAGGCCAGTTGTAGTTGTAGTAGTAATAGCAGCGTCAATGGAACAGATCGCCCCATCCCTTAAAACTTTTCCACTATTTTTCATTAAAAAATCCATGATAAAATGAAAATGGAGATGACATTGAATACAGACGTTGCAAAATGCCAACGAGTTAAAATGTCAAAAGTTATATAATGTAAAAAAAAAAAGGAGTTTTGAAAAGGCTGCTTTATTTTTTTCTTTTTAGACCTACGTAATATATATAGACATTGAATATCTGTCTACTAGCTATCTACCATCACACGTCAAAGTCCTGTCTCCCCCCACACAATATATTTTTGATAGGGGGGGATGATTTGCCCCCCTTCTTCTCCTCCCCCCTTAAATTTTAACTAAAATAAATATGACTTACGTGCTCTCTATACGTTATTTTAATTGAATCGCGAAAACGTGATGTGGACGTGGGCGGGCTCATGAGGTTTCGGACTGATCTAATTCGGCCCATACCAATAAAGACATTGGCCCGTTTATAATAAGTCTGGGCCCAATCTGTATGGGCTTTTTCAGGCCTAGTGGGCCTGAAAGAAAATGGTTTGGTTAAAAGCTTTATTTAATTAATTTTCATTTTATTGTTCATGTAGTAGTATAGTGTAGTGTAATGTAGGGGTGTGTGGAGAAAAGTAATATTACTTTCTTATTCGATTGTTAATTAATTAATGTTATTCATAAAAAAATATTAATAAACCCCTCATTTTTACGTCGTTAGAATTTTTCGTTTGTTAGAATAATAGAAATAAGTTTCAAGATGAAGACAAGATTTTCCCTAGTTATGATGTCCTTCCTAATCCTAATTATGGAATGATCATTCCGACCCATTCTTGAAAAATGATAACCACACTCGCTGGCAAGAAGAACTCCCCTTTGCATTTCCAAACCAAACCCCAAAAGACATCTTTGTCCTCCATCCCCCTTCGACATCGGCGCCGTCGCTGCAGCAGCAGGCGACCGCCCCTTCTCCCTCCCAGATGTCCCCCCGCGATGATCGATCGGACCCATCTCTTACCTCCTTATCATCATAGGTTGAAACCAACCCTGCCCTCCCCCCCGATTTCTTTTAAGGGGAAAGAAAATGATGCGTGGTTAACAAGGCGGAAGTGGGTGGATTGGGTGCAGGGAAGTTGGAAGCATGAGTTGATTCCAGATGGCGGAAGGGATGAGCTGGAATTGCAAGATTAAAGGAAGTTGCAGAATCTGCAGAAGTGCAAAAGCAGGAGCTGCAGAAATGCAGATTATAAGAAGTTGGGGAGTTACTGTGTAGTTAAACTATTGAGATCCGGTTTGTTCCGGTTAGGGCCGGTCCAATATAAGTGAACCGGTCCGAGTTATAAAATCTGTTAGGGAGTCGGTTGGAGTCGGGGGGGGGGGGGGAATGTTAAGTGTGGAGTCTGTTTTACGTTTTAGTCTCTGTCATTCTGTTTTTGTATCTGGAGGGGTGTTGGTTGTTGGTGACAGTTGCGCCGGAGGCGGAGTTGTTGTAAGGATTGTTGTTGGAGTTGGCTGGAGCTATCGGAGGTCGGCTGTGTTGAGTGTGAGTTTGATTTGCTCTTAATCGTGTAATTGTTGATTGTATTTCCTTTGATTGCCATTCTGTCCAATCCGCACGCGATTTGTGCCGCTGATGCTTTGTCTCGGGTACAGGGTTCTGAAATATTTTCCATGTCTGTGCAATGTTATTCTCCTAAATTGTTTGACGAAATTAAGGCTACTTGGTCTACCGATTCCAAGTTAGCTGCTTTGATTTCAGAATTGCAACATCAGCCTGGAATTCATAGTCGATTCCAATGGAAGCAAGGACTTTTGCAGAGGGGTTCCAAATTGGTGGTGGGGGCAGTCCCTGAAGTTAAGCAGAAAATTCTCTACATTTTTCACTGTGGACCCTCTGGTGGGCATTCTGGGGTTTTGGCTACCTCCAAGAGGATTGGACAGCTGTTTTACTGGAAAGGTATGGATAGGGATGTTCGCAACTTCGTTCGGTCTTGCTCGGTTTGTTCAACCTGCAAATACGAGAACGTGGCTTCTCCTGGTTTACTTCAGCCCTTACCTGTGCCAACAGGACTTTGGCAGGATATATCTATGGATTTTATTGAGGGTTTGCCTAAGTTGCAAGGTAAAGCTGCTATTTTTGTTGTTGTGGACAGACTTAGCAAGTATGGCCACTTCTTCGCTTTGCCTCATCCCTATACAGCTAAGTTGGTTGCTCAACTCTTCATGGATAATATTTTCAAGTTGCACGGCTTACCACTTACCATAGTGAGTGATAGAAATAGCATCTTCTTGAGTCGTTTTTGGCAGGGGCTGTTCACTTTGCAAGGGGTGGAATTGCATTTATCAACTGCCTATCATCCGCAAACGGATGGGCAAACCGAGGTTGTCAACCGGTGTTTAGAAACGTATTTGCGTTGTATGGTTGGTGATTGTGCGGACGGTTGGGTTAAGTGGCTTCCTATGGCTGAGTGGTGGTATAATACATCTTACCATTCTTCCATTAAAACGTCTCCCTTTGAAGCATTATATGGATACCCGCCCTCGGTACATATCCCTTACATTAGTAATGATCTTGTTGTGCCTACTGTTGATTGGACTTTGCGTGAACGAGAGGCGCAGCTTCAGCTCTTGAGATTTCACTTGGATCGTGCTCGGCATAGGATGCAACAGCTTGCTAATCAGCACATAACTGAAAGAGAATTTCAAGTTGGGGATCTGGTTTTTGTGAAGCTACGGCCGTATAAGCAGCACAGTGTTGCTTTACGAAGCAATAATAAACTCTCTCCTCTGTTTTATGGTCCCTTCAAGGTGTTGGATAGGATTGGCAAGGTGGCCTATAAGTTGGATTTACCGACGGATGCTTTGATCCATCCCACCTTTCATGTTTCTAAGTTGCGTCGCAGTGTTCCGGATGGTACTATGGCTTCTGCAACATTGCCCTCTTATTGTGCTTTGCAGGAAAAGGAGCCTCTGGCTATTTTGGCTAGGCGAATGGTTAAGCGTGGTAACCGTGCTGCAACCCAGGTCTTGGTGCAATGGAAGCATGCTTAGCCAGAAGATGCTACTTGGGAGTTTCTCTATGACTTAGAAAGGAAATTTCCTTCTTGCACACTTGAGGACAAGTGTCTTTCAAGGGGGGAGACTTGATGCGTGGTTAACAAGGCGGAAGTGGGTGGATTGGGTGCAGGGAAGTTGGAAGCATGAGTTGATTCCAGATGGCGGAAGGGACGAGCTGGAATTGCAAGATTAAAGGAAGTTGCAGAATCTGCAGAAGTGCAAAAGCAGGAGCTGCAGAAATGCAGATTATAAGAAGTTGGGGAGTTACTGTGTAGTTAAACTGTTGAGATTCGGTTTGTTCCGGTTAGGGCCGGTCCAATATAAGTGAACCGGTCCGAGTTATAAAATCTGTTAGGGAGTCGGTTGGAGTCGGGGGGGGGGGGAATGTTAAGTGTGGAGTCTGTTTTACGTTTTAGTCTCTGTCATTCTGTTTTTGTATCTGGAGGGGTGTTGGTTGTTGGTGACAGTTGCGCCGGAGGCGGAGTTGTTGTAAGGATTGTTGTTGGAGTTGGCCGGAGCTATCGGAGGTCGGCTGTGTTGAGTGTGAGTTTGATTTGCTCTTAATCGTGTAATTGTTGATTGTATTTCCTTTGATTGCCGTTCTGTCCAATCCGCACGCGATTTGTGCTATAATCTGGAATTAGCACGAATCAGAAAAGATGGGTCTTGTGGTTCTTGTGTTTGTTTGTTTTGGGGTGGCGGGAAGTTTGGATTTTTATTTTTTATTTTTATTTTAATTTTTATTTTTTGGTGTTTGGGTTTGGTGGCAGCCATGCAGACGGAGGCGCATCCTCTTGTCGTCAAGTTTCAGCTACGTAAGTAGTTTTTATTAGGGATCCTTTTCTTTTGGAGTGCTTGTGATGATTTTGGATAGCTATGGTTTTGGAGTGTTCAGAATTGAGGGTTTACTTTGATCGGTGGCCTCTAAATAATGGAATTGTAGGGTAATTAGTGAGCATGTGATCTTCGTCCCTGGATTTCATGCTGGGTGGTTTGTGACTGGCTGCTCCATGGACCGGCTCTACTTTCAATAATTTAATAGGAATGTATGCTTGGGTTCGTGGGGATTTCTTTTGAATTTCTTTTGCAGGAAAGAAAAGAAGCCGACCCCGTTGCCTTAGTACTTCTTTTTTATTGTTGATTGAGGTGTGGCTTCTGATGGAGGCTGTCGGAGAAAATTCCAAACAAAAGGAGTCCAGGCTTCATCAGAATATGCAGTGTTAAGACTTTGGTGAGGCTTTGAAGATGATGGATTCAATCGAGTGTTTTGTTGAACCTTCCCCATGACCTGGCTTTTTTCATTTGCCTGACACCAAATAGCTAGATCTTTAGCCATATATAATCTCCGTGGAAAAATAACTACTTTTCCATCCCGATCTGCATTGTGCTATGACTATCTTTACGAGCTTCATTTTGAAATAAACTGACTGATCCAAGTTTGGGTTGATGCCACCTTATGCCAAGTAATAGTACATGATATATGAATTGAAGATGCTAAGCTGTCAGTATCCTACTTTGGCTACCATGTTAATCCAGAAATTCTTCAATTTCTGACACTGCCGGTTTCCAAAAGGAGTTCTTTGGGTTTGGTACCATGGCAAGTATAAGGACCTGGACATTAGTTTAGTTTGACCTGGAAAAGATCAACGTTAGGTCTGTAACTTATCTGCATTAGATTATTGCCAATGGTAAAATAAAGTTTATAGTAAGTACATAATAATTTGCAGATTTATTCTATTTGCTTCCTACAGGGGTTCACAGTATCGGAACAATCTCAGCCGCTCTTGTTTACATATGCTTCTATTCAGGCCTTGCATCCAGACCTGATTATCAATGCTGATACCCCCGGTGGCTTCAAGGTTACTTTCTAGATGCTACATCGGATTTGTTTCTGTCTGTCTCAGTTTTTATTTGTCTTCTTGTTATTGCTCATTTGGATAGTGCATGGCCAACTCAGTGAGCATGTTGATTGCAATTCGCAGGAATCTCGTGAAACATTCTTCAGCTCCGTGAACAGTCTTATATTTTCCCTATATGATTGATCACTGCAGGCGAAAGGCGCCAGCATTAGCGACATTGCATCTGAGGTTGCTTTCCATGACTGGAGGATACCTATTCCGGTCCGGTGAGTCACGTACTAATATTTGGATCTGCTTTTGCCTGCTTGTGATGCGAAGGATTTCCTTTCTAATATTGTTGCGATAATAAGACAAGCATGATAATTTAGTCCTTGTTGGCTATCATGGAAGATTCCTTAGTCCTGTATTGCGGTTCCAGGTTTTTTTATCTCCATGGAGTTGGTTTGCGTGAAGCATTTCCTACCACTAATTTGGTGAATGAACTCAATTGTGAGGTGAGTAGGAAAAAGGAAAAGGCTGCATGGGTTTTCTGGCAGTAGAGCCTGTAATCCTCTGAAGTTACATATCATCATCACGATCAACTTCGAGCGAGATGTCCTTTGCAGCATTGCCTGTGGTGTCTATTTTTTAGGAAAGAGAATCGCAGTAGATCATTGACATCCAGGTTGGTAAGCTTTCTATGGGAGATTCTCTAGACATGTCTCAGCAGGATGAATCCACAATCATTGCCAGCAATTCTACAGTTAAAGACATGGAGGTATTTCGATCCCTTTAGATTTCTTTCCTTGCTTATGATCCAAACCCATGTTGTCGCTTAGAAACGTCCTTTGTAGGGTGCGGCCATAGCCTATGTGGCGGAAATGCTTAAAGTTCCTCCATCAATATACGTAAAAGCAGTGACGGACATTGTTGACGGGGAGAAGCCAACAGCCGAGGAGTTTCTGCAGAACCTGATGGCAGTTGCAGCAGCTCTCGATCTGGGAGTGACGCAAGCAGCGACTTCATCAGTGGCAAGCGCCTATCCGAACTGTAACAAAGGCTCGAGCTCTCTCACTGGCCATTCTTGCCTGGCATAGAATGACCCACCCAGAAACAGGTAATAGGACCTTGTTTCGTAAAAGCCAATCCCCTGACTCGGGACCTTCGTTTTGCCTTATATTGGTATTACTTGGATGCTTGGAATTGTGGCATTAATTGGTATGCCGGATGTACATCGTAGCTGTAAATGTTAGCAGCAGCAGCAGCAGCAGCTTCTGATTCGGTCAGTTGTACTCTTTTCCTCTATATCTATGGAAATGGTTTCCTATTAATGTCGGCTTTCTTTGTATTTAAATTTGATTCCGTTTATGTTTTGTGACTTAGGAGAAGTACTTTAGACATGCATCTCTTTTTCTTCTTCGTCTTTTTTGTGAAGTTAAAGTTACAGCCCAATTCAAAATCCGACAAGTGCTTCAAACAATGCTGGGTCTGTCTGGAGTACATGAAATCCAATGAAAAAGAGGCCAAATCCACTTTTATTTATTTTATTAATCCCCCCCCCCCCCCCCAAAAACCAACCCTGATTTCACACCTCGTTCACAAACGATCCATACCCAACGTAGTACAAAAGACATCAATTAACAATGCCCCGCATAATTAATATAACCAAGTCATCCGATCATTCCAGAAAGATGTTAGGTCGAGACAACATAACGGCAGTTAGCGGACACCCTCTAAACTCTACTAATTACTAATTTTGATATAAGAACAGGGTTGGGGTGCACAGAAAAAGGAAAAGGCAAAATGATGGGGAATGTGGAAATAGGTATTGTGATGGAGCCTGAGGGTGGGAGTGCTCCGATATCGTCCACCGTCTCGCGAGCCGGAAAGAACAACGTCAATGACCAGCGGAACACGCAGCCTCGTGCTCGCGGGCGATCCACCACTCTGGAGGACTCATCCTTGCCAGCCATCATCTTGGAAAGGATCACTCTCTTGAGTGGCTCGTCGCACCATGTTTCGGCAGGTGCTGCTTCTAAGAGTAGCAACAGCATCAACGATGACCTCCTTAGAGTCATCATCGACCGTTCCTCCGACGAACAAATTGTCTCATCAAACAGAGCGAGGGACACCGCACTCCATGTCGCAGCCCGCTCCGGGTGTTTTGATCTTGTCCAGGTGCTCGTCCAGAGAATGAAGCGGACGTGGAGCATAGGGGATGAGCATTGGATGCTGAGGATGAAGAACAAGGACGGTAACACTCCTCTGCACGAAGCCGTGCTGAGTCAAAATCATGCGGTGGTTAGGTATCTGCTGGGCGAGGATCCGGAGCCACTCTTCCGGCAGAACAAGCAAGGTAAGTCCGCGCTGTACCTGGCGGTGGAGAAACAGGACCACAATATTCTTGATTGCTTGCTGGATATCTCTCTGGATCCAGAAGAATACGCATCAAAAGTACAAGGCAAATCCCCTGTCCATGCGGCCGTCACGTATAAACAGATAGGTAGTTACCTGTAACATTTTAGACTCAACTAATGGGATGGACGATCTATGTCAATGACGAACCGGACCTTAATTCCTCAGGGATGCTCGAGGCCATGGCTGAGAAGAAACGGCCTCTGTTCGACGTCGAAAGCATGTCCGATTATACGGCTCTTCATCTGGCCGCTTTCTTGAGCTATCTCCCTGCTGTGGATTTTCTGCTCAAGGAATTCCCATCCTTTGCTCTTCGTTATGATGAACGCGGCTATCTACCCATCCATGTTGCCTGTATGGTAGCTCGTATCAGGGTAATCAAGGCGCTGATTAACTCCTGCGGGAATCCGTTAGATTTCCTCAATGAGGAAGGGCAGAACATCCTTCACATAGCAGCCAAGTACGGAAAGAGCAGGGTCGTGACTTCTCTGCTGAAAGATCCCAGATTGGAGACACTCATAAATCACAGGGATGACAAGGGGAACACGGCTCTACATCTAGCCGCAGCCTACTGGCAGCCCATGACGGTGGTAATCTTAACAGGGGATGATAGAATGGATCTAATGTTGACCAACGACAAATGCCAAACAGCCTATGACGTTGTTTGTGAGCAAGACCAAAGGATAGAGTTCAGTTCATGGCGTCAGGTAAGAGAATGCTTAGACCTCTTCCACTCCTTCATTTATAGGTTGTTCTCTCTGAAGGATATTATTTTTCTGTGCAGTGGTTATCTTATCTACCTCTAGTCAGAGCAGGAGCCAGGGGAAGTAGAGATCTACTTCTTCGCCCTTATGACATACGGGAAGTGTATCCGAGGACGAAGTTCGCCAAGCATCCGACTATGGACCAGTTGAAGGACAAAGTCGGTTCCCAGCTAATCGTGGCCACATTGATAGCAACTGTCGCGTTTGCAGCAGGCTTCACCGTACCAGGAGGGTTTGAAAGCTCCGATTCCCCAAACAAAGGTGTCGCAGTGCTGATCAACAGTAGCATGTTCCGGGCGTTTGTCATTTGCGACACCATCTCCATCTATAGCTCTATCCTTGTGGTCCTCCTCCTCCTGGGGAAACAAGTGATTAACGACCCGTATGCAATTTGGATGATCAACCGTTTGTCCATTGTTACGCTTTATACGGCTCTCCTGGCGATGTCTGGGGCATTCATGACGAACAACGGTTGGGGACACAAGGTACTTCAACAAACCTTGAACCGGCCTTGTCATTTTTGCTGCCGGACATTTGTGATTGATTATTATGGTACATTCCTAGGTCGCTTTGGAGGGCGAGAAGCTTCAATTGTTCAGTGAAGAAGGACTGAACCACGTGCAATGGACCCCCGTGAATGTACCCGGCGAGGCCGTTACCTGGTACAAGACCTACTTCAACATCCCCGAGGGACACGACCCCGTCGCCCTCGGGTTCACAGGCTTGGGCAAGGGTATGGCCTAGGTTAATGGCAAAAGCATCGGCCGTTTCTGGAACAATTACCTCTCCCCGCTCAAGATGCCGACTCAGAACGAATACCACGTCCCGAGGTCGTACCTCAAAGGCCAGAACCTCCTCGTTGTGTTGGCTGAGGACGGCGGTTACCCGCAAAAAGTCCAGGTCCTGTCTGTGAACCGTGACACGATCTGCAGCTCGATCTCCGAGTTCCATCCCCGTCTGTCGGGTCCTGGGCTACGAAGGACAACAAGCTGAGGCCCATTGTCGACAGCGTCAACCCCGAGGCCAACCTCAAGTGCGCGAACGGGAAGAAGATCGTTGCCATAGATTTCGCTAGCTATGGCGACACGATTGGCATATGCGGGAGCTTCGAAGAAGGGAAATGCTCATCCTCTGTGAAGTCCTTGGTCGAAAACCAGTGCCTAGGCAAGGTCGAATGCTCGATCCCCTTGTCACAGGTGAACCAGAACACCAACTGCGGCAGCGACGTCACGAAGACATTGTCGATCCAGGCCAAGTGCGGTCACTAGAAAAGAAATAACGAAATCCAAGTCACAGATTCAAAAATTTTATTGGGGGAGATTATGATTATGTCAATTTTAATGATTTTGTTCTAACACGAGATCTTTCGGGCCTCGCCATTCTTTCTTTCACTCATTGGAATCAATAAGTTTTGTTTGTCACCAACTCGTTATCACACAGCGGAACTAATTAAGAATCAAAAGCCTTTCTTACAAGAGTACTTACAAGAATTAGTACAAAGCCATGTAAGAGAGATTGAACTTATATTATCCGCAACGACACGTAGAAGTGGTTATGGGCTCCTGTTGGACTTGGGCCCAAAATACTCGGCCCATTGTACGTTGAATGTTTCCTCATGACATGATCGGGCATGAGTTTGAGCATTCTCTTCTTGATTGGCATAAGCATGAGCAAGAGGTTCTATACCGGTCCCCCACCAGTGAGTAGTGTCATCAAAACGCGACGCCGCCGGACTATTCTTGTAATCAATCTCGAGTAAGGTACATGGAGCTTAGAGACCAAGTCTCTCTTTGAACGATTCTTGATTGTTGGATTGCAAATTTAATTGAACGTATCACCTCCCAACAAGACACCAAAGTGAGGTGGTAGGAGATGGGAGATAATGTTTTTTTTTTTAAATTATTATTTTGGGTGCATTTATTACAATGGAACATGAATGAAGTTGTTGGGGAGGAGGGAGAAGATTGGGACTTTTTAGTCAGTCTTCATTAAATGTCTTTGTGGGTCAATTGGGGTTTCGGACCCCGTTGTTTCAGAGAGAAGTTTTTGAGCTAGTAGTGAATGAATCGAGTGAGAGAGAGTTTTGGGTTCTATTCATTTGTTGGGCATAGTTGCATTTGAACTAGTCATAAGCCCTAAGCACATGGCTATTCTGAAAAGTGGGTCACGTTTTCTGAATGTTTGGATATGATTGAAATGGTGGGGTATACGTCAACAAACGAGAGAGAGTGATGGGCACTTTCCAAAAGACATTTATGATTTGGCAATTTTTCAACAGTGTCCATCCCATCTTCATTTTTTTGTCTTATCAGTTTTACTCAAAGGGTCCAATAGATAAAAGAAACCATATACTATTTAAGAGTAACTTCGAATTTTGTTTTTTTTAAGAGTAGTTTGGATTCACTCTCTGTAAATTATTTTGAATTTTGAATCCCAATTTTGGATGGAATATTCGAATTAATGTTACTTTCATGTTAGCCAAATAACTCACTCTCCCCCTCCCTACCCTCTTATCTCTCTGTGAAATATCTGAGAATCACATTGAATGGACTGTGTGTCCTTCAGCTTCGTCTCGTGAGTGACATGAGGGCAAAAAACACATTCATTTTCCTCTACTTTCAAAAAGGAGGGGGAAGAGTTCGGGCAATTCTTCTAGTGGTAGGGACACGGAAGCGGCTAACGGTACGTGCACGTAACGGTTACGTAGTTTACTACTTACTACTAACATTTTTTAGTAAATTTTACTAAAAGTTGACCGTTACTACTAAAGTCAACTCAAATGTAGTAAAAAAAGTAGTAAAATTTACGAAAAATTGGTCTTCTTTTAGTAAAGTCAACGTAAAAGTAGTAAAAAACGTTGTAAAATTTACTACTTTTCTACTGTTCATACAAGTGTTTTTTTACTACTTTTACGCTGACTTTACTAAAACCTCTTTTTTAGTAAAGTCAGCGTAAAAGTAGTAAAAAAACACTTGTATGAACAGTAGAAAAGTAGTAAATTTTACAACTTTTTTTACTACTTTTACGTTGACTTTACTAAGAAAGAGGTTTTAGTAAAGTCAGCGTAAAAGTAGTAAAAAAACACTTGTATGAACAGTAGAAAAGTAGTAAATTTAACAACTTTTTTTACTACTTTTACGTTGACTTTACTAAGGAAAGGTAAAGTTTAGTAAAGTCAATGAAAATTTAGTAAAAAAAGTAGTAAATTTTACTACTTTTTGTACTACTTATGCGTTGACTTTACTAAATTTCTCGTTTTTAGTAACGTCAATGAAAGTTTAGTAAATAAAGTTGTAAATTTTACTACTTTTTACTGTACGATTTATGTCGATAATTAGTAATTGTTTACTACTTTTGCTGTGAGTTTTAGTAAAAATGTCTAAAAAGTAGTAAAATTATTAGTAAATTGTTACGTTTTTTCGTAAACGTTTACTAATTTAGACATGTTTTACTAATAAATTTACTAATACCAACAGTGTTTCCGAACCTAACTCCGAACCTAATTTATATGACTTTGGATGTGAAATTACCGTTTTACCCTAAATCGAAATGTTTCACATCCAAATGTTTCGTAACAGGGTAAAACGGTAATTTCACATCCAAAGTCATATAAATAGGTTCGGAGTTAGGTTCGGAAACACTGTTGGTATTAGTAAATTTATTAGTAAAACATGTCTAAATTAGTAAACGTTTACGAAAAAACGTAACAATTTACTAATAATTTTACTACTTTTTAGACATTTTTACTAAAACTCACAGCAAAAGTAGTAAACAATTACTAATTATCGACATAAATCGTACAGTAAAAAGTAGTAAAATTTACAACTTTATTTACTAAACTTTCATTGACGTTACTAAAAACGAGAAATTTAGTAAAGTCAACGCATAAGTAGTACAAAAAGTAGTAAAATTTACTACTTTTTTTACTAAATTTTCATTGACTTTACTAAACTTTACCTTTCCTTAGTAAAGTCAACGTAAAAGTAGTAAAAAAAGTTGTTAAATTTACTACTTTTCTACTGTTCATACAAGTGTTTTTTTACTACTTTTACGCTGACTTTACTAAAACCTCTTTCTTAGTAAAGTCAACGTAAAAGTAGTAAAAAAAGTTGTAAAATTTACTACTTTTCTACTGTTCATACAAGTGTTTTTTTACTACTTTTACGTTGACTTTACTAAAACCTCTTTTTTAGTAAAGTCAGCGTAAAAGTAGTAAAAAAACACTTGTATGAACAGTAGAAAAGTAGTAAATTTTACAACGTTTTTTACTACTTTTACGTTGACTTTACTAAAAGAAGACCAAATTTTCGTAAATTTTACTACTTTTTTTACTACATTTGAGTTGACTTTAGTAGTAACGGTCAACTTTTAGTAAAATTTACTAAAAAATGTTAGTAGTAAGTAGTAAACTACGTAACCGTTACGTGCACGTACCGTTAGCCGCTTCCGTAGGGACACCCTTGTAAGAAAAAGGAAACAATCAAAGACTGAGCCCCCCCTCAAGTTTCAACATCACGGTCAGTTGAATAATTGGGTTGTGTTGTTCTTGGACAACGCACAAAAGGGTGGAAAAAAGTCGGTGGTGAATTTTGCTCTACTAATTACTAATAATAGGGAATAGGTGACGAAAAAAAAAAAATCTGATATAAGAACAGGGTTGGGGTGTACAGAAAAAGGAAAAGGCAAAAGGATGGGGGATATGGAAATAGGTATTGTGATAGAGCCTGAGGGTGGGAGTGCTCCGATATCGTCCACCATCTCGCGAGCCGGAACGAACAACGACAATGACCAGCTGAACACACAGCCTCGTGCTCGCAGGCGATCCATCACTCTGGAGGACTCATCCTTGCCAGTCACCATCTTGGAAGGGATCACTCTCTTGAGTGGCTCGTCGCACCATGTTTTGGCAGGTGCTGCTTCTAAGAGTAGCAACAGCATCAACGATGACCGCCTTAGAGACATCATCGACAGTTCCTCCGACGAACAAATTGTCGCATCAAACAGAGCGAGGGACACCGCACTCCATGTCGCAGCCCGCTCCGGGTGTTTTGATCTTGTCCAGGTGCTCGTCCAGAGAATGAAGCGGACGTGGAGCATAGGGGATGAGCATTGGATGCTGAGGATGAAGAACAAGGACGGTAACACTCCTCTGCACGAGGCCGTGCTACGTCGAAATCATGCGGTGGTTAGGTATCTGCTGGACGAGGATCCGGAGCCACTCTTCTGGCAGAACAAGCAGGGTAAGTCCGCGCTGTACCTGTCGGTGGAGAAAGAGGACCGCAATATTCTTGATTGCTTGCTGGATATCTCTCTGGATCCAGAAGAATACGCATCAAAAGTACAAGGCAAATCCCCTGTCCATGCGGCCGTCACGTATAAACAGATAGGTAGTTACCTGTAACATTTTAGACTCAACTAATGGGATGGACGATCTATGTCAATGACGAACCGGACCTTAATTTCTCAGGGATGCTCGAGGCCATGGCTGAGAAGAAACGGCCTCTGTTCGACGTCGAAAGCATGTCCGATTATACGGCTCTTCATCTGGCCGCTTTCTTGAGCTATCTCCCTGCTGTGGATTTTCTGCTCAAGGAATTCCCATCCTTTGCTCTTCGTTATGATGAACGCGGCTATCTACCCATCCATGTTGCCTGTATGGTAGAATGTAAAAGGGTAATCAAGGCGCTGATTAACTCCTGCAGGAATCCGTTAGATTTCCTCAATGAGGAAGGGCAGAACATCCTTCACATAGCAGCCAAGTACGGAAGGAGCACGGTCGTGACTTCTCTGCTGAAAGATCCCAGATTGGAGACACTCATAAATCACAGGGATGACAAGGGGAACACGGCTCTACATCTAGCCGCAGCCTACTGGCAGCCCATGACGGTGGTAATCTTAACAGGGGATGATAGAGTGGATCTAATGTTGACCAACGACAAATGCCAAACAGCCTTTGACGTTGTTTGTGAGCAAGACCAAAGGATAGAGTTCCGTTCATGGCGTCAAGTAAGAGAATGCTTAGACCTCTTCCAATCCTACATTTCTGGGTTGTTCTCTCTGAAGGATATTACTTTTTTGTGCAGTTGTTATCTTATCTACCTCTATCCAAAGCAGGAGCCAGGGGAAGTAGAGATCTACATCTTCGCCCTTATGACATACGGGAAGTGTATCAGTGGAAGAAGTTCGCCAAGGATCAGACTATGGACCAGTTGAAGGAAAGAGTCGGTTCCCAGCTAATCGTGGCCACATTGATAGCAACTGTCGCGTTTGCAGCAGGCTTCACCGTGCCAGGAGGGTTTAATAGCTCCGATTCCCCAAACAAAGGTGTCGCAGTGCTGATCAACAGTAGCATGTTCCGGGTGTTTGTCATTTGCAACACCACCGCCCTCTATAACGCTATCCTTGTGGTCCTCCTCCTTCTGTGGAAGCAAATGATTGACGACCCGTATGCAACTCGGATGATCAACCATTTGTCCGTTGTTCCGCTTTATATGGCTGTCCTGGCGATGTTTGGAGCATTCATGACCGGCGTTTATCCCATCCTCGGGAAAAACACTCGGCCTCTCGAAGTTGTTTTAGCATGGGTTCTCTACTCATGCTCCTTGATCTGTTCGTCTGGTCTGGTAGGTTTCTTGGTAATGGGATGCAGGAACAGGTTGACTCGACGAATCTGGGACTGCGGAGCTCTTTCGCTTGCATTTATATCGGGAAGCCTGTCCTGGCCCTCTCCGATCATTGAGAAAGAAGAGGAAGAGCGCCGCAGCTTGATGCGGAGCCAGGTCGGGAATCACTGAGCCCACGGCAACCATCTTATATTTGGAAGAGCAAGTAGTCTGTAACGGAGCATGATAATTCTTATTTAAGTCGGTTAATAAATATTAGTATGCATGAAAAACTTTTATTACCATGGACCGGAAATAAACATTCTCACCAAATGTCAACTCACGATAAATCAGTTGAGCAACGATTGAACTTTGTTTTTGAGAAATAACATTGTTCCATGCATGCTGTGGCCGGCCTAATGGAAGACTGGGATTAAATTGGGCAAGGTTTCCAATCCTGCTGTTAGCCAGAGACAACACGAGAGTGGATATATTCTAATTATTGTTGTGGAAATGATTTGCACAATGAAAACAACCACCCGAAAAGGACAATGTATACACACAATTTCATATGCATCCTCCTCCTAATTTTAATAACGATTTGTTGTGGGGGAAATAGTCGAAATGGGAGCAGACGACTAGTGGAAGGGATCAAATAACAGCCGACGAGTTGCTCCTTCACAAGCTCAGGCTGGACCTCCCGCTGAGGAGGATGCCCCGGTTTTTTTACATATTAAAACCGGGTATAAATATTTATATATAAAAAAATCAACAATGTAATTTACAATTTCACATGCATCACACACACCTAACGCAGTTTTGGATTCTAGCGACCGACTCGTTGTTCCATTTAAAACGTAAGGTGGGAAAAGAAATTTTACTCCAATAACCCCCCCCCCCCCCCCCAAACAACAGCCGAGGAGTTGCTGATGGCCGACTTCGTCGTTTCCTCCCTCCTCGATACCCTCCTTCACAAGCTGAACCGGATGCTGGCCGAGGATGCCCTGTTCCTCCGCATCTCAGGATATCTCGAGGACTGTAAGCTTAAGCTGTCGGCGATTCTTCCTCTTTGTTTTAGAAATGATCCAGAACGAGTCGTACCCTACCCTAAGTATAAATATGTTGTTCCTCCGAGAGAGCGGGGGGGATCAAGTTTCATCGTCCGTTGTCCATCATGGAAGAAGCTTCCTTTGTCCTCCTCCTTATATTTTTAACTATTTCGTTGGAAATGATCATCTTCATCATCGTCTACTTCTGTATTTGTCTTATTTTTAATTTGTGCATAAATCTCCCCCCAAAACTTCTTTTATCGGGAAAGCAAAATTATTATTCCATGTCTTTTCAAAAATAAAAAATAAAATAAAATCCACGTTTACTCACGTCGTCCTCCTCCTCCTATTTTAATAATGAGATTTGTTGTGGAAATAGTCCAAATGGGAGCAGACGTGAGACGACGACTAGTGAAATGGATCAAGTAGCAGCCGAGGAGTTGCTCCATCACAAGCTCAAGTTGACCTCTACCAAAAAAAAAAAAAAAAAAGGCTCAAGTTGACCTCCCTGATAGATACTGGCCGAGGATGCGCCCCGGTGTGAGGTTTTCGCACTCCCTTCTATTTAATGCTTTATTTGGGTTACATGGGTATCAAATGAAAAAACAAAAAGGTAAATATAATTTACAATTTCACATGCATCACACACACCAACGCAGTTTTGGATTCTAGCGACCGACTCGTTCTTGTTCCATTTAAACATAAGGTGGGAAAATAAATTTTACCCCAATTAACCCCCAAACAGCCGACGAATACCCGGGGGAGTGATACTAAAACCTTCGACCAGCCACGCTTCTCCACCACTAAACTACCTGAACCCAAGCTTGTCGGAAGGGAGAGAGAAATGGAGGAGCTGCTCCCTCGATTGATCGGGAATGAATCAGCGGATGACCCCCTAAGGCCCTTTTCTGTCATTTCAATAGTAGGCATGGGCGGACTCGGGAAAACTTCTCTGGCACAAGAACTTTATAATCACAAATCAGTGGATAAGGCATTTTCACTTAAAGCCTGGTACAGTGTTTCTCAGGTCTTCGACTTGTTCGCCATTACGAGAGGGCTGCTGCAGCGTATGTCACCATCACCTTTGAACTACGAGGGGAAGGATCTGAATCAGCTTCAGTATGCACTTAGAGAGCAGCTCAAGGGTAATAAGTTCCTAGTTGTGTTGGATGATGTTTGGAATGATAACTATGAAGAACTCGTGAGTCTTCTCAAGCCTTTCTATTTCGGGAGCAGAGGCAGCCGCATACTACTTACTACACGAAACAGACAGGTTGCCGAAATAGTTGGTGACTGTAATCCGATGATGTTGTGTCCTTTGTCAGATCAGGACTCCTTATTGTTACTTACTTATCATTCTCGAGGGGATCAAAACCTCGAAAGGCTTCACCATCCTTGGAGGATAGAATTACGAATAGCAGAGAAGTATCAGGGGAATCCTTTAGCTTTAAAGTTAATCGGAGGGTTGCTCCGTTTCAAACCTGATGACAAGAATTTGATGCAAGCATTACGCCATCAAGAATATAGAAATGAAGGCATTTTTTACGCATTGACATTAAGCTACATGCATCTTCCCATCCATTTGAAGAGATGTTTTGCTGCTTGCACATTGTTCCCGGAGAATTACCTTTTCAACAGGGATGAAGTAACCAATTTATGGATGGTGCTAGGTTTGCTCCCAGTGAAACATCAAAAACATACCAGGACATGGGGGGGGAGTACCTCGATGAGCTTGAAGTCAGATCACTTCTTCACAGTGTAGGCAACGAAGAGAATCGATATTCCATGCACGACCTTGTGAGTGAGTTTGCAAAATCAATTTTTGGAGTCACATGCTTCAGCTCCAATGAGGATATAAATGCTTCTGGAGAAAACCCTCTAGGGCAAGTTCGCCATGCATCACTTCTCACACGATATTTTGAAAGGTGTCTTCTCGGTAGAATGGATGTGTATCGCCCAATGAAGAAATTGAGAACTTTTGTGCCTTTACAAAGTTCGGCGTACTTATTCTCAAACATCTCCGTCTCTGATAAAGTGTTACATGACTTGATAATGGGCATGAAGTGTCTAAGGGTGTTATCATTGCGCTGCTTTCAGATCAGCTTCTTGCCCAATGAGATTGGAAAGTTGAAGCTTTTACGATCCATTGATGTTTCTTATTCGCTCATTGAAGTACTGCCAGATTCTGTTTCTGACCTCATGGACCTGGAATATCTCCTTCTGCAAGGGTGTGCGAAGCTTAAGAAGTTGCCGAGGAACATTCACAAGTTGACCAAGCTTCTTCGTCTAGACATCACCGGGGCAAACCGTTTGAGGGAGATGCCTCCGCATATCCGAAATCTGATCAATCTTGAGATACTCTCGACCTTTGTGGTGGGAAAAGAAACTGGCCAGGGGTTGAAAGAATTGGGGCCTCTCAAAGGGCTTAAACGAGAGTTGCACATTTGTAATTTGGGGGCAGTAGTGGATATAGAAGATGCAAAGAATGCTGGTTTGCAGGAGAAAAATGGAATTCACAAGTTAAGCTTTGATTTCAGATCAACTGCCGGAATTTCACGCAACGAAGCGTATCAATTGATGCTTCTGGACCATCTGAAACCTCCCGAAAATATCGAATGCTTCAAAATATTTGGGTATGGAGGCAAGGTTTTTCCATCCTGGTTAAACAACTCGTGTATGAACAACGTTGTGAGCATAACTATGGATGATTGTGCAAGCATAATAAAGTTGCCACCTTTAGGACAACTTCCCTCGCTGCAACGGTTGAACATTAGTGGGCTTGACAAGGTGTCCAAGATAGGACCTGAGTTTTATGGGAGAAGCTCGCCATTCCAGTCATTGCGTAGTTTGAGCTTTCAGGGGATGCTAGCTTGGAAAGAGTGGTCATCATCCGGAGACAATGAAAGCGATCAGCCATTCCCGTGTCTCCGCCAACTGTCAGTGGTGAACTGTCCCCAACTGAAGACAGGGTTGCCTCGAAAACTCGAGTCGCTTTGTGAGTTGGACATACGCGACTGTCCACTTCTAGAAACATCAGGAGACAGTCTCAGCCTTCCATCCCTTGGAGAGATGTACTTTGAAAGCTGTAATAAAGATTTGTTGAAACGTCTGGTTGGCGTTACTTCTATGACGAAGTTGATCATTCGTAATGTTCCACAACTTGATTGGTTTGATGGCAGCACTTGGGTTTCTCTTGAAGAGATGCAGATTCAAAATTGTCCTCAACTGAAGTCATGTATGCGCTGGAACGGCGGGGAACAGGGACGTCCAAAGCCGAAGAGGCTAATAATAGGAGACTGTGAAAAGCTGAAGAAGCTACCGGATAATTTGTGCAGCCTTGAATCTCTTAAGGAGATTATTGTTTTTGGTTGTCGGAAGCTCTCTTCCCTATCTGGCATGGAATCGACACCGACGCTAAGCAAAGTGGTGCTTGCTGATTGCCCAAATCTTCCAAGCTCTCTGTTTCTTGGTGAGGTGCTTCGGGAATCTCTCCAGGAGCTTACCCTGAAGAATCTCCAGAAACTCGAATCGATTGAAGGTTTAATCAAAGAGCCTCACAGAGAACTTCCTCTTCTTAAACTCAACATTGATGCTTGCAGAAGCCTCAAGAAGCTAGCAGATATCTCGCAACATCTGTCGAGCCTCTCGGAGCTTTGTATTTCGCATTGCAAAGAATTAGAGCTCAAGTGCTTCCCTGATCTTCCCTGCCAACTATCCAAGTTTCAGCTTGTCGAATGCCCAAAGGTGGAGGCATTGCCTGACAACATGCACAGCCTCGAATCCCTCAAAGAAATCGATATTAGATCCTGTGCACGCGTCACGAGTTTGCCAAAAGGAGGTTTTCCGCCTCAGTTGGAATGGCTTCGAATAGGAAGCTGCGAGAGTCTAAAACAGCCATTGGAGGACTGGGGCTTATCAAATCTCACTGCTTTAAAACAACTGCACATTGGGGGCTGAACGGAATGTGTGGATGTGATGACGTTCTTCCCATGTGCCAATGACGGTAAAGCCTGGCCCCGCCTGCTTCCTTCATCCCTTGTTGTACTGGATATTTGCTTCATGGAGAAGCTGGAGGGGCTGGCTTCCGGACTCCGTAACCACCTCACCTCTCTTCGAGAGCTGAGCATCGGATATTGCGGGAAGATGAGGGACTTGCCGAAAGATGGGCTCCCGGACTCCCTCGAAATGTTTGAAATTAGTGGCTGCGAGTTGCTGGAGAAGAGATGCTCGCAGCCCAATGGACATTACTGGCCCCTCCTCCAACACATCCCTGAGGTCATCATCTATTAGCGAATAACTCACGTCGCGACCTTATTCTTCTGTCTGTCCTCCGTTCCAGTTGACAAGTCTCTGTTTAATACAACTCTGAATTTTATCTTTACTTGGTTATGAATGTCTCAAACGTGTGTAATGTTAAAATCAATCTGGAGTCAAATGAACGAACGAGGCATCATGATTTGCGTCTGAATTTGAATTTTCTTTTCTTTTTGTTCTATGAAAGTTGATTGCAAAGGGTCAGGCACCAATGCATTACTAAAGAATAACCAAAACAAAATTATGATGCATTTTATAAATCTTGTTATATATAAAAATTCAAATAAGTTTAGATAGTTTAAGGTTTAAATCCTCACCTCACATATTTTAGGCTATGCAGATTAAGCATTATTATTTGAATGGAAATGTCGCATGACTTTCTGATTTGCAATACTACAATTAATTTTGGGAAGTCATTCTCCGCCATTCGGTTAATTTTGGGGGCGTCATCTTATCTGATATGTAGGCGCCAGCCCGAGCTCATCCATCCGGCCACAGAGTATAAGCAGCTTTCTACCATCGACGCCCACACTAGCGTGAGAGTCCGTAACCCGGATCCTGCTCGTCTACAGGTTCAATACAGAGAAGACGGTCGATCCAGTGAGACTTGTTAGGGATGGCCTGGCTAAGGCACTCAGACTACTACTACTACTACCCTCTTGCCGGCTGACTCGGGGATGGAAAGATGGTGGCGGAATTCACAGGAGAGGCTGTTCTTTTAGTGTTGATGAGTTGGGAGCTGAGCCCCACGGTGGGGAACCACATTACAACGTGCAAATTCGCAATGTGCCAGGATCCGGTGGGATCGTAAGATGTCCTTCAGCCCTTCTTCTGTTTACGCACCTCAAGTGCAGCGACTTCACAGTCGGATTACCGGCAAACCACGTCCAGATGACACACAGGGGAAAAGGCTTGTTCCTAAAATGGGTGGGTCAAGATTGCTAGAGGAGCAGCAGCTCCTTCTGTACTTCCAGTCCGGCGAAGAGAGCTCCTTTCTCCAAGGAAGATTCTCCTGAAGCGAATCAGGATCATCCCCATTAAAATGCCACCTTATGCTATGCAATAGTACATGATACATGGATTGAAAGATGCCAAGCTTTCAGTATCCTGCTTTGACGGAATTCTTCAATTTCTAAAGCTGCATTCGCAGGAATTTTGGGAAACATTCTTCACCTCCGTGAAAGTGGAATGCGGTGTTTTGTTTTCCTCATATGATCGATCAATGCAGGCAAAAGGCGCCATCATTAGCTAAGTGTTCATTGCTTCTGCGGTCTCTTTCCATGACTGGATGATACCTATTCCTGCGAGTAGCCTACTAATATTTGGTTCAGTGCTTGTGATCCCAAGGATTTCCTTTATAGTATTGTTGCAATAATAAGACAAGCGTGATTCTTCCTCTTTCTTTTATAAATGATCCGAATGAGTCGTGCATAAACACCCCTAGTATATGTGATTCGAGAATTTATTCGTGTGATGGCAAACTCATTGTTTGGAATAAAGGCATTGATTGTTAGAATGAAACCGGGAAGAATAATACTAGTAACAAAACCTGGGAGACGCGGCAAAGAATGTTATTGAGGTAATGTTAGGAAGATGTTATCCCCGAGACACCATGTTGTGGCAGGTGCTGCTTCTGAGAGTGGCAACGACATCAACAGTGGCCGCCTTAGAGTCATCATCGACTGTTCCTCCGACGAACAAATTGTCGCCTCAAACAGGGCGAGGGATACAGCACTCCGTGTCGCGCCTGCAACCTGGAGTTTGGATCTTGTCCAGGTTCTTGTCCAGAGAGTGAAGCGGACGTGGAGAATAGGGGATGAGCATTGGATGCTGAGGATGAAGAACAAGGACGGTAACGCTCCTCTGCACAAAGCCGTGCTGAGTCAAAATCGTGAGGCGGTCTGGTGTCCACCGGGGGAGGATCCGGAGCCACTCTTCTGGCAGAACAAGCAGGGGTAAGTCCGCGTTGTACCTGGTGGTGGAGAAAAGGGACCGCGAGATTCTACCTTGATGGATGTCTTTGGATCCAGAAGAATTTGCATCAAACGTACAAGGCAAGTCCCCAGTCCATGCTGTTGTCGCGAATAAACAGACAGGTACCTGTAACTTTTTAGACTCGAACTAATGGAATGGACCATCGATGTCAATGATGAACCTAACCTTTAATTCTTAGGGATGCTCGAGGCGATGGCCGAGAGCGACTCTCGAAAGCATGCCCAACAGCAGTGTATTTTCATTTTTTTTGTTATATACACAAAAGTTTAGTAGCATGGAATAATTTTTTCATTTTCGAACAAATTATGATAACATCCATTCACATGCTCCATTCCAATCACCCGAATTCTAATTGAGCAAATACATGTTTTAGGAAATTCATAACTCTTGCTGGCTTCTACGACTCTAGTTAATGGTTGAAGGGCGCTTGCGCTGGTGCTTCCGGACGACAAAAGTGAAGCCACTTCCACAGTAGACAGTGGTATTCATGGCTGTAAAGGGGAGTCCATCGCTGAGATTAACCGTCTGAGGTAGAATCTGGTCGGAGGTATCTCCCAAGCCAAGCTGACCGTGTTCTCCCCATCCCCATGTCATGACAGATCCATCTTCTGCAATTTCATTCGCGAGTTATTAGTGAACCAAATCAACAACTATGGTGGCCTTCAATTTTCTTCCCTGAGGATTTAATATAAACGGAGACTTCTAAAAAGGTGATACCGTTGACCAAAGCCGAATGTTCTGCGCCAGCTGCTATCTGGATTACCTTCGCCCTGTCAGGCCCCGGGACTTTCTCCCAGGTAACACCTATGTGGGGAAACAGGGAAAATTGTCTTCCATGGATAAGAGAAAGAAGATGGGATGGCAAGCAAATGAATGTTCGAAGCTATACACCCTTGTGCCAGTTTAGTTTATGATGGAGTATAAGTAATGTTTTCAAAGTACTTGCCGGATTGTTGACTAGCCAAACTCTTCAAGGCGGGGTCATTATGAAGGCTGTGGAGCTTCCCCCCAAGCATGAGAACCTCACCATCGTCTGGTAAAATATCAGGGGATCACTGCTGAATGACACAAAAATGACTTAAGCAACACCTTATAAGAAGGTTGATGCGAGGGACACATGAAGGCACCTGTCAATGATAGAGCATGATTCCACCCAAGACAAGCCTCCTTAATCAGCTGCGACGAGGGTAGCAACTGAGGAATGCAGGCATCTGGAGCCCCAGGGAATCCTCTTCCCCAGCTGTACAGCCTTCCGTCGGCTAGTAGCACCAATGAAACAAAAATGGGAGTCAGGCAAATATTAAATTGCCATGTCGCCATCTACACCATTACCTACAAGGCATGTTATCCAGAAAACAAGCAAAGTACAGGAGAGACTCCGTTGAAAGGGAAATCACCGGACAATGCAGCGCTGTGGTCACCGTTTGCATAGAGCCCCACAATCTCAACACCGTCCAGTCCAGGAATATGTTGGGGTAGTCCGAATGATTTCGCATGAGAACTTGAGGAGCCAATTTGTCCACGCTTACAAGAACCAAAGCCGTAGACAGAAAACTCTGATTCACCTGTGTATTGGATTGACACATCAATTAGAAGCATGCTCTAATTTCAAAGGGGAATATGGCTTCAAGTAATAGATAAGTCTTTATCAGGTTTTAACAAATGATCAGACTACACAGCGAATCCCTCGAAGCAACCAAAAAAGAGTGAGAATTTTGTGAAAAATGAGAAAACTATGTACCACGAGTATATTGTACTTGCAGCATAAGATCCTTGAGCACATTTTCAATAATTGTTCCTATTACTTGAGCATTCTAAGGAAGTTGCACCAAATGAGCACACATAGATACCTTTGCAGACAACAATGGAATGACGCATCCCACAGGCTATCTGAGAAACCAGGTGGGAAGCAAAGAAAGGAACTTGCACAGGGAAGGGATATGATCTGTAATCACCATGGCCAAGCTGACCAAAAGATCCATCTCCACAAGTAAAGGGACATCCAGCACGAGACACAAAACCTGAGTGGTTCCAGCCAGCAGAGACAGAGGCGATGGGAATTGATTCGAGGGAGGAAATAGGCGCGGGCTTAAGACAACGAGCGACAAGGTCACCCTGCCCCAGCTGACCAGAGCTTCCTCTTCCCCAGCTGAAAACTTCTCCCCCTGTGAAACCCCACCAATTATCCAACTCCATCATCAGGAATTTGCTCCACGACAATCATTTAAACAAAGAAGAGAGAAACTGGGGAACGCAAACCCGAAGCGAGGGCGATAACGTGGGCACCGCCGCAGGAGAGGGCGGATACGGATACAGAAGAGAGACAAGAGACTAGCCGAGGAAGAAGCTCGTCCTTCTCACGCTCTGTGCCCAGCTGCCCTTCAGTTCCTGCCCCCCAACTCCATACTTCTTGCTCCTCCTCCTCCTCCTCATCCAACTCCTCTTCCATTCTCCCTCCCACGGAATTCAACTTTCTTATTCTAAATCCAGTTCATCAAGTGGCGTCTTCTCACAAACAGACATTACCAAGACCACCGCCGATCCCTGCACGATCACGAAACTAGCGCCTACCTAACAAGCAATTCCATCGGAACCACCTGTTACGACACAAAAACTATCTCCGCTTACAGTCATCGTCGACGCTGAGGCGGCGGCAGAGTCCGATAACGACGGCGGTCTCGTTCGACGACAACGCTGTGAACAAGCTGCGCAGCGACGGTGGCGGCCACAGACGAAAGCAGCAATTTGGGCTAAGACGATGGGCTTTATATTTTGGGCTTTCAGTATGGGCTTTTGGGTAAATAACTTTTCTCGTTCTTTTTAGTTATTTATTTCGTCGTCTTCTAATAAAATATTGTCCTTTGAATCAAAACACTCCCACCCGAACACCGAATCGCTGCAAAAGTCTATGAAAACCACGTACTAAACAAACCGCCTTCCGATTTTTCTAGGGTTTTCGGTTAAAGTTTTTTTCTTTTAAACCCTTTTTAAGGCGGGGGTGGAGGGGAAGAGGAGTCCCGCCATGGACGCTGACGAAGACGACGTCTCGAGGAACGACCTGCATCAGCGGCAGCTGGAGGATGTGGTAACGGCGGTGGTATTGGGGGATGAATTCCCTAGTGAGGGAGGAGGGGAGGGCGATGTTGCGGGGGTGACGATGGGAAAAGAGGGAAGGGAGGATGTTGTCGTTGACGGGGATGATGCTACAGTTGAGAATGAGATCGACGGGGGTTGGGTCTCCGGGGTTGTTGAGGCTGGGGAAAGTGGGGAATTCGGCCAGCGGGTTTCGGGAATTGGCGACCAGGCTAAGGAAAACGTAGAATTGGTGGGGAGTGAGGACGTGACGGAGGCAGATGTCGGAGATGACGACGTGGCCGTCAAGGGGGAGGGTGACGGTGCAGAAATTGTTGGGGGTGGTGATGACGAGAGGGGCGTTGAGAGGAAGGAGGACGCTGTGGTGGTAGCAGATGAGAGGGAAAGCGGGGGATTTGGTGAACAGGTTTCAGGAATTGGCGACCTGGTAAAGGCAGCTTTGATGGAGGGTGAGGTGGAGGTAGCTGCTGTTGTGTATGCGGAGGAGATGGACGGAATCGAGACTGTCTTGGGTAGCGGTAATGAGAGTGGTACTGAGATGAAGGAGGATGGGGTGGTGGTAGAAGACGTGGGAGAAAGTGGGGGATTTGACGGGCAGGTTTCAGGAATTGGTGACCAGGGAGTGGAAGAGGCAGAATTGATGGAGAGTGAGGATGCGATGGAGGCAGATGCTGAAGGTACTGGCATGGTTGTCGAGGAGGAGATGGATAGGATTGAAACTGTGTTGGGCGGTGATGATGAGAGAGGCAGTGAGAGAAAAGAAGATTTGTTGGCAGTACCAGATGGGGGAGAGTGCATGGAATTAATCAAGCATGTTGTGGGAATTTGTGATGGGGAGTTGTCTGGAAAGGTGGAGCTGATGGAGAGTGTGGACGTGAGGGAGATGGATGCTGGAGTTGTTGACATGGTCGAGGATGAGGAGGAGGATGCAGTTGTGGGTGTGAATAGAGATGTGATTAAGGAAGATGAAATTGATGACGAGGTGACAACTGGAGGTGGGGATGATGTGGTCGCTTCAGGTGTGGATGATAGTCGGGCGATGAAGGAAGAGGAGGTTGTTGGATTTGTTGTTGAGGGGGATGGAACTGCTATGGCGGAAGAAGAGGGGGTTGATGTTGGTTCTTGTGATGCTATGTTGGACATGGAAGTTGTTGAACTGAAGGAGAATGAGATTGGGATTGCGACTGTTGATGGTTCCTCTTGTAATGCGGAGTCTATAGTCAGAGCGGTGTCTTTGGAAGTGAAAGAGAGTGGAATTGCCAATGTCGAAGGACAGATAAGTTTAGCAGAAAATGAGGCTGTGACTGATAGAGGTGGGTTGAGTAAGGGTGGCGTTCTCATGGTTGATGAGATTGCTACGGCCGAGAAGGATTTTTGTGAGACTTATGCGGCCAGCAATACAGGAGCTACTGGGGCAGTGGTAGAGGACGAGAATGAGACAGTTGATAGAATAGGTGTTGGAGACAAGGAGCTGGCTAAGGAGGTTACCGGCATGAGTGATAAGATTGGTACTGAGGCTGTTGAGAATGCTGTTCTGGGAGACAAGGACGTTGATGATGTGGCGGAGGAGCAACAGGTCACTGAGGGTGTGGATAGAACTGAGACGACAGCTGCTACAGAGGATACAGATATGGCAGAGAAGTTAACAGAAAAGGTCGAGCAACAGGAGAGAGATGCTCTTTTAAACAGAAAAGGCAGGAGGACATCCAAGGGAGGCAGGGCTTCCACCAAGAAGAAGTTAGACGAGGATGTTTGCTTTATCTGCTTTGATGGGGGGGACCTTGTGCTCTGTGATCGCAGGTGGGTTTTGTTATCACCCTCTCTTACTTTTGTTTATCCCTAGATTCTACTTAGCTGAACCTTATGCTTTGCTAGAATTTTTCATTGTTTTTGCAAATTTTATTGAGAACAAATATTAAGAAAAAAGAATGCAAAATTAGCTAGTGACATTGTATTCACCTTCTGCATGCCCAGGGGATGCCATAAAGCGTACCATCCTTCCTGTGTCGATCGGGATGAACCTTTCTTCCAAACCAAAGACCAATGGAACTGCGGTATGTAGCTTCCTTCCCCCCCCCCCCCCCCATTTTGTTTATCTTGCTAAATTATGGCGGGCTGTTGCATGATTGAAGTTCTGACATTTTTAAGTTCATTTATGCCTTGTGTATATTGTCTATTTCTCATTTTAGCAGAAGAAAATATCCTAATTCGGTTCTTTACATATGCAGGTTGGCATTTCTGTAGCAGCTGTAAGAAAAATGCCCATTATTTTTGTTATACTTGTACCTTTTCTCTATGCAAAGGTTGCATCAAAGATGCTGCCATATACGTTGTTAGAGGAAACAAAGGCTTCTGTGATATATGCATAAGGACAGTAAAGATGATTGAAAGTGTGATCAAGGGTGACAATCAGATGGTATGTGTGAGTTTTTATTTTCATTTTGTTTTTTCGTGACTATTATGTTTTCTGACGTTTTCTGCTTGTTATGCACTGTTCTCTGGCTTGAAGGTGCATCAACAAATTTAGTGCTTTGCTTCTTTAACAGGATCTATATAAGCTCAAACTGTCCATTTCTCCCCTTAATCGGTATTTTTCATCATGAGAAATTGGTCAATCTGGTGTCCCAGTACACTGGAGTAGGTTTACTCAGTTATATTGCTTACAAATATTTGTGAAGAGGCTTTTACAGATATTATCAAAGGGGATGATTTTTGGTACCTTTTATTTGCTCTTTGGAAACATCATGGATATGAAGAACGACAATGAGACAACATTACTTTGTCATTTATCAGTGGCATTAACAAGTCTTTTAACATCCAAAAGGAATCATTATGTGAGGAGTTTTTCGCTTTATGGACCATAAATTTTAGCTTTAGCATAACAGACAAAATTGACAGGAAGGCAAGGAAAGCTTTGTGCAGGATTCAGCACCTTCAGCTGCCTGCTTAAAGCGAAATATAAAATTTGATGTGTCGTGGGCAGTCAAAAAACACATTCTCCATTAGTGATTAATGGGTGTCAAAGCTTCTTATGAAATGAAGACAGCTTGAGTGAACATATGATATGTGTGTTTATGGTGTAATGCTGTTCTTTTCATTTGTTTTATTCAAATGCATCTTGGACTGTATGTGCAACCTGCATTATTTGAAGGTTGTTGAAAGAGAACTGTAATTTCTACTGGTGGACATTGTTTAGTTAACCGAATATCTATCAATAGAACTTGTCATGTTAACTAAATGTAAAGCCTTGTGGCCACTCGCAAATGAAGCCTAATGGAGTATCTTTGCATCGACCACCTCTCTTTTAGACAACCTGCTTTTATCATGTCATTCCATTTGGATTTTGTTCCCTCTCAACCCTCGCGGTGTTTCCTGCAGGGACCAGCAGATTTTGATGACAAGACCAGTTGGGAGTATCTATTCAAAGAGTATTACATGGATTTAAAAGAAAAGATTTCTCTATCTGCCGAGGAAATCCAAGAGGCGAAAAATCCGTGGAAAGGAGCCGACGTCAATTCGCGGAAAGAAGAATTTCAGGATGATACATATGACGTGAATAATGGTCAAGTTGGTTCTGATGATTTAGCTGGACAGTCCACAGTCTCTGTTCCTAAAAAGAGAAAGGCCAGCAAGCCGATAAAATCCCAAGCCAAGGAGCGGTATCTGCCAAAGAAATCTAACGGTGTCGGTGCGACAGAAGTTTCAATAATTGATGGTGTTAAATGGGCGACAAGGGAGCTCCTCGAATTTGTCATGCATACGAGGAAAGGTGATCCGTCAGTTTTATCGCAGTATGATGTACAAGCGCTCTTGCTGGAGTACATAAAGACCAATAAACTACGAGACCCTCGTAAGAAAAGTCAGATTATTTGCGACTCAAGACTTCAGAATCTCTTTGGAAAGTCACGCTTGGGTCACTTTGAAATGTTGAAGCTCCTTGAATCTCATTTCCTCGTCAAAGATGACACAGATGATCTTCAGGGTAGTGTTGTTGACACTGGGACCAATCTAGCAGATGTTGATCAAGAGCAGAATGCTTCATTTAAGTCAGGTAAACAGAAGAAAAGCAAGACCAAAAAGAGAGGCAATGATAGAGGATTGCAGTCCAACATTGATGACTATGCTGCCATTGACACGCACAACATAACTTTAATTTATCTGCGCCGAAGTTTGGTGGAATATTTGCTGGAAGATGCTGAAACTTTTGATGACAAAGTTATTGGTTCTTTTGTAAGGATAAGAATACCTGGTAACACTCCGAAGCTAGAGATGTATAGGCTAGTTCCTATCATTGGTGCGTGTATCTTTTATCTGGCACTTTGTAATATTCCTTATTTTCCATTTCACCATCTAGATGGAGGTTCATCAAAATTGCTTAATTTCTGTCGATGATTTCTTCCAAAGGTACAAGCAAAGTTCCCAAACCATATAAAGTGGGCAAGAAGCAGACAGATTATGTCTTGGACATACAAAATTTTGGCAAGACAGAGAAAGTACAAATTGATATAATTTCCAATCAAGAGTTTACTCAGGTAAGATATCGAGGTTTCTCTATGCTTCAGGTGATATATCTGGAGCTAACTCACTGTTTGGTGATTATTTAATGTGTAATTAATAAGTGAACTTAATTATACCTGACAGTATACGTGTATCTGATGAAGAAATGATGCTTGTTACTTTTCTGAAGAAAAAGGGAAATTATCATTTGCCAGCCTGTTTCTTTGGACTTGTTCATTGGGCATTGGGAATTGTTATGCATAGATATTATGTAATAAGTTCAATTTAGTTTGACATTGTCCTCAGTTCCCAAACAACTGTTTATTGATATCTCCTTTTGTAAAGTCTAAGGATGGGACGATGCATTGCTTTTCAATGTGATCTGACCCAGAATATCTTGTAAACTTAACGCGTAGTTTCACTTTTTCTTGCATGTGATTAATTCTGCTTTTATTTCATTTGGTTTAGGAAGAGTGCATACGTTTGAAACAAAGCATGAAGTATGGCATTATTAACCGATTAACGGTGGTAAGTCTTATTTTTTCTGAGTTCAAAAGTGGTGCCGTATATTTGCTGCTATTGGTTTCTTCTTTTTTTTCATCTTGATTTTTTAGATGTATTCTCTGGTGTGAAAAATGTCAATTGTTTCTGCAGGGAGACATTCAGGATAAAGCTATATCATTGCAGGAAGTAAGAGTTAAAGATGTAAGAACTTTCTGTTTTTATTATATGGTTACTTTGGTTATTGGCTTCTGCATGAAGTTGTCCATGAAATAATTTAGGTCTGCTATTACTGTACCACCTTGGGTAGCTCGAATCGTGTTCACAAAGATGATGGGTCTAATTAAGTCTTCTTTGGATGCAATTATAATGAAAATGGTTGTTTTTATCTTGTTGTAGATGTTATACCAGTTGAGCCAAGTGAGTCATTTTCAGGTTCTTTTACTTAAAATCAACTTGTCTGGGGAGATTTTTTGAAATAAGAGCTTTCATTTTACGTTGAATTAGATAATAGAAATGACAATTTTTTATGAATACCCAGTCCCAATATGTACTTACAATAGCATCTCCTATTGTGCTTATTACACTACATGTAGCACTAATCTGCTCATTTGACATCCGCAGTAGCATTGGCTGCATTACTTTTTTCGTGGTACTTTTTTCAGCGGTTGTGTTCTTGTTTCGTATTGACTCTTGTTGCATCTATTTGTACTTTTGGAATGCAGGGGATTGATGCGGAGATCGTAAGACTTAGTCATTTGAGGGATCGAGCAAGTGAAATAGGCCACGCAAAGGAATATCCTTTTTCTCTGAGGTGTTTTTCCATTTTCTTTCTTGCATGTTAGTAGATACATTGTATTTTGTTCTTTTCCCACTGTACGAAACAAACGTATTTGGAACTTTATTTTCCTGATTAAATCGATTGACTTTCTGGGATTCTTTTAATGGCGTTATGAATGAAGATAAGTTTTCTGATGCTGCCAATAGCGATTATGTGATTGTGTTTATATTATGATGATTCCGTCCTTGCTTGGCATTTTGGTTTTGATATCTGATGGCCTCTTATAGTTCTTTAATGCATGGCTTAGTGATCCTTGACTCAATCTACGCTCAGAGAATGTGTAGAAAAGTTGCAGCTTCTTAAAACACCGCAAGAGCGCCAACGAAGACTTAACAAGGTTCCAGAAATCCATGCAGACCCAAAGATGGACCCAAATAATGAATCTGATGACGATGAAGGTGATTTGAAGGGCATCATTTAACGTGCTCTGGATCGAATGAACTCTTGCTACTTCTGTCCAGATGTTGAGTCTTGTCTTTACTTCTGTTTTGCAGACATTTTGACCAGAGGAAGAAGTACTGCTTCTGGTGGTAGGAGTCAAGATCCCATTTCTCCATCTAAAGTTGTTTCTGCTCTTACCGAAACATGGAGAGATGGTCCAAGGACTCCCTTGTCCAGAAACACAGATATAACCCGAAGCATGTCTGGCAAAGGCCTTGAGGGTTGGAATGAGGATGGAATCCGAGGTGGCAGTAATGGAAATCAGATATGGAACAAGCCAAGTAATTTATCTTCGGACATCGCTGCTGGTACAAATACTAGGTTGCGAATGGAACCGGCAACTGGGTTTGCTCCGGAAACTCCAGTGGCTTCTCGTTCTCTAAGCATGCAAGAGGCAACACCCATGGTGAACGAATCGGAGAAGATGTGGCAGTATAAGGATCCATCCGGAAAAATTCATGGGCCGTTCTCCATGGTGCAACTGCGGAAGTGGAATAACACTGGCTATTTTCCAGTTGCGCTAAGGATATGGAGATCTTCCGAGACGCAAGATGATTCAATACTTTTAGCTGACGCATTGAAAGGGAAGTATCAGAGAGATACACCTAGAACTGTCGTTACTGATCCAGCCATCCAATTCCAATATTCATTGCGTGAACCAGTCAGAGATCACGTGATGCCCAGTGTTACTCCATCATCAATGGATATACCCAAGATCTCTGGAAGCCAGTGGAGTTCTACCAGGAATCTTTCATCACCAACTCCGCTCCGAACTGCTGCTGCTGAAGTAAATTGGCCACATGCTTCATCACTGCAGAATAGCAGTGCGGTGGCACATTCATCAGCCGCGTCCCTAATTAATAACGGTGGGATGAGCGGAGCTGATGTTCTTCGTAATGTTAGTTCCGTGCTCGCTCAGGATCCAAATGCGCTAATGAATGCTGCAAGTGCTCTTCTAGCGCAGTCTCAGTCGGCTCTGTCGGGTCAGCAAAGGTCAACTGTGGAAACCCACGTTCAGAATGCTCAGGCACCACAGACTATGAACCCCGGCTTAGCAATCCAGAACCTGGTTCAGGTTGTCCAGAGTCCCAATCCCACTGTTAATGCTTGGGGATGGGGTTCTGCACCTGCCTCGAGCTCTGATCATGCTAAACAGCCCCCTGTCAGTGGTCAGTGGGGCGAACAGAACCCTGCTTCCTATGGCACAGGAGGCTCGACCAGTGCTATGTCTAACGCTTGGAGGACCAACCCTGGTGAACAGCCGAGTATGGAGTCGGCTGCAGTTCCTGGTGTGAATTGGGCTGCGAGTAATAATACTACCAACTTGTTTGCTTCTTCTGTTGCGGTTACCAGCTCATCTTCACTGCAAAACGCAAACCCCACTTGGGTACAAGGTCCTGGAAACACCAGTTGGGTGGCTTCCGCACCTGGAAATGGAAACGGGAACTGGTCTGCGAATCCAATTGTTAGTCGAGCCCAGGGACCTGGAATGATGCCGGGATGGAACCCTCCTATCCAAGGACAATCATTCGGAAACACTACCAATGCTGGTGCCATGCCATCTAATCAAGCTCCTCCACATGACATGAGCCCCGGCTGGCCCGGCCAAGGTTACCAGGGCTCAATGATGGGAGAGACAAGCTCTAATGACGGCAGATACAGGGAGAGGGCTGATTATGGTTATGGCGGAGGGAGAACCTGGAACGGTCAGTCATCATTTGGTGGTGGTGTTGGCGGGGCGAGGGATCAAGGAATCTGTTGGTACCAAGACGAGTACGGTAACTGCAGGAGGGGAGCCTTTTGCAAGTTTAGGCATGCAGGAGCCGGGGGCTCCGGTAACTTACAGTAGAGGTCGTCTCTGTGCAGTAGTAAAGTTAAAAGAACGTAGTTAGCCATCTATGCCCGGCTGATGGGTGTTTTAGATAGTGGCGGGGTGAGGCAGAGTTTTTGAGCCTTCTGGAATAGGGGTCGTCCTGTAAAATTTAACCTTAAATCGATTCTTTGTGTGTGTAGTCAGTCTAGTAATCGCACCACTTCTATGTTTGGTCTTTTAGTCTAGTGATGTCGTGTGTGTCGGTTCAATTATAAGGTAAGAAAAGATACAGTGGGGAGTATTCCCATGCCCCTTAAATATGTTGAAAGACCCCATAATCTTTTGAGAATCAAATGTTGCTTTTATTAGATGTGTGGCGGAAGGGATTAGCCTTGACTTGAGATGCCACTGCTTAGGTCGTCGTCACCTTGGAAAATGGCCTAGAGGATCAATCAACCTTTGGTTTTTGGGGTAGACAGACAGACGACTAGTCAGAATGACAAAAGGGATTTATGCAATGAAAGGGAGGGATGACCACCAACAGTCCAATAAGGCCAACGTTGATCACCCATCTTATACGAAACATGGGCTGCCAAATGGCATCGAATCAAATATCCCACCACCCCCACAGCAAGTTGACACGACACGACATGACTATCCCACACACACGTTTTAATTGGAGATATTTTTGTTTATTTGACTTGGGTCCTCCTCCTCTCCTACTCACATGCAATTTTCCCCACCCACCACAAGAAAAAAGAGGGTGCTTCATCATCATCATCCACGACATTTTGGCGGTAATATACAAAATTTATCCACATATCATCATTAATTAATTACACAACTCTCTCTCACTCTCTCGTTGTTGGTTGGTTATCCATTTGTTTGTACAGTGGTGGTATTAATAATGTGTGTCATAAAGTGCTTCCCCTCGCCTGTCAATTCCTTTTGCTATACATATAATATATTATTGGCGTGTTTGTGACAAACACATTGACACTTTTTGCTAGAGGTTTACACTTTGGATATAACCCCTTTCAATTTCGGAAGTCGCTCGTTGAGATGATTCGAGCTTGGTTTAAACTGTCCCTCTATATATATCTTACTAACTAACCCATTTGACATTTGAGAAGGAAGAGGGGGAGGGGTTGGTTCAACCTTCTTCTTTGACCTGCATGGAGCAAAAGGATTGAGTCTCCCCACCTCACCCTCAACTCAACCATTCAAAAATCCAAACTAAAACCCCTCCTCAAATCAAAACTCTTGACTAATAATTAATTCTAAAGACTAACCCCCTCCACCCACCATCTGACGTTTCCAACCCCCCCACTAAAATTAGGAACTAACCCCCTCAATTGAATTGGTCTACTTTTCAAATCATCTAATTTCTCCCTAAACCGGCTCAACTAAACCCGGTCCAACCCCCCCACCCCGGCCTAGACTAAACTTCTCAGACAGACTCCTCCTTCCTCCGCCTCATCTCCATCACCTTCCTATGGCTGTTCGAGTGCTTCTCCACCGAGAACGTCGGGCTACACGCCGGCCTGTACTCCGGCAGCAGCCTCCCCGACTTGTACCGTACCCCACACGCGTTGCACAACGTCTTCGCCCCGTGCGGCCCTGCCCTCCACTGCGGCGTCCTCTGTGCCTGGCAGTGGGTGCACCTCCTCTGTGACTGCGGAACTCCTCCACCCGCGACCGGCCTGTCTGCCCTCTTCCTCTTCCTCCCCTGTTCAACCCCTCCTGACCCGGAACTACCGCCGGGGCCCGCGAACGAGAGGCACGAGGAGTTCCCGGACGAATCCGACGATGACGACGAGGGGTGCTCCCTCCTTGCCACCCTCGGGCGCTTCGACCGCGCCCTCACGGGGACGTGGGTGGGGAAACACGGGGGCCCGACGGAAACCTGTTCGCTGCCGGGCAGAGTGATCCCACAGAAGGGCGGGAATTCGGGGACGGAATCGTGGACGAAATGGGAAACCCACTCGAGTTCCGCCAAATCATCATCCTGGCAACAAATATAGCAAAAAGAAAAGAACTCGAATCAAAATTCACGAAAAGTTCCGACAGAAACCTTTGATGGAAAATCTCAGGGAAAGACAGAAAGTTAAGGTGAAGAACAGAAAATTGTTGGTAAAAATATTTAGGGAAGGGGAAATAACCGGAACGGCTAATTGGGAGGAGAAGCTGAAGAAACACGAGTTCCTGTCGTCGTCGTCGTTCGAAGAGACGGAGCCGAAGTCGTCCTTCTCCTGGAAAGACCCGGACCCGGACCCAGACCCCTCCCCATGGTAGTCGTCTCCTAAAGGCCCATCGTTCGAGAAGTCGACGAGGAGGTCTTCGACGGGGAAGAGGTCGTCGTTTCCGCCACCTCCGAGGAAGTGATCATCCGTGACGAGGAGGTGGTCATAGGAGGCAGAGGGGGAGGGGGAGGGGGACGTGCATCGGAGGACGCAAGACTTGAGGGCCGACTCCATGGATCTCCCCTTGTTTTTTCTTAATTCGGGTATTCGAAAAAAGGAATGGAATCGAAAAAAGAAGGCAAGGGATGATGAGATGAGATGATACCACCGATTCAATTCAACCTCTCCTTTTTTTTGTTTTGTCTTGTGAAAATGTTTGTGTGTGGTTTTCGTTAATGGAGCACTCGGGAAAAAAATAAATACATATAAATTGTAAACCAAACCACCCCCCGATTAATGTTTTCTTGTATCCGGAATCTTATCTTTTTATTTATATATAGAAAAATTTAATGGCTTTTAGACTCGAAAGGTGGTGGTGGTATATAGATAGATAATCGTTAAGATACCATTAACTCGTCAAAATAATGACACTCCATCTTAAGAAATTTTAATAGCTTTTAGGGTCAGTCTAATACTTAATTTGAATATACTTGAATTATGAGACCTTGAATACCAACGTCCATAACACGACTATTCCTTGATATAGGAGGAGGGGAGTAAAAGGACGTGGGCTCATTTTAGTGGGGTGGTGGGAGGACAAAGTTGCCGAACAAAGTTGACTTGAAAATATTATTATCGTATATTTTGTCAAACAAGTCAGTCGCCCGCCATTTTTGTTAGGCGTGTTATTTACATCCTTCTGGTGGGTTATTACAGCCGTCGGACAAGTGGCTTCATTGAGCCCCGCCCCTTTTTTGTCTGGTTCTTGTTGTCACTTGGATTCCGTAAATCCTCCTCCTCCTCCTCCTGTTGTCAGTCAACGAACACACATCCCACATCCACGACTGTCCACTAGAGGACTTAAATAATGCATCCCGGCCCACCTGGTCCCAGTTCAATCCTTTTGCGTATGCGGGGGTTTTTAAGATTTATTATTTTACTATTTATATTTACACTATACTCATGAAAGTAGTAGTAGCTTGTTATTCCAAGTGATACCCTAAAATACGTATAATATAATATACCTTTTAAAAATTTATGTGATTCACGCCAATTTAAATCTTTTTTTTCTTTTTTTATATTATTTAATTATTGAAAATAACGGGCTGATCCCAGGTACGCCGCCTATAGCTACTACGGGGGGGTGAGTCTGAGTCCGACCCATAAACCATTTGATACCCCTGTTGACCGAAACAAAAGACACGGTTAACAAAACTAACATACTACTCACACAACCTATTCCATGGCATTTGTGCCATTATAACCCCAATTAGTTTCCCTTTATTTCTCTCCGGCACAAAACATACATACATTGTCAGTATTTTATATTAGTGCTTACAAACTAATAGGTTTTGAAGGCCTTAACGAGTTGCAATATTTGGGGGAGTTTGTCCTGTTTCTTCTCAACCTAAGCAACCAACAACAAACACTCATTCCTGTCGAATGACCTTGTTTTTAAGAAACAAAAGAAAGAAGGAAGAGATGTCCGAGGGTTTAGTTTTTACCTGGACAGTTGAGCGGTTAGACAAGAGGAGAGCCAATATGAGCGCCATTATGACGAACATGATCATCATCTGCGTGCACAATTCCATTCATTTCGGGCATGCGTTCTATGATTAGAGGTCCCTGATTAATTTCACGGTCGAGAAAAAATATACTAGGGGGGCCAGCGACACTGGCTCACACGCGACTGACTGCATGAGGAAAGACGAGGAGGGAATCACAGACACCGACTTACCACGACTGGACTATATTCGGGTCGGCTTTTGAGGATGTACGATCTCCTGTGACGGAAAAAGGTTCGGTTTTGTTAAGAGACAAGTCTGTGAAAGTGCCGTCATCTGATATGATTAGAGAAGGCCTGGATCTATCCACCTAACCTTCTGTTTAGGAGACTAGAATCCCAGCAAGTTTTTTGAATGGCGTCGAGCCTGCTAATAGTCAGGGTAGCATTCGGATCGTTCTTGTCAACCTACGGGAAGGAGATTGTCCCGATGAGCCAAAATCCTTTGATCTTGAGCAATACGTTTTTACAAATTATACCTTGGATTTCAACATGCATGAAAAGTCGTAGAAAGCCTCGTACACGTCGCTCATCGATTTAGTTCGATCAATGACTCTGGCAGTAAGACCTGACAAACGAGATGAAACATGGTCATGCAACATGCAGGCACAGACGAGTCTATATTCTATCTAGCCGAGGAAAGTCCGATCTGATATTTAACCAATCAAAATGCTTTTCATCGATTTCACTGACATATCACACCATGCGAAGTGGCTTTGTTACCTCTCCTCATCTTAACTACGCCTCTGAAGACTTCAACATTGTTATAGCACAAAGCCAATGTTCCAATAGCCATTACCTGAAGAAAAAACAGACAAAACGAGAGAGATTTACTCAGTAAAAGCATTTTACCACTCGCTGTAAATTGCAGCATTGTTTGTTCTGATTCGTAGGTGAGTTTTTTCTTACTAATATGCGGGCTACTTGAGAAAACCAACTCAAGAGCGACATGCTATTTATTTTGTTTTTAATGAAAATGAGGAATGCCACAACGACACATAAGACTTACCAAATGAATGTGAACAAGAAGCAGGTCAACGTCGTGTAGTTTTAGATAACATCAATCCTAGCAGGAATAAACCATAAATACCTGAGGAATAGCACAAAATCGGAATGTTGCGGGATCCCTCAAGGCAGACATATATGTTAAGCTGTCCTCGACATGATAGAGGGCATTGGTGACCATGTCGTTCAAGCACTGTACCGCCTTTTCCGAATTCTCTTCGTATTTGAAGTCCTGCATGGAATGTTGAGGACCCACCCAGTTAGAGCAAAACCAGAACTGCACCTTTCTTTTTCATCCTGTTCTAAAGGAAAAGGAGAAAACTTCATAAAGTTACAAGATCAAACTGATAAAGAGAAAAACTAACAGTATCTAGTTCCTCACACAGACCTCCAGTTTGTCGGCGTATTTGCCCCAGATCTGACGAGGCCAAAACATGCGAGATTTTGGAATCTCGTTTATGTCCTCCAGATAATCTCTGATGATATTTGTTTTCTGCATAATTTCCAGAGCACTGTAAATATTTACTGACCAAAATAAAAGGGCAATAGATACCATCAAGCATGCTTCCTTATTTAAAGTACCTGTAGAAGCAAGCCCATGGAGTTTGACAAGGTATCTGAGGCCAGATCCTCCAACTTAGAGGCATGGAAAAGTTTCGACAGACCGAGCCCAACAAGTCCAGCAACATAGTGGCAATATTCATCATAATCATCAGTTGTTTCCACCTAGAACAAGGAAATAGTAAGCCAGACCATCAATAGAATGGACTTGGGCTGTGCATTGGGGTCAACTGTGTTCCAAAGGCAAGAATATATTGAGAGTGCAATGGAATAATTTGACCATCCAGAAAAAAGAAACAATCACACTAAAATTGTAGCCATCACTATCCTATTAGTTTTGTCACTTCTATATACAAGATTGGGTAAAAGCCAATGACAGACTCTCTTGCAGATGATGATCAAACTTGATGGACATCCAATAGGGCTTGATCCAATAATCACTATTTTGTCGAAGTTTTTAAGTTTGATAATGTGAATATGCGGCTACGGGGAGGGGACAGGACAATTTATTGGCACAGTTTTGAATAATCGTAACAGAAGTCAATGAGTCCAAGTTATTGGCACCTCTTTGCAAATGAACTTGGCCATTCCTTCTCCCATTCTCTTGGTAATATCTTCAATTGCCTCCTGATAGCTACAAACCATTGCTAAAGCCATGTCATAGTTCTTAGCTGACAGAAACAGTAAAAATGAATATTATGATTCTCTAACCGGGAAAAAGATCATAATTGTTAGAATCCCTGTTAGAGTATTGCTTTGAGTAGATACCCTGAACAGCTGGAACAGAATCCAAACTACACAAGTGTCTAAATCAAAAGAATGGCCAGGCCACTCATGGGTAGTGAGTTGGTGAATTGTTGAAAGAATATCCGACATTTGTCTTTTGATGCATGGAAGGCGGATTTCATGGGACGATAATACATCTTATACTCAGAATGGCAATACTGCTAGTCGCATCACTACTCCGGTATGGGATACATATTTTGCAAGAACATGAGAGAACTCATCGCCACGACAAATACATTCACATAGCTCCACATTTTCAGCTAAATAGTACGCCAAACTGACCTTTTATCAAGCTCCAAAAAAGCTGTAGAAACATGATGGAACTCGTCCAATAAAACTTTGTAATGATTGGTACCACCTTCGAAAAGATAAAGCAAACACTCAGCAAAAAAGAAGCTCATAAATCACATACCAAGCACCTGCTGGAATCATGATAAGAAATCGTATATCTGGTACCTAATACAAGCATGTGATATTGCCCATTTACATATCCTTTAACGCCGACATCATGGAAGGCTTAACAACTCATGGAAGTCGCTAATATAAAAGGGTCAATAAGCATTATGCATGAGTTTGAATATTACTGCTCTATCAATCCTTAACAAACTTTACTTGATAGCATTGGCCATGATCTCATCTAAATTATCATGATTGGCACTACACCCCTCATATTATAGCCAAAAATCTTTCCGGACTTCCTAAGAACTAATATTCACAGCCTTTCAAACAGAGTAAATTCTTTATACAATTCAAGCAAAAGAATTTGCTTGTCATAGAGAGATTAGATGGGCAGTATAAAGCCGAGATACACAATCTTCGAAAGGTGAGAGGTCAAACTATGAAAATGAAGAGAAAATGAGATCGAAACTTCCCTTTCCTTATGAACAGAAGTAATTGATGCTATCTAAACTCGCAAATCAAATTTTACTTACACACACTTGTCGATGGAAAAAAAGTGTATGCAGTGGAGAGTTACAGACTTACAAGAAAAATGCCATTCCTTGTCATACACGTGCTGATGAAAAGCTTTGAGTATTGGTACTTTTACATCAGTTGCAATGCTCGTGTCATCCTCTGAGAAAGATCACCAGAAGTGCAATCAGGATAACTTGGCAGTTAATATTGAGATGTGACTATTGAATCGGTTAAACCCAGCCAGAATCTATTTGAGTGAATTCTAGCAAAGAGAAAGGCTAATAAATGGCAAGTAAGCAGCTGCTGCCCGGTTCCGGTTTTGCGTCACTATATAAGCACTGATCAAATTCACCAAAAAAGAGAAACACAAAGTCTACTCGTTTGCAACATGACGCCTTTTATGCAAGTAAAACTGAAGCTACAGTAAGCATGCCCAAGGCATGAGCATGACAGATCAGAAGGGAAGTGTAGGCTGCCTGTAATCTGAGAGGAGAGGAGAGACAAAGGGACTGACCAACTGTATCAAGTGCTCGAAGAACCAAATAGAATATGCAGACCTGCAAAACACCAAAACTGATGTAAAAATTTCCCCATAATGTGATCCAACAACCAAAACTTAGAAAGCGAAGTTCTCTACACAAAATCAGATGAAAAAGATTGTGCATACTGATTTAGTCAATTTGATGGGTGAGCCCCATGGATTTTACAGGATTTTTTTTTTTCAAGATCATATTTAACAGCTCCTCTGCATCAATGAATCAACTCAAAATAAGTTGAGATTTCGAAACTCTCCACCAAACAGAGATCTATTTGATACAAGTACATCCCGGATGGTAACTGTTCATATTATCTTCATACGTGACTCAGTCAAACTTCCATCTAAACATTTTTGGGCTTTTCATGAAAAATGAAGACCTTCAGTTTTGAACCAGGCACATCATAAATTTTAGAAGAAGCAGCTCGTGCTGCAAGACATCAAAAAGCAATGGTTTCCCAGTCTACATAAGAAACTTGGAGTGGAACATGCAACATTTTCTTTCATACAACAACCAAGCAAATTCTCAGCACAATCACGACAACCCTGCCCACCTCCAAACTTCATCACCTCAAAAGAGCTCACAGGTCTAAAACTTTCACCAATCACCGGATACCTGAATTTCTCACTTTCTGAAAACAGGAAGAAAGAAAACACCACACTCATTTTACAAATCGAACGACCTTACATTCAACTAGTCTCTCGAGTGCCAATACCAACACGTACCTTCCTCCGAAATCCATAACTCCCGCCACGCTCAAAGTTAGAAGCATGCAAACACAAGCATAAACAGAAGAAGGAATCCACATACACAAAATACATTCCTCCGCCTGCAACATCAAACTACATGCTTCCAAAAGAATCAAATGAGCCATATTCAAGCAATCCTTGGACGCAACCCAACAAAGAAAAAAAAGGAAAACGTAATCTACGTAATGAACCCAAAATCAGCACACGGCCACGCTCGAAACGACAATTCCGATCGAGATTCAAGAGGCAAAGTCATACGGCATCGCGGAGGACGGGGCCGAGCTGCTGGATGACGAGGCCGAAGCTACGGGAGACCTTGTGGAGCATGGAGTAACAGAAGGCCCAATGCGGCTGGGGAGGAATCTGCTTTTCTGCTTCCCGGATGGCCATCTTCAGCCTGATGAGCACATACAAGTCCTCCGGGTGCCTCACGATCTCCCCGAACGTCCCCATCGCCGCACCGCCGTAAGTAACTAACTAACAAACCAATCAACAAACTCCCCCAAGCTGATTCTGTTACGACGGTCGCGACGACTTGGCAGAACGGATATTACCGTCGGCTGCCTTCGTCGTCGTCCGTTTGATTGATTGGTGAATGTGTTTGAGGGAGGGAAAGAGATTTAAGCGGCGAAAGGACGGGTGAGACAAAACCGACGTCAAAATGTTGGCCTTTCCTTTTTTTAAACTTGGGTTTGGCTGGCAAACGTCCTATTTTGAGAAGTATTTACCCGTCTTATTATTAAAAAAATGATAAAAAGCGCATTAAATATATAAAATCCAAAAACGTTCGTACACCCAACACTTTTAAATCCGTACGAGGAAATTCAAATTTCAGAGCCCGGGTAATCATTTCTTAAACGAGAATAATAGCCTTGGAGCCAATGCCCGGAGACATAGTTTGGGTTCGCGCGGTCGTCGCGAGCTGCTGCGGCGTGTCGAATCCTGGAAAGGGTACGGTTGATCTCAGATAAGCACACCCACCGTGTCATGTCGGGGTAGATGATGAGGATCGAGTTGATGAGGGAACCTAAAGTGGTGGTTGACATGTCCTCGGCGTCAGAAAGACCACCGTCACAGGATATTGTCCGCTCTGGGCCAAGCCCGCACGGTTTTGTTTTTCGCGACCGAACACATCAGCCCGAAAACGCGACCTGTGAGGAGAGGTCTCCATAACCTATATAAGGCATGTTTCGTTCTCCTCTCCAACCGATGTGGGATATCATAATCAACCCCCTTGGGAGCCCAGCGTCCTCGCTGGCACACCGATCCGGTCCCTGGCTCTGATACCATCTGTAACCAAGACACGAAACAAGGACTTACTTTTGCTCATTGTCGGTCCACGGCTCCGGCTTCCTTCTCCTCCTCTTCTATATGTTGGACGTCACTTGGACCAACCCGGTCCGGTCTTGTCGTGTTAATAGCAACCTCCAGTTCGGCACAGAAATCTTTCAATGTGAATTCCGTGTCATCCTTAACCAACGGCGGTCCGTTGCCTTCCCTAATGACAACCTCCAGTTCAGCATAGTACAGTTTCCATTTGAGTTCCATGTCATCGCCTTCCCCTACCACGGTCAAGAAAACGTCATCGTACGTCTCCATATCGAATGCGTGACAACATGACAAAAAAGAATCAGAAGAAGAATAAGAAGAAGTCGTCGACTAAGTGGTTGTTTATAATGGTGAAGCAGATCGACTAGGTTTGGATATTTATAATGGTGATGCTTGATTAAATGAGTTCGTAAAGCAAAATCATATAAGATTTTGAATCCGAATAAATCATGATTATATTATATCCCTAACACAATATAGAACCCTAAAAATATTCTATTAATAATATCATGATCCAAAATAATATTAATTTTTAGTTAATTGACATTAAACAAGTAAAATAATTTATTATAAAATCATAAAAAGCCTCTGATACGTGATATATTTTAATGAGATTTCATGTTCTTTAGAATTATAATGTTATCTAATTTCATTATTATAAATACTACTAGGGTGGACTTTTATTAAATCAGTGCATATATCCATTAACAATAACTTTAAAATTTAATTCACGGTTTGATCCAAAATACTATTAATTATTAGTTAATTGACATTAAATAAGTAAAATAATTTATTATAAAATCATAGAAAACCTCTGATACGTGATTTATTTTAATGAGATTTTATGTTCTTTAGAATTATAATGTTATCTAATTATATTATTATTATGTTATCTCTAATTATTGAAATAATTTCATTATTATAAATACTACTAGGGTGGACTTTTATTAAATAAGTGGATACATCCATTAACAATAACCTTAAAATCTGATTCACGGTTTAATCCAAAATACTATTAATTCTTAGTTAATTGACACTAAACAAATAAAATAATTTATTATAAAATCATAGAAAACCTCTTATATGTGATTTATTTTAATGAGATTCTATGTTCTTTAGAATTATAATGTTATCTAATTATATTATTATGTTATCTCTTATTAAAATAATTTCATTATTATAAATACTACCTGGGTGGACTTTTATTAAATCAGTACATACATCCATTAACAATAACCTTAAAATTTGATATGTTCTATAAGAACGGAACGATAGTAAATTCCTATGTTCTTTTCATTATAATATTTCTGAACTTTTGGGTTGTTGGAGGAATAAGCAATTGAAGGTTCTTGGTAATTTTTGAAGAATATGGATAGTTCTTGAATATGCTAGAAAATAAGAAAGTTGTAAAAATTTGCGGGGCATTATATTAACTATACATTTAAGAAAATCATCATCGTAGGTTTAGGACGATGGTTAATATAAATAAGGATGAAGGGTAGTAATTTGTACTCACCACCGTAGGATTAGGAAGTGTTGTAGTAGTTCTAAAAAAGTAAGCAACTCAGTGTCGTGCAAGTTCGAGTTGATCACCTCTCTTACGAAGGTCGATAGATCGCAGGGTTGCCCATGTCAGTTTGTTTGCACGGGTAACATGTTGATCATCAACACCAAAGGATTGTTGAGCCTAGTTGAAACTGCCACCAGCACTTGCAAATCTTGTAGAGGACTGCTGTTGCCAGCCGAAGTCAGTTTCTCTGACCAAATTGGTAGAATGTCATTCAGAAGTCGAGCGATCACCCGTGGAAAAGTCGTGGGATTTCTCTGTTTCAGGATAACTCAGATAGTTTATCAGTTACCACTCTTTGAAAACATAACTCGGATTAGACTTTTATGAAATTCATTTAATAATTGGATGATATACCCTCTAACTATCAAAATCCTATTATCAATACGTTGTTAATTGACATTAAATAAGTAAAATAATTTATTATAAAATCAAGTAAATCTGTAATACGACGTGATTTATTTTTATGAGATTCTAAGTTCATTAGAAATATAATGTTATGTAATAAATATTGAAATAATTTCAATATTATAAATACAATTTGGACTTTTATCAAATCCATCCATTAATAATAATCCTAAAATCTAATTCACGGTTTGATCCAAAATACCATTAATTCTTAGTTAAGATCTGATCTTAGTCGATCAAATTTCTGGCGTGCTTGCCGAACGTTGATCAGATGAGTTTTGGAGGCAAGATGTTCTGTTGAGATGTATTCTATGAATCCAATATTAACGGACCTTCCAGTAATATTAAACCTAAAAGTTGATTCACGATCCGAATCCAATTGCTTTTGATATAAACATTTGTTAATTAAAAAGTCAAAATATATATAAATCATATTAAGCAAGTTAAATCATTTTTATAAAATTACTATGATGTGATTTATTTTTACGAGATTATGTTATCTGACTATCTCTAATTAATGAGATAACTCATTATTATAAATACTAGTTCAAAGTAATGAATCATTGCTACATCTTGAAAGAGAAAAAACACATATCCTTTCGATAATGTCTTCCCTCCGTTCCTTTGCTTCTAATATTCTCGTAGTATTTTCCTTGTTCCATTTGATTGTGTCGTCGGACACAAAGTATTTGTGTGCGATGACATGCATCATAATCCTATTATTAATACTTGTTTATTAAACAAGTAAAATAATTTATTATAAAATCATAGAAAACTTCTGATACGACGTGATTTATTTTAATGAGATTCTAAGTTCTTTAGAAATATAATGTTATCTAATTATATAATTATGTTATCTCTAATTATTGAAATAATTTCATTATTATAAATTCTAGGGTGGCCTTTTATCAAATCCATGAGATACTTCCATTAATAATATCACGGTTTGATCCAAAATACAATTAATTCTTAGTTAATTGACATTAAACAAGTAAAATAATTTATTATAAAATCATAGAAAACCACTGATACGTGATTTATTTTAATGAGATTTTATGTTCTTTAGAATTATAATGTTATCTAATTATATTATTATGTTATCTCTAATTATTGAAATAATTTCATTATTATAAATACTACTAGGGTGGACTTTTATTAAATAAGTGGATATATCCATTAACAATAACCTTAAAATCTCATTCACGGTTTAATCCAAAATACTATTAATTCTTAGTTAAATTAAATTAAACAAGTAAACTAATTTATTATAAAATATAGAAAACCTATGATACATGATTTATTTTAATGAGATTCTAGGTTCTTTAGAATTATAATGCTATCTAATTATATTATTATGTTATCTCTAATTATTGAATTAATTTCATTATTATAAATGCTACTAGGGTGGACTTTTATTAAATCAGTGGGATACATCCATTAATAATAACCTTAAAATCTGATTACGACTAATTTATTTTTATGTCATCTCTAATTAATGAAATAATTCATAGTTCCGAGTCAAATTCACGATCATTAATACTTCAAGAGAAAAAGAAAAACATAACGTATTTCCTTTTTTTTCGATAATGTCTGCCCCCCGCGCCTTTGTTTTTGTCTATGCTGTTGTCGTATGCTTGTCCCTTTTGATTGCGTCGTCGGACGCGAAGGATTGGTGTGCGTCCAACATGTTTCGTTTTACCAGGACATGTTATCGTAAACCTAGTCCAGGATTCCTCAGGTCGAGAATCCAAAATACCATTATTAATAATTAGTTAATTGACTTAAAACAAGTAAACTAATTATTATAAATTCATAGGAATAATCTTATACGACTGCTTTATTTTTATGTCGTCGCTAATAAATGAAATAATTGATAGTTGTAGTTCAAATTCACAATCATTACTACCTAAGAGAAAAAAAACATAATATATTTCCTTTTCTTCGACAATATCTGCCCCGCCATTTGTTTTTGTTCATGTTTCGTTTTGCCAGGACATGTAGACCTGGTCCAGGATTCCTCAGGTACATAATACAAAATACTATTATTAATACTTAGTTAATTGACAATAAGTAAAAGGCTTAATTATCAAATATACCCTCAACTTTACTCGATGTTTCCGATCTACCCTGATGTTTAAAACTTATCCTCTTATATCCTGAACTTATCCCTTGTTTCAATTTTATCCCTACTCAAATTTAATCCTCTCGATTAAATTTTTCCAGACAATTAATCTGTTATCTTAAGCGGCTCTGATACCAAATAATCCCTACAGGAATCGAACTTAAGATGATTTGGTTAATCGTCTTTGTCGCCGGCGTTCTGCCAACCTCGTATACTCGTTTGAGTATTTCGAACTCGCCGCAAATCCCAAGTTAGACTTGCCTTCAAGGAAGTATTCCTCGAATTCACTCTGAACTAGAGTCAGCTCTTCTAATTTTTTAGAATAGCTTTCTATCTGCTGTGATATTTGTGATATCTGTGCCGATAGATTTTCCAGACGATCTACTATGGTATTGAGAAGACCAGTAGTAGAATCCTTGCCAACCCCGTGATCCAAATGTAGAAGATCTGGGTTAGGACAATCAGTCATAAGAATGACTCGTGCACTTGCACCACCTTAATTAAGTTGCCTTAATCAAGATCTTCTTTCTGATCTGAAAGAAAGCATAAACAGTTCTAAGACATAGAGTTGTTTATCATACCTTAATCGAATTGCTCAGAGGGTTCACCAAGCTTCCGCACCAAGAGAACTCAAGAGACAATACTTCAAGAGTCTTCTTCTCAGAGATTTAGAGAAGGCAGTGGAGAGGCTCTTCTGTGTCATTCCAATGCCCATGATATGAGGGACTTATATAGACACTCCTCATCCAAGGTTTCAGCCTGATGGCTTAGCCTTACAAGGTTTAGTCTAAATGACTTATCCTTCAAGGTGACGATCCGCAGATCTAACCTTTAGTTAGTTTTAATCAATTTTGATTAATTCTAACCTTCTTGGTTTCTTAAGGTATCTTTCGAAGAACAATCAGAAAAACTCAAACTCATATTCGAGATCGAGGTTTTCGTTTTGGATTTTCTTCTGGAGGACAATCAAAGAATTTTTGCTCAAAGTTTTGAGAGAGAAAATTCTCTATTCAGATTGCCCCCCCAAATGAGGTAGAGGGCTTGTGAATATATACACAAAGGAGCTGGTGCCAATGCACTGTTTGCCAGCTCAAAAGTAAAAGGAATCTAAACTGTTACAAAAAGTTAGTGGGGTCCTAATGACCGACAAAATTGTCCTATTCTAACAGTCTCCTCCCGTCTGCATTGGGGCGTTGTTCTGGGAGGTTCCTTCCTTGCTGTTGACGCTTGATGGTTCGCCAACTCCTTCTTTCTCTGAGAGTCCCGGCCTATCTTGAACTGCTTCAAGAATTTGTTGCGACATTTGTAGGGTCCTCTCATCATGCTCGATTTGCTGATTCAGGGTTTTGTCCGTGAAGTCAGCAATCTTGCTCCAAACCTCGAAGGTGTCGGTTCGGAGGTGCAGCTCAGAGTTTTCTCGCCTCCAGAAGCTATCCAGAAGGTCGAGCATCCTCTGCCATCCTCGGTCTCCCGCTGGTTCGTCTATGAGACTTAAATCCGACCGAAGAATCGTGACGGTTATGATGCCGTCACAGAGCACGTAGTAGTCATCCTTGCGGGTCAGCACATGCTCCAACACATCCTTAAGGAACTCAACCTTTATGGCCTTTCAGACAGTTTTGTCCTTGTAATACTTTCGCCATAAACCTCTCTGATCGAGGTCCTGTCGTTGAGGTTCCACCAGACGTCTACTCTCACAAGGGTGGATGTTCCATACTTGCAAATTTTGCAGTATCACCTTCCCGTATAACGGATGGTCTTCTTCCTCCCTTATTGTGCTAGTAATCAATGCCGTGGCATACTTGGGTCCGTAGCCTAGGCATCCGAGTACATACCTCACCAACATCGGCAGTGTCTCCATACACTCTGGTTCAGATCTATCGATCTCCAGGATGTCTACAAACCCAGCATGTATGTAAGGTGCTGCTACTCCCACCATCTCTGAATGAATTCTCAAAGACGGCCACTTCCCCGATATCCAGTGTAGATACGGTTGAAGTACAGCGTTTTCCTCAAGCGAGGATTCGCTCATGTCTACCACCACCCTTGGGACTTCATAATTTTTGACTTCCCCTGGTATAATCGACATTGTTGTGGAGAAAATCTGCTGTCTTTCTCTTTCGACTTTAGACATCTCCTCTTCACCTGAAGCCATAATCGATAGCTTATACTCCAGGTCTTTGATGTACTCTACGGTCTTTTTTGCGAAATACTCAATTTGGCGCTTGTCATTATGTTTGATGCCACCTATGAGTCCTCCACAGACCACAGACGCATCCCAACTCAGGGATCCATCCTCAAAAGAGTCTTCATCAAAATACCAGGATCCTTCTAGATCCTCTTGGGATTTCCCAACATGGCCTTTGCCACCGTGATTTCCATCACCGTGAGCTTTCTCACCAGACTCCTTGACCAAGTCTTTTTCAGGAATTGCTTCCTCAAGGTTCTCCTTTTTCTCCAGAGTACCTTCCAATGCTGCGTAAGCACTTCCGAAATCGAAGTATTGCTCACACTCCATTGCAGCCGCTTCCTCAGGTTCTACCCTTGGTTCTGGGCTTACCTCTTGGACCGGCTCGCCAATCATGGCCTTGAACTTAGCCTCTTCTTCAGCATATTGTACTTCCATCCTTTCTTTCTGTTCCTCCTTGCTTTGTAACAAAGCCTTATAGGATTTTACAGCTTGATTGATGGAAATCTTCTGCTCTTTGGCTAAGTGGTTTCGGCAGTAATTGAACTGCTCCATGGTCAAGGGTGACCACCAAGGTTCTTCATCCTTATCGTCCTTCTTAGGACCATCCTTTGCAGAATCGTCCCCTTTGGGACCAGACGATCCAAGCCTCTTGGCTTTTCTCTTCTTCCTGGCTTTCTCCTTCGACTCAGCTTTCGCCTTGTCTTCCAGATCTGCCATTTTCTCCTTTCCTTTGGAGCTTCCCTCCTTAGGATCGGCCATCTTCTCTTGAAGATTTTTCTTCACATCTCTTTCAGAGTTGGTGTTACCCTTCTCTTTCAGATCTGCCTTTCCCTCCTGGAAAACTCTCGCTTTCTCTTTGGGATTGGTTGTTACCTTTCCCTTAGATCTAGCCATCCCCTTCTGGGATTCTTTCGCCTTTCCCTTAGATCTGGCCTCAGCCTCCTTGGGATTAGCCATCTCCTTCTGGAGATCTGGTTTCGCTTCACCCTTGGAGTCAGCTTTTGCTTTCTCCTTAAGTTCAGCCTTCCCTTTCTGGGAATCCGCAGTTTTCAGCTTCTTAGGACATTCGTAAGAACGATGCCCCAGTTGCTTACACTGCCAGCAGAGAACTGCTGCCTTCGTTCCTGAAACGGAACCAGCATCACTATGCTCACTATCTCTCAAGTTAGGACATACCTTTCGGGAGTGTCCCTCCTTCTTGCATCCCCAGCATATCTTTCTCTTTGCAGCAGGATCCATCTGCAGAGTTTTTAGAAAGAGAGGTGTTTGCAAGTTCTCTAGAGAGAGAGTCAGCTATTAAGTTGTGGTCGGACCGAATGTATTCGACCTCAAATTTATAATAGCTCAATTGTTCCTGCAACCTTAAGAGCCTAGTTTGCCTAGCTTCCTTAAGGTTCAGACTCATAAACCTTTTAACATAGGTCGAGTCAGACCGCACTAAAAATGCTTTCGGTGCCAAAAAGATGTAAAAAGCCTTTATTCCGTATTTTAAGGCTAATACTTCTTTTTCATGTATCGGGTATCGTAATTCGTACCCCTTGAAACTTCCCGACCAGTATTTACACACCGGTTCTGGTTTACGTCCTTTAATTTTAAGGACTGCTCCCCAATGTTCTTCAGAAGCATCAACTTCCAAGACTAACTCATCTTTATCAGATGGTAAAGCTAATTGAGGCAAATTTTTCACCTTAGCTTTTATCCTTCTAATAGACTGAGTGTCTTCATCTTCCCATATCCAAGGATTAGTAGAAGAGGTTTTCTTCGAAATCCTACTTAGATCTCGGGAAAGATCTTTCACAAACTTTCTTGCATAGTTAGCACATCCACAAAATCTTTGGACTTGCTTTCTATCCTCAAGTCTGTCAGGAAAGTTAACTATTTTCTCGGCAATATGATTCTGCAGTTTAATTTTACCCTGCTCAATCTCCATGCCTAAGAAGTTAACCGACTCCTTAAACCATTCTATCTTCTTCTCAGATAGAATCATACCTTCCCTTCGGAAGACATCAGTCACCTGATCAAGGTGCCTCATGTGTTCATCTTCAGACTGACTGTAGATTAACACATCGTCAATATAGACTGCACAAAATTTTCGGACCTGCTTAAAAGCATTATCCATTTTGCGCTGAAACACGCCTGGAGCATTCTTCAGACCGAACGGCATAACCAACCATTCAAACATTCCTTGCGGAGCATTGAAGGCAGTTAGAGGAACCGATTCTTCCTCCATCTTGACTTGCCAGTATCCACTTTTCAAGTCAAATTTAGAGAAGAACTTTGGTTGGCTCAAGCTTATCCTATCAATTAAATCTCCCGCAGTGGGAATCTTATAGCCATCGTCCTTTGTGGCTTTGTTAAGCTGACGATAATCTATAACCATTCGTGCTTTACCTCGCACCTGCTCGGCATGATTAATAACCATAAAGGCAGGACTAGAATGTGGACTGTAACTGTCCCTAATCAAGCCTTTCCCAAGCAACTCAGGAATTTGTTTATCAAACTCCTCAACCATCTCAGCCGTATACGTAATGTTTCTGGCTCTTATAATGGTTCCGGGATCCTTCAACTCTAGTTTAGCCCTAAGGCCATTTCGAGTCCATAACTTTAGTGGATCTTCACTAAAATTATCGGCCAGTTTTATTAAGAACTTATCCCATTTTGTTCCCATTAACTTAACAGCCATACACACTTCTTGTTTTGGAAACAAGTCGTCATACCAGTTTGCACTTCTGGCATTCGTTGGAGAAAACAGGGTTTGTTCCCATGAATCGTTCTCATCCAACTGTATATCACCACGTTGAGCTCGCACTCTGAAAGCTCTTTCACATGGTATATCACCACAGTATTCAGTCCGTTTTACCGGATAAAAGCCAAATTTTAACCGCAGTCTAGGCTCTTGTAGAATACTTATTTTTACCCCACCGATGGAAACATCATTTTCATTCTGCACAAAAGGAAGGTTTTCCTTCTGTCCCTTTAAAAAGGCGTTACCAATAATGATGTCTGCCTCTAGTAAAGGATGTGCAAGAATCTCTTTAATGATGAACTTTTGTCCACCAATAAAGACAGGCACGTTGCTTGCCTTATGACCAACAATTGTGGCCATACCATCGACGTTAACCATGTGGATGGGTTTCTGCAGTGGTTCCCACCACTCATCTGGTAGAGCATTGAGTCTAGCACAAGTTGTACTATACCCCGTGTCTATCAAAGTGTCTAGGGAATACTCATAGTATCCAGGAAACTTGAAGGTTAGAGCTACATATGTGCTCAAGTCTTCTTTCCTAACACTAAACCCAATATTCTCAGGAACAGTTTGGGATGGTTCTATCATCCTCCAGATATCGTCTATTGCAATAGACCTTTGCTCGGCTATTTGTTCAATAACCTTACAAACTTCAGGAATCTTGGATAAAGAGTATTCCATACTGGTGACCCTTAACATCCGTATAGATTCCTCTCTCGGTTGATCCACAGGGTCTTCATAGACTGGTAGTGATACCTGTCTATACCCCACGATTCTACCCGTATGTTGAGACGGGGTCCTTGAATCAACAGACCTTCGAGACATCTCTTCTACTAGTGGAGGTGCGCTTGCAACCTCTGGTCGAGAGACTATTACGTCTTCTCCTACGTCACTAGCTCTTGAAGAGACTTCAGAGGGTGCTCTATTGAGCGTTTCTCTCAGGAGTGGCATCCTCACAGGCAAATGCCTGTCAGCTCTATCGCTAAGCATAGGCAAATGCCTATCAGCTCTTTCGTTAACCCTTGACGGATCTCCTAACATAAGAGTAATTTCATTACCCCTTTGTCGGATATTAGCCGCACTAATGGGCCTAGAGCTATTACCGGGCTCAGTCATAACCCAACTCCTTGGCCAGGTTAATTCCACTGGATTTACCTCACGCCTATGGAACTGTTGGTAATTGTTATGACCCTCCTCGAACAACTCGGTAAGTCTCGAGATGTTCCTCACACCAGGACTAGTGGTATTTACCAATCGGTAAATTACCCTAGTGTGATACGCCAAATACTTGGCTTGGGGATTCATACGATCCATATTCATTGATTTAATCCTTAAGGTCAATGAAGTCCCCAAACAGCGATCGTTCAAGGCCATCATAAAGTTTGGATGGACTTGGAACCATACAGGACCGTGTGCAAGATTGGCCTGTACTCCTGATATCAGCTGATCTCTAAACTCTCGCCAACGTTTATCAATCACAGCTGCTACCACAGGACTATCCGCTGGTAAATGAAACAACGGGACTAATCCTATCTGGATCAACCCAATGTGTATATAGTTATATACACCTCTTGCGTTACGCATAGTATCTCTTATGCGTTGTACGTTTAAGAGCGGGATATCCAAAGTCTCAAGCTCTGTGCTTGTGACTTGTGCCGTTGCTTCTGTCTGCGCGATATCTATGGTGGATCGAAACCTAAATCTCGATACCTCATAAACTTCTCTCGCATTGACATTTGGCAACCTCCATTCCAGAATTGACTGGGATGGATCTTCATACTGGTGGGTTTCCTCCAGTACCTGATTCGATGCTTCCAATGGAACCATCTCATCACCATCTTCGTTCTGCACTGCTCTCATCATAAACAGATGCATTTTCCAAAGATCAGAATCTTCTTCCGAGTCTGTATCATAGTCAGACACCACTTCGTAAATTGATTCTACTTCCGAGTCTAAGTCGGAAATCTCTTGCTCATCAATTGGTTCGTAAGCAAGGACTTCTTCCTCATGACTCCTGTCATCCAGGAAGACCATGCGGAGTCTTTCTCTCCTTTGGTTCTTCTTTGGACAACTATCCGCTTTGTGGTCTTTTGAACCACAAAACCAGCAGCAATTGCAGCTGCTCAAAGGTTTCCCTTTAGGACATTTAGGTTCTCTACCATGCTTTCTTTTGAAAGCATCTATCCTATCCTTGTCCTTTAGGTTATCCCTTCTCCTCACAAACCTTCTGGGTTTGTAAGCAGGACTTCCTCTTTGCTTATGCTGGACGTCCTTCTTGGGCCAAACTTTTCTTTTATTGTACCCAACAAACTTCCTCTTACGAGGAAAGTTCCTTCTCTTCAAAGAGTCTCCTGAAGTACTGCGAGTGTCGCATCCGTATCTTCCAGGCACATACTCTATCTGAGAACAGCAACTCTTGTTTAGGTAAGGCAGCTTCTTAGCCGCCTCCTTTACCTGGAGCTCAGTACATGCTTTACGCATTGCGTACTTTACCGCCTGAATTTTTCCTCCGAGTCCAGAGACAATCTTCTCCTCACTCAGAAGTAATTCATAGGCCTTTTGCGCCACTTCCGGCCACGGTTCAGGAAGTTTTGCAAAAAAGGTTCCCAATATGAACTGCTGAGATACTACATCCAGATTGTAATAATACTTCTGGAACTCACATACGTAGCTATCAAACCAGCACATATCGCAGATCTGTAGTTTAACCAGAGCTGTTAATGACTGCTCTTTTTCCACAGTCTCAGTGGACAATGAGAAACCACAGAACTCTCGTTTCAGGGCATCAGCGACTATTGCTAATACGCCGTCAACCGTCAGCGCTTGATCTATTTTTTCCTTGATGTCTGTATGAGCCACCAAAGACTTCCAGTATTTCTGCGCTGTTCCCATGAGGGCCGCCACACATAATTCATAGACTGCTCCAGGAGGTATTCCTCCTGCTGAGGCCGTCATTCGAATAAGTGATAACCACTCATCTATCTTTTCAGATACATGCTTTTCACAGTCTATGTCTAGAAAAGCACCAGGGGTGATTATAGGCTTTAAAACATTATCTCTTGGAACAAACTCTTGTTTAGTTCTGTGCGGATAATCGGGCCTGTAAATCTCCCTCTTCGCAGTTACCAGTTCATTAAACGTTCTGTTGTCTAAATGAACTGGCGCATCTTCTGCCAGACCTAAGGCTTTCCTCAGGTCTTTTGCCAACTCTCCACTTTGAGAGTTCAAGTTTGCACTTCGCTTTTGTGTGTCCAGAATGAAAGGAGCAACCGACTCCTTATACATTTCTTCCACACTTTTGCCTTGATTTGGTCTGGAATTTCTTCCTCCCAAATTCAATCTTTCGACTGGTTTTCCAGTTGTACTTTCCAGTCCAGAGGTTGCCTCGGCTTCAGGCCTCTTTAAACCTCTTTCTTTTTCCAGAGCGTCTAGTATGTTATTAACATACAAGCCTACTTCCCTTGCCATCTGGTTTCGGCTTTCTAGACTTTCTGTACTCCCTTGAATGGTTAGCTGAGTTAGAACATCATTTATACTCTTGCTCATCCCAAAGGGAGACAATCTAGACTCTGGAACGAACTCCAATCGAGATGGAGTCCCAGAAGGATTTCCTGAGGACTTTCCTTCTCCAGCCATTTCGAAAAATTTTTCTCAAAGGATTTTGATGGGGTATTTTTGAAATAGGTCTAAAGTTTAGGGTACTGAGAGATATTTCCTAAACTTCGGGATAGATTGGAAATTTCTCTGTAACTTTGGGGTAGTTTTGATAAATGGGCCTAAGTAAAATAATTTATTATGAAATCTTAGGAAAGATCTAATTAATGAAACAATTCATAGTTTTAGTTCAAATTCGAGATCATTACTACAAGAAAAAAAGAAAAACGTGATGTATTTCATTTTTACGATAGTGTCTGCCTTCCTTCCCTTTATTTCTGTCCATGTTCTTGTCGTATGCTTGTTCCCTTTGATTGTTTCGTTGGACGCGATGGATTTGTATGCATCGACACTGCATGTTTCATTTTGCAAGGACATGTTACCGTAGACCTAGTCCAGGATTACATAGGTCCAGAATAATCCGGTAGTAATAGTAACTCTGGTGCCCACTGCACATTGTATCTCTCGTTATGACATAGTCATTGATTGAATACTTTTTCTATTGCCGACGGCCACCTTTCCCTTGTACTTTTGAACTAGTAAATTAGCTCGAGGATTTACAAGGAATAATTTTTCTTGAATCTCATGACAATTATCGACTAAGTTGCGCCCATCAGAAGAAGTTGTCAACTAGGTTTGAATATTTATAATGACGATGATTGATTAAATGAGTTTGTTAAGCACAATTAGATAAGGTTTTGGATATATTGTGTAATTATATTATATATATAGGGTTAACCTTACAAAATATTATATGCTCACCACTGAAAAAAAAATTTAAAAATTTTAAAAAATAAGTAAACATTGAGAATCAATCTGTATTATTGACATGTATCAATGAAACACATCCAATGAGATTTTATTTTTCAAGCCGACTACGGAAATTAAATAAATTCAAGGAGGAATTTAGGAGAATATATTAGAGTTAGTTAAAGATAGAGGAAAATTAATCAGGTTTATTTCAGAATCTACTTACGTAAACAAAATTATTTCATGGGGTGTGAATACTACACTGGAGATTGATGTTGTTTCGAACTATTTATTAAATATATAAATAATGTCATAACTATATAAATAATACAACGTAGTATGAAAAAATGTTTTAAATAAAAAAACTGCAACGATGATCAAAAGTGATTACATAAATACATCATAACAATTTATCAACAGTCTTACACCCAAAAATCCTTGATGTTCTGTACGAAAAAGGTCAAATCTCTGAGTCCTGTAAATATCAGCACCCTATTCGAGGCTGATAACGCCGTGCCTTAGTGTTTCTAGCCACATTTTTGATCTGTTTGAATGCCACGGAAAAGAATGGAACAGGGAAGATCGAATTACGAGGGAGTGTATTTTTCATGGGCCACGTGTTTTCGCTCGTTTTCCATCCTTTTCCTTGGCATCCAAACATAACATTAGTCCGGTAGCAGAAGATTACGCCTCTGCGGGTAGTACTTGCATTGGCTGCGGAAGTTTTAAGTTATATGCAACAACCTAAAGGATTGGAGCAGCTACACCATCTGATTCAGTTTGTTCGGTAAATCTCAGGGGGGAAGTTAGCCGTGATTCTTGATGGTTTCCATGGAAGAATAATTCTTCGAATATTAGGCCGATTCTTGAGGCCGAACTTCATTGCACCAATCACGAGTAAACCTAAACGATCATACAAGAAGCATCACAAACCACCACGACAACATTATCAATGGCGTCCTTACCGGACGTTGATCAGATGAGTTTGGGTGGCAAAATGTTCTGTTGAGATGTATTCTAGGAATCTAATATGATTCAAATGTGGACCTTCCAATAATATTAAACTTAAAAGTTGATTTACGGTCAGAATCCAATTGCTTTTGATATAAACATTGAAACTTTGTTAATTAAAAAGTCAAAATATCTATAAATGCAATCACCAATTATAGATTTTATTTTCTTTTGTAAGTAGAGCCGACTACTGATCCTATGAAATTCTGATGAATATTCGGGTGAATATACTTGAGGTTGTTAAAGGCGGAGGAAAATAATAATAGTTTATATTCAGAATATATTCTAAAAGAGATCCGATCTTCGTCGATCAAATTTCTGGCATATATAAATTTACTTCATGCATCGTATTACAAGATATTCGATCAATTCTTGACGCCGAACTTAGTTGCACCCATCACGAATAAGTTTCCATGGCAACATTATCCGACGTCTTCATATCAATGGCGTCACGGCCGGGAAGAAGTTATGGACTCAAGTCGACCCGTGGAAAGGTTTTGAGATTCCTCCTTTTCAAGTCAGATAGAACAGACTTTTCCGATTAACAACTATTTTATCATATCCATTCTATACCTTCCAATAATAATAATCCGAAAATCTGATTCACTGATGCAAATCCTACCATTAATACTTAAACAAATAAAAAATTTATTATAAAAGCATGCAAAAATCCAATATGATGTGATTTATCGAGATTCTAATCTCATTGAAAATATAATGTTATCTGATGTTATCTCTATTGACATAATTCATTCTTATAAATAGCACACGTTCTATTCAAAGTTACGGTACATCAACAACGAAAAAGAAAAAAAATAATCCATCTCTTTCGATAATGTCTCGCTCCTTTGCTTTTGTCGTTTTAGTCTTTTCCTTGTTTCGTTTAATTGCGTCGTCGGACACTAAGTCTTTATGTGCGTCGACACAGCATCCTTCATTTTGTCAGGACATGTTCCCCTACCTTGCGGATGTAGATGTGCGATATCATGGGCAGCACTTGCTCAGGAAGTCCTTGTCTCGGGCCAGGCAGTTCCTCGTGTTAGTTGACAAGGAGATAGCGTCAGCTCGTCAGGACTCGAGGATTTCTGCTGCGTCCATCCAAGCGTTGGAGGGTTGTCGAGACCTGTCTTGGTTGAACATCAAGCACCTCGTGACTGTCCACGGACATGTGGGGCGCAACGAGAGTACGTCTACCATCGGGGACAGGCGTGTCAGCGAAGCACACACCCTACTCAGCACAGTCCTGACGAACCAACAGACTTGTGCTGATACGCTTAAGTCTTCGAGGACACGCATATCCGAGCGCGTTGCCGAGGACACCAAGCTGTACAGTGTTGTCCTCTCTTTTTTTGCTAAGGCATGGGTTAGGGGTGCCGATGGCGAGGACAGAGTGCAATCAGGGAGCCTACCGAATTGGAACCAGCTCAGGCTGTTCCAGGAAGACAAGATGGAAGAGTTCACCACTTACAAGTCAGTCGTTGGAAGAAGGAATATCAATTTAGACAATGACAAGAATAGGCATCAGAGGATCACAGTGGGCGAAGTAGTGGTGGTGAGTCAGGACGGGAGCGGTAATTTCACTAGCATCCGTCAAGCGATTGCGGCTGCGCCAGAAAATCGTCAAGAGACGGAAGGATACTACATGATATATGTGAAAGCCGGCCTCTACCATGAATACTTGAATGTCGGTCCAAGGAAAAGTTATATCGCAATCGTCGGCGATGGGATTAACAAGACGGTGATCACCGGGAACCACAGTGCTCTCGATGGCTGGGGAACGTTCGATTCTGCCACATTTAGTAAGTTGACATCGTGACTTCAGCTTTCCGGACGAAGTTTCAAGTCTAATTATTTGTTTTATTTTTGCCAGTTGTATACGGACCGCATTTTGTCGGAGTGGATCTCACAGTTCAAAACACGGCCGGACCATCAAAAGGCCAAGCGGTCGCCCTAACAAGTGCAGCCGATCAGTCGACTTTCTACCGGTGCAGTTTCGAGGGCTACCAGGACACGCTCTTCACACATTCCAACGCACAGGTGTTCCGGGAGTGCCATATCTACGGTACTGTAGACTTCATCTTCGGAAATGCAGGGGTCCTGCTCGACAGGTGCAAGATCCACCCACGGCTTCCTTTGAGAGGACAACGCAACGAGATAACTGCACAAGGGAGGTCGCACCCGGATGAGAAGACAGGAACCTTCCTCCACAACTGCACCATCAGGGCATCTCCCGAGATATATTCAGTCAACTATTCTGTAAGGACACAGTTGGGCAGGCCGTGGAAGGAGTACTCGAGGACGGTCGTCATGAACACGTACTTGGATGCTTCGATCCATCCCAGTGGCTGGGACGCATGGAGCGGCGATTTCGCGCTTAGCACGCTATATTACGCCGAGTATGGTAACCTGGGTCCCGGATCGGATACCTCGAATCGCGTAAAGTGGCCAGGCGTACATATATGGAATCGGACGGAAGCGGAGCAGTTCCTAGCCACGACTTTTCCGATGTTCTTAGGCGAAATCTGAAGCCTAGTTTGCTAGGAATTTAGTGTAACTTAAATACGAAAAGATTAACTTTTTATTTATTTATAGATACTTACGTGCAACTTAGAGAAATTTTATACGTGATGGGAATGATAGGAGAAGTTCTCCGTTGGTCGATCTCCCTGGCAACAACTACTGCGGTACAATCCCAGAATCTTTCCAATACAGTTTCTGAATCTGCTCCCCTTATTCGTTACCCTGTTCGAGCAACAGGGATTAAGAAGCAAACCACAGAAAACAAACACTACACTTCTGCTCGAATTCCATGGCGAGCATGTGTCGGTGTCAGGGTCGTTCTACTCAGTTTTCAGTCCGTTTTGCTAACTCAATCACATAACATTACACAAAGTCGAACCACTACTATCTAACCACAAAGCCTAAGTAAGCAGCAGTAGTGCGTGTCTTCAACCTCGCATATAATGACATATATGAACACCAAAAAATTGGGATTAAATTCCTAGAGGTATATCACTAACAGAGCATGGGTTTCGCACAACGGTACCTTATATCAACTTCCTCTTCTTTCCATATTCCGGATTGTTACCTTCGAGCATGATGACATCGTCGTCCTCATCATCATCATTGACTTCCTCCACTTTCTTCTTGTTGTTGGTATCCACAGGAGTATCGAGCACCTTCCGTTTCTTCACAGGAGCAACCTCGGAAATTTCCATGTCAACATCATCAACTACCTCCACAGAGGGCAGTTCAGCCGACGTGCTAACACCGTTGATGACATGATTATTATTATCCTTTTCTGTTGGTGGAGCTTGGTTCCATCCCAAGAGCAGCATTCCATCTGGCTCTTTCTCCTCATCAAATTCTTCCCTGCATGAATGCAACAATATACGAAAGATCATCAGAGCAATGTCAAGTAAAAAAGAAGCGATGCCGTAAGTCCTGAATGGGTGCAAAATCAAGAATTACGCAATCCAAGTATGAATCGGTTTTTTTAGAGCTATTAGGAAAGCAACTGTTCCCGTTATACAGAATAGTCCTCGAGAAGTTACAACTGACTTGAAAAGTAAAGAAATTATTTCTATAAGTTAAAACCCATAACAACACTACAGTTGCACGAGGCTTGACCTTATAACCTGTATCCAGAACATCGACAGGTGGAATACCTATGCTTAATGTTGATATTGCAAGTCATCTCTTGCTGAAGATCCTCGACCATTACGATCGTGCCATTTGTTACCGGAGCAGGCAACTCACATAACACCTGACATGGGGAGAATAAACCATTTTTAAATCCTCCAAAGATTTCTTGGAATCAATAAGTTACAATTTTCTCCCCTTTAAAGAGAGTGGCTGTTACCTTCTCAATATTGGCAGCGTAATTTGCAACCATGTCCTCATCAAGGTCATCGCCGACTTCATAAAGAAGTGCTGACCTGTTCATGACAAGCGGAAGATTCATTCCAAGCTTTGCCTTGACTATTTTTTCGACAAAGTCTCTCAGCGTGGACTTCTCGGTATTGATCTCCAATGTGAGTGGTGTCTGATAACAATCATCTCCTCTCAGACACATGCTAGATAAGAAGAATCATCCGATAAGAGATTTCAACTACCTCCGAACACACGTAACAGGCTTTGTCCGGCTCAAATGGTTCTACAGGCATCAGAAGCATCTTTCTAGATGGATGTTCAAGACAGTAAGTCATCCTGCACGATTGGAAATCACAAGCAACGACATTAGCATAAGAGTTTTAGAAAGAAACTCAAAGAACAAATTGAACAAACGACACAGAGACTAATGTATATATCACAACAAACAATACCTATAATTTTTTGCATCATTTTGCAGCACCTTGATAGCCTCGAGCACCATCAAGCCGGCAATAATAGCATTTGTGGTCGCAACCGCATGAACGATATTGCCTGCAACACCTTTCGCTTCAAAAAGGCTATGGAGAGGAATACCAAAAGAAGAAGCTCTAATATTTGCTGCAGTTGTAACAAACTCCACTGCTAGCTGATCATCCTTATCAAAACTGAGGTTTCCAATGTCCTACCAGCAAGAAGAAAGAAAACTGAATTTGTTAAAATGGCTATCACTTATGCACTAACACTCCCCCCCGGAGAAGGGGGGGGGGGGGGGGGGGGTCCGCAGGTAGCTAGCAAAAGTACCTTTTCTCTTTTCTCAAAGAAAAGTTTTAGAGCCTCTAGAAATATCCTGGAGTTTTCTGAAAGACTCCATACTTCCTGTGGGTTCTTCATACCAAGTGCTGCCATCGCAGACAAAGGCAAAGGGTCGTCAGATGAATTGCTCAATTCGAAATTGCCGTTCAGCTTTGCAGGTTGGTCAGGCAATGCATCCTTGCTATATATTGGCCTAGGTCGCTGTCTGTTCTTCCATGTTTCTTCATTAGATAAAGCCAACTCTATGTTGTAACCGAAAACATGGTCATATATTCTCCTTCCATACTCGTGTACATCTTCACCTTTCTTACGTTCAAAGACATCCTCCGGCTGCTCTGAAGAGCTTGCGGCAGCACCTGATCGGACGTTTAAATCATTTTCTTGAGTCTTATCTCCAAATAATTTAGCAAAGAGCAGGTCTTTTGCCCACACTATGCAGTGCACAAACTGTAACAACGAAATAAAATCAAGTTATATTCATCAACTATTCATGACAGGAAAGATTCTTCTTAATGTTAACAATGGGGATGAAATTAAAACTAGCAGACATCACTCTTACGAGAAGATCGCTGACTTGTCTAAGAAATTCCGCATATCTGGATAAATTAGGATGTTCATAACCAGGCATTGCATTCTCCAGAGGAAGATCATGTTTGGAAGCAAGTAGGTGATGAAAATTAGGTTGAAATATTTCATAAGAGAATAATACAAGCATGGGACAAACAGGAGCAAATCTATCTACTATGATAAGATCAAAGTCCAAAACTCATTCCAGAAGCATGTACCCTACAGATAGAGGAAACTGCAACCCTATCATCACATCACCAAACTGAATATAGAGAACAAACAAACAAAACGCTGTACCTTTGATGGTGTACTAGTGATTGTGCAGACTGGATATGTTTTAGGAGCAGGTTTAGGACGGCATTCATAACACTCAGTTTTTCCCTTCACATGCACAGTTACCTAATCCACACAATCAACAGCAATAATTACAGTAACAACACCACCAAGAAATGGCAGCCCCCCAAATAGGGTGCATGGAGAATATAAATGACCAGACAATTAAGCATTAGTGCTAGCATCCCGCTACCCAGAACACTTCTCCAATTGGTGAGAGAAGGGGAAGTATATATACGCAACCCTACTGCTGGCAGTAACTATAAACCAGTTATTTCCACACCTCAAACTTGTAAACAAGTTCGTCTTCAAATCAAAGGACAAAAAATAAAAATTGGACAAACAAACCTGCATCATGTATCCATTTGTCAAATAATACACATGAACTTATTCCAGAAAGTGTAGAGAGGACCACCAGAGGTGGCCATCACAGTAGTCTCTGGCTCTTCTATGAATTGAACAGACGAAATGGAGGTTATCTCATTATGTTTACCAGTCTCATCACTAAATGGTTTATGGGGCTATTTCATCTTTCTAAGGTAGTTGATATTAGATGGAGTTTCGGATGTGAACCGGGCGAGCATACTTTTCTTGAAGAAACACGTCTCCCACAAAAGGTAGTAAAGAATAACAAAATTTCCAGCTAACCATATCAACAAATGAAGAGGGCATTCATGGAATGGGAAAATATCAACAATCAGTGGCTTTATGAATTGTACATCACCTGGCCAAGAAAACCTGTTGTTCCGCTTTCTACCAATGGGACATCAGCTGCCAAGCACAATCGATTAACGTGACGCCGCGCATCCAAGTTATCGAGCCCATTCAATACGACATTGAATTGCTTGAAAAACTCCACATTGAAGTCAGGATCCTTTACATTTGCATGGTAGGGTGTGATGCTCATGTTGGGTCTAAATCTTAGTACAGAATCACGAGCAATCTGATTGAAAATTCGGTCAGTAAAAACGTCACAACAATTGACTTCAATTAAGACAGTAAATGTCCCTTACCCTGGCCTTTGATTGACCAACATGTGATTGGCGAAATAAAAATTGTCTGTTAAGATTACTCACTTCTATGGTATCCATGTCAATCTGTAACAAACAACAGTTCATGAGGCAAACAATTTAGAAAATAAAAGGTGCCAAAAGGATATTCGCCGATTAATTGCCAAGAAAAAAAAGCCCAATGAAATTTCTTGCTGCGAAACAGCAAAATTCATGGTTTTGAACATTTCATCAGAGCAAAGGCTTCCAAAATGCACATAATCTGTGCAGAAAAACCCCAAATAGCCTTCTCATTGACTTACATAACTCCCCCACTCACACAAGAATAAAATAGAAGAACAAGAGAAGTATTCTGGCTTCCAGCAAATAGCAGCATGTTCTTCTAAGTGCAACCCTGCCGTCAGGCAGTCACCCAACCGAACTGCCTTAGAAGACGCTACGATAACCATCACCCCCCCTCTCTCCCTCCCTCCCAAACAACCAAATTAATCACATCAAATCAGTCAGAATCAAGATGTAGTGGTCCCTGTTCAAAATTCTACGAGCCAAGGCACCACCTGCCCCACCCCACCAAAAAAGGTCAGAGCCCTAATTTCGAGTATATCAGCCACACAACAAAAGGGCCTCCCTATCGGAAATAAAACGGAGGGCCAACCTAATAACTAAAAAACATAACTATGAAAAATTTCTAAATTAAGAGCACCGTAAACTTAAATTCAGCCATCACTAAGAACACTCCTTTACTCGATTCAAATCCCCTACAACCCAACACCCCAGCAACCCTAAAATCCTAGTAACAAAACCACCCCTCCTCCCATAAAAAAAACTCAACAAACCAAGAGGAATTGAACAAGCAGGGTGAAGAAGCTTACGATATGTACATCAGTGAATCCGGATAGAGCAAGGGACTTGAGCAACTCACACCCAATCCCACCCGCACCCACCATTAACACCTTAGCCCCCTAAACTCCAAACACCAAAAACAACAACCGCCCAACTCGTTATTCCTTCAAATTCCTCCGAAAACCCTAAGCGGCATGACCCACAAAAGAACACGAAGTGGGTAGTACGAATTTCGAACCTTTATGGCTTCCAACTGCTGGGAAGTCGCCATAGGAAGGGCCGAGAGAGCGGGCTCAAGTAAGGAAAGAGCGTGATTAGGGGACGCTAGAAATGGGAACACAACTTTTCACGGGGAGCAAGTCTTGGACGAGGAATGTCACCTGGGGGGGAAGAAGACGAGCAGAGGAAGAGTTGAATCGACGAGGTTGTAGTAACACAACGTCTCACCAACGGCGGCGGCTAGTCCCAGTTTTTTTGTTTAATTTATTAATATATATAACTGATTTGATACGCGAAATAAAGAAAATTGATTGGAACGTAAAGAGTTATCATATAAAAACACAAAAAAAAGGTTACAAAAGGAAGAGGTCAGTCTTTCCTTAATTTATAATAAATATAAAAAATGTTGATTTTAACATTAGAATTTGGAAAAGAATTCTTGAGTTTCTTAAATAAAGTATACATTGTAATAAAACGAGTAAAATTTATATTAAATAAGTTATACCTAGTATTATTGGAAAGATGCCAATGCCAAGGAAGAACCCATATTGGATAAAACAAATTCTCGGATTTTCTTTTTATGGCACTTTAAAGAGAATTAAATTAGGTGGGAATTATGCAATTTTATTATTAACGAAATATTTCAAATTTTAAAGCGTAAAACCAACCACTTATTTGGAAATTTTTTTAATAAAACAGTGAAAATATACTCCAGTCAGGTTTATAATTTATGAATACAAAATCTCAATTTTAATCTTTTTTTTTTTTTTTTTGATGTTATTATTCTCTACTTCAGTTTTAACGGCCCATCATGATGCGGCCCATGATCAGCAAGGGGAGGATGAAATCCCGAAACCACCCTTCCTCTTCGCTTTTCCTTTCCCTTGCCGTATCTGAAAGAAAAGCTCTCGACTGAGGAACAACACGGCGAAAGATCTCCCCAGAAAACCTTGTTCCCAGATCTAAAAACACTCGCCAACACAAATAGAGAGGGGGGAAGAAAACCCACTGTCCCTAATACCCTACTTATCTCCTTCCTCCGATCATTCCTCCAACCAACTCCCTGCCCCGCCACCGTCCCTCCGGATCCGATCGATGCCGTCCCCGATTCCGGCCGATCTCGCTGTCTTCTGATCAGATCTGAGGTAGGATCCCATGCCTCTGGCGGAATTTCTCTCCGTTTGAGCGTCCTTTCTGTCCGAGTTCGTTCTCAACCGCCGATTGATTGTCGGTTAGAATCCGGTGTTTGTGGCGGAGTTTAGTCGCTCTAGTTTTGGTTAGAAATGGTTTTGGATTGATTTGAGATGGATTGGCGGAAGGAAAGGAGATAGGATTTGAGGGGCTAGGTTTATGTGATCTAGGTTGACGCGATGTGTAGTTCGGCTATGGAGCTACGCAGTCTTTTTTTCTGAACTTCTTTTGGATAGGTTTAGTATTGTTTTCTCCTGGGATATGATTAGAAGCTTTTCTGGCTGAGTTCATTTGGAGGTTTTTCATGTCGTGTTGAATTATCATGGGGGTCCTTGCCCCTTTTTGGTGCTTTTTTACAATGATGTACCATAGGCCTCGTGATCTCATATTTGCGGAAGATTCATTTGCTGATGATTTTCCTGCCTTTACATTGGACCTGGACTGCAACTGCTGACTCCTGTGGTTTTCTTTTGCTTTCTTCATGTAGTGTGGGGAATTGTCTTTCGGGAGAACATGTTGACCAAATTTGAAACCAAGAGTAATAGAGTCAAGGGATTGAGTTTCCACAGTAAAAGACCATGGATCCTCGCATCTCTTCACAGCGGTGTGATCCAACTCTGGGATTACCGTATGGGGACATTGATTGACCGGTTCGATGAGCACGATGGACCTGTTCGTGGGGTTCATTTTCATAAATCACAACCTCTTTTTGTGTCGGGAGGTACTGAGATTGATTTCTTATGCTGCATCGGGTTGTAAATCTGTGTGTGTCGCGACATATTTCTGTTTATTTGACATACATAGCAACAGAAACCATTAAGGGTGCCCCTGATGCTTGAAGTGCTCCCATGTATTTCGGGTAGGGGAAGGATCTGTAAATTGGAGCAGTCTGCAAAATAGAGCCATCTGATATCATACTATTTAAAATTCCTGCAATAAATAGTTTTGGGATGCATTCTGATAGAGTCAGTATGCTCAGGTGTCTAATGATATTCTCTGGGTAGTTTCTAACTGCTATTGGTTCATGGGCTGAATATAAAGGAAAGGGATGTAATTATATTGGGTTTTGAGCATCATGAAGGCTTTCTCAAATTTAGAGAATCGTTGTACCTTTAGTTTCTTATGATTTCTAAATCAGTTAAAATTTAACTAAATTGATTTTCTCCAATACTAGTTTACATTCTGGAAAGCAGCCATCCTTTTTGACGTCATGAGATGTTTATCTGGTACTTACAGGGGATGACTACAAGATCAAGGTGTGGAACTATAAGACCTGTAGGTGTTTGTTCACCCTTTTAGGACATCTGGATTACATCCGGACTGTTCAGTTTCACCATGAGCATCCATGGATTGTGAGCGCTAGTGACGATCAAACTATTCGTATATGGAACTGGCAGTCACGAACCTGTATATCTGTCTTAACTGGTCACAATCATTACGTGATGTGTGCCTCGTTCCATCCAAAGGAGGACTTGGTTGTCTCCGCATCCTTGGATCAGACTGTTCGGGTCTGGGACATCAGTGCCTTGAAGAAGAAGAGTGCCTCTCCTGGGGACGACATGCTGCGTCTAAATCAAATGAATACGGATTTGTTTGGCGGTGTCGACGCAGTTGTCAAGTACGTCTTGGAAGGTCATGATCGTGGGGTAAACTGGGCATCATTTCATCCCAGTCTTCCGTTAATTGTTTCTGGAGCCGATGACCGCCAAGTTAAGCTTTGGCGAATGAATGGTAGTCACTGGCATCAATATTTGAACTTTATTTGAACTTTTTCAAGATCATTTATCGGATTCTTTCTGGATGACTTGAGTATTTTTCTTTCTGAATTTTCTCAAAGCTTTGCCAATACATTATTGTGTCTTTTTTTATTTTTATGCTAGGTAATTGAATATTGTTGTTTTTTCTGGTAATAACTGCACAAAACAATCGTTTGGGTTTTGGTCTTAGTAAGGTGATCTATCCTGTCAAAAATATTCCGTGAGACTTGAAGTTGGATTAATCGATTTATGAATTCTGTAATTACGAGACTCTCAACCTAGCGGTTTAACATTCTCATTGGCATTTGGTAGCACATTTAATAAATGTAGAAGGAAACTTTCCTTTGAAGAATTGTTCTTCCACTTGATTTGGGTAGATCATTGGGATTCTCGGGAGCTACTTTCCTGGCTTTATTCAATTGTATTGTTGATCTTTTATTCTTTTAGAATTTGCTAGTCCTTTTGTTGTTTTTATGTAGTTTATGGAGTTCTTTGTACAGATACAAAGGCCTGGGAAGTGGATACACTGAGAGGTCACATGAACAATGTGTCTTGTGTGATGTTCCACAGCAAGCAGGACATTATCGTATCCAATTCAGAAGATAAGAGCATTCGAGTTTGGGATGCGACAAAGAGAACAGGAATCCAGACTTTCCGTCGTGAGCTTGATCGTTTCTGGATTCTTGCAGCTCATCCGGAGATGAATCTGTTGGCGGCTGGTCATGACAGTGGCATGATAGTATTCAAGCTAGAAAGGGAGCGACCAGCATTCGCGTTGAGTGGAGATAGTCTGTTTTATACCAAGGAGCGCTTTTTGCGTTTTTATGAATTTTCAAGCCAGCGAGACACGCAAGTCATTCCTATTAGACGGCCTGGGACGACAAATAGCAATCAAAGCCCAAGGACCATGTCTTATAGTCCCACTGAAAATGCTGTTCTATTATGCTCTGATGTGGATGGTGGGTCTTATGAATTATACATTATACCAAAGGATAGCATTAGCAGAGGAGATAGTGTTCCCGAGGCAAAACGAGGTGCTGGTGGATCTGCTGTTTTTGTGGCTCGAAACAGATTTGCAGTGCTTGACAGGAGTAACAATCAGGTTCTGGTGAAGAATCTTTCAAATGAGATAGTCAAGAAGAGTGGACTTCCCACTGCTGCAGATGCAATATTTTATGCTGGGACTGGAAACTTGCTGTGCCGGGCTGAGGATAGAGTTTACATTTTTGACCTGCAGCAAAGATTGGTCCTGGGTGAGTTGCAGACTCCCTTTATCAAGTATATAGTTTGGTCAAACGATATGGAAAGTGTTGCTTTGCTAAGCAAGCATGCCATTGTTATTGCTAGTAAGAAGCTTGTCCATCAATGCACTCTCCACGAGACAATTCGGGTCAAGAGTGGGGCTTGGGATGATAATGGTGTTTTCATTTATACAACATTGAACCACATAAAGTACTGTCTGCCCAACGGAGATAGTGGAATAATTAGGACCCTTGATGTTCCTATTTACATCACTAAAGTATCGGCAGGCACGGTTTTTTGTCTGGACCGAGATGGGAAGAACAGGGTCATAAAGATTGATGCAACAGAATACATATTTAAGCTTTCTTTGCTGAAGAAGCAATATGATAATGTTATGAAAATGATCAGGGGATCACAGCTTTGTGGGCAGGCTATGATAGCGTACTTGCAGCAGAAGGGATTTCCTGAGGTTGCTCTGCATTTCGTGAAGGATGAGAGGACCCGCTTCAATTTGGCTCTGGAGAGTGGAAACATTCAAATCGCAGTGGCCTCGGCAAAGGAAATAGATGAGAAGGATCATTGGTACAGACTGGGAGTGGAGGCTCTTCGCCAAGGGAATGCTGGAATTGTCGAGTATGCTTATCAAAGGACGAAGAATTTCGAGAGGCTGTCTTTCCTGTATCTCATTACTGGTAATATGGACAAGCTGACGAAGATGTTGAAAATTGCAGAAGTGAAGAACGATGTGATGGGTCAGTTTCATAATGCTTTATACTTGGGTGATGTGAGAGAGCGTGTTAAGATCTTAGAAAATGCTGGACACTTGCCCCTGGCTTATGCCGCCGCTTCAGCGCATGGGCTTGAGGATATTGCTGAAAGACTTGCTGCGGAGCTTGGAGATTCTGTACCAACCCTGCCGGAGGGAAAGAAGACATCTCTTCTCATGCCACCAATGCCCCTTCTGTGTGGGGCTGATTGGCCTCTCTTGAGAGTGATGAAAGGCATATTTGAAGGAGGGCTTGATAGTACAGGCAGGGGAAATGCTGATGAAGAGGAGATGGATGGGCAAGGTGATTGGGAGGAGGAACTGGACGTGGTGGACATTACTGGTCTAGAAAACGGTGATGTGATTGCTATGGAGGATGTTGAAGAAGGTGCAGAAGATGGCGATGAGGAAGGTGGATGGGACCTCGAAGACCTCGAATTGCCTCCGGATGTCGAGACTCCGAGGCCTTCCTCGGTCCAGGCACGTTCTTCTGTGTTTGTGGCCCCAACTCCTGGCATGCCAGTAAGCCAAATATGGGTCCAGAAATCTTCCATTGCTGGTGAGCATGTGGCTGCTGGTAATTTCGACACTGCGATGAGGTTGCTGAACCGGCAACTTGGAATACGGAACTTTGCTCCTCTGAAGTCCTTGTTTCTTGATCTCCATACCGGCAGCCATGCATATCTTCGTGCGTTTTCTTCTGCTCCGGTGGTATCTCTCGCCATTGAACGCGGTTGGAATGAATCTGCCAGCCCTAATGTCAGAGGACTGCCTGCGCTGATCATCAACTTCTCTCAGTTGGATGAGAAGCTCAAGGCTGGCTACCGTGCAACAACGAGCGGGAAATTTTCCGAGGCTCTACGACTCTTCCTCAGCATACTCCACTCCATTCCTCTCATAGTGGTCGAATCAAGAAGAGAAGTTGATGAAGTGAAGGAGCTGATCACGATTGCCAAAGAGTATGTTCTGGGTCTTCAGGTGGAGCTCAAGAGAAGAGAAATGAAGGACAATCCGGTCCGCCAGCAAGAACTCGCTGCCTATTTCACCCACTGCAATCTCCAGACGCCTCACTTGAGGCTTGCCTTGCAAAACGCGATGACCGTCTGCTACAAGGCTAAGAACCTCGCCACGGCAGCTAACTTTGCCCGCCGGCTGCTAGAAATGAACCCAACCCTCGAAAGCCAAGCAAAGACAGCCAGGCAAGTGTTGCAAGCTGCTGAGAGAAACATGAAGGACGTCTCCGAACTGAACTACGACTTCAGGAACCCGTTCACGACGTGCGGGGCTACTTACGTCCCTATCTACCGGGGACAGAAGGACGTCTCCTGCCCTTACTGCAGCGCAAAATTTGTGCCAAGTCAGGAAGGGCAACTCTGCGCAGTGTGTGATCTCGCAGTGGTCGGGGCAGATGCTTCGGGGTTGCTGTGTTCCCCAACCCAGGTGCGATGATACGAGCTTTGGTTGCTCTGAATCTGATCGACACCGGAGGTAAATGATCATAATGGATGGTTTCTCTGGGCTGGTTAGTGGTTTTTGTTTGGCTATATGGATATTTTTTTCATGTAATAATTTGAATGCAGGGATTTTTCTTTGGAGTTGGGAGGAGGGAAGGGGGGGTATTATTTCTAGATATGTTCATAGGATATGAAAACTCTTTCTGTTTTTGGTTTAGGCCCCCCCTTTTATTAAGCTAGACGATGATCGTTATATACGTTGGGAAGGAACGTTGCTGCCGTGTGTCGTGTCTATCCTCGGTACTACCGGCTGTTTTTTCCGACTGCCGGTGTGGTGCAGGTATTTTGATATATCTTGTTCAAGAAGGTTTGGAAGTGGGAGAATTTGGTCTGAGGTTTGTCTCGCGTACCTCCTTTCTCTCTTTTTTTTTTTCCTTGTCAATTGCTTGGGTGTTCCAAAGGGTGATTATTAGGAGTTTGCTTAGGACGGACACCGTTCACTTTTCCGTTCATTTTTACTCAAATAAAGTAGTTGTCGCATGATCTCGTGTTTGATCGTAAAAATGTTTTCCTTCAAAAGAAAAAAGTTAAAAGTTCTCCTCGCCAAATGTGAAAATTAGTGATGAAAAGTAAAAGGGATGATGAATTGAATTTTCGTTATTTTCCTTTTCTCTTTCTATTATCTTCTTTTTTTTTTTTTTTTATCATTCCTCGCATGTGAATTTTCCTCTCCCACGTGGGGCTTATCGCGTTAGGCTTAGTTTGACTTTTTTTTTTCCTTAGTCTCAGACGAATCTTCTTTTTTTAGTTTTCTTTATTAGGTTGTGTAGTATCTTACGTTGTCTACAAATCCACGTCTGTCTGAATAATTCCACTTACGTGTCATGGTAATAATATGTGAGGACGTGGAATTGCATCGTTAGCTGAATATATATTTTTAGTACGGAGACCAAATTGCATTTTAACTCATGGTCCCATGTTTCCTACCTAGACACACACTCTATATAAACATCTTGTAGCTCATGAAGCTGAAAAAACATCGTACGAAGAAATATCTAGTTGAACTTGATCAAAGCCACATCCCTAATGGACTTGCCCGTGAAGACCATCCCCGGAGGTTACGGCGTGCCGTTCTTTGGCGCGGTAGGCGACCGCATCGACTTCTTCTACAAGCAGGGCACTGACCTGTTCTTCAAGACCCGAATGGAGAAATACGGCTCCACTGTTTTCCGGTCCAACATTGCCCCCGGGCCTTTCATCTCCAAGGACTCCCGCGTGGTCGTGCTGCTTGATGCCGTCAGCTTCCCCATCCTTTTCGACACAGCCAAGGTCGAGAAACGTGACGTTTTCATTGGCACGTATATGCCCTCGGTCTCTTACACGGGCGGATACCGCATGCTGGCGTATCTCGACCCGTCGGAACCGAGGCACGAACTCTTCAAGCGATATTTCCTCTCGCTTCTTGCTAGCAAACACGGTAAGTTCATTCCGCTCTTCAGGAGCAGCTTGTCCCGGCTCTTCGTCGAGCTTGAAGATGGACTGTCGGACAATAATAACGGGAAACATAAGGGAGGAGTTTACTTTAACGACCTCAATGAGAAGATGTCCCTGAATTTCTTGTACAATCTCTTTTTCGACGGAATCGGTCCCTCAGACAGCATCCTCGGGACCGACAAGGCACCCAAGTTCTTCGACTCGTGGCTGTTCTTCCAGCTCTCGCCGCTAATGACTCTCGGGCTCCCGAAATTTCTCGACCCGTTGGAGGACCTCTTCCTCCACACGTTCCCATTGCCCCCGTTCCTGCTACGGTCAGACTACAAGAAGTTCTACAAGGCCGTGAACGAGGCTGCCGGTCCAGTCCTTGACGAGATGGAGAAGCTTGGGATCAGTCGAGATGAGGCTTGCCACAACCTCATTTTCCTCGTGATCTTCAACGCATACGGCGGGATGAAGAACGCCTTCCCCGTACTGCTAAAATGGGTGGGAACGGCCGGCAAGGACCTACACCATCGACTAGCCGATGAGATCCGCGGCATCGTCGAGGCGGAGGGCGGCCTAACCTTAGCGTCCCTGGAGAAGATGAGACTAACCAAGTCCGCCGTGTACGAAGCGCTGAGGATGGAGCCGCCAGTCCCGTTCCAATACGGGCACGCGAAGGAAGACATGGTCATCCGTAGCCACGATGCCGCCTACGAGATCAAGAAGGGGGAGATGATATTCGGGTACCAGCCGTTCGCAACTAGAGACCCGAAGGTCTTCGAGAAAGCAGAGGAGTTCGTAGGGGACAGGTTTGTGGGCGAGGAGGGGGAGAAGCTGCTGAACTACGTGTACTGGTCGAATGGACGGGAGGTCGACAACCCGACACCGGGGAACAAGCAGTGCCTGGGGAAGAACCTAGTGGTGACCATGTGCCGGGTGATGCTGGCGGAGTTCTTCCTTCGCTACGACACCTTCGAGGTCAACGTAGGGACCGTGCCGTTGGGCTCGTCGGTGACCTTCAAGTCCTTAACCAAGGCCGCTCGAATCTAAAACGATCCTCGCCTCTTTCGACACTTGATGTTTGAGTAATTATTCCATTCGTTTGTGGCTTTTCTTTCGCTGTATTTTTATGTTCCTTTTCTTGGGTGTTCTTTTTTTTTTTAAGCTTTCGGTATTAAACAATTTCTTTATGATGTACATATTATCCTTTGATTAAATAAAAAACGAGATTATGTTTGGAAACATCTTCTAAATGAATTTTTATTAAAGAAAAAACAGCGAAGACAGGGAACACAGGAGGATTGAGCAGCAGCAGAAGTTAAAAGTCAGCAGATGAGTAGTTTGGGCTTTGTGACTTAGTGGGCCTAGAAAATGTAAACCAACAAGTTAAGGCAAGTAGGAAGAAATTAGTTAAAATGGGGGGTGTTTGTATTCTCTAATGGATTGCGAAGAAAAAAGAGTCCAGTCTATAAAATTTAGGCGTACCATTCATAAATTATACGCACATGCGTCATGTACGAACAGTGGTTGTTCCGTCTCTTTCCTTAATTTTATGTGGGGACTGGACCCTCCGTTGGGAATTGCATTCGTGGTCTGAATCTCATGATTTATCCGACGATGTCTTTATCCTCCCCACCGGCCGCCGGGGCCCAGCTGAATTCAATTTCTTTTCCCTGTCAAAGGAAACGTGGTTGATAAGGACAGAAGGACGGCTACCTTCATTTCATGCACGATTAGTTTAGAAAATTTCAACATAAACGTGTCAGAATGATGTACCCTCACAGTCTGTTTTTGTTGACGGCGAGCTGAATCAACACGTTTCACCGACCTTCTCTCACGGCGGCCACATTCCTCTCAATCAGTAAATAGTTATTTCTCCTTACCATCAGCTGGCCCTCCTCTTCGACCTAACCTCATCAATCTTTCCTAGCACACCCTACGCCTGTCCCCACTATGTTTGCCTAATCTTCAATGTAATCTACTTTGGTATATGGACAACATTTCATCCATTGAAGTGTCAAACTATCTCGGGTCGTCTACAAATACCCTTTCATTTCCCATTCCCCTCGTCGTTCTAAGCCATCCCCGTAATGGAGTTGCCAAAGAAGACCATCCCAGGAAGTTACGGCACCCCCTTCTTCGGCTCCATCGCCGACCGTATCGACTACTTCTATAAGCAGGGCGCCGACCTTTTCTTCAAGACCCGAATGGAGAAGTATGGATCCACGGTCTTCCGATCCAACATTGGCCCCGGACCTTTCATCTCCAAGGACTCACGTGTGATTGTGCTGCTTGATGCCGTCAGCTTCCCCATCCTCTTCGACACTTCAAAGGTCGAGAAACGGGATGTGCTCACGGGCACGTACCTGCCGTCTGTTTCTTTCACGGGCGGGTATCGGATGCTGGCGTATCTCGACCCGTCGGAACCGAGGCACAAACTCTTCAAGCGGTACTTCCTCTCACTTCTTGCGAGCAAGCACAGTGAGTTTGTCCCGCTTTTCAGGAGCAGCATGTCTCGACTCTTCACCGAGCTCGAAGATGGACTGTCGTGTGATAATAATGGGAAGCAAAAGGGAGGAGTTCCCTTTAGCGACCTCAATGAGAAGATGTCACTGAACTTCTTGTACAATCTATTTTTCGATGGACTTGGGCCGGAGGGCAGTGTCCTCAGGACCGACTGGGCACCAAAGTTCTTCGACTTGTGGCTGTTCTTCCAGCTCTCGCCGCTAATGACTCTCGGGCTCCCGAAATTCCTCAACCCGTTGGAAGACCTCATCCTCCACACCTTCCGATTGCCCCCATTCCTGCTCAGGTCCGAATACAAGAAGTTCTATATGGCCGTGAATGACGCCTCCGCTTCTGTCCTCGACGAGATGGAGAAGCTCGGGATCAGTCGAGACGAGGCCTGCCACAACCTCATTTTCCTTATGGTTTTCAACGCGTTTGGTGGGATGAAGACCGCCTTTCCAGTACTACTAAAGTGGGTGGGAACGGCCGGGAAGGACCTGCACCATCGACTAGCCGATGAGATCCGTGGCATCGTCGAGGCCGAGGGCGGCCTAACCTTAGCTTCCCTGGAGAAGATGAGACTAACCAAATCCGTTGTCTACGAAGCGCTGAGGATAGAGCCGCCGGTCCAGTTCCAATATGGTCACGCGAAGGAGGACATGGTCATCCGAAGCCACGATGCCGCCTACGAGATCAAGAAGGGGGAGATGATACTCGGATACCAGCCGTTCGCGACTAGAGACCCTAGGGTCTTCAAGAAAGCAGAGGAGTTCGTAGGGGACAGGTTCATGGGCGAGGAGGGGGAGAGGCTGCTGAAGTACGTGTACTGGTCGAACGGACGGGAGGTCGACAACCCCACGCCGGGGGACAAGCAGTGCCCGGGGAAGAACCTGGTGATGACAATGTGCCGGGTGATGCTGGCAGAGTTCTTCCTTCGCTACGATACCTTCGAGGTCGACGTCGGGGTCTTGCCGACCGGCGCTTCCGTCACTTTCAAGTCCTTGACGAAGACCAGTCGGTCTCACAATTAAAGACGATTAATATTATTTGTTGGACCGTTTCTTTCAAATAAATGTAATCTCCTTTCCTTCGTTGCTCCTCTGTTTCTTTCTTCTTCTTCTTCTTCTTCTTCTCTTAGCATGTTCTCCAGATTGGTGGCAACCTGATTGTAATCTGCTTCAGAATGTCTCGCTGGACAATCTTCCTGCAGACGTTTATGGTCTCCTTAATGATGCTTTGTGGATGATGATATTATCATGAGGGACTGGATGTTTTTCCTCCTATGTAAAGTTCGAACTTGGTGTTTACCGTTTTCTGGAAATGAGTTTGATTAAGGTTTCAAACTTAGGCATCTCCCTCTCTCTTTTATTGCGCTTTTCGCTCTTCGGTTTGGTATTTGGTGATCACGATTTCACGAGCTCGTTCAAAGTGAAGATTTCGGAGGAGTTTCCATACATGGCGCATTGTAAGAAGCTAAAAGTCAGTGTTAACTGATTACATTTTGCTTATATGCAGTTTGTGTGGTGGCTTTTACATATACAATATACAGGGAGACATCAGGGATTCGTCGGACTGAGAACGAATTGTTTGGAGGAGACATTGCGCACACCAAAAAACGGAAAATGTACCCAGTTCGAAGCAAGAGGCACCCTAGTAAAGGAAGAGGCCTTGGATGGCCCCAGTGGGTGAGGTCTTCAGTCATCTCACAAGAAGTCTGGGAGAGTCCAAGCCGATCTTGGCCATTAGCAGAAGAACTGCGGCCGAAATCATGACAACAATCTTTCAGGGACCCGGGAAAGAGTATATGGAAAACGGTGAAAGGGGCCAGCAATGGTGAACTTACGAAAAACTTCTTCCTTGTCTTCTTTTTCTCTACGTAGGCGTGGAATTCCTCTTGTCGAGCCAGCGAGTCCTCGAGTGCCTGCAGATATCGGTCACCTTATGCGTGCTGGAGTCATTGAGGTGAAGCTCGAGGATAGGTCAACGGGATTTCTGTTTTGTACCTTCTTGGTCGATGCAAGCTCTTGCTCGAGTGCCTCTACGCGGCTGAGAGCACTGGCAAGAGCCTTCTCCTTCTCCGGGGAGAGGCCACTGGGCTTCTTCCCTAGGGTGGCGACAGTTTCCTCAAGCTCTGACATCCGCTTCACCATGGTTACGTACTCAGAGCTAGAAACGGATGCTGCAGGTTAAGATTTTCAGCACCTTTTAAAGTGTTCGAGGTAGTTCGAAAAACTGGAATATCATAAAGTAAATCACGCCATGGCTGATCTTCCTGGGATTCAAGTGCTAACGTTTCGCGAGGGCAACATTGTCGTTTGGTTTCTGCCAGGACTTATCCATTGGTTTCTCGATCACAGGAAGCAGGCCTTCAAATGCGTAGGATTCATGGCATATCTTGTTGACGGGAGCCTACATATTTTCGGTCATGATTCGCACATCAGTTGTTGGTCAGGTACAACAACTGTTTCTGCCGTCTCCTGCCATGGGGACTTACTTTTTCGATGACGGTAGTGAGAACAGGGGGCATCACTTGGTCCTTCTGAATTCTCACTGACGGAGCCTTCAATTGTTCTACTTCGGGGACCGGTACAACCTTGATTGAATCGCACTTCTGAATTCTCACCGACGGAGCCTTCAATTGTTCTACTTCGGGAACGGGTGCAACCTTGATTGAATTGCACTTCTGCAGATGAAAACCGCATAATTAACGGAAGCGTCTGACTATCTACATCCCATTTTGGCTTGGATTTTATGATTGTCCTCTTTTACCTTGTGTTGCGAGCCATCATCTTCCGAAATCGTCCTCTCCTCAACTTCCGACAGTGTTCTTCCGTCTCCGCTCCCCTCAAGACTGTTGATAGCCTGTTTAGGAAGATGCCAGCCAAATGTGATTAAATGAAATTCATTCGCGTCTGAAAACCAGAAGAGAAATGTACGGAAGGACGACCCGCCTTCAGGATTTCCGGGTCATTCCAAGGACCCTTATCCGACCGCATACAACCACCCTTATCTGCACACGTACAAGTCCCGCCCAGGAAGTCCGGCAACTCGCTGCGTAAATGTGATCTCATCTTGTCAGAATCTTGGATACCAAACAAGATCCTAGAGGATGAAAAGGGAATCGATTCTCACCTTTCGTCAATTATTTCAAGCAGTTTGCTCTGGTACTTATTGCCCAGGACCTGCTCAGAACAGAATTATGCGGTTGGATCATGAACTAGAGAAAAAATCACGGAACACACTTAAGCGGCGATGAACATACATTGATCTTAGCCGTGGTCTTGGGATCGAGGAAAGACTTGACTGTGTTCCACAGAAGCCGAAATCCAGAACCCGCGTTGATGATGAACATCCGGTTTAGAGTCTGCATAAACCCAAGTCAAATGATACATCGGCAATCGCATTGACAGGGACCTTTCATGATATACCTCCGGATAGTTATCGCCATCGATCTTCTGCAGACGAGTGATGAGCTCCCTCGCCGCTTTATTGAAATTTTTCAGCCCCTATAAATCATGTTGTTTCACGTCATTTCTATGCATTGAAATCTCGTATCGCATCTAGAATTGCCAAAAAAACGTCACGGATTTTCTCTTACCACTCCTTGGACATCTAATATTGTGGTGCTCTGATCAATGTGCTTTTTAGCGGCAATCGAGCATGCTGGGAACTTGAGCACGAAAGTCCTCTCGAACTCTCGTACGTGATACTGGATGTATCGGTCCATGGTAGTGACTTCCATCAACTTAGCAGCATCTACTGCCCCGATCTTTTCGATGTAAATTGGCCGGCCTTCCTTGTCGACTCCGTGATGTCCTTGAGGATAGTGCTTCATGACTTCCTCAATTTCCTTAAATTCGAAATCCTTTTGTCCCCCGAAAAGACAACAGTATCAATGGCATCGGAGGTAAGACGGAAAGCGGCTGATCCATGGAAGAATGTGAAGATTACCTCCAAGATAGTGTCGGCTCCGAAATCCTTTCTCCACTGAAGCATGTCGGACCACATCTGCTTTGTCTTCTCGATGTCAAACTTTCTCGCCCTCAAGAATCTTGTAGAAGAAAAAACAACGAATCGTCATGTACAAAGCTGGGGCAGATTCAGCTGCGAGTCCTTATGATTTTCTCTACCTTAACATCATATGAGGGTCGTCGTGCTTGGACGGCAACAACTCCTCAAGGATGAGTGCCTGGCGAAAGGCATCTACAGCCTGCTTTTCCTCGGAGTCAATGTCATCCTCAAGCAAGACGGGCATGACCTTGCTGCTGCTCCTCCTTTTCTTCGAAAGAGAGGTTCGCAACTTGTCCGAGGCTGCCTTCTTCTTGAAGGAACCATGCTGGGACCCCTTCTCATCTGGGTTCTCCTTATCGGGCTTCTCAATAGCTGAAAAAAACAAAAGTACCCAAGATCTCACAGCGAGTCCACGAAACGTGCAGGCATCATCCCATCAAGCACCTTGAATCCATAACATATAACCAACACGGTCCATGACGGGAGGCTCAAGAGACGAACGTACCCGGTGATCCGGACAATACGTCGGACATCCTCCCGTTATTTGGCAATAACACAACCTGTATGCAACCGGGCTCTCCGTTAAACGGCAGATAGCGGGACTAAAATCCAATCATCCGTGCGCTCAGCTTGATCGCCCGGAATGTCCCTTCGAACCTCAGATGCGCGTTTATGGTTTTCCAAATCAAGGAAACAGATTAATATGTTAAAGAAAAGGACGTAAGAAACAACAGAGGATAAGAATAGAGACAGAACCCCCTCCCCCAAAAAAAAAGAAAAAATTGCAACAGATTTTAGTCACCGGAAAAACTGCTGGACATGAGGGGATTTAGGGAAGATCTTTCTACAAAGAAAAGAAAGAGTTTGGTCCCCTCCCCCTCTCCATTTACTGTCTTTTAACATTCTGCATTCTTACAACCTGGTTGAATCAATCTCAATCTGTATCTTTGATGGCAGTAGTTGAAAGGAAGGATCAAATGATGAGCAGGACTTGCATTCGACAGTGCTTCACAATTTAGTTTTCAGTGTTTCTTGACATGGTAAAATTATTGTTTTCACTTTGTTTTTCTTCTCTAATACTTTTTTGTTAACCTTATTTCATTTCAAAGGTCAATTTCATAGAGTTTTATTTTATAATAATATTAATTCGTAAAATAATTTATGAACTAAATCCACTCACCCTAAAGGGAGATGATATTTTTAAGTCAAATTTTCTTAAAATTATAGAATTGGCTTTTATGCCGATCGGTATTAGTCAACAAATTTTAAAATTTGATACTATATTTAATGAAATAATTTACGGTCGGAAGTTATTAAGAAACAAAACACCAATTTCATAGATAAAAATTATTATGATATCGTTATGAGATTTGTATAACGTAAATAAATGTATTTTGCGTGAAAGGGTTGCTTTCTGCTTTTTGGTTCCCGCCCAAAGAATCATCTTCCGACCTCCCCTTTTCTTGGCCCCCCTCACTCGCAATCCATATCCCACCGAAGATTTCGCGCCACGCCCCCAAATCGGTGAGCGTTCCCCTTCCACCCCCCCCCGAATTTCCCTGGATCAGTTCAAAGTTCCATTCTTTGTCTCATCTATCATGTTGGGTATTGTAGTGTCGATTTTTAGCTTAATTATGGTCTTCTAGTTTGTGGGTCTGTCCCCTACGGTCCGAAATCTCCGTGTTTGCGTGTTGTGGGGGAGGGGGGGGGGGGTGGGGGCTTAGGTAGGTTTTGCTTTGACGGTGCTGCTTTCTGTCAATTGGGATTTGTGAAAGTTGCCGCCTTTTGTTGCCTTCCGGTGGGATTTGCTGAGATTGGTCGGTCATAGGATTCATAGGTAATGTTTTGTGAAGTGAGGTTGGAATGTGAACACAGGAGTACCTGCGAAGCTTGCGTGTCTTAGGGTCCGGAGCTGTCATAGATATAATGTGAAAATGTTGTCACGTTTTTGTTTGGGGAGGAATCCGGTGTGTTTAGGCTGCATCTTGATATAAGCTTTTTGACGTTGCGATAAGTTGGAGCGCACCGAAATGGTTTGTCGTCATCTGTTCATTTTGTTAGAAGTGCAAAAATTGACGAGTCTCATACGGGCCGATGTTTTCAGGTTGTACCGCGCTTCCGGGGAAGTTGGTTGCGCGGTCCTTCTGTTGGCTTATCCTCATTTTGGAAATTTTGTCGGCAAAGTTATTGTATGGCTGCTGAATCTCAGATTGTCATTGCCAATGGAAACTGCAATGGTTCTGTGCCATCCAGTGCACTTCGCTCTTACCAAATCGTTGTTGCTGCTACTCGAGCAATGGGCATAGGGAAAAACGGAAAACTTCCATGGAGGCTGCCATCTGATCTCAAGTTTTTCAAGAATCTTACTCTCACGACTGTAGAAACTGGGAAGAGGAATGCAATAATTATGGGAAGGAAAACATGGGAAAGCATTCCTTTGGATTACCGTCCACTGTCTGGCCGCCTCAATGTTGTTTTGACTCGTTCAGGAAATCTTGGGATTGGAGCGGCAGAAAATGTAATTAAGTGCGGAAGCTTGTCATCTGCCTTGGAGTTATTGGCTTCCTCCCCTTACCGTTCTTCTATAGAGAGGGTGTTTGTTATTGGTGGCGGCGAGATCTTTAGGTAAAAGCATGAAGGTTAAAAAAATGCAAGTTCATTCTTCTACTTGGAATTGTGACACATTGATGGCTTTGCTTATGTGCAGGGAAGCTCTCAATGGACCAAGATGTGATGCTATTCATTTCACAGATGTTGAAACACCTCTAGAGTGTGACACATTTATGCCTGAAATTGATATGTCTATGTTTCATCCTTGGTATTCTTCTTTCCCCACAGAAGAGAAGGACATTAGGTATTCATTCATCACATACGTACGAGTGAGACATTTGCAAGTTGAGTCTGTCATTCAGAATAATAAGCTACTTTTCAACGGCAAGAATGGATCAGCGAAGTTCGAGGTAAAGGAGTTTAGTTTTCTACCCAAGATGGTATTTGAGAGACATGAGGAATATATGTACTTGAAATTGGTTGAGGACATCCTGTCAAATGGGACTTCCAAAACTGATCGGACATGCACTGGTACCATATCAAAGTTTGGAAGCCAGGTATGCCTTTTACCATGGTTGAATCCATAGTTTAAGAGAACAGGTCTTGATCCGCTTGCATCTCCATATTTTACAGATGCGATTTAACCTGCGTAGGACTTTCCCTCTCCTGACAACCAAGGTAGGCTATCTTTTTTAAGCTTATGCAAAGAAGGAATCTTTTTACCTTTTCAATTTGTTAGCAACAAATGGAATTTCAGATGATATATAGGAATGATTTTTCCTTCTCTTCTTACTAAATTGGTTTTGATCCTTGCTCGGATATTAAATAATATTTGTGCCTCGGGAAAGTAGAAGACACTTTTTCTTTTGTGATTTCATATGGCCATGTTGTTACAGTCATGTTTGATTTTGCAGAGAGTGTTCTGGCGAGGAGTTGTTGAGGAACTTCTATGGTTTGTCAGTGGTTCCACTAATGCCAAGGTAATGAATGATGTAACCCAAAAACATAATGCCCATTTGCATGCCACTTTCATGCACTGCTTGCAAAATCATGCCTCCTAAAGGACATTTAATCCCTGGAAAAAGTCTTTTTTGACATGAATTAACCAGAAAGCTTTCAAAATCGATGAGATTTTCAAGAATTTTCCTGAGATGATTTTTCTTTTTTAACAGATTCTTCAAGACAAAGGCATTCATATATGGGATGGCAATGCATCTAGAGACTATCTTGATAGGTTCAAGATCAATATCATGAGTACCTGGTGAATGTTTCATTCTTTTTGTTTTTTATACATGTCGATCTTATTTGTTACCTGTGTTCATTCCAGCATCGGTCTAAAGGACAGGGAAGAAGGTGACTTGGGTCCTGTGTATGGATTTCAGTGGAGGCATTTTGGCGCCAGGTTTGTCAGTTCTACTAGCCTTGGTTTGTCTTGTTATGGCATGCATTCATTCACCTATGCACTGCAGGTACACAGACATGCATGATGACTATACTGGCCAAGGATTTGATCAGTTGATGGATGTTATCAACAAGATTAAAAACAATCCGGATGATCGCCGAATCATACTCTCTGCCTGGAATCCTTCTGACTTGAAGTTGATGGCACTCCCACCATGCCATATGTTCGCGCAAGTCTGTTCTTTCAGCTGTTTAAGTAAAAGGAATTATTTTTCGCAGTTGATCTCAATTGTAGTGGTTTCATATTCTGGTCCAATTCCTTGCAGTTCTATGTCTCTAATGGGGAGTTATCCTGTCAAATGTATCAACGCTCGGCTGACATGGGATTGGGTGTGCCATTCAACATAGCGTCGTACTCTCTCCTGACCTGTATGATTGCTCATGTTTGTGGTATGTCCGTCCGTAAAATCCGAACCTAGTCTTTTTTTGCTTGGATTGGAACTGAAATGAATTATTCTTTCCAGGTCTTTCTCCCGGCGACTTTATCCACGTGATCGGGGATGCTCATGTGTACTCTACTCATATCCAACCTCTGCAGGAGCAGCTTCGGAAAGTTCCCAAACCTTTTCCAGTAAGAACTACTTCATCAAAAATTCGCTTTCAATCAGCTAAGGGGCGGACTCTTACGCTCGAACATAAATGCTTATCATGAACAGGTTCTGAAGATTAATCCTGAGAAAAAGGATATAAATTCCTTCGTGGGAGCAGATTTCAAGCTCATCGGATATGAACCTCATGAGAAGATCGAAATGAAGATGGCTATCTAGGGTATTCAGAATATCTGGCTTACTGGTGGATATGCCGAATGGCATCCTTCATTGAGCTCAGATTATTGGGAGGCCGAAAGCATGGATGATTTGCCTTGTTGTGCTTGTCTTTGTTGGAGAGTAGTTGCTAGCAAGAACGAGTGGCGAGAAAAAGAATTCCGGTGCGCTAATGGGGAAATTGTGGCTCCTGACTGCTTCTTTGGCCATGTACTAAAGTCAGTTTCAATTGCTGTTCCATCGTTATTGAGATATAAAGCGTGTAAAAATATTTGTCAACGATTGGACTAATATGGAACAGGGTCGAAAATTCCAGGGATGAAATTCTAATTTAACGAAAGACGAGGGATAACGCCGTCGAGGTATATATATCCCGGCCCAACCCCCCGTTTCCTTCGATCGATTCGCAGGTGGTCCGGTCGGTTAAGAAGCTGGTGGCTTCTCCGGCGGCTCCTCAACTCTCGGAGGGAAGAAAAAGTTGTTGTTTGGCCGGCAGCTACTCAGTGCGCCAGAGGTAGTCTTCCCTACGCATTGTCGGAGAAGAAGAGGAATTGAACGAACTGAGTTTTATGGGTCAGGCATTTCGTCGAATAGGTGGTCGGGTACGGACGACGATGTCCCCTCCGCCTCCGTCGCCGTCATCTTTGTCCGAAGCAGTGGGGGCGGCTCCGGAAAGAGTTGTCCGGCCAGCTCCTGAAGTTGGGCCGGAGGTTTCGAGGCCGGGGTCTGTCGCCTCTGGTTAGTATGAACTTCGCTGGGATTTAGGGCTATTAGTTAGTAGTCTTGTGTTCGATGGTCTGGGTTTTATTAGTGAATTCACCCTTACAGCAGATCGGGTTTGGTTGTTGTGCTAGGCCGGGATCATGCCCATGTGGATGATGTGCCGGGATTCAATCCGGAGAATTTACTCGAAGAACGAGATACCGAGTATGACGCGATGCTAAGCCAGATGGTGGGTAGGATTAGATCGAAGCCTGGCGGTGTGCCGGAAATGGGTGAGGTCAGTTTTTTCTCCGCATCTGTTTGGTTGTAATGACCATGTGTATGCATTTCTTTTGTTACGTCCAAGACTCCAAATCAAATACTTACTGACACGAGGATGTGTTTCTTTTGGCTTGTAATAAAATTCTTCATCATGGAGACTATTGTTTTTGTTCACTATAGCTCAGTACCGTTTCCGTGCTTCCTGGAGATAAGAGGAAAATGGAACTGATTAGCTTAGATGCCACAAGATTGTACATGCATATAGACTACGAAGCTTTAGAAGCATTTTCATCTGTATAAAGAGACTTCAACCTGTGGGAAATTTGATTTAGGAATTTTGCGTGAGCTCCGTGATGCAGTCCTTGCTGGCAGGTTTCTTCCTTGCCCTCTGAAGGGGTTGTGAGCAATAAATCGGGTTTGTGTGTTGTGTGATTTCCCCCAAGTTTCACTGGTTAATCCGTTAACTGGCTCAGAGAGGGCTGACTGCGGCACCTTCTTGTGCAATCCTAGATTGTTATGTGCCGCATGAGTTATTTAGGTTCAAATGGTAAACAAGGGGTGTATCGTTTGCGATTGTGAATTGGTTGCACAAAATTCAAGGAAACTGATTGCGGACGCTAGGGGTTGTTTGCTATACATATTCCAGTCATACATTTCATTTTGCAGGCTGCGGTGGTTGAAAAGTACAAAAGGCCTCTGCCGAAACTACGAAATACAACTCCGGATTCCGGCAGGCTCGAGGATAGGCCTGTTGTTCCAGGAACTTTGAACGTAGCACAGGTGAAGCAGATAATCCTCCTGTATCAAGGGAAATCCGAGGGCCAAACCAGACCTATGGACACCCGAGAGATCGCCGAGAAGTTCAGAGTAGATGCAGCACATGTTGAGAGGATCTTGCGGTTTTTGTCACTGCCCCAAGGTGACAACATCAAAGAGAAGACTATTAGATAAACACGGTACCCTGAGCCTTCAAATACTATACACTATATTTTGTTCCTTCGTTTTCTTCTCTGTTGAATAAAAGGTTGATCAGCTGTCCAAAATTGGACAAAGGTCGGGGAATCGTGCCATGAACAGCCTGAGTGAAACGAGCTTGCAACACATGAAATAGGTTCTTTGCTTACAACAAGAATTTGTATTAGCAAATTCTGAGGCATTTGCAGGGCGTATAATTAGCATTAACATTATTTGTCGGACCTTGTAACGAAGACGATAAGATATCGCGGGAATAGATTCCTTTGAATATTTTCTTTAAAGAGATGATCTTTATGAATCTTGATGCAAACATTTCATTACGGTAACACGATGATTCCACTGAAGGACGTGACTACTTCAGCCTCTAAAGACGTAATCACCCTGTTGGGGCGGGAACCGCCGGCGTCGAGGACGAAGGCGGAAAGCATAACTGGAAACGATGTTCGACACGCAGATTTACGTGGTTCGGCCCAAAACGGCCTATGTCCACGGGAAGGTTCTCTTTGAGATTCCACTATAACAAACGAGTTATACGATTACAAGCCCCGAGAAAGTATGGCCCCGAGTCCCCGTCATCGTGTATCACCTGTTACAAGTACAACGACTCACTAGAGACCACGGAGCGCGACAACCCGTCGCCTCCCTTACCCTAGTTACAGAGTCTACATTGCACTAACCGTGGATTTCACATATCCGACTCTCCTCGCTCTGGACAATCCGTCTATTTATAATAGATAATAAAATCTAGGACGATATTTTTCCGATATCCCATAGTACCACACGAAATCTTACTGATATTACTTACCAGATTCTCCAAGATTTCAACTTCGGATCATATTCCTAACAGACCCAATTCATCCGGCGAGGGCCAACAAAGGAGCCTGGCCTCCGCGTGACCATGTGCCTCGCGCTCATCGTGGGTGAGTTGTCCACTTCAAGCTCAGGGGAGACGACTTCGACTCCTTTTGTCCCAGCGGCCTGGTCTGCCTGACGAATGGGATATTCTCAAATGGTCGTCGTACTTAGAGCAGGCGGGGAAGCGAACCGTGGAAGCATCGAGAAGGTTCCAGGAGTTCACCATGAACTCCGTCGAGACACCCAACTTCAGTGTTTGACGGTTTATACCACACAAGTGATGTAATAATAGAGTAACGAGTAAAAACCATTCTCTGAAAACTTAGGAAATAAATAAAAAACAAGAATTATATCATATGAAAAAAATTTATGATTAGGACTTGTCTCGATATTTTATTAAATCACCCAATTCCTCTATCATTAATTTGTTCGAAACCTATTTACTAACCTAAGGTTCAAAATAATAAAAATTTAGTTTCGTCACGTGTTTATATGAAAACAAGAAATTAAAGTAAAACATTATCCTAAATGAAAATTAAGAAAAAAAAAACTCCCTTCTCATGACCACTCTCCTCTAACGACCTTCCACGACTGATTTTCGTGACGCTTTTATAACTAGGGTAACTCTCATAAGAATGCATAAGATTTAAGAAATATCATGACAATTTTCCATGTCTCGTGTGGCCGTACCAATATTTTTGCTCGTCTCTACCCTTGTTATGTGACTACACCGATGTTTCTATCCCACTCGTTCGCCGGCAACTCCTCTTCTTTTCTTTCATATTTTCATAATCTTCCACGTCATGGATCACGCGTCGTCGATCCCTACACCTACTCTTAACAATATAAATACAAAAGCACACCTACAACACAAAAAAATGAAAATAAGAAGCCAAAAAATCATTTAACATTAATTACACGACAAATATTATAACTCTAATTTCGTGGATTAACTTCGTCTCGCCTTATCCCTAGAGTTGGTATTTCTTATTAGAAAAAAAGTAAAAAGACAAAATAAATTTGAGACTGGGGGTCAGTGCAAGTATATTTTTGGATAAGTGATTAGGTAATATTAAATTACTTTTACCTTTCTAGGAAAGTGTTTGGTAATATCTTTATGGTATAACGACTTCAATCTCAGATATATTATATAATCGTTTGTCGTGGAGAAGCACGATATCAACTTCTCGTTACTGACCAGCTCATTCCAAAGTTGGAGCAGACATGGTGAAAAGCAAGGTGGTGTTCATTTTGGGAGCCACGGGGACCGGGAAGTCCAAGCTCTCCGTCAACCTTGCCACCCTCTTCGACGGCGAGATCATCAACTCCGACAAGATCCAGGTCTACGAGGGCCTCGATGTCCTTGCGAACAAGATCACCCCTGCTGAGCAACGGGGCGTGCCTCATCATCTCCTTGGGATTGTAAAGGACCCTGACGCGGATTTTAACCAAGATGACTTCTGCAAGCATGCCATGACCGCGATCGAGCGAATCATTGGCCGCGGACGCTTGCCGTTCGTTGTTGGAGGGTCCAACTCATTCGTCGAGGCCCTAGTGGAGGACCCGTTGGTAGGGTTCAAGTCTCGCTACGAATGCTGCTTCATTTGGCTGGACGTGTTCCCGTCCGTGCTGAATGGATTCGTATCGAGTAGGGTCGACGAAATGGTCCGTCTTGGACTGGTCGATGAGGTCCGGGAAATCTACAGAGATGATGCAGACTATACTCGTGGCATCCGTCGAGCGATCGGGGTCCCGGAGATGCAACACTACCTGAAGGCCGAGATCGGCATTGATGGAAGTAGCCCCGACGAGGAGAAGAGGCAGCATTTGCTCCGAGCCGCGATAGACAAGATCAAGGAGAACACGCATGACTTGACATCTCGCCAAGTTGGGAAGATCCGGAGGATGAAGAACAAGCTCGGCTTGGACATTGTGCGCATCGTAGCGACACCCGTATTTAAGAAGTCTGGGGTGGAAGCCGAAAAGGAGTGGAAGAAGTCGGTCTTGGGACCGTGCATAGAGATTGTCCGGGAGTTCATCGAAAGCGATGATATATGACGATTTCTCCCGGATATGTTAGGCAAAGACATGATTACAATAATCATTCAGAATCCAAATAAAATAAGATACATGTGAATGTGGTGTAAATATTTATAAGATACACGGCATTATTGCTGTGAATGTGGTGTAAATATTTATAATAAGTTTTCTCAATCGAAGTGTTCTTTATTTTTGCATTCATACGGTCTGCCGGCAATGAAGGAGTTCGTTCTTTTAATCGGCTCTCGCCATGTATTTGATATCATCCTTGAAATAGACATAAAGACGTAAAGTCGTTTGAAATAACAGAAAATAAACCGATTTTTGAAAGCAGTTAATGACACTAATTTTGTAGCAAGGAATTCCTTTGACGTTTTCGAATCGTATTGTGTTTTGTTTCACTTACTAGAGTGTTTCAAGGTGTTGTGTAGGGTTTTCAGGAAGGTCTTGTCTTAGCGAATTTAAGCATCGTCCCTCCACCGTGCCGAACCTCTAGCTCGAGTACGTGAATCGGCACTATCACATATATTCGTCGGTGTACTCTCTTTGCAAACGAGATTTTTATGGAAGTAAGATAAAGATCATAACCGTGTGCCATGAAGAGTTCGCTGATATTTGACAATGGAAATGTAATTTAAACACACGTTCTGTGATCGGGGCATAACCCGATAACCAACATTATTTCATTACGACGCCGAGGAGATGTGGACAAGCATGCCATGGTTGATATAACTAGGCCATATTGTGGAGTTAACAGGTGTAGCAGAAGCATGCCATCCCCGGGAAGCTCCAATGACAAGCTCCACGAAGTCTGCCCTCACCTTTGCATTTGGTGTCACAGAGGCTGCTGTCGCTGCAGTATCCCGTGAAGGTCTCGCTCTTTCTCGTGCAACCCCCAGCTTCGGCGGTCTTCGCTCGGCCGACGAACAGAAAAAATTTTCAGCTCAGCATAAGATACGCAAGGGTAGCGAGCAAAACTATCAGCGTCCACAGGGACAAACCCCAACTGAAGAAGTCAACATTTACCGATAACATGGAGAGCAAGAGCAGGAGATAGAGGCCGACGGTGATGACCACGGCAAAGGGAAGAACCCGCCTCTTCATGCTTCACTTAGACACAAGTTCAAAGCTCTTGATCACAAGGTGACAAGTTTATATAGGCACGATTTAATCATCCCTTTCGGCCAGACTCTGGGATGATCATAATCGATATCCGACAAGGTTGCCGGAGCTACCAAAGAAAACTTAGATATTGCAGTCCAGGGGCGGGATATCCGGAGAACATCCAGCTTGCTTACCATGTCGGCTTAGGCTGTCGGGTTTTGTGTATGAGATATAATAAAAATATTAAGAATAAAGAAGTTGTAAATGAGAAGCTGTAGGTCGGTTAACACAAAGGCTAAATCATTATTTCCTTTTTAGTGAAGTTAGATATATTAACTATGTTACATCAAATTCATCCTGTTAATAGAATTTGACACTCTTAACATGGGGATGACGTGGCATAAAAAATTGATTTCGGGTTTTCTAAACCCATCGAACGCTGCCTCTTTCTCCGCACTCCGTCCCTCCTGCCTTCGTCCGTCCTCCAGCATCCTGCCACCGTCGCTCCATCCGTCCGTCCTCCGGCATCCATCCGACCCCAGACCCGCGTCCATTGTCGGCGGCACCAAATGCAAAAGTGAGGACGCCCTTTGTGGAGCTTTCCGGGGATGGCATGCTTCTGCTACACCTGTTAACTCCACAATTTGGCCTAGTTATATCAACCACGGCATGCATGCTGGTCCACATCTCGTCGACCCTACTCGATACGAATCCATGGCCCAGCTAGACAAAGGATGATTATAATTATCAAACGGAAGGCAGAATCATGATATTTGCAAGGATCAACCGAAGATGAAATCAATGTGTCAGTCTCTATATGATTTTTGCCAGAATGACACTTTGTTACTTAATGACGTAAGCAAAATTTTATATGATTGGCGATGCTAAAAGCGCACTCCAAAAGAAACTGCTATTGCAATATGGCTCAGTATGTGTCCTGGTGTAAGGTGCAGCCATCGAAGACGGTCCTTGGATGATGTTTCTCTTTACTATGCATAATATGTCCAGACACGATGAGCATAACTCTCTACAAATGTCCTGTCATTGATACATGTGGCTCGGGCACAACAGCTTCTAAAGGGACCTCGCCTTCCTTTTCTCTCTAATGACGAGGGCCGAGGTACAACAGAGAATCAAATTTTATCTTTGGTAATCATGTATCGATCCACACCTACGTACAACTTCAGATTCCTCATCAGTTCAAGCACGGAAGAAAGAACTGACCATGTAACACATCCTTCATGGATCAAAGATGTTGCTATGCTAGCGTGCTTCAATTAATCCCCTCTGGTGCCACTGCTACTCGCAGATGCTTTTTTACTACCATATTTCTGCAACAAACAAGGAGCCCCATAACAATAGAATTAATTAAAACCTCCGGTCAATGCCAAGCATGGCACAGTCCATTGTGCTAAAAGAGAGCAAAAGAAGCTAGTCATACAAGTTGAGTCTTTACCTGCTTCCCAATGCTGAATGGAATGTACTTGTACTTAATCATGTGTGTGATTTGCCTCCTCATCGTCATTACGAAAAGAACAATCCAGTAAAAAAGTAGTATAGGCCAAAAAACAGGCACGTCGAACATTGAGAAGAACGTCATGAGGAAAGCTATGAGAAATGCCGACGTAACCGAATGCCTGCCAATAAGAAAGGAAGATGTGTCTGACTTACGAATTGCACAGACAAAATGTGCGCTACTTATATACCGGATAGCATTGCGCCAAATATTGCAAGCAGTATGCTGCAAAAGATGAATGACATGAAACCCATCCAGATCTGGGCACGAAGTACTTAGCTCATTCGAATACTAACACCAAAAGAAACGACAAGATCGTAGCTTTTTCTATAACTAAGTGGTTCCGGGGCTGGTTCGCCCGACTCAAACTGGGTAAAGCAAGCCCACCAAGGCTAGGCCTGAAAGGCACCCCAAGACACGACTGCTGAGATTCGAACTTGTAATCACCAGGTGAATCCTTCGAGCCCTTACCACTGGGCCGTCCCCTTGGGGACTGTGGCCTATTTTTCTCTTCTTTAGAAATGGACATGAACACATCTAAAAAGCAATAAGTGCACCTGTGCAGAACCATTTCCAAGAAAAAGCATGGGGAATTCATCTTTCTCAAATAATGATTAACCCATAGGTTTAAGAACTTCAAGAAGACACGGACCAAAACAAAACCAGGGTACTATGCCAGTCAATCAAAACAATGAACAAAACAAATCCAAAGTTAAAATTACGAGTATGAATGATCAATCCATCACCACGTATACAACACCAAATTGGAATAGCTCTAGCTAAATTCCCAAATAGCAAGTGATCCAATCCTAGGTAACAGGGAGGATTTGACAACATGGAGGTAGTGGGAAGCGAACAATAGCTGAAGAAACCCAATGAGAAGGGGCATAATGAAATATCCCGATGTTTCCTGCTGTTCAACTACCCACATAATCATTGACCTGGACAGGTCCAGAGAGACATCTTATAGAAAAGCTTTGGGAGATCAAAGACAATATAGCAAAAATAGAAGTATGAAAGACCATTGCTAAAGCTGAAATATTGAAAATCAAATTTATCACGTAGCAGACTATGCATATAGCCCAGGACGAACGATGACATTACCAGAACTTGAACTCTGGGAGCCGGCGAATAAACGGCTTAAATTCATCAGAGCTCTTGGTCGGCAGCATTGGCCCATCTGAAACCTCCAGCTCAGGATCAACCAAAGGTGACAAAAACCCCATAAGCAGATTCAATATGTAAATCCCCAGGCCATAGGAAACAATGTAGAACCCCTGGACGTAGTAGACCCGCAAGACATAGATGGCCAACAAAACAAGCGTCCCGATCCACCGATAAGTACTGTGAGGCGTAGACTTATCGAGATAGTACTGGTATGTCCTCCAAACATCATTCTTCCACTGATTCAGTGGCGCAGGAGCAGAAGCACCATCACCCCCAACCCCCTCCATTCAACTTCCCAGCCCTGCGAATTCCACATAATCTTCTCAAACCAGGACTCCTTTTCATTTAACAGAATAAAGCACGGAACCCATTTCATCAGAGCAAATACACAAATTTCAGCAATCAAGCCGTAAAATGATCCGAGTAATCAAGTCAATTCAACAAGAACAGAAGGATGACCCCACTCCCCAGACATTAGACGAAATCAACGGGCACTCTCGAAACAAATTCCTCGTCACCAGATACAAGGCAAGAAAACCATCGATCAATACAACACGCATTCCCCTACCCCCAACCCAAACAACAATGGGCAGCCACAGCTACAACTACAAAACGTTCCAAACAAATCTAAAGTAAAAACGAAACCGGATACTGGTCGACGGAACTCAAATTAACGGGAGACGGTACAATGAAATGAGGGTGGACAATAAGACAACCTCCGAGGTTGGGGTGGGGGGGGGATGGGGTACTGAGTTCGTCGGGACGGAGGAGACCTTCCTTCTCCCTCTTCTTCTCAGATCTGAAAAGGAAAGAACTCTTTTTGACGACGTAGTTTTTTTTTTTTTAAAGAGGACGACAAAAGGAACGAATGGGCTTGAGTATGGCCCAACTCATGGTTTGGGCCTTTGGCCCATACAATGAGGGGACGGCCCGAGTTGTGAACCTGCTTCGTCATCTGTCCACGTGGCAACCGCTTTTCTTCCAATGAATATTATTTTTTTTTAGATAACCACGAAGTAAATAATCAAAAGGCAAGACGAGCTTTTCAAAAATAATATTTATTTTATACAGCATACACTTTTTGACTTGTCCTTATCTGATCCGAGGTGGCAGAAATTTGTATTTTAATATTTAATCAAGTAAGGGGGTCTAGATTTTTATTTTTAATAGACAAAGTAATGAGAAATAGATATTTTTGGATACCTAAAACGAAAAAATCATCTGTGGATAAATGTTATAAAGTACTAACCTCCAAATTAACTCCTAAAAAGTAAAAATTAACTCTAAATTCTTCATTTTTTCTTTAATGAGGAAGTAAGTCGTGGTTGGGTTACCCCTTCACCTAATTGCTTAGGTGAAGGTCCCAACTCTATTTAAGGCGTTGGCTTAAGCCTTTTTATCTTGTGTGGGATTATCCCAACAGTGAAAAATGACGTGTCATCTTCTTGAGACAACGCCAAGGCAGAGAAGGGAAATCGTGAGTTCATTTCGGACCCTTGGATTCATCATTTGCGTCGGGATCAGGCCGCCGCTGCCACTGTTTCGCGATGAAGCAAGAGCCAGTTGTGCTGTACAAGCCGCTCACCATGAAGGCTGTTGACGAGCTTCAAAGGAAGCAGATGCCGAGAATTGCTGCTATGGCATTGATGTGTAAGGCCATGAACGGGATCCATCCACGTGTATTCGAGAAGAGATGGTCATTTACGGTCTGGAATCCTCGGTACATTTGCCGTTAAATTATATAATATAAACCAAATATTATCTAACAGCTGAAGCCTCACGTTCTACGTGAACTCTCCGTAAGAGTGTTGGCATCTGGACGGGGAGTCTCACCTTAATCGGGATCCTAACGCCGGACTCGTATAAGATGTGTCATTTCCTCCGGTTTTTCGGTGAATTGGTTTCCTCAATCCATATTTTTTTAGATGGAGGATTAAACAAGAGCCCATGATTTGGTGTCGAATTCTCGGACAATTTGATGTAAATAAAAATAATAATAATAATAAGGTGGTTGGACGACCCCATGTTACCTTTATTTTATGGAGGTAGGAAACAATTATTGGATGGTAACCTGTCAACCTTAGTTCTTTTACAATTAAGACCCCCCACAATTCAATTGGAAATAAAATAAAATCGATAACTTTGACAGGGAAAGGATTTGATTCCCCAACATATAAACCAAAAACTAAACGTATCAATTAAAATATTTTTTTTAAAAAAAAAATACATCGATGGAGTGTGTTTTTGAAGGGGGGGTGTGTTGTCATGAAAATGACCAATTGACATAATTTTTAATGTCTTTTTTTTTGTATGTGTACCGTCGAATGACATGCGATGATTTCATAAAAAGAATCCATCCTTTTTATCCAATTAAAAGGGGGGGTTGAGCACGTGGTTGGGTTTGAGAGGGTGTGTGTTTGTCTAATGTGTTGTGTGTGTACATATATATATTGGGTGGGTGGGTGCGTGGAAAAGTCACGTTGGAGGAGTTTCTACGGCGTTGAAACTTCATGATTTCGGGGACAACTCCCCTATTATTTCTGTAAATGTGATAAGCAAAACAAATAGTAATAATCGTCTTTGTCTGGAGACCGGTCAGACTCGGACAATCTAGAGAGAATCCTCGTTCGCTCACTGCAATCCAGTGTCCCCCCCCCCCCCCCCGGATACTGCTGTGATTAGTCGAGTTCGAGCTGTCCAAGAAAGAGTGTATACGCGTTGTGAATTGTGGACGCGGGTGTAATAATGCTTATCGACGTGTGACCAGAATGAGTTGTGTAATTCAACCCCGGCCGACTTGACACGATACGATGACGGCTACGACTCAAAGCCAAATAAAAAGGAGGAGGAGAGATGGATGTATGGATAGTACAAATGCAAAAAAATGGGAATGGACCGACTAGTCAGAGTCGTATACAAAGTCCAACACGACTATTGACTCCTGCACACGTATACTCGTTGTCGTAATACTAAGACGCTCGAAAAACAATCCCCCCCCCCCCCCCCCCCCTCGATTCGATATCTTCTCTAGTCGTCCCAGAGAGAGAGAGAGAGAGAGAGGGATTTGGATGACTTCTTGATGTAAGGAAAAAAGGTTGGGACGACTAAACTTAATTGTTCTTTTGGAGTTAAGTGTAAATCTATCAAACACACGTGGTTGCTGACTTTTGGGGAGTTGCGGCGTCTCTGAGCTCCTCTCTCTAACATTTATGAACCCCCCCCCCCCCCCCCCCCCCCCCTCCCAACCCCAGTTCAAAACAAAAACAAATAAAGTGTAGAAACGCAGGAGGGGAATTTTCCATTTTAATTCATTTTTTCATTTTATTTATTAGTAGTCTTTCTTTTTTTTTCTGGTTTATAAATAATATTTTAAAAATAGAGGATAGCCATTCATTTAATATGCAAGGGAGGATGGACGGACAGCGATGAAGGCGGGGGGGGGGGGGGGGGGGGTTTCGCACATCAATGTTGACTCTTCCTCACAGATAAATAAATCCCCACATTATAATATTCATTCAAACATATAATTGTGTAACACCAAATACTATGCAGCCCAACATTTTTAAATTTAAAACAAGAAAAATTAAAAAACGATTAAGGAGGATAATCAATCACGTGGTGTCAGAAATTTGGGGTCTCAAACAAATAAATAGTTGATTCTCTCTCCCACCTTGAAATCATGATGTGAGTCAACCTCAGATTCGATCCCAGTAAAGAGATGGACTCTTTTGTAAACATGGTTGGTTGGCTGGCAGGATGGGAACGATTTCCTTTCGAGCTCTCGGTTCGAATGTAACTTGATAGAATCGTGAACATGTGAATGAATATTCGGATCCTTTCCTTGCCTTCCTGGTCCAACAACAGTCAATTGTCGATATCCAGACAATCGGGGCTCTCTCTCTTTTTACACCACTCATTTATTGTAAGAGTCACTTGTCAAAATTCGAACACCACCCATTTTTCTTCCTTTACATTTCGGGTTCATTCGAATACGTTTTTCGACTTTGAGTTTCACTTCACCATCTAAGAAACACGTAACTGATGATGCTGACAATTGTGAAAAAAGTTATAAAAAAAAATAACAAGCCCAATGGTATATTGATTAACCAGAAGAGCCATGTAAGGTAAAAATTTGTTTTTTTTTTCTATCTTATTAAATTATGATATCAATGCATTTAATTCCTTGGTTAAGTTTATCCACAAAAAGCTTATAATATTTCACTAACTAATTTTAGAATTCGTCAAATAATGCTCAAAATAAGAGTTGTCAACCCTGATCTTTAATGAAAAAAATCGAAGTTGCGAATTTCAATTTTTAAAAAACATAAAAATCGAAATTTATGACATTATTCGACCAACTTTGAAACTATCTCCTAGATTTCGCGAAACAGTTATTTTGGAGGGAAGCTCGCATGACATGTTTCTATTCATCCACATCAAAAAACAGAACTCAGTCAAACTCCCACACCAAACCGACTAAATGTGAAGCGAATCCCCCCACCCCCAAATGGGAAACAACCGCAAAGGAAAGCAATGGATTGTACTTACTGTAGTCTCTTATAGTCCACACCCACGCCTTTTAGTCTCGTAATTTATTACTATTTTTATATTTGATGCATGCATTTAGATTTGAACACATACTTATCTTCTAGTTCTGATCGGCCTCTACCATTCCCAGATCCATTAAATCAGTCTTAGTGGGAAAATCCCATGCTTTGAAATTGGAAATGGGATGCACTCTGAAATCATTGTCCTAATAATAATAATATTCAATTGCTATCAGTTGGCCCCCACCATAAAATAATAATAATTTTCAGAAATTATTATTATCATTATCATTATTATTATTATTATTTAACATGTAAATAATGACAAAGTGGGGCATTTCTTGGAGTTTATATTAACCTTCCAAACACAAGCACCATCACTTCTTACAACTCCGTCTTCTTCTTCTTCTTCTTCTTCTTCTTCTTCAGCTTCCTCCTTTCTCTGTGTCAGTTTCTTGCCTTTCATCTCTTTTTTTGTCCTAAAAATTGTGTTTAGGATAGGAGAGAACGCAAGTAATATAGATTAGCTTGCGTTCCCCATGACGACCCCCTCCGACGACACGGCCAGCAACAAGGCCACGGCTGCCTTCGATTCCAATGGCAACGTGGGGGCTACTCTCGGTAACGCCAACAAGAATGACTGTGCCGTCGCCCAGAAGTCCCTTGAGGACTTCGACCCCTCCAAGAAGCCTGGTAGGAATAAGTATGCCATGGCCTGCGCTACCCTCGCCTCCATGACCTCCATCCTCCTCGGTTACGGTGAGAACTTATAGAACTAAACGAGAAGAGATACCTTCATCAGTGTCGTGCGCCGTTTGGTATTAGCTGATGTTACGTTATTTACGATGATACGCCCACAGACATCGGAGTGATGAGCGGCGCGTCCATCTACATCCAGAAGGACCTCCGAATCAACGACGTCAAGCTCCAGATCATGGTTGGGTCGCTCAATGTATTCTCGCTACTGGGGTCTGCGCTAGCCGGGAAGACGTCCGACTGGGTAGGACGCCGGTACACCATCGTGCTAGCCGGGGCCATATTCTTCGCGGGGGCGCTCCTCATGGGGCTGGCCTTCAACTACGCGTTCCTCATGTTTGGCCGTTTCGTTGCCGGCATCGGCGTCGGGTACGCCCTCATGATCGCCCCCGTGTACACTGCCGAGGTTTCCCCGGCCTCGTCCCGTGGCTTCCTCACGTCCTTCCCCGAGGTAAGCAAAACAAAAGGGACCTTCAATAATTCAAGCACTCCTGTTTCCTTACAGCTTCTTAGGAAGATGATGTCGGGGTCCAAAAATTTAGATTTTCATATATAAAAATTATTTAACCAAACAAATTATGTGTGAATATTCGGGTTTAATTCGATTTGAGAAATTTAAAATGATTTAACATTAAAGAAAAAAAAGGAAAGAAGAAACAGGACAAATTGTTTTCTTGGGATGCTCAGTTTCCGACAATTTAGTACAATAATTGAACAGCTGGATTTGGTCCCAATCACATATAAAATAATCTCGTTCTGATTTCTATGTAAATAACTAGTCAAGATCGAGATTACGTTCATTCTTTTTATATAATATTGAATTTATGAAGTTGTAATTTTGATCGTAATTTGTTCGTTTAGGTGTTCATCAATGGAGGTATACTCCTTGGGTACGTGTCCAACTACGGCTTCTCGAAGTTCCGGCTCGGCCTCGGCTGGAGGCTCATGCTCGGGATTGGGGCCATCCCCTCGGTCTTTCTCGCTGCCGTCGTCCTGGTGATGCCCGAGTCCCCAAGGTGGCTCGTGATGCAGGGTCGCCTTAAGGACGCGAGGGAGGTCCTCGATAAGACCTCCGACACTCCGGAGGAGTCGGCCCTCCGTCTCGCCGACATCAAGGAGGCTGCCGGGATCCCCCAGGAGTGTAATGACGACATCGTCCAGGTCAAGCGGAAGAACAAGGGCCAGGGCGTGTGGAAGGAGCTGCTCATTTACCCGACCCCGTCGGTCCGCCACATCCTCATCTGCGCGGTCGGCATCCACTTCTTCCAGCAGTCGACGGGGATCGACGCGGTGGTCCTGTACAGCCCCCGTATATTCGCAAAGGCCGGGATCACGTCCTCTGACCATAAGCTCCTCGCTACGATCGCGGTTGGGGTCGTCAAGACGACGTTCATCCTCGTGGCGACCTTCCTCCTCGACCGGGTTGGCCGCCGGCCTCTCCTCCTCAGCAGCATGGGAGGGATGATCTTATCCCTGGCGTCGCTCGGGGTTTGGCTCACGATAATCGACCACAGTCAGACAAAGCTAATGTGGGCCATCGCGCTCTGCATCCTGTCCGTCCTCTCTTACGTGGCCACCTTCTCCATCGGTATGGGGCCAGTCACGTGGGTGTACAGCTCGGAGATATTCCCGCTACGGCTGAGGGCGCAAGGGTGCAGCATCGGGGTGGCCGTGAACCGGGTCGTCAGTGGGGTGATATCGATGACGTTCCTATCCCTCTCCAAGGGGATAACCATCGGGGGCGCGTTCTTTCTGTTCACGGGGATCGCTTTGGTAGCTTTCACGTTCTTCTACGTGATGATGCCGGAGACGCAGGGGAAGACCCTCGAGGAGATGGAGTGCTACTTCGGTAGGTACCACCGGTGGAGGTCGGGCGGCCATGTCGCGGGCGTCAACGGCAAGGAGGGGAAGAAGGAACAACACCCTCCTCCTCAAATCCAAATGGGACCCTTTTAGTTTAGTGATTAAGGAAATCATATTCGCGTTAGTTTCAAGACAGTCATGATATAATATAATATCTAGACCCCAAATAAGTGATGCTAACGACGAGAGAAGAAAGAAAGAAAACAAACACAATGGGAAAGATGGACATGAGTTTTCCTTTCATGAAGGAATGATATTGTTGGGTTATCCTATGGTTGATTATTTGAATGCAAATTTTATCATTTGGGACCCAAAATTTAAAACCATGCCTTATCAAGTCATACATTGGTCTTTTGCTAATTTTTAGGATTGATAATTTAAATAAATGGGTATAGAAAGGATGCAATTATTCGAGATTTATAAAAGAAGATGATAACATTCGACACAGTTATTCTAGTAACTTGTTGTTTCTAGTAGCATCGGCCAAAATATTTTGAGTTTTAAACATGTTTCTGTGTATCTTTCGTGGAAAGAAAACATGGGGGACCGTTTAAAAGTCAAGTCCCGGAGAAGACGCAAAAAAGAAAGAAGACAACAATGCAATTCCTTTCTATTTGGTGGGTGTGACTCCACGTCGGTGGTTAGATCACTCTGTTGAGGATGTAACACAGTCTCTCGTGATCAGGAATGGTAAGAATTTTGGATCACACAAAAAGCTTTGGATTCGGCATTTTCTTTCAAGGGTGTCTGAATCACATCGCTGTGTTGGACAGGAGATCGGCAGACGCCCCACCAGTTCATCAGCTGCTATTGCTAAGGGGAAAAGACATTGCTCATCTGTCGATGATCTTACATTGATAAAAGGGCAATATCGACTCTTCCCAATTTCACATCCCCATCGCGGCCGAATCGAATCCGGCTGCCTAGCCGGATTCACAATGACCGGCAGGTGAATGAGGAAGGCGTGGGAGTGGGGTGATTGAATTTTGTATCTACCAATCCAACAACTACCAAAAACAATGTCAGTGTCATGTAGTTCAAGATATCATATCAAAAAGGAAAACGTTAAAGAAAGATGTATTATGTTTCCATTGGTAGAAAACTCTACTGAATGAATGAGGGGGAAAATTCTCCTCCTAAATCGCCATCAAGAAAGCAAAAATGCTCATCTCGTCTTGTCGTTCACGTCCACTGGTGACCGATGGACCATTCCCAATTATCAGCGACAAACGAAATAATGGCATCGTGCCTCCTCCTCGTCGGATCATTGTCCCGATCTAGTGCACAAATGGCCCCATATCTTTGACAAGTCCATGCTCGAACCACAACCACAAATTAACACTTAATCGAACAATTAACTTACATAGAACTCAGTCGGCATTGACCGCGCCCCGTGAGGCGAACAAAGAATGGGTGGGTGGATTTACCCGAACAAATCATTGGGGAAGGCCCCGCCGATAAAATTGGTTTTTCCGCGATATTGTGCTTTCTTTTTTTTCTAACTCCCCTCATATACAACATGACATACATCACAGCCGAAATGCACAAAGATATTGACCCTGAACGTTACTGAGCGGACAATCTAGCGTACCTGCTTGCTCTTACTTCTCTATTCCCTGCTGTAAGTACTGAATTAGATCATACCCGGCGGTTGTCCACTTGTTGTAGGCGTCCGTACAGGTGCGTATCATGAAATTAGCAGCCTCGCGCTCGGTCAACTCGGGGCGGAATCTCTTGCGGAGATTCCCTATGGGATCTCCCCTGCTGAAACAGGGGAGCCCACTATCCACCATCATCAACACCGTGTAAATGATCCCGTCCATATGACGTCGAGCGGCAAGGTATCCCTTCACACACAATCTAAGATAACCGGAAAAAAGGGAAGTTCAGCACAATGATGACAAAGAACCAGTAGCTAAGTGACAGCAGTGAGTGGGTATGCCAATGCCAGGTGCGAAATGAATCCCAGTTACCTGACAAAGCGAGTCCAAGTCTCGCTCTTCATAGTTCCAGAAGGATCGAGCAACTGAGTCATTTCGTGACTCAGCTTGAAGTGTGCACTCTCAAAGCGCATGTTCCCACCAGGCGATGTTTCAAGGATAAACCCAAAATCAATGTGGACGAGCCTTCCCTCGCTGTAACAACAGAACTCCATGGTGAATTTTCTGTTCATATAAGAGAGTGAACAGTGCTAGCTTGTTTAAATGAAAGAAAAACTACAGTCCATCCCTATGAGTCGACGAAGTACTATTCCAACTACCCCCTTATCCTAAATTGTCATCCTTCCTCAAATCTTTAATTTCCCCAAACAAACCTCCCACTATCCATGAACCACAGGCTACGACTTATTTTATACTGATCTATATTTGGAGGAAGATTGGAATTGAGTGAATTCAGGGAAAGAGAGTCATACTTGTCAAAAAGAAGATTCCCATTGTGTCTGTCTTTAGGCTGAAGAAGAAGACTAGCAACAGCATAACCAGCACTGCTAATGATGAAATTTTCACGAGCAGCTTCGAAATTGGGAGAACCCACAGGCCCAAAATCCTGTTGAAATATCTCATACAGACCACCGTCAGTTGTTTCACCCATCTGACTTCTGCTCCTTGTATTGGGCACAACCTGGAAAAGAAGAGGCAATGACATTCAGTTCATCAAGAAATATTAAGTCCCTTATAATCGCTGATAATCTCCTGACATCAGCAGTCAGTAATTGATCATCTGCTAGACATAGCCATACACTATGACAACTACTGCGTGCATCTTATTAAACCTCCGCCATCAGCTTGACAAAGGGAATGTTATCTTGGCAGTGACATCCTTTTTGCATGTTGCCCTCCCCTTCACGGAAGGGTCAGCAGCCTTTAGAATGTCAGTAGAACATAAGTTACCTACATTTCCTAAATAGTTATATAAGATAGAACATCACCTCAATAATCCCTCTTTCGGGACCAGTTGGAAGCACACCATAAGGAAAGAGATACAAATTAAGCCCAACAGCCTGGAAGATATCTCGCAAAAGTGCTATAACTTGAAGAGCAAGCACGTCTTGACGACAATCATCTCCAACCTGGAAAAGAATGTCTCGTGAATTTGCAAAATGTTGCACTTTTAGAAGATCACAATAGCATATCAGTACTTCTTTCACATATTCTTTAGTTTGAACAATAATAGCATGAATGCAATTCCAACTTTATTAAAATAGAATGAGCTTTGGAAAAATTAGATCCAAATAATGCATAGGCTTCTCCAAACAAAAAGAAGTAGGACTTTGAAGTCATAAGTCATCACATCCTTGATGGGTTCAAGATATACAGCTTTTTGGGAGGTGAAGGGATTAAATATATTTGGACTTATGGAGTAACAAAGCTAGCTATCACATTTCACAACTTCCTAATTCTGATTGATTTGAAGGCATTCCTTGATTCATTTTTTAATTCGATGGGGGACCAAGCCAGAACCTTTTTTTTTTTTGGGGGGGGGGGGGGGGGGGGGGGGGAGGACTTCATGAAGCATTTTTGGCATTTCACCAAAACAGTATCAATTTACCGTTATTTTCTTGGGTAGTAATGGCATTTAGAGGTACACACTGGAAATTTTGAAGCTCGACATGTATGGTAGAGAAAAAAAATTAGAATCCAGGCTAATGGTTTATTTATGTACTTTGTCCGACTGAATATCTTTAGGCATTCAAAGATGGAACAGAATATCACCTTAAATATGCAGCCTTGAGGCCTTATATCACGTGGGTCTCCATTCCGATCTGCCACGTTAAATGAGATAAGGATGGGAACTTTTGCAGCCGATTGTAGAGGTATTCCACTATCCACAATGATGCCTTTTACAAGCTTGCTAGGAGCAGTAGGTAAGTAAAGGTCATCACCATTCAACTCAATTTTTTCCAACTCCCTGTCCAAAGTATTTGGCAAGTCAATTTCAGATTTATCACCCAGACATAATTAAACCAAGACAACACAAACTAACAAAAATACCTCCTAATGCCGGCTCGACGCTCTTCCTTGGGTAGTGGAGACAATACCCCAGAAATAGAAGTCACTTTGTCAAAGAAGTCGAACTCTCTGTCAAATATGTCTCGTGCCTTGGGATTGAAACTGTCGATGATGCGCTGCCTAACGGCAGGCAACAATGCTTGAAATGCAGCTTGCTGAAATGCAAAACATTGTAAATTGAGCTGCAAACCCCGATCATACATTTTATGCAACTAATCAAAGCCTTCCCATTGTAACGGAATTGGCAATTCCATCTAAGATTACATTTTCTGTGCTGATGTACATACCTTCTCAGCAATTGCAGCATCTTTTACAGGTTCGGATCCACAAGTTTCACCCTGACAATTAAGAAATTACAGTTTAGGAAAATCCACAGAAAATGTCATGTCCATCAACCTGGGCTTGTGCCAAGAAAAATTACACAAAATATAATTTAAACGGAAAGAAATAACCAAAGTATGAAAATTTTCAGTTTGTCTGACCTGAAGATGCCATATAAGTATGTGGGCAAAAATGTCACTCCTTTGTGCTGCTCTCAGCAAATAACCCTCCACTAGTTTCTGCAGAGATGTTAGAATAAGCAAACTCCTTAAAAACTGTTAATATGAACATAGACAAAGAAGAGAAACAAAATCGTTTCCGACGCCAGCTCACATCATCATCATATCGAAGCGCCTGGACAAGCTGAGGCATGAAAAATGTCACCCTCTCGGGAGGATAAGACTCCATGACCCTGAGAACATATGCCATGACACGTGGATGGCCCTTATATGCAGGTGTAAGAAACTCAAGAGCCTGTGTGATTGAGCATGCCGCCCAATGGGGCAACTGTTGCAGCAGGGTGGAATTCTCCTCAACAGTCTTTGGTGTGATAACATAAGGTAAAGCTTCGGGTATAGTCCTAAGATCCAGTATATGCGTCTGCAATCAACATGCCATCCAAACTGATCGATGTGATGACCGCTCACAGTATGCTCTAATCAACACTTCAACACTTAGTAAAAAGACTATAAGGCAATAAATCTAATCTGCCTGATTCACAAATCTATCAGTGAGTTAATTATTTAACTACTCAAAGAGTACTTCTTTCAAGGCACCAGAGCATATAACTAGACAAAAACTAGAGCAAACTGTCATTAATTTTAGCAACCAAACACTTGATGGCTCAGGCAACTTGATAAGACCTTTCAACATAACATACTTTAGTTTGCCCTACAGAAATACGACAAACCTGAACAAGCTGTGTAACTTCAGCTTTCAAGTGGGTGTTAGCCCGAAATCTGGACACCAGGGCCAGAGCAATTCTTGGATCCACAGAGAAGGCAGTTCTTGCATATTCTACCCATTTGTCTGGACTAATTTTGAGACGAAAAGCACCTTCCCTAAAAATAAATTGCAATTTTATGATTTAAAAGCAAGAACTATTATCTAGAAATCAATGATAAGCAAGGCGGATAATGAGAAAAAAAGGAACCTAAATAAGTAATCATGAGATATGCTTACTTGGGATTAGTTGGCTGAGCCCAAACTTCAAGCCTATCGGCCTCATGTTGACATAACATCAGAAGCAGTTGTTTCCGCTTCTCTCTTCCAGCTGCATAGTTTTCCAATTGACCCCAGACGGGATGGTACTTATCGTTCTGCATATGCAATAAAAAAATAGCCACCAAAAACATGAAAAAAATAGCTCTTCAAACTCAGATCATCCAACAAAATAAGCCTTTATAACACATACACTATTTTGATTCATTTAGATGGATTGAGAGATCGTAGCCTTCAAAAAGTGATCTTGCTTGTATTTTATTTCTTTTAAGTACTTTTGAAAGAGGATCTACGCAAACTCCACCCTATAGTCCATAGTTCCAATAAAAGTATAATTCTTTCCTGTGTGCTCTATGCGCAGGAAACTATCAGGGAATGAAATCTGAAGAAGAAATGTATGTTACAGTGGATAGAAAACCTGATGTCTTGGTACCTTCTGAAGAACGCTTGTAATTAAGCACTTTTCCTACCTCATATGTAATTTCCAAATAGGGATTTAGATAAAGACGCACTTATTAGCAACAAACCTCATCGAATAGGGAAATCCCGTTATCACGGCCTTTCGAGTCAGGTTGAGGGGGGTCTGCTTTTTCATTCTGAAGATAATGAAGAAAAATGGATACTGACTGAGCCTCACTTGGAGCGAAATTAACATCCTTTATCTCGAACCATTCTGGCTCATGAGCAAACCATCCCAATGATGCCCTATAATAGAACAAAACCAAACCCCAAGTTTAAAGGTCGGCCAAAAAAATACTAATCAGTGGCAAATGACAACACCCTTGCTCCGAAAGATGCAGATACTTTAATTTTTTTCTCATTATTAGATGGAAACATATAATATTCAAATACATTGGTCGAAGTAGCTATAGTACACATGACGGACACAAACACCAAACGAAAAATACTTCTTTTTTGTCAGTCACCTGTAAATGCGGTCCTCTAGCAGCTGAAGTCCCGCTCTAAACTTCTGTAAATTACCCTGGGACTGACAGGAGCAAAACTTGAGACCTAGAAGCATCACTGTAAAAAACGTTCCAGTAGCAGCGGGATGTCTTGAAAAGTTCCATGGCGTTTTCGTTGTTCCTTGCAACATTCGTCCAAGTAGTAAAAGCTGCTCCAAACCATTATGACGAATGACCTATTGCAAAAATCAGATTAGAGCTTATGAACACCTATATTTTCTGTAGAGGCCAAATAATATTGAAGAAATGTTACTTATGCAAAGGAAGATCATATCATATAACATGTAAACTGAATTTGTTAAGTTACTTCATTTAGAAGAGATTTCAGTCATTCAGGAGAAATTCAGCACCTCAAAACGATCAATAAAAAAGCCAAGCCACAGCCTGTGGGCAATTATTTGTTCAACTGGATCCTTCTCAGGCGAATCTTCTGGCTCCCCAGGGGAGAGTTGAGGCCTCAACCTAGCAGCGGGTCCAAAGTATCTTTCTTCAGATGCGAAAAGGCCACGTTTGGTATCAATCGTCCATAACCATGCATCAACGAGCTCTGCAAAAACAAGAGATCCAAGTTGCGGTGCAGCAGAGACCAGCCAAGTCCAGATGAAAACCCCAGTCTCCATTGCATCGGCAGTGGAGATATAAGCAGGACACCAGCAAAGAAGGCGCAGAAGTTGTGAAAATCCATCCACATTAGACTTTGAATCAGCATCCTGCAAAAAAGAAACATGACATGGAAACAGACACCTTTATCCAAATCTATCTCCAGTGCAGTACTTTCCACAAGAAGACATGATTCATAACTCAAATCAAATGCCAGCAGAATATACCAGACTTGACAGGAGGAAGGCTGTTGCCTGCGAACAGGTTTGGCGAAATAATGCCTTATCTACTTCCCCGCCCTTCTCAGAAACATTAACAAATTGCTGAAGCTGATGAACAAAATTCATTAGCACCACCTTATCAGCTTCAGGAGGAATGGATTCAGCAGACCCTATAGACTTCAACCTCTGAAACCCACCCATGCTGCTGAATAGGCTTTTCATACCAGATATTTGACCAGCATGGTTGGACTTAACAGTGGCACTAACAATACCAGTACTGAGGACCTCAAAGTTCAGTATCTCGGTTAAATTCATGCTTGCGCCTGATGCAGCTGCCGCAGCTGCCATGACTGCTGGAATGTTTGCAGTTTGTATGCCAGTCCAACAGTCATTTTTACCGCTTCCTAGACGCATCTCAGACAACAGGGACACAACATCTGTTGTCTGTTGTGATCTCTGCCATGCATTGGCTTTACAAAGTTTCTCCTACAATATGAGATAAAGTTCAAAGCGCCACATACCCCTAAAAGGGCACCCAATCAAAGATCACATTTGAAAGATCTATTGAATAGATTTCAGTAAATTTTCAGTCATTCAAGGATCATTCTTATGGTACATGTGTTCCTTACTGCTACCAAAGACTTGTGCTTCGTGAGCACTTTTAAGGCTGTATTTTAAAATAAAATTCTAAATTTCATACATATAAGGCAATAAATTCTGGCTCCTACTAAAGCATGTGTATCTATTAGGTCGGTACACTGCCTTATGACCAATCAGGACAGCATTAAATAAAATTAAAAAACAAAAAGCTTCCCTATTTAAATAATACTTTCAAAATTATTGAATAACGAACCTGAAGGAGACCCTGGCTTGTACATGGAGCGTATGATAGAGATTTGTTGATCCATTCCCGAACAATTCTTTTATATAAGGACCGCACAGTTGCTATCCATGCGGAATCATTAACAAGCGCAGAAGATGAGCCACTCTCAACAGAGAACAAAAGGGAATCAAGGCAAGATGAATCCCACAAAACCTGCATGTGTACAATTATATATACTTAAGCAGGTATAACAGGAAAATGAGGCTTAAGACAACAGCAACTACCTGTGGAAACTTATCTCTAAGTTGTGCTAACAAGTTCACAGAAAGATCCCGGACAGATTCCTCCCTCTCTGACATGCTTTGTATCAGAAAACAAGCATGAGTACAAAGTGTTGCCTCACGAATCCGTGCTGCATTGCCAGTGTCAGATATGCGCTCTTCCTGGACGAGAAGTAAAACAATGGAGTAAGCAAATAAAACATTAATAGGAGTATACATGCTTATGCATTTGGAATAACAAATGTAATTTTGACCTTAAAATAAGCTAAATAATGGCAATCACCTTGCCAAAGTGAAAAACCATTAGTTCACAAGTTTGCGTTATAGCATTAATCGCGAAATAGGGTAGGTAGCTTCAAAATTCGTCAAATAATGCCCCGAAATCGGAGTGGGCAACTAGAAAATCGGAGTTGCCAATTCCGAGTTTTGTCCTATCGCATGTTCCATTGAAAATCGGAGTTGGCAACTTCGATTTCGGGGCATTATTTGACGAATTTTAAAACTATCTACCCTTATTTCGCGATTAACCTTAAATCGTTATAAAGCCCGTAGATATATTGCCACATCCCTCACTTGCTATCAAAGAATCAATAATGAATGTCTAGACATGATTTTACAGATCATTTCAAATTATTATGTTTCCATTCTTAGCCTCTATTTTCACCCCAAAAGGATGGCAACAATTTGCACACTTTCTTTTCATCATTACATAGTGCCTCTTGTCTCTGACATATTGATATCTTTTGTTTCTTGGTAGACAGTATTCATATCTTCAGAAGCACGCCCACATAATGTGCCAGCAGTACAGCATCTCCAACTAATTTTAACACAATTCTCAGGCACAGCAGATAGCCCCAGCAGAGGGATGATATTCAGTTAGCATCTTCTGTAGAAAATAAAATATATACATGCTTAATGACAGAAAACTTAACCCATACCAGCCAGGAAACTGCTGTTTCAAATGCCCGATGGACAATTGCCGTCAAGCACTGAGAGACAGCAGGAATCAGATCTGGAGTTTTCAAATATTCGAAAACACAACTGAAAGCACTCCTTGAAGCAGTCAGACTTGTGCCACCATTTAAGATGCCCCCATTGCTACTGAAACGAATAGTTTCTAGAAATGCTACCGCAAGTAGATAAGTTGCTTTCACACCTGCATATGTTCAAAGTAATGAAATAATCACAAAGTGCACCAAGTTGCAGGCCGAGACCCTCACACTGAAAAGGCTGACAATAAACAGAATAAGACGTACCGGAAATTGTTGTCATTGCCCCAACGTCAACACGCCCTCCTAAAGCAACCGAAAGAGCGGTTCTCTGAGTAACAGCTGCTTTCTCATTATTGCTTCCTTTACGACTACCGGGATTGTGTAAAGCATTAAGTTCTAGCTCGTCTTCAAGCCATTTTACGGAGCTGACAACCTGAGGGAACAGATTCCCGTTTAGGGGTTAAATCAACCAACTGCGGACTGTATTTCCACAAAAAGCTTGAATAAAAGAAGTTTATAATAGTAATCATGCAATTAAGACAGAAAAAAAGGCATCTGAAATCAAAGAAGAATCCCAAACGGAAAAGATGAAAGTTTTCGGGTAGCAAGTCATTGACGTCACAAATGAAGAAACCTTTCTTTCGATCCAACTAGGCTGAAAAATGAGAAATTGTGTTTTCATTGAGCCCTGCGCATATTCTAGATCTATCCTCAGCTACAGGTTCAAATCTGGGAGAAGTTTCAGAAAACTTTCATTCCTTATATTCTTATCTGCATGGTCCACATAAAACCTAATTTTAGGATTTCTCAAGAACCCAAAGAAAACACCAAAAATAGCAGCAAAAGCCATGAAGCAAACTCACAAGTGGAGGTGTTCCTTGAGCTATCCGCTGAACTGCGGCAGCCCACTGGGCATTCCACATGTATGGTCCATTTACAGCTTGAAGAGGAACTGAACTGATGCTTCCCACACTACTCAAGGCACCAGATATTGGCTTGGCTGGAATTTGAGCACCTTGAACCGGAGGTGCTAAGCCAAAGAGAGCAACATAGAACCATAAGTTTCTGAACAGCTTCAAGAGTGATGGTTCCACATTTGTGGATGGATTAAAATCAGAACAAATCTCTGCCACTGCAGGAAGTAGAGGTCCCAAAAAATCCGCTCCACTCCTGTGAGACAAAAAAATCATTACAATTAACATGAAAACACAAACTTGAGGTTGATCTCATGCAATAACAATAGTGTTGGCAAGTTGTTCAAAGAGGTCCCATGATAAGATGAGCCAACAAAAATAATGGTAAATAGAAATTCGTTTATAACACTGAAGAAACCGGATAGAAAATCGTCCACAGCCACATTCATCAAAAGCCTCACAAAGGAACATAAATTTTCCCAGGAACACTGGAGAATGCCAATCAACTGCAACATAATCGGTTTCCACAATAATTATCTCAAAAGACTGCACCAGAATGCCCTCTTGCTCTTGTTGGCACATTAGTCACTATTCTTTATTGTATATAAAACTGACAGCCATGAATTGAAAATTTGAGATGATTAAACAACAAACATCAAAAAGTTCCCAACAAGAAGTACTATTTCAGCAAATTTATTACCTGCGTTGTAACAAAAAACTATTATACTCTAAATTGGTAGCAACAACAGGAGATATTAAGAAACAGCACCTTCCACTTTTGCTCTCTGCAGCCAAGCCAACATCTGAACATAGAGATAGCAGACGGTGGCGATAATCTGAACGCAATTTTGTACTTGTAAGACGGCTAGCAATCAGAAGAAATCCAGCAGGAAGAGTCTACAACATGGTTGAATTCGTCCAAGATCCATTCAGTAAACAAGAAGCTGTTATAACATAATAATTTCTGGTGAAATACTATAAATAATTAACAAAGATCGAAGTTACCTCCACACGTTCAGTGGTGGCTTCTGGAGCCGATGTTTTACTTTCAGCAGATCCCAAGGAAGAAAGTTTGTTCAAGTAGCTTCTTGTCATTAAAACTACAGTTTCGCGGTATGACTTCTCAAAGCCCAAACTAGCTATATGAGAAGCAGCATCTAAAAGCTGCAATGAGGAAGTAAAGATAGAGAACTTACATTACAAATGTAAATTAACTGTGGCAGTCTAGTCTGGCAATGAAAGGCAGATATTGGGCCAAAATCTAATTTTCCACAGGCAATATTCAAAGAACTCTATATTGTTCCCCAGTACTATATTGTTCCCCAGTAAAGGAATGTGTGCTCTGCACCCTCTTCTAATATGTTTAAGACATGAATATTACCAATAGAATCTAGGCACACATTAATACAATTTTCCATAAACAAGTATTTAAATTAACTTAAAAAAAGAATCTACGCAGAATAACAAACAACAACATTCAAGCCTTTGTCCAGTAAGCAGGAATAGACAAATGCCCCCTCCCCCACCCCCAAATCATTTTACATTCTACTAATATGTTCAAATTAAACTAGTAAACTATTGAATAGCTAAATTCAGCATTCATAACTATTACTATCCCAGTAAATTGAAATGCATTCTAGTTAATCAATTCTATAAACAAAGGAAAAATTTTACATTAGGAGTGACTCATACCCGAATTCGCAAGAAACTAGGAGTTGAAGCCTCACCCTCTTCTAAATTCTCAATAAAGAGAGGCAATATCATGTCAACTACTTCAGACTTGTTCACAGAGACACTTAAATCTGCCAATAGTCGTATCAAGTTAAGCTGACCAACAGGAACCGGCTGTTTGTCTTCACCTTCCTGAGATAGCAAGAGGAAACAAGCACATATTAGATCCCTACCAAGAAGTTATCTAGCAATGTGAAGGATCCATAAGCATACGTAAAAGGTCCATTTAGGAAATTTCGATAAAAGAATAAATTAAGAATTAAATACAAAGGCTAAGCAGATGTCAAAATGAGCAGCGGTATTAGATGCAAAATATCAAGCAAATAATGATGAATTGAGCATCAAGGTTAGTCCACCTGTTCTTCATAGTCATTCCTGTCACGAACGCTCGCCACTAATCCCATGATGAATGTGTCAATGGGAGCTCGGTCAGTACTCCAGCCATATTCGATTACCTTACAGCAAGTATTCAAGACAGTCTGAAGAATGGTTCTCTGACTAGTACCCCAGGTATCAGCCTGCTTCACGTGATGAGGTTTTTCATTGAAAATAAAAACTGAACAAAAATGGACAATGGGACAGGAAAAACATTGTAGAATGAAAGTTCCTATTCAACTCTGATAAGTACCTGAGCACAAGCAGTCAGCACCAAGCCCTTCAGGCGGATGAGCAGAACACGAAGCTGTTGACCTCCCTTTGTAACCGCAATGTGTGTCATTCCAGCAAGCAATGAGCTAAAAAGCTCCTCACACATTTTTAATTTTCGCCAAACAGATATCAAACATGCTTCTGATGCTTCAGTGAACGATACTAAAGTTTCCAGCCAAAGCTTCTTCGATGGCTTACTTTTAGAATCCAATGATTCTAGACTCTTTATATTTAACTTGGTCACAGCTTGATAAACAGCCAGTTTTGCATTTATTCTGGCCTTCAAAAGCTGCCCTTGCTCATTCCAATCCCGCTTCCTAATCTGGTCAAACAATCAACTTTAGCATTCCAACATTTATAATGTATTTCTTGAGAGGAAAGACAAAAGGCAATTTTTTTCTGATGAAAGATACATAAAGCCATTCTCAACCTACTCAATTCCCTGGAATAACAGACAACCGGAATCTATAGCGACTCAAACACCACCTGGAAATTACTAAAACATGCTGTTGCACCTAGCCGTCAAAGAAAAAATAATTGTGTCTATAATTCTAACCACTAAAAGAACAATGAATGAAAGAAAACAAGTGAGAGCAAAATTACAACATCCACACCACGACTCTAACAGAAAAATAAAAGAAGAGTACCTTTAAAAATCCAGGCATGGACTGAACTTGCTTCCTAGCAAGCAGTCGGACTTGCTCTAATAACTTATGCTCAATGGTCACCTCCTCCAATAACCGTGTTAATATCTTACAAGCAATCTCCTGCTTCTCCAAGCTCTCCAGGCTCTCATCCTCAAAAGAACCCACCGGCCGCCTCAAATTGTTACCCAAACCACCACCATTTGAAACCAAAACCTGAGTTGACGATGCATTACTGTTACTCCCCGGACTTGATGTCTCTCCCGCATTACCATAACTCCCACTGTTACCATTACCGTTACTACTACTAACAACAGCTACTGCGCTTATTGGCGAGCTCTGAGCCGACGAAATCTCTGAAGCAGCACCATCTCTGGGCGAAGCTGCCACGACAACAACTGGGATCGCAACCTCATCGACCAACAGACCGACCAACATCTCCACATCCTTCCCTCCAACAGGGAGACTGCTTCCGGAAACAGCCCTAAGGAAGGCCTTACAAAGACCGGACTCATCTTTTCCGTCGAGGAAGACCCCGAGAGAAAGAGACACGGTATCCCCGACCACGTCCCCCACCTCGTAGGCAAACCCAGGGTCGGCATTGGCAGCAGCTGAGAGGTAACCCACGAATTCGGAAAGGAAGGAGGAAACGGAGTCGAGGTTGAATGGTTGGGGCCACGAAGAGGGTTGTAAGGAGAGGGAACGGAGGAAATCGAGGACAACGAACTTGGGGCTGGGGCTGGGGTCGGTGAGTGGGGGATCGGGGGAGGCCGCTGCAGTCGCGACGAAGCGCGCGATGGCGAGGAGGGAGTGGAGGTGGGAGCGGGAGAGGCGGGACCCGGAAGGGGGAGGTGAGCGGGAGATCAGATAGGAGAGCTGGTCGGGGAATTGGGACGGATTGGTGGCGATCAGGTCGACGAGCTCGTACAACGGCTCCATCCCTTTCGCCCGTTCTTCGTCGTCGGGACGGTGGTCGTTCTCCACCCCACGGAGACGGCGAAACTGTCCGCCAGAGAGGAACTCAATAGGAAATGGGAATGGCAGCGGCGGAGGCGGAGGCGGAGGAGGAGGAGAACATCGCGATCGGAGGGAATTTGCGCTGCCGCTTTGCTCTGTCCATACATAAAATATAATGTGCGTTAGAGAGAGATTTTCCGGGAATGGCATTGGGGGGTAATTTCAGGCCCTTGATAGAGTTATTTTTGTAAATTTATTAATTAGGGGCGTTTTCGTAAAATAGAACCGCGCCCAACTCTCCTCCGTCCCCTTCGTTTCCTTCCTCCTCCTTGTCGTCTCCTTCTTCTTCAGTCTCTCTTTTTCTTTTGTGACCTCATTTTCCGATCGAGCCGTCTCCGGCGATCCAGATCTTGAAGCAATGGCTCAGCCGCTGGTGAAGAAGGACGACGATCAAGACGACGAAGGTGTTTTCCTCGCCCCCCAGGCTGATTCAGATGCACATCGTCTCTTTCCTTGGCTTATGATTCTAGTCTCCGATTCATTGTGGATCCGGTTCCGTTAAGCCTTCGGCGTTAGATCGACGGAGAAGGGATGAATGCCTGATTGAATTGCCTTGTTGAGGCTGCTTTTTTTTGTTTTTGTTTCGGTCGACCGCGGGAATCAATCCTAGGATAGTCCAGTTGTTATGGATCGAGTGATTCAAAATGAACTGGTCTTTTGATTACATGGATTTCTTGTTTTTTTTTTTCGGATTTGAGTTGCGACTTTGATAAACAATGTGTTCCGGCAGTTGAGTATTCTCCCTTCTACGGGATCGAGAAGGGAGTGGTACTTCAGGAGGCGAGAGTTTTCAACGATCCCCAGCTCGATCCAAGGAGATGCTCTCAGGTAATTGTGGGAATCATGTGGGATATTTTCGATTTGTTTACAATGGGGAGAGTTGCTGACCCGGTTCCGGAATATTTGTAGGTCATCACCAAGTTGCTGTATCTGCTGAATCAAGGGGATACTTTCACTCAGGTTGAAGTTCTAGCCGAGTGGGCTGAACAATTTTTGTTCCTTTCCATTTGATTTGAGGTAATCGAGTTCCTGATTGCAGTTTTAAATTAAATTTTTGCAGAGAGAAGCCACAGAAGTGTTCTTTGCCGTGACGAAGCTTTTCCAGTCCAGGGATATAGGATTGAGGAGGATGGTTTATCTTATCATCAAGGAGTTGTCTCCTTCTTCCGATGAGGTGTGGTGATCTTCTACCAGAGTCAAGCCTCTTAGTTAGTAATGTGCCTGGCTGATCGATCTTGTAACATGAAAAAGGCTGAGTTACATCCATAATTTCCCTGCAGGTAATTATTGTGACGAGCTCACTTATGAAGGATATGAACAGCAAGACGGACATGTACCGTGCCAATGCGATCCGGGTGTTGTGCCGAATTACTGATGGAACCCTCCTTACTCAAATTGAACGATACTTAAAACAGGCTATTGTTGATAAGAATCCTGTGGTTGCCAGTGCAGCATTGATAAGTGGAATCCACTTACTCCAGGTTTTACTCGTATCTAATTTTGCTCTTTACAGTAGTTTGCAGTTTCTTGTCCTGACAGTTGCATCCCTGGTTTATGAACGTCTATTTAGACGAACCCTGAAATTGTAAAACGGTGGAGCAATGAGGTTCAGGAAGCTGTGCAATCTAGGGCTGCCCTTGTGCAGTTTCATGCTCTTGCTTTACTTCATCAGGTATGCTGTGCAATCATGTCATATTAACATTCTTGGCTGAATTATTAAACCTGAATGATATTTCAATAGTCTCCCGTCTCTCTGAAACACTTTTTCAGACCAGGAAAAAAATTATACTGATGTCTGTGTCTGTCTGTGTTTTTAATATTGTGAAATTTTCATCCACCCTTTTTCAAGTGTTTTCCTTCATGCTTGAACTTGAAGTGAAAGCTACAAATTCGAGATTGTTTCCTGCTTTTGCATAGTTTTGGTTTCCTTTACTTCGTTTTACTCCCTAAGGGCTTTTTGAGTTAGCCTTGACGTTTTATTGGCAAAAGAACATCTAAGAAATAATGAAATTTGATCTTAGTCGGAGAGATAAGATTAAATGAGATGTTGAGACCTTTATCCAGATCACGGATGTGATGCAGATTGTCTTTTGTGATGTCTAAGGAAACTGAGCAGCATCATCTTGTATAGATTATGTTAGAACTTTTCGATTAGTCTTCTGACTAAAAATCTTCAGGTGGGCAAATAATGAAAAATTGGCTCTGAACATTTGTTGTATTGGGTGCAGATTAGACAGAATGATCGGCTTGCCGTTAGCAAACTCGTGACAAGCTTAACAAGGGGGACTGTTCGATCACCTTTGGCCCAGTGCCTTTTGATTCGATACACTAGTCAGGTCATCCGGGAATCCGTTGGCAACACACAACCAGGGGAGAGGCCGTTCTTTGACTATCTTGAAAGTTGTCTGCGTCACAAGGCCGAGATGGTGATTCTTGAAGCAGCCAGAGCAATCACCGAGCTTAATGGTGTGACGAACCGGGAATTGACTCCGGCGATCACTGTCCTTCAGCTCTTCTTAAGTTCCTCGAAGCCCGTCTTGAGATTTGCTGCCGTCCGAACTCTGAATAAGGTCAGTAGCTTTCATTCAAACCGGCACATTTGTTTCTTAGCAAAATCACTGAGCTATAATAAGGTCATTTACCTTGGCTTATCATGGACAATGTTGGGATCGCAGGTAGCAATGACACATCCATTGGCTGTTACAAATTGCAACATAGACATGGAGAGTTTAATATCTGACCAGAATAGGAGCATCGCAACACTTGCAATCACTACACTGTTGAAGACTGGAAATGAGTCCAGTGTTGATCGTTTGATGAAGCAAATAACGAACTTTATGTCTGACATCGCTGATGAGTTCAAAATTGTCGTTGTGGAAGCCATAAGATCATTATGTTTGAAGTTTCCTTTGAAGTATAGATCACTGTAAGCTGCTCAGCTTCTACCATACGTCTTAGCTTCTTGAAGTGAATTCCCCCTCTTCATGTATGCAATGCTTGTCATTCCTAATGTTACCTGCAGGATGAACTTCTTAAGCAACATCTTAAGAGAAGAAGGTGGATTTGAATATAAGAAGGCAATTGTGGACTCGATTGTAATCCTGATCCAAGATATTCCTGAAGCTAAAGAGAGTGGATTGCTTCATCTGTGCGAGTTTATTGAAGATTGTGAATTCACATATCTCTCAACCCAGGTGGGTGTAATAGTATTTAAGTTCTTGATGTTTTTTTTATTTACAATTAAAACAGCATTGATATCTTCACATTCAACTCCTTGTTCCTGGACTTATTTTATCAATCAGATACTTCATTTTCTGGGAATTGAAGGGCCAAAAACCTCTGATCCCAGTAAGTACATTCGTTACATATATAATCGAGTGCATCTCGAGAATGCCACTGTCCGGGCTAGTGCTGTTACCACACTTGCGAAATTTGGTGCTATGGTTGAATCACTGAAGGTATTCTCTTCAATTTTCGATGTGTTTATCATGATTACTGTTTATTTCTCTGACTAATAGAAGGTGATGACAGCCCCGGATTTTTGTTCTGCTAAGACGCTGTCTATTTGACAATGATGATGAGGTCAGTTGTTATCCTGTTAGTCTATTGTTATATTTTTGTTTTTATTTAATTGGATGATATTAACTTTTTGAAATGAGCTTTCTGTGCCACTATCTTGCTAAACACCTTTGGAACCTTGCCCATGTGGGACATATCCCTGTCCCAAGGACAGGCTTTCCTTATCCAGTAGTCTAGAAAAATTCGGACGAGCTCTTTGTTTCTTTTCTATCTCTTGAATCACCCTGGAAAATTCGCATTTGTTTGCAGGTCCGAGATAGAGCAACCCTATATTTGAAAACCCTTGGTGCCAATGACACAGCGGCTGTAACAGATGCCAAGGAATTTCTTTTCGGTTCATTGGATGTGCCATTGACAAACTTAGAAGCCAGCCTGAAAAATTATGTCAGTTTTTTCTTTTCTTTTTTTCCTCCATTGTCAATTACTTTTTGGAATGGGCCTTGTCGATCAACTGTTTTATTTCTCTCTTAGGAGCCTTCGGATGAGCCTTTTGACATTACATCGGTGCCAAGGGAGGTCAAAAGTCAGCCACTTGCTGAAAAAAGAGCTCCTGGAAGAACCCCAGCCAGTCTTGCTGCTCCAGCCACGACGACCTCTACTATTGATACATATGAAAGACTTCTTTCCTCAATCCCAGAGTTTTCAAACTTTGGAAAGCTTTTCAAGGTGATATGTAACTATTTCTCCTTCGAAACTATTAACGACAGGAGAATATCTTTTATACTGTTAGAATATGCTCATTGTATTGTTGTCTCTTGGCAGTCCTCTGCTCCTGTTGAGCTCACTGAAGCCGAAACGGAATATGCAGTTAATGTTGTCAAGCATATTTTTGATGGTCACATTGTGTTTCAGTACAACTGCACGAATACTATACCGGAGCAATTGTTGGAAAATGTAATAAGTGATTTGTTTTCAACTTGATCGCCTTTGATGCTGCATATAAGAACGATTCTGACTCAGACGTCTGCCTTCTCCCAGGTGACTGTCGTAGTGGATACCTCAGATGCAGAGGAATTCTCTGAAATTGCATCCAAGCCTCTACAATCTCTTCCCTATGATTCGCCTGGGCAAACCTTTGTGGTATTTGAGAAGACAGGGGGACCCACTGTTGGAAAGTTCTCGAACATATTGAAATTCACCGTCAAAGAGGTATGTCTCCATTTGCCTGCCTGGTTTCCGGGGCTTTGCCCGACTAATCCGGACTCGACCCGGGTAGGACATCTGGCTATCCAGCTCAATTACTCTCTCCTCATCACAGTGACAATTCTTAATGTCTCCTCTCGTAAGAGATCCGTATATTTACATGAGGAATATTCAGGCTTTAGTTTGCTGAATGAAATGCCATTGCCCTCAGTAATTTTTCTTTGTTTTAGGTGGATCCCTCTACTGGTCAGGCGGAGGACGACGGTGTTGACGATGAATACCAGCTTGAGGATCTTGAAGTTGTGGCAGCTGATTATATGCAGAAGGTTGGGGTTTCCAATTTCAGAAATGCATGGGAGAGCATGGGTCCAGATTGCGAGCGTGTGGACGAATACGGGCTTGGCCCCAGGGAAAGCTTGGCTGAGGCTGTCGCTGCAGTCATAGACCTTCTAGGCATGCAGCCTTGTGAGGTAGACGACCTTGTCTCAGTTGTAATCAGTTTAAGATGCTTTGATCATGTTTACTTGACATTCCATTAATCATGTTTCATTTAACATGTCACCGTACTTATCCTATAGGGAACGGAAGTTGTCCCGAGCAATTCCAGGTCGCACAGCTGCTTGTTGTCGGGAGTATTCATCGGTGGCATGAAGGTCCTCGTGCGACTGTCATTCGGTATAGACGGACAGAAGGACGTCGCGATGAAACTGGCGGTGAGATCCGAGGATGCAAGCATCAGCGACGCTGTACATGAAATCGTTGCGAGCGGCTGAAGTCCCTAATACTCCCATTTTATGGGGTGGGGTGAGTTAAGGTTTTAGATTAACAAAAAAAAAAAATATTAAGGAGGGAATGTTTGAGAGCAGCCCTCTTTACATATTCTTTCTTGGCCCTTTCTTTTCTTAATTCTTTCCTCCTCTTTTGGTCGTGGATTTTCCTCATAATCGCTTAAGGATCACTTCATTTTTTATGCGAGGAGTCTGCCCCCTGTTCCTCTTTTTGGACATTTGGTGCTTTCTCTGTAACGTGGCACTGGGATTTGAGGTTCTGACCAGGCGACCCCTTTTTGTTTCTGCTCTTGTGCAAAATTGAGAAACAAAACAAAGTGAAGGGTCGTTTGGGCGATTGGAATTCCCGAACGTGCTGTTAATATTTTTCACCGATTTCCCTATAAAAACTTGAATAAACATTTAATTGGAGCATTCTCCTAATTGTTGCTCAAAGCTTTCAAGCTTTATATTTGCTTCATTCTTTAAACTTATGAGGCTCAAAGCTACGTCATAATTAATTAATTATGACGTAGCTTTGGATTTTGCCTTGAATGGATTTTTAATAAAATTAACTAAATTTTGTTATTGTAATATTCAACTTTAAGTTTTTATACAAGGAAAAAGTTTTGTTATGATAACTATATATAATATAATATTTCAAAATAAATACAAAGATGTCGATACTTTTTTTTTACTTTAGAATACATTGATCCACCGACTTCAAGAACATTTTTAAAAATTTTACGATTTATCTCGTATTTGTTCAACATGTTATAGGTGTGAGAATTAATTTATGGACTTGTCTGGAGAAAGAAATTTCACATAATTTTAAAATTTTCATCAATTAGACAGTTGGTTGAGCCACTATTGTCGCATGTTATTTTCTAGACAAACCAAAGGATCATAAGATAATTCCTGTATCTATGAAGAATTTGAACATGAGCATACAAATTTAAAGCAGAAATATTTATATATTTTATTAACAAGTCAGAACAAAATCCAAATTTTTCCAATGGATTTCTTGTGCGTAATAAAGGGACACCCGAAATGTCCTACATGCAATGGACCGGCGCACGACCACCGTTGGATGACACCCGATGAAGACCGTCTAAGAAAATCCAATCCAATCCAAATTATAACCCAACCCAACTCCCAAAAAGTTAACCACGGTTAGCGCTCGACACCCCAAACCCTAATCCTTCCGCCTCCTATATAAACCCCCCATCAGATCAATTGCCTCCATATCGCCTTCTCTCGAAAATATCTTCCCCCTACCCCTTGAAAATATCTCTCTCACGATGGCCGCCGCAGACGTTGAGTACCGCTGCTTCGTCGGAGGCCTGGCCTGGGCCACCGACGATCAGTCCCTCGAGAGAGCCTTCTCTCAGTACGGCGAGATACTCGAATCGAAGGTCCGATTGATAACCGTCCCCCGCCTAGCCAGATCTGAACCCGATCCCTGAACTGATCCGGATCCGGATCTGCAACGGCGTCTCCCCCTGTTACTCTATGCTCTCTGTGTTCTATCGATTGTGTTACTGCTACTGCTACTCGCGTGATCTGTTACTTTTTGTTACTATTTGCGAGAATCGGTACGTTCATCTTCATCCTCTCTCTCAGAGACGAAGATCGAATCGCTATTCTCTTTTCCTTCTTGTTTGGGCTTTTGATTTCGTATCTGTTTCGTTTAGATCTGACCTAAAATGGTCGATGCTTCCTTTTTATGCCAGGTGATCAACGATCGCGAGACTGGAAGGTCCAGGGGTTTTGGATTTGTCACCTTCGGCAACGAGCAATCCATGAGGGAGGCGATCGATGGGATGAATGGGCAGGACCTAGATGGACGTAACATCACCGTCAACGAGGCTCAGTCTCGCTCTTCTGGCGGTGGCCGTGGCGGAAGCGGTGGTGGCGGCTATGGAGGAGGTCGTCGTGAGGGAGGCTACAATCGTGGTTACGGTGGTGGCAATGGGGGTGGCTATGGCAGTGGTCGTGATGGCGGTTATGGAGATGGCAGCAACAGGTACTCCAGGGGAGGTGGAGGCGGTGGCTCCTATGAAGGAAACTGGAGGAACTAAAGCCTTTAGTCTACCTCTTCCTTGTTGTCGTTCGGCGTCTTGTATTGGGTCTGTCAGTTTTAATCCTCAGGGTGTCGTTGGATTTAGAGTAATGGTGTGATAATTGTTCGCTCTCTTTTATGGGAGTAAGATAATGGGCTCGTTGAGTTCGGTGTTTGGTTTTGGAAAATCTCGATCATGTTTCATTAATCACCAGAACAGAGTTGATCTCACCAAGAAAACTATTCGTTACTGAGTTCATCGTGGGTTCATCAGCTTGTCTTCGTCCATGACACGAAACAGGGTGACCTTCAAGACGACTTCCCTTGCCCTGATCAACTCAAACACACAGACGTCCCCTTCCGCCAACTTATTCTGGAGGGAGAAGTCATACCATCCTTGGCTCAATTTTGCCCTGCCGCCCCTGTTCAGGCACCTCACGGACCACTGCCTTCCGTCGGGAGTCTGAAGCTTGATGTACCCGGATACCCCATTAAGATACTTCCCCGCGAAGCAGGAAGGCAAGTACTGTGCCAAGTGAACAGAAACAAGATTACGCACCATATGGATGAAGGGAAAATGTAGACTATTGATGTTACCATGATGCAGCCTCGATAAAGATAGGATGGCCGCACGACTACCCGGCAGCAAGGGTTAACAGGCTCGTATATCTTCGCTGCGTTCATGGCCCTTTCTCTCTCCTCAGTTGTCACGGTCCGTTTCCTTGAGGAAGCACTCGCGTAGAACCGATAGTGCATTTCGGATGAGTCCTCATCCGGCGGGGTACCAGAAATTAACTGATCTGCACATCGAATGATTTCAGCTCCTCTTAGCCTCTTAGCAACGGTAAAACACTTTTTGAGTTACCAATGGCATCGTGCTTACTAAGGTCGCTTTTCTGCTTCTTCCTGGCTTTGCTGACACCATTTTCGCCGTTTCTGAATTTGATTCCACCAGCCTGGACAATGGCATCGGGTAAAGCTTGTATGCCACCCGTTTGTGAACCCAACGCACTCTTCTGTTGTTGGTGCATGCTCCCATTAAACGGAGTTTGCATGGTCATGGGACTAAAGCCTCTATTGAGTCCCAAGTGATAAGCGGCAGCTGAACTATCACCAATAGCCTTCTTTTTTGAGGACTCCTTATGAAAACCCGGGGATGAAGAGCCAAATAGGTCAGCAGTGTCATCTTCTTCCATTTCCCTAAAAACATGGAACTGCCTGCCATACTGCGGCCCTTGAAGGCCATTGGAATGATAATCAATCTCCGATGTTGTCAAATTGAATATGTGGATGTTGAAGATCGAGTTGCCTTCGTATCTAAATACCAAGAAGTAGCCCACTCCTATAGAATAGTGCTCAACAAAATTCTGCCACCCCTCGTGAAACCAGAACCCCTTGTCGACCTTTTTGATGCCTATATGCCAAACATGACGATCAGGAACATTCAGCGTAGAGACAGCTGATAGCTCGTCCCTGAACTTCTTGATGAAATTGTCTGGAATCCTCTGCAAGTCGACAGCAAAACAGGACAAGCATATGGCGACATCATAAGACATGAAACTCAATAGTTTTGCAAATTCAAGTTGGGACCATCCATCATCTCCAATGAGAAACATCTCAGAAGAAGAGGTCAACAATGGAGGAATAGGGCTTCCCCATCAGGTCAACTGATTCATTTCGAACAATTTTCCAGTGCGGCCTATTCAACATTTTACTGGCAGTTAAACAAAACTGAAGGGGAAAGGTTGTTATAGTTTGATGTAGGAATGACGTATTTCCAAGCACACCACCGACGACAATTTTGATACTTTAAGCTATCCACTGTGCTTACTAGCCTTTAACCTCCTAACCATTGCAGATAATGTTCAAAGCAAACTATCATGAAACTACAGCAAAAGACTTAAAAATCACTCCGCCTAACATTGTAGGGCGATTCTCAGGAAATTACTCTGCGAATAATTCATCCTTCCCCAAGGAACCATGCATACCAAGAGACAAACATATAAACAAACAAGCAAGCACGAAAACTCGCACATTCTAAATGGAATGTGCGAAAGTAAAGAATAACATCTCCGAATAGGCAAGCGAAAAATATAGACAGCTAGAGATGATGCATGATCCTTAAAGAAACAAAATTTTCCACTCCAACCATGGGCCGATCATGCGCACCCGGTCAACATGGCATTCCCCCACCTACTGCCAGATATGGGTATCGCCGAAAGTCGTTGCAAACACGTTATTTCTCCAGCAGAGAACCCAAATGACATCACTTCAATGCTCCTTCAAACATCCACTTCATATCCCAAAAGGTTGCTCCTTTCCAACCATAACGACATAGAAAAGCAACAACCCAGAAAGCTCGCAGCCGAAAAATCAAAACCTACACAACACACACACACACACCAGCCCGGACAAACCCATAAAAGCCGAACGGGTTAAAGGATCGATCGAGGAACGAAGAATCAGATTAATCCAAAAGCAAGGGAAAATCCCAAGTGGGGGAATCGTCGAATGGAAGCAGGGAATTTTACCAGCCGACCGTCCTGTATTGTTGAAGAAAGGACTAACTTGTAGAAATAAGGCCGTGGCATAATCAATCAGCATCAGCAGCAGCAGAAGCACATGTCAAGCCCACCCCACAACCCCCACCCCCTCCCCTTCCTCTCGCTGGAATCAGATCTGGGACGTCCCTCTGCTGCTGCCTCCCGACGGCTTTTACCTTGTGGGTTAGGATTCGGATGACCGGCTAATTGACCAAGCTACGACCCGAGGCAGCCCCAGAAGTTGGTCTTTGTAGGAGTTTAACACTTCCCATCAAACAAGGGGATCTGATGCGCCGGAAGTTTATTATTATTTTTTTTGATAAAATACAATGTTTATGTCTCAATTTTGAGTAAAGACGGTTTTATCATTAATTTAATTTTTTATATAATTTTATTATTAATTTTTACTTTTTTATTTTAATTTTTACCAATTTTAATTTTTTTTACCGAAAGTCAAATAATGTCTTAATATAATCTGACTCGTGTCCTATAACAGTAGGGTTTTAACCTCTTATTCATTCGTCTAATAATCCACTTCACCCATAGCGAAAATCTCTCGATAAAATATCATCTTACCTTTATTAATTTTGCGTATTTTTTGACAGCATCAGCAACTATCGTCGGCTTCCAATTCATTTGATTTGTCCATCGAAATTTTAAAATAAAAAACATATGAGATGTTTGGATATTGTTTTCTATTTTTTTAATTTTTTTTTATTCGATAAATAAAAATTACTTATTAAGGTCTGTTTGACTTACGCACGATAAAATTCAAAATTGATCAAAATAAAAATAAAAATAAAAGTTCATGACAAAATTATATAACAAACTAAATTAATGACAGAACTTAAAGTTGACTCAAAACTGACGTCATAAATTAATATTTTGCTTATCTTTTTTAGTTAAAAAAAATTACATGAAAAATGACGTAAATAATATCCTATTTTATAGAATTGATTTTAATATTTAACGAATTATAAAATTATTTATTCTATTTAAAAAAACTAAAAAAATAATTAAATGAGAAATGCACGCTAAATTCTAATTTTATAGTACACATGACTGAAGTTATGTTTACAAAAGGAGTTTTTGTAATTACAAGAACTCAAAATTCGACCAGATTTATATTATTAGTTCCTGTCGCAGGTACGCGTAATGAAATTACATTAATACAAGAAGAAGAAGGAAGATCATCTCATGTTTGCCTGCTTTTTGCTGGTGACTTCATCCGATTCGTCCTCACTGGAGGACGAAGACGAAGGGTCGAGGCCGTACTCGCTCGTCGTCCCCCCGCCGTATTCGCTGCTCATGAAAGTCCCGCTGCCGGCATTGCTGTTGTTGTGGTGATGATGGTGGTGGTGGTGGTGGAGGTGATGAGGGTTGTTGCTGCTGCTACTGCTGGCTCTGAGTGCGGGCTGGGGCGGCCGGGGAGTTGCCCTTATGTTCTCGTAACTAGAAGTCTCATAGTCGTTGCTGCTCGTCCACTGGGCGTCCGTAATCTTGCTCCAGTCGTTCAATTCTTCCAGCGTGGCATCTCGCTCCAGTGCCCGAACTATCTGGCTCATCTTCGGACGTAACTTGGCCGAATGCCTGATGCATGCCCCCGCGCACGCCACCATACGGATCATCTCCTGCGGCACATAGTTGCCTTCTAACCTTGGGTCTACTAACCTGGTAAAATCTCTCTCGTCTAGCGCTTTCTCGACCTCCAGCCTCGCCTGCTCATTGCCAAAACGTCATGTAATTAGGCTTCTGTGACGGATAATTGAAACGGGAAGGAAGAAACGGGAAGAAAATCGAACCCAATCAATCAAGCTTTCTTCATGGGGCTTGTTGACTGCTTCGTAAGGGCGCCGTCCTGTTATTAGCTCCAACAGCATCACCCCAAACGAGAAAACATCCGACTTCTCCGTTAGCTTCCCCGTTGAGGCGTACTCTGGCGCGAGGTATCTATTCCCATTTCATACAAAACGAGCATCAGGGAAGCAGGGGAAATGCAGTAAATCACCACCAAAATGATTAATCATACCCGAATGTTCCCATGACACGAGTCGAGACATGGGTGTAGTTATCGGTGGTGAGCTTGGCTAGTCCGAAGTCCGCCACCTATCGTTGCCGATTTGCAGGTACAATAAACAGTCTGAGGAACCTTAGTCTGTAACATTTGAAGGACAAACAACAGCGTAGAAGAAGATCGTTCACCTTCGCCTCGAAGTTCATGTCGAGCAGAGTGTTCGATGCTTTGATATCACGATGGATTATCCTAGGATGACCTGTTCGTATTGCAATTGTTATTTTCTGCGATGGAATCGATTCTAAAGTACAAAAAACACAGAAGCATTACAGTCTTCGTGAAGGTAAGCTAGCCCCTTTGCGGCACCCAATGCGATCCGCAGCCGCAGGCCCCATTCCATACATGGCTGGTCCTTCCCTGAAATCACAAGTAGCCATCGGTCAGTCATGGTCTCGGAGGGATAATTTCTGTTCATACAGGTGTACAATACGAGTGCATTTATCAGTACCATGAAGGTGGAAGTCGAGGCTTTGGTTGGGCACAAAGTCGTAGACGAGAATCCTCTGACCTCCCTCGATACAGTACCCGACGAGCGACACAAGGTGCCGATGGTGGACGCGGCTTATGATCTCAACCTCGGCCTGGAACTCACGATCGCCTTGCTTTGCGCCAGACTTTAGGCACTTGATGGCGACCTCCCTCCCATTAGCCAGGACACCCTTGTATACGTACCCAAATCCACCCTGCCCTATCACGGTCTCGTCATCAAACCCGCCCGTAGCGACTACGAGCTCATTGTAAGTAAATGAGCTCTGGTTAATGAAACCCCCGTTCCTGAACGATTCCGAGACACTCAAGATGCTTTTATCGCTGGGGATCCGTGGGGAAGTGGGGGTCCATAACCCTGTCTGTGGGGCACCGGGCGTGCCGGGGGAAGCCACTGCACTGGGAACCCGTTCCATCCCCTTCGGGCTTGACCTTAGAGCTGGTGGAAGCCTGCTCCCCGGGGTCATCAAACCGCCACGGTAGCTTAACTCGCCGACTGCAACTATATAATCCATGAGGAATCATGAAAAGTTCGACAACAAAAAGGCGAATCTAACAACAGCTCTTCAAACGATTTCCAAACCTGCATGAACATGAGGAGGAAGAGGAGGATGGTCTGCACGGTAATGCTGTATTGGCAATTGTTTCTTCTTCTTCCTTGAACATATCCAGTAGATCAACCCAAACCCGAGCATCATTAGCAATGCCACTGCAATGGCCGTGATTCCTATCGTAAGGGGTAAGTTCCTCGACAGCACTGAAGAAACATCATTCGACGTGGAATTGGAGTTTGACGAGGAAGGAGACGTCCTAAGATGTGGCGAATGCGGTGCTGGCGGAGATCTTTCGGCAGGATGATCAGAGGACAATGAAGGAGGGGGAGGAGTGGTTAGTTCCGCAGGAGGCAGAGGGACAAAAGTAGGATCTGGAGAAGGAACTGGAAGAGCGACAGGAGGGGTAGGAGAGGCTGGTATGATCTCAGGCGGAGTTACAACCGAGGGAGGCAACGGTACAGGGATAACAGGCGATGGGGGAAGAGTCGGGACTGAAGGAAGAGGGGGCAAAACTACCAGGGGAGGTGGCAGGACGGGTTTCGGATCCACTGGCAAGGCAGGCGGAGGCAGCACGCTCTCTGGCGGAGGAATGACCGGTACCACCACCACCGGAGGAGACACTGGTGTCGGGTTCAGGTTGGATGGTATTGGCCCTGGCGACGACATGGCCGCCGTTAAACTATTCCGGAAACCCTCTCCTCCACTCAATATACACCTTAATTCTTCCAACAGACCGAAAGCTTGAAACACGACATGACAGAAGTCGGGGAGCACGAGCCGAATGACGACGAGAACAAATGGCCGGCGGAGGCGGACGGAACGATCCCCTCCCCGGGCGCGAAGAGGATCAGATTGAGGAGGGAATGAAGGACAATAAAAAGGTAGGGAAATGGTATCCTTTCTCCTCCAAGGGGTCGAGCTAAGTGATCATCTATTTCTATAATTAGCAACGTCCGGTTGGCTGTCTTAATTCGCTAAATCCGATTTGTATTTCCTAATTCAGGGAACTTCTTGTTCTGTCGGTTCAGATCATTACAGGCATCTTCAACTAACTTCAGTTAGATCAGTTTGTGTTGATTCGGGATGGTTTTGAACCCGAAATTTGATTCCGGGTGGAGTTTTTGATTAGTTGAAGTTTCATAAGCAACATGATGAAATGAGATAAACGAAAACAACTGGAGTTCGAGATCAGAGATGTGGAATCTAAGGAAGGGGGAGCTCCGGGGCGACCAGGGACTTCCCTCGGCCCATCGAGAACCCCCTCGTGCCGTCCGGCATCCTCGGTCCCTTTGCGTGGAGTGACACGGTGGGGGACAAAGGCGGTGTTTCCCCTGTTGGCGATCCCGGTCCTCTCCCATCCTGATTCTGCTGTTGCCTCTGGTTGTTTCCGCTGCCGCGCGACTTTCCCTGCTTCCCGCCTTTACCCCACCCTTTCTTCGTTCCTTCCTCGCCCTGTTCGATCAGCACCAATCTTAGCCCTCCTTACGATTATAGTTAAAATTATAGCACGATTGCCCGAAGAGAAAAAAGGGGGAAATCTCACATCAATGTTGGTTTGGTGGACGTCGTCTGTTGCATCGAAGGGTGGCAGCTCGTCATCGTCAAAGAAGGAATCGAACTCCGGCTTCCGATTCTTTAGTACCGATTTAGGCTGCGAGGAGTCACAGAACAAAATCAGCCCGATGAGACCAAATAGAAACCGATCGCTAATGGAAAGGGAGATGTGCAGGAACAAACCGATCGTCGCAGGAGTAATCTAACTCGGAGTCCCTTCCGCCAGTCCCTCTCGTCATTCAGCTTATTGACCTGAGCATTTTACAAGCAGAAGCGAATCGACCGGTTTTATCCCGAAAGATTGAAAAAACAAATCGTATTCTCGTGAGTGGAGGTAGAATTACCGCGTTCTCGGCCGCTTCCATGGTGTCGTACTCAATGAGGGCATGGAGCTGAAGAAACATGCACGGATCTCTCTCGTCATCGGCCGAATCAAAAGCATGGGTGAAGCATTTACAAGGATAAGTAAGATAAACACGTATATACCTTGTTAGTGACGAACAAGTCTCCCTTAGATCGCATCGACGGTGACGATGAGCCGTTGTTGGGCTCTTGCGGATGGCATATCCGTATGTTCCTCACCCTGTAAACAGAACGACCCACAGTTCTGAAACCTTGAGATGTGAATTCTCGCAAATGCATATCGGTTTCTCGTGTTACCTTCCAACTGCGCCGAAGATGCTCTCCAACTTGTGGTTGGAATGATCCTCAGGCAAATTCTCGACCAGCACCGTCCTCGATTGCAGGTCCTCCTTCTGCTTCTCGGTGAAGGGAAGTCTGCGCTTCACTTTCTTCCCGTCACTGCTCACAACCTTCAAATTTTACGGGGGGTTATTCCTCTGGAGAGTCGAGACAAGAATTATTGGAAGGGTGATGGAGAGGGAGAGAGCTTACGAGGTTGGGGGAGGAACGCAACACGTGCGCTAGGACGTCCGCGCTGCTGACGAAAGGCTTGACCCTTTTAGCAGAAGCGATCACCGATATCGGAACTGAAAATTGCAGCGGACATTGAAGGTTGGATTGTCACAAGCGATAAGAGGAGACAGAAGGACAATGCACGTCCCAGATTAGATCAATATCTTACCGTAACCTTCGGATTCTCGGCTCACGCGCTTGGCCATGGAATCATGGGCCACCAAGCTTATATCGCTAAACATATACTCCACCTGCAATAAGAAACAGAGTTTGACGAAGCAATTCGCGCCATAACACAACAGAACCGGGCAGGTGACCAATGCACCTGATTGATGATCTTCTGCCGGAGCTCGTGATCGAGTTGTGCAGCAAGGAACACATCGCTGTCGAGCGGGAAGACGTCAGGGGCGATAGAAGGAAAAGAGGGATGGTATTGATCCCCAATGTAAACCCAGTCCGGTCCAGGAGTCCCGCCGAAGACGTTACTGTAGCAGTAGGAGAGAGGAGCGGCAGTGGTAAGACTGACGGGAGGGCTGGCGTTCACGTGGGACGCCAACGAGACCGAGAGTATGTGGTGGGGATTCGGGTTTGCGGAGTGGTGAGACCTGGGGACAAACTCGCGCGCCTGAGCGTTGAACTTGAACGAAGGAGCGAGGACAGGAGAGGCCGCGGCCGCAAGATCCTTGGGATCGTCTGCAGGCATAGACTGCTGCTGGGCTTGTGCCATAACCCTGCCTCAGGTTATTACTTCACTGCCGGTTAGTTTTTTTTTTTTTTTTTCTTTGTGGTGTTTCTTTAACAACCTTAAACTCTCCGAAACCTAGTTGGGAGTGATTTATCGACGGAAGTTTAAGCCTAGAAACGGAAAGGGGAGTACCCCCGGCTTTTGCGGGGGTAGACGTTCGGACGTGGTTCGGTTAAGGAAACCGAAATCGACGCCGAGCACAATCTCGTTTATATTTCCTCCGCACGGCGTGTTTGACCCGACCCTTTCTTTTTTACTTGTTTTTTTTTTTAATCGGTGGGCCCCCCTGAGGATTAGAAATCTCGTGGCTGAAGATTTTTCTTTTTTTTTCCTTTTTCTTTTTATCTAATTTTTTTTAAATTCGTCTAGAATTCTTAAATTCCAATCACCGATGTAGATTTATGGCCGTATTTAAAAATATAAGATTTTATATTAATTTTTTTAATGTGCTTCTAGAAACCCAACCACATGCCCCTCAATTATTTCCATCATCTCTGCTACTAATAATATAATTCTTTTTGGTTGAAGGGGGGTGTCCAAGAAACCAACCACTACTTTTGTTTTGTTTCTTCTCCTCCTGATTTTAATTCTTTTTTATTAATTTTGTATACATTTAAAGTCATTAATAACATAAATATGAATTTTGTTAAGGACCGCACGGATAAATAGTTCATGTAAAATATTCATTATCTAATGTTTATATTTTATAAATAGTCCAGAGTTTATGTTTATGAAAGAAAAAAGGAAAAGAAAACTACAAAGCCAATCGCCCGACAACGGAATTCTTTCGGCAAGTCGGATGGAGGGAGACAGTGTTATACAACGACACTCCCACTTCTAGCGAATCCTCCTCGCGGGATAGACGTCCATGCTACACGACACCCCGCCAACGCTATAAGTTTGTTCCGAAAAAAAGTATTACCGAGCCTCGTAGTTAGCACCAGCTCGGCCTCAGAGGTGGTTGTCGGGGCCGGGCTCGAGGGTCGAGGGGATGGGCGGTTGCGCCTCAAAGGCATCGGCCGCCAGACCTAACCCATATGCCCCGAGGGACCTGCCGCTGCTGCTCGACCAACCTCCCGCCGTTGCACCGGATGGCGTCGCCAATGGGACGTGGCGGCAGGCGACTACGGAGCCACTCCCACCGCCTTCCCCCTTCTTTCCGGCCTACTCCCCTGTCGCCACCCCTGCGGCCACCTCCGCGGATATCACGCCGCGGCAGCGGAGGAGGAGGGCACCGCCATCGCCCGCGAAGCACATCGCGGCGGTGCTGAGGCGGAGGAGAGGGATAAGGAAGAAGAAGGTGGAGGAAGAGGGGAAGGAGGGGGAGGAAGAAGAGGCGGCGGGGCTGGATAAGAGGTTTGGGTACTCGAGAGAGGTGACGAGCAGGCTGGAGGTAGGGGAGGAAGTGGGGAGGGGGCATTTCGGGTACACGTGCTCCGCCGTGTTCAAGAAGGGGGAGTGGAAGGGGTCCAAGGTTGCCGTCAAGGTCATTCCCAAGTCCAAGGTTGTCTTTTTTCACCACACCCCCCCCCCCCCCCCAAAAAACTATTGATCTCTGTCGTTGCCAGTTCAGTTGGGCGTTTGTGGATTTGCTGCGATGGCGTTTGCTTTGATTCCTTTTCGAAGAATCTTATCTTGCATGGGAAAAATGTTGTTGGTTCTTGGAGAAAAAGAATTCCTTCTTCTGGTAATGTTTTTGTTAACTTGCAAATTGTGAGCTTTAAGTTATCCCTACTGTTGGGTCTCTGTTCCCGTTGATTGGTTCAGTTGGTCGTGTTTGTTCCTCGTCAAAGTTCTCTTTTCCCGGCCTAACGAGATGAATTGGGTATGATGTCATTTGTGTCGTAGGAAAGAAGCAAAAAAAAAAAAATACTGGTTGACTTGGGTATTGTTGAATTGTTTCTGGGGAGGATGATAGGACAGGACTGTTTTCTAGCAAAGTGTTTCGTGACGAAATCGTCCTTCTCGATGAGTGATGCCGTGGATTCTTTTGTTACATCCCCCTCATTTATAGAGCGATGGTGCTAAGGCATGACTGCTAGTAAATTACTTTAACTTTTGATTGGCTCTTTTTGGGAGTATAGTCATGGATGTTGCCGAAGTTTTCGGTGGAAGAACTTGAGTGCTGTTGGATAATATAATTGCTCTTTCTTGGTTGCTTCTTAGTTAATAGTTTGGAATGGATGGGATTCGCATGGACCTGGTTCTTTATCTGTAATAACTAGTGGAAAAGGACTGTGATAGAAGTGGGGTCTGGTTGTGGACAATTCAAAATATTTGGACCTCTGGCGATTGGCCCCATTTGCCACATAGTGTGCCATCTTGCGCCAGTCAACTGAGGGCGTCTTTTGCAATAAAGATTAAGGAGTTGGCAGTTAATGATGCTGGACCATGATTACAATCGTCGCGAAAGTAGGTTTGGTTTGAATTGGTGCTGAATAGTTGGCCTTATAGGTCATAGGACAATAAATAATCTGAACAGACTAGACCATACAATAGTCATAGTGATCTCTTCAAGATTGAAAATAGGCAAGGCATTACCAGCTGTAAAATTGTTGACAACTCGTCATCTCTGCACTGAAGTGATCGTGGAAACCAATTTGACTCAAACAGTAAGGGATTTGAGTTGCCTTATCCAGGGGCTCATGTATGATCCTTGTCCTTGATGGGATCCATCATAACGGGCCTGACAGTATGCTAACTACATTTGTCGATTATCGCACACATTGGGATACTGGCTGGAAAATCGAAAAAAAAAAGTTATCAGAACGACCTGACTTATATGCCGGCACAACAGCTTATTTGTGATTGCTTTGGTGGAATGTAATATTTGACTGGCTGTCCATCAGAGGACGACTGAGATCTGCCATGTACATGTACATAGATCACACTATCGTATTTTTCTTAACATGATAAATAGGGATTTAGTTCGTACATAACAATCTTTCTGTTGCAGAAGGCTGTCATTTAGTTTGGACTATTAATGAGTTTTATCTCATGTCCCTTGTTGCCTTTTGTTGGATAGATTGCTAGGAATGTTTAGGACTGAATATCATGACTGCATATTTAATTTTCGCATGACATAGACATAGACGCAATGCCTTTTTTGCAGATGACAACAGCTATTGCTATTGAGGATGTAAGACGGGAAGTAAAGATACTAAGAGCCTTGACGGGACATAACAATCTTGTTCAGTTATATGATGCATTCGAAGACACTGACAATGTCTACGTGGTGATGGAGTATGTCATCATGAATACTTTGTTGAGACCATCTCATTTTCTTTTGAAAGTTCCTCCACTTAAAGTTCTAACACGACGAATCTATACAAGTGAAAAAAACTTCAAGAATCTGTCTTTCGACTGCTCCTTGTATGATCGACTTTGATTATCTTGTCATGTCAGGTTATGCGAAGGAGGAGAGCTCCTCGATCAGATTCTTTCCCGGTAATTTTCTGATCAACATGTATGCTCCAGACCGCCATTATGGCTGCCTTATCAATAAACTTGTGGCAGCTTTCCATTATTTCCAATTTAGGAGCGGGAAATATTCTGAAGATGAAGCTAAGGCTGTAATGGCACAGATACTCGATGTGGTTGCGTTTTGTCATCTCCAAGGTGTGGTTCACCGAGATTTGAAACCAGAGGTCAGCACCACAATGCCACGCGCTTTACTTGTCTACTGGAACCCGAATCACTCTGATTTCGTAATCCGTCAAAATGCTTGGTGTTAATCAAAGAACATGAAACGAAAAATCTAGAAAGTCAACTTAGGCTGGAGTGTTTCGATTATGATGTTCTAGTTAATTACCTGATGTATGGGGCATGGGCATTACGTCTGAATTTGTAGTCATTGGTAAATTGACATGCATAGAGCTGGTCCTTATCGTCTGACAGTTTCGTGATCCCAATGTTTTCCATCTGCTGCCCAGTTTGTTAGTAAATCATATATTCATACTTATTTGTTGAAACAGAATTTCCTGTACGCGTTGAAGGACACCAACTCCCCGTTGAAGGCGATAGATTTTGGATTGTCTGATTTCGTGAGACCTGGTTTGTCTCATAATTGTCATCGACCTCCTTTTCTGAATGCTGCATGTCGACCTGGTAAACTGATGACGTACAAGAACGTATTTATATCCCTTACCTTCGGCTTTCTTTTCCTTTTGAATTGTCAGATGAGAAGCTCAATGACATAGTTGGAAGCGCATACTATGTTGCCCCTGAAGTTTTGCATCGATGTTACGGTACTGAGGCCGATGTATGGAGTGTTGGTGTAATAGCTTATATCTTATTATGCGGTAGCCGGCCATTTTGGGCACGAACAGAATCTGGAATTTTTCGGTCTATCCTGAAAGTAGAACCCAACTTTGATGAACCGCCTTGGCCTTCAATATCATCCGAGGCAAAAGACTTTGTGCGGCGTCTTTTGAACAAGGACCCCAGAAAACGAATGACGGCTGCTCAGGCTCTGGGTATGCAGCTGTTCTGTCTATACACTTAGATCCCAAAATTGATTTCCTGATGGATCACTATGTTCTGATCAACTTCTTAGGCCACCCATGGATTAGAAACTTCAATGGGGTGAAAGTCCCACTTGACATACACATTCTTCGACAGATGAAAGCTTACATGCGATCTTCATCAATGCGAAAGGCGGCTTTACAGGTATGGAGATGTTGGTGCTAATGTCACCTGGGCAGAAGATTTATAGAACCTTTTAAGATACATTATCTGCTCATAATTATCTTTCAAACTACTTTCGTCTCTCCCATCATGATGAAGGCTCTGTCAAAAACATTAGTCGGAGATGAATTATATCACCTTAAGGAGCAGTTTGCGCTGCTGCAACCAAGCGAAAATGGGACCATATCATTAGAGAATATCACGGGGGTTAGTGTGGCTCTCCTTTCCTTTGTCTCTTGCAGTAAGATATTTTAGTTGTCTGCCTGCCGGTATAGTGCATGATGTGCTCATCCTCTTGACCTGTCTGTGAGTTAACCAGGCTCTGACGAGGAATGCAACCGATGCGATGAAAGATTCTCGCATCCTTGACTATCTTACTTCGGTACTGGACGCTAGAATTCAGACTACAGATGGCAATTGTTAGCTCTCTAGTATTTCTGTTTGATAACGTTGAGCTGATTGTGACAGCTGCATTCTCTCCAGTACAAAAGAATGGCTTTTGAGGAGTTCTGTGCAGCAACTTTTAGCGTACACCAGTTGGAGTCCCATGATCAGTGGGAGTGGCATGCACGGTCAGCATATGAGCACTTTGAGAAGGATGGAAACAAACCCATCGTCATCAATGAACTCGCTTCTGTGAGTCTTATTTCCGAATTTCATTTCAATATCGAATGCCTGGGAGATATATTGCACAAGAATCATTTCGACTGCATGTTCAATTAAGTTTGCGGCTGTTTAGTGTCTGTAGTCGCCAACATCTTGAATCACAAGGTATTAATTAGTTCTGAAACTAAGTAAAAGGTAGCTGTAGCTGTGTTGGGTGCATCATTCGACCGATGAGTCCAGCAAGGCTCGCCGATGACTGATTTAAAGTGTGCTCAGCTGACTTCTCGTTCTCTGCAAAAGTTAGTTACATGCGGCTACTGACAGAGGGGCGGGAAACTGTTGCAGGAGCTGGGTCTCAGCCCATCAGTCCCTGTCCATGATGTTTTCCGGGAATGGATTCGGCCTAACGATGGGAAGCTGAGCTTCCACGGGTTCGTCAAATTGCTGCACGGTGTCTCCAGCCGATGCGTGACCAAGGCACTGTGATATGAACTTTGAACTGGTAATACAATAAAGCGACGAGTGTTTTGCCAACCTGCGACCTCGACATGGTGTGTAATTTATACCAGAAGGGCATGGACTTATATTGGATGAAGTTTAAAAAATAATGTCGGAAAGATCTATGTTTCATTTAAAAAAAAAAGACACAAATTTGAAATGAGGATTTGGGGCTACATATGATTTAGACATTGAAACTGGTGTAATTGTTTTGGTACCACTTGTTTTGGTCGATCTAAAAGGGACAGAACACATGAGCACGAGTTTGGCACATTACATTAGAGATAAGGTTGCCCTTCCTTCAGTTATAATAGTCCAGAATATATATGTCCAAACCCCCCCCAAAAAAATTGTCCACAACTATTATCTGATGCAACTACCATTCCGATACTACTGAGACCCAATCTTTTAAAGGCTACATGAGACTTTTGAGAGCTCAAGCACGGCTGCGTTCGTCCCTCGGTTGCTCGTGCTCTTGACGGGCTTTGCTGTCTGACGATGTCGATGACGATGATGACTGATGAAGGTAATGGGGATGAATGAAAAACAAGGGAGCGAGGTGTGAAACTTATGAACAAATGTTGGGATGAAAGAGAGATTGAACCACAGCTGATGAAGAACTGTAGTTTTTTTTTTTTTTGGGGGGGGGGGGGGGGGGGGCCATCATGGGCTTCTTTAATGGGCCAATCGGACCCTAGTTTACTCCAACTATATGGGCCGATTTTGTTCCTTAATTATTAAGGCCCGGCCCATGAAAGTTGGATTGCGTGAAGAAGAAAACCAACACAAACAGGGGCACAAGTATAAACACGCATCCGGATGATGGGGAGTTTGGTTGGGTACAACAACCAAAATGTGAAGAAAAGAAAGGAAACAAGAGGTGTGTTTACATCAGAGGTGGTGGTGGTGCATCTACCCATTAGGGATATCTTGGTTAATATGATTGGAAATATACAGTTACTAAATAACCAAATGTGAGTTTCAGGGAGAGTGGGTGAAATGCATTAAGAGTGGAAAATGTATAAGAGGACCCCCCTCCCTCCCTCCCTCCCCAGTTTTACAATAAATTCAGACAGACAGAGAGGCCCCGCGGGGGGGGGGGGGGGGGGGGGGACAGGTGGTAGGAATTAAATGTATCTGATCTGAGTGTGTGTTGGTGTTGGGGTTTGCATTGGTAATAAATGTTTGGGTTTGCAGCCGGTGAAGGTAGCTGAACACCCTTCTAAAAGAAAAGAGAGGGTGGCCGTATTCTTCTTATCCTTTGTAGTGTGTGTTGTTTTGGGTTTTCTTCTTTCTTTTGTCCAACTTTAAAAAGTCAAATGAGGTTGGAACGAACGACCCATCTCCCCTTCCTTTCTCTCTTTGGTATTAATAGTCGGGGCAGGGCAGTCTTTTCTAGGTGAGATATCAAATAAAAGTACAAGAAAAAAGAAGAAGAAGAAGAAGAAGAAGAAGAAGAAGAAGAGAGTGCCGAGAGTTGAGGTGGGGGGGGAGGGTTTCTGGGTTCCACTTGTTCCTTTCTCTTCCGCAAGAAGATGGAGAAAGCGTCGTATACTGTGAAGGTGGAGGAAGGCCGGAACCCTTCCGCGGGGCATGTCTACCGGAGCATATACGCTCGTGATGGCCTCGTGGCCACGCCTCCCGGGATCGACTCCCCTTGGCAGTTCTTCAGGTGTACTACTACTACTACTACTACTACTAAAGCAGTTCGCCGGATCTGCATGTTTCGCCTTTCCGCCGATCCGGTGGGGCGGTGTGTTTGCGGGGGCGTTAGATTGAGGGAAAAGGATGGTTTGCGCGTGGTGACCGAGACATAAATTGACGTGGTCTGTATGTTTTTATCTGATTTTGCTGCTTGACGAAGAGGGAAAGTAAGTATGTCATCGTCTATTCTTCGCACCTAATCCATTTCAATTCGTGACCACGATGATGATCATGCATTTGTCCTCCTCCTGTCTTCTCTCTTATCCACCCCTTTTTTCCCTTTATTTTATTTCTTACTGCATGTAAATGAAAATGGCCGGCTGCGTTTATATATAATATATATCTATATTATAAGTAAAATAAGGGATTGCTGGTAACAACAGCCAAACATAGACTACGAGTTTATGCCAATCAAAGTAAATATTTACTTAACCTTAATTCTTCAACAGGGACACTGCCAAGAAAATGCCCGACGGCAAAATGCTGGGTCGCCGTCAGGTGCACGACTCCAAGGTGCGTTCTCCCGGTTCGTCTAGTTCGTGTCGCCGAGTATGACACGAGCTCGCGGTTTGGGGTTGCGTTTGATGCCTGAGTTAACCAAACAATCGTATGTTATTTGTGCGCTCGTCGAACAGGCTGGGCCGTATGCTTGGATGACTTACCGACAAGGATATGACTCCGCCCTGCGTATCGGATCAGCAATCAGGAGCCGGGGAGTGAACCCGGTAAGCATTCGTTTGAGTTCAATTCCCGGGGGTTTGAGTTGGTGCCGTGGCTTCTTGGGTGTTGACGGAGGGGTCATGTGTCCCAGGGCGACTGTTGCGGCATATACGGATTCAACTGCCCCGAATGGATCCTCACTATGGAGGTACGCGATGTTCTGACCTACTTATAGTGAAGTAAATGGGTTTGGTACCTTCGTCGGGTTGATTCGGCTTTCTTTTCCGTTCGGTAGGGTTGCAGCAGCCAAGGTATAACGTATGTGCCCCTATACGACACCCTCGGTATGCTCTCTTATCGCTCTCTGCCCCCCGCCTCCCAGTTCGCTGGATTTGAAATCTGTATCCGCTGAATTCCGTAGCGTAATCCTGGCTTTCAGGTCCCAATGCAGTGGAGTTCATCATAAACCATGCGGAAATCTCGATCGCATTTGCTCAACAGAATAAAATTCCAGCGGTCTGTTACTTCATCTCATGATAAACTCCATTCAATCTATGGCTTTAGCATTTCGAGCTCGTACCGCTGATTATCGGGAAGTTTTGCCTTCTTCGTGTAGATCATTTCATGCCTTGCCAAGTGCCCTTCACTGAAAGTCGCGACACGCTAAGCTCGGATCATGACATAACCATTTAGAGTCTAATTAGGATCGAGTCGCTCAAAACTTGAATTTTTTGTGAATCAGCACTGGTCAGCTTCGCCAACGTTCCCGAAGAGCACAAGGACCGAGCTCAAGATCAAGGGGTTTCTTGCTTCTCCTGGAAGGAATTTCTAGAACTGGTGCAGAGATCTTTCGTCCCGTTTATCTCGTGTTTTCGTTGATTTATCCTGTGAAGAATTCTCACACATTTGTCCCATGTTTCGGTTGTTTCAGGGAAATGCAGAGTGCAAGTTGCCGCAGAAGAGCAAGTCAGACATATGCACGATTATGTACACGAGTGGAACCACCGGGGAACCGAAAGGAGTCATCATCAGCAACGAGGCCCTCATGGCGGAGGTTCTGTCGATCGACAAGTTTGTTGAGCTTACCGACAGAGTGGTCAGTGATTTACTGTCCGCATATTAATGTCCTTACCTTTATCACGGCTTATAATCCCGTGCAAAATGCTGCAGTTCTCGGAAGAAGATACGTACTTCTCCTTCCTTCCGCTGGCGCACATATATGACCTGACAATGGAGATTTACTGCATCTACCGAGGCTCCTCCATCGGATTCTGGCAAGGGGTAAAGTCGAAATTCACCCATTTCTTTTTTAGAAATCTCATCGGTCTTGAAGACGTTGGAGAATCTGTTCGATAGGATGCACGCCTTCTGATGGAAGATGTACAAGAACTCAAGCCGACCATATTCTCCGCTGTTCCCCGGGTTTTTGACAGGATATACACAGGTAAGCAGTCCTTTTACAGGCTGATCTTACTCGATCTTTACTTTAGTTATAGTGAAGCCTCCACTCTTACTCGTCCCTGTACTGCAAGGCATAAGCACCAAAGTTTCGGCAGGCGGGACGATACGCAAAGCGCTTTTCCAATTCGCATACGACTAGTAAGCTCTCCTTGTCTCAAATTATTGATGCCCGGCCTGGATACTGACTACTGACTATTGTAATATACTCGAAACAGCAAGTTGCGGAATCTTCAAAGGGGTCTGCCGCACGACAAAGCAGCGCCCTTCATGGACAAGCTCATTTTCGAGAAGGTTGTCTGAACTCTTCTTTGCTGAAAGAATTCATGAATGGTCCATTTGTATGACACGCTGTTTGTGTCATCATTTGTTCAGACGAAGCAAGCCTTTGGAGGCAGAGTTAGGGTCATGACGTCTGGTGCAGCGCCTTTACCTCGTTACGTTGAGGAGTTCCTGAGGGTCACTAGCTGTGCTTCGTTAACACAGGGATACGGTATGAAGAGAAAATGAATATCGACACGAGGCTGATTCTTGTTAGGCTTTAAATTGCTTTCTTGTGACCGAGGCAGGTCTTACGGAGAGTTGTGGGGGTTGCGTTACGGCGGTAGGGAATGCATGGTCGATGGTAGGAACAGTCGGAATACCGATGCCATCAATCGAGGTGAGGCTAGAGTCTGTCCCCGACATGGGATACGATGCCCTTTCAAGCAGTTCCCCCCGAGGAGAGATCTGCCTGAGAGGAACCACCTTGTTTTCGGGTTACCACAAGCGTCCGGACTTAACTAATGAAGTCATCATCGATGGATGGTTCCGCACAGGTCAGACAATTCATTTCAGGCTTTCGAAAGTAGGCATGGTTGCCAGGTCGGGATCATCACGTCAGCATGCGTTTCGTAATCGCAGGTGACATTGGGGAATGGCAGCCGGACGGGTCACTGAAGATCATCGACAGGAAAAAGAACATATTCAAGCTCTCCCAGGGGGAATACGTCGCCGTCGAGAGCGTCGAGAGCGTCTTTGCACGTTGCCCCCATGTAACATCAGTAAGTCCCGATCCCAACCCCGATCAATGTCGATCAGAGCCACCCTCAGAGCAATAACTCACGGCTGGCTGTCTGCACTTCCCGAAACCAGATTTGGGTATACGGGAACAGCTTTGAATCGTTCCTGGTGGCCATTGTGGTACCCGATCAGAAGGCTCTACAGGAATGGGCAGCGGCGAACGACGTGACGGGGGAGTTCAAATCCCTGTGCCAAAACCCGAAAGCAAGGAAGCACGTCTTGGAGGAGCTAAACCGAACCGGCCAGGCAAACCAGGTGCGTGCCGTCATAATCCCAGCTACCCTTCCCTCCATAACACTCCATTCGAAAGCTCTTCGGACTGATGGGAAGTGCGAAAATCCCGCAGTTAAGGGGGTTCGAGATGCTGAAGGGAGTGCACTTGGAGCCGAACCCGTTCGACATAGAAAGGGATCTGATCACACCAACCTACAAGTTAAAGCGACCCCAGTTGCTGAAGTACTACCAGGAGCACATCGACAAGCTCTACTCGGAAGCCAAAACCAAGAAAGCTTAAAGAAAGGGCAACTCCATTTGACCTTTGTGGTGTAGAAATTGAAGGAATCCATATGTTAAGAAAGAACAGCCCCATCCGTGGTGGATGATATGGATAGAGATGCCTCCTCCTGGCTCGAGACATGATAATCTTTAAATAAATAAAAAAGGAATTTTATAGTTCAGAGAGATTGGATGACCCTCCCCCTCCTTTTTAAGCCGAAGCAGATTTTTGACTTGACTCCACGCCTTCTGACACCGCATCTCCTTCGTATGTTCCAATGTCTGAAGCCGGATAAGATGGGGTGGGTGGGGGGATTGCAATTGGATTTTGACGCCTTTTATTATTTTATTTTATTATTATTTTTAAATTAATTTCTTCTGATAACTATTATGCCCGGCAGTTTGACGGTGGATCGACACAGTAACATGTCAAAAGTGCCACTAAAATTTCGTTAACGATAATTAAAATTGATACAATGAGGATGATATTTTATAAAATTAAGAGGCTAAATTTTATAGTTTGGTCTAAAACATTGGATGCAGTGGGGGAACGTGGTGCATGCTGACGATGGATAATTTTATTATTATTATTATTGATTATTAATTGTAGATTTGGTCTGTTTGAGGAGAAGAGGGGAAAGAGGTGTGGGGAGGTGTTTGTGTTGTGTGGAGGATAGACTTTCCTTTCCTTTCCTTTCATCCTCCCCTTCCCCTCTTTATGTATTTGTTTATTCTTCTTCTTCTTCATTTTCTTTAACTGTTTCTGTGTTCTTCGTTCCCGTTGGGGTTGGCGGTGATTCCTTCGTTGTATTCCGGAGCTCCCCCCTTCTGTCCGCGCGTCTCTGTTGGGGTTTTGATGATGTCGGGTGGAACGACGACGACGACGACGACGACGGCGGCAAACCCTAGCGTGTATTGGGGTGGTGGAGAACCGGAGTTCAAGGGGATAGTGGTGGTGTTCGCTTGGTTGTCCTCCTCCCTCCCCGACGACCACCTCCGCCGCTACCTCCACCTCTACTCTTCCCTCTCCTGGAATTCCCTCGTCTGCCGCTCCTCCTTCCTCCACGCGTAATTCTCATATTTACTTGCTTTGCGCCTTTGGGTTCCTGCCCTAGTTCATGATTAACTGCACCACGATTTCCTTTCTGGGTCGACTGAATTGCTTCCCAATCGATCGTGTGCCGATTTTCGTGCATTCCTTGTGGCACGTGTAATTGGGTCAAGACTTGTTTTTTGTGCAAAGCTGGTAGTTTTAGGGGAATCGCCACCCGGGCCTGGGACTCCTTCCTTTGCTAACCATGTGTCTTTATAAATTCCCCGGATGCTCCCCCTGCCATGCTGTTTCTGTATTGGAATAGGCAGATTCTCGATCATTTGAACTGAATTCTTTTCTGCAGGTTTTCATCCGACAAGGCGACTTCGTTGGCATTTTCCGTTTTGAACGAACTTCTGGAGGTTCGTTAGTCCCCTTTTTGGATTCTTATCTGTTTCCATTGTTCAGCTTGGAGCGAAATGCGGGTCCTGCGTGGCTGAAAAGTGACTTGTTATTACTGTCTTGACTTTCAGGAGCTACAGCTTAGGCCGTGCCCCGTAGTTCTTGCTTCTTTTTCTGCTGGTTCAAAAGCCTGTATGCATAAGGTTCTTCAGGTAGTTCTCTCTTGTGGAAAAGTGCTTTTACTTGTCTTGTGACACATTCATATGGTCTTGCTTCTTCTGCCAATGCAGATTTTACAGTGTTCTGGTCAGAGTCGGATAAAGCCGGTAATTATTTTAGCTCCTTTTTTCCATGAGTTAAGGCAATTCTTTAGTCTAATGACAATCAGTCTTCATTTTAGTGCTGTGATTTTTTTGTTTCCATTTTTAGCTATCTATGTGCACTTATCAAGGGACTTTCTTTGTCTTATGAAAGGATAAGTATCGTCTAGTGAGGAACTGTCTCGCTGGTCACATATTTGACTCCAGTCCAGTGGATTTTACAAGCGATTTTGGTCATCGGTTTCTTCTGCCTCCTAGTATTCTGAAAAGGCCTCTACCAGCAAAAGCCCTGTCTTGGATAGTGAAAAGTGTATCCTCCGGTCTGGATACCATGTACCTTACGAGATTTGCTTCCCAACGAGTAGAGTACTGGAACAATTTGCACTCGTCCGTGGTAATTTTTTGGTGGTGTGGTTTATCACAAATTGACATGTTTCTTCTTTACACCTGTCTGAGTAGTATATGTTGTCTTCTTCTTCTTCATTTGATAGAGCATTGGAGCCCCATATCTTATCATATGCTCAGAAGATGATAATCTAGCTCCATATCAAAGTGTCTGCAGCTTTGCCCGAAGCTTGCAAGGTTATGGGGCCGATGTCAAACTCGTCAGATTGCCTGGATCAACTCATATGGGTTTGTGCTTTCTCCAATTTTCTTGAGAAATCCGATTTGACTATTTTTCATGCCTCGGTTGCTACACATCCTATTAACTATCAGAATTCCTGCTCGGATGTTCATTATTTTTTTGCACGGCTGACAAAATCTACTTTGTAGTAGAATTAGTTCACTGTAACAACTAAATCCCTAAAAACCCTTAAGACTTGTAAACACGGTGAGGACATTAGGTTTACATTGTTAGTCCTACTCCTACTCTTCGCTTATAAATCAAAGAGCAGTATGTATATATGTATGTCGTAGTTTCTGGTTGGTATGAGAATAGGATAGGCCCTGCGCTTTTCTTTTGGATTATTATTTGGGAAGGATAGGCAAGTCTATCGCACAGTGAGATGAAGTATTTATGAAAGGGGAAGACTAATGAATCTGCAATGTAGGATGCCGCAAACTTGATATCTTATGCCTGGAGTTGTGATTTTTACTCTTGGGTTTGGCATCTCAGGTCATTACCAGGTTTATCCGATCCAATACAGTGATGCAATGGCCCGTCTTTTCGAGAAAGCAGCAGCAGTTTTTTCGCATCGGATTCACTGTCTTGAACATGAAAGAACAAGCCTAGATGGTAGGCACGATGAGATCTCCCAGCTAATTTGCGAGCTTCAAAATGTGGCAGTCAACTCAAATGAGAGCCTCGGGAGGGTTGCACGTGGTCCAACCGATCATTTCTTTCAGCCCAGCACGTCAGTTTATGAGAGCGGCACGTCCTCTGGTTCAGTGCAAGATGACCCAGACTCTACAACCTCAGTAAGCCCTGCTGGCATCAGTGTACACAGTACCCTTGGCCAAATGCTGTTTGATTTCTGCGTGCCTAAGAATGTGGAAGGGTGGGATATCAAGTTCTCTGGCTGTTTGAATGGCCAACCTTATGCATCAGCTCGAAAACTGTCTCCCTTTCACCAGAATAAGCCAACGCGGCGTTCCAGATTATAGTCCCCACAACATAGTCGAAGAGTTAGGGCAAACATTGACAGAGCTAAAACAATGGTTTGATCTGGAATCAAGGGTTTCTTGGGGAATCAGACACTGCAGAGAAGGAAAGCACGAGTGCCATGTTTCTTGTATATACAGAGACTTGTTATGACGATGTTCCTGCAAAGTTATAAATGGAAAAGTGGAACAGGAACAGATTAGGAGTTGAAATCAATCGATGATCCCTCTGTCGAGGTATGTTCTTTGATGTATAGATGGAGTTTTGCTGTAGAGCTATAGCTCGGATCTTGCTATGATCTCGAAGGTCTGTTGCAGTGATGCTTCACGTAATGTACATAAGCTAATAGCATGTGGGGAGAGGTTAACCTTTTGTAAAGCTAAGGAAGGCTGCGACCAAGCCACAATGTGGTTTAGATTGTGTGCGTGCAAACTCTATCTTTACCTAGACGGAATCCGTGCTCATACATTTAGTGCATATAAAGATCGTGTACTGTAATTTAGCTGCTGTGTGCTCCCTTTATATTAATAGGAAGCAGCGGCCAGTGCCGTGCGGTAGATGTAAAAGGCGTTAACTCTCATGCTCGAAGGGAACACAATTGATCAGCAATGTGCAACAGACTTCCATCGTGCAACAAAGCACGTATGCATATTTTTCTACCGAAAAGGAGTTTGATACGACCTGGGGCATTTGTTTGTCCCATCAGCCTTATTGTTGTAATAATTCCGTAAAAATGTTCCTCCCGCTATGGTAGTAACAGATGCAGTGCACATACAGGCAGTGTCCATGAGCTTCATCATATTCAGTCCGATTAAAGCCTGGCAACTTGTCGATCAGCAGAGGGATCAATGCACACCACCACCTGCAATTCATATTTAGGAGAAAACGAAAAATATTAGCGCCTGCATGTAGAAATGGCTTAACAGAGATGATTGATACCTTGCCAACGCTCTTTCCAGAATGAAGATACTCAACGGCATCCGCTACAGCACCAACTCCCACAAATCTTTTCGGATCAATAGCCACCTGTTTCAGTGGTGTTGGCATGAGAATAGTTTACCTAGTTATGACGTACTGCCTAAAACCAAGAAGAATGATTAAAACGATCGTGCTAGACATAATATCGCGAATCTCAAAGCAGCAACATGCTTAGAGAGCGTCAAAACTTTTGTACCGGACACAGTGCAATAGCTACAATTATATCGCATTACCTTAAGTTTTCCAGCAGAATAAAGAGTAAACAGCTTGTTAAGATGCTTCTGCCACAAACCGCTGTATTGTACCAAGAAAAATCCAGCCTGCAAAGCATCCAGTTATCTTGGAGTCATAGAAGGATCAACGCAGTCAACACATCATTGAAAGCTTCTTTTTTCTCTCGCTGTCTTTAACTTTATGACTAATTATGTGCGGCCTTGTATAATTCTTGAAATTTCCGTATATTTCTACCAAGGAAACGTCTCCAGGCAGCAAATCAAACCCATAACTTGAGTGAGAAAAAAAAGGCATTCTCGTTTTATTCTAACTACAGCATACCAAAGTTTGGCTTTTGGCTAAAAGCTTCTCACAAACTCCTGGATAATTTGCTGGAGTCCATCCATGCTCTCCTTGATACTGCAGGGAAAGAAACAGTAGATAAATAATCCTAAGGTGTGAAGTTTGGTTCTTGAAGATGGAACTGATGAAACAACAGCGAGAATCTAATCTTTGTTTCCAGTTAAGTAAAATTAGAAGCATGCAATTAACAACAGCGAGAATCTAATCTTTGTTTCCAGTTAAGTAAAATTAGAAGCATGCAATTAGTAGTCTGTTTTGGATTTTGCATCATCAGAACTTCACATTATTCACTAACAATGTTTTGGGGTTTAATTTTATGATTGTTGCGAGGTAACTGGAAACAATCAACAAAATAATCTCCAGATGAACATCCTATGAAATCAGCCAAAGAGAAACAATATTAAGAAAGATTCAAACAAAAACAAGGCAGTGGAAAGAAGACAGCACCTGAGAAATCATGCCAATAATAATCATACGGCCATAAATGCCCAAGGCATTCAAGCAGAGGTCAAACATTTGACCTCCAACAGACTCGTAGATGATATCAACACCTTTCGGATATTCCTTCTTCAGGACCTGTGGAAAAAATAGCCTGTTAGAAATGCCTGGTTGGAGCAACGAAGAGAGAGAAGGAAAATGGACTTGTCGCCTTTGCAATGACCAGATATATGGAACTTCTGAAAATCATGAAGGAGCAAAATGACAAATAAAAGAATGTACAGTTTTAATGTCTTCAGTTTTATAGTCAATCACACGATCCACTCCCAGTTCTTTTAGGAGCACAGCCTTCTCATTCCCACCACAAGTTGCAACAGTAGTGTTTCCAGCTAATTTAGCAAGCTGCATTTGCCCATTTAGTAATTACTCGTTAGTGTAACCCAAAAGATGGAAAGTCATCCGAAAACAACAATTATACAGTATTTGTCATAATAAGTAAAAACATCCATATTTATATGAAACAAAAATATATATAAAAAAATAAGCCCATGCATGAGGCATGATACCTGAACGGCAAACTGTCCTGTTCCCCCAGCAGCAGCAGTTACAAGAACTACTTGACCAGACTCCATTTGCCCAGCCTACATATTTTGTAGCAGGACAAACCGATAACACTTCTAAGGGAGCAAAATTATGAAATGAAACAAGCCCAAATATATCAATATCATGTCAAGAAACTCCACTCGAGAAATTCCACGAGCACTCGAGCAGATCACATCATTTCAAGGAACTTGGATCAAATACAGACCTTATCCAGTGCAATAGAGGCTGTAAGACCTGATGTAAGCATGGCAACCACTTCAGGGTCAGGCCTAGGAACAGGAAGGACATGCTTCGCAGGAACCTGACATGACATACCACTAAGACATTATGGCCTATAGGGAGACGGACCGGGATAATTTTTTATTGTCGTTTGAAACATTACCAGGGTAAACTCGGCATAGCTTCCAAAGGTCATAATTGCAGCTGGATTGCCAACTTTCAAGTGATTCACAGAATCACCAACAGCAGCAACAATTCCAACACCCTGAAATCTAAGTGATGGGAGTAATTATCCTCCTACATCTGACGATGATAACAGTGATAATTCACATCATGGGAGTAATTATCCTCCTACATCTAATGATAATTCATAACAAGGAAGAATTTGCCATCTTTAAAGAAAAAAGGGGAGACAGCTTGCAATATACAATTAAAGGAAGGCAACTACCTCAAAACCAGCATCAAATGGAAGACGGATTTCACCTTTGTTGCCACTAAAATAACGGCCTGAGCTGAAATTGACCTGATGATAGCATGAACTTCTCAGAGGGAATTCGCAATAGAACATATAAAACTTAACTCTTGATGCATGTTTTTCGCTGACAACAATATTTTGCTGAAGAACATCAAGCAGTTTGAAAATCTAATTCACTGCACTTAAAATTTTTTGATACGATACTGACCCTTATTGAAAGAACAATTCAAGGCATGGTATTCAACAAATGAAATAATCAAGCATTTCTGGGAAAGCTTAATATTTTACCAGATTTTTTTTTTTTTTTGGTAAGAAATGGAGATTGCACCAAGATAGCCTTCGGGTACACCGTTGACCATATTTTACCAGATTCATAGACTTACATTTATCAAATTAAAGCAAGCATAACTTTACCTTACATGCTTATGGGGCTTGGATATGGATTAATAAATGGATCGGCTTAAAATTTAAACATTTTCCTTCTTATGATTTCTATTATTTTCAATTTTCCCATTGTTAAGATACTCAACTGTTTCAGGGGCATGACCCTTTGACTTTGAACAGATTTTTAATTGGGTACATATTTTACTTATCCAAGAAAACGGTCAACTTCAAAAGGCTGACAGTGACACTAATAGAACTGCTAATTCTGTGAAGGAGAAGAATAAAACTTACATCACTAGCATTAACTCCGGCATATAAGATCTTCAGAAGAACTTGATCTGATCCTATGGGCAACCTCAGTGGTTGTTGAACTATTTGTGTGGCATGACGAAAGTTGTGAGTCAGGGTATGTACGACACTGTCAAAGACCACATAAATAATATCAACCTTGTTGATCATGATAAATGCATCCCATCTTGAAGAATGCCAGGAACTAGGATTTGACGTCAGCTTCTAATTCAAGAAATAAAATCCATCGTGATAGACTGTTTTAAATTTGTAAACACCATTGCCATTCTCAAACATGCCGACGACTTAAAGAAAGTCCACTCACATCTTTTTGAAATCCTGAGGGAGTTTCAAATCTATTGGGGCTTTGTATGGCGACTTTCTTCTAGACCTTGAGGACTGCAACAAGTATTTCTCTTCCTCCGCGGGAGTGGGCCAATACTCCAAGCCCCTACGGTTGGTGATCCACAGACAGGAGCCCGCCTTACTTTCATCAGTAATCAGCTCAAAAGCACCTGCAAGGAGCACATTTTCAGATGACAGAGATGAGCAACTAATTAGGACAGAGCTCATCATTCATTTCATTATGTTCTCTTTTTCTAATTTAGAGAAATGATTTGCTCAGAACTTCCACATACATGCCATCATTGGAAACAGCGAGCAGAGGTACTATTTCCATGTTTCCATAAAGGGAGAATGCAAAATCATGAGGTTACAAACTCAAATGTCAAGTAAACGTCTTTTGTTGATGCAGTTTCGTTCGTCATAGAAACTGCAACAGGATTTCTTCTTTTTTCAGGTAATATTAACAATCTCTGTAGATTAAGCCTCTCATCACATGCAAATCTGAAGCACAACTTTTGTACATTCAACTATATCGGTCCACTATCCAGCAGTGCCACCAGATCTGTATTAAAGCCACTCAAACAAATTTTAGAATCACTTCAATTCTGATATCTACAAAATCGTACCTTTTACAACCATTTCCATTGGCACAAAGCCTCCCGCTGCCTCCACAAATTTGACACCGACATTCTCACCCATTTCAGTTTTAACGAACTGCATGAGAATCACACAGTAAATTACTTCGTCTTAGCCTGAAAAAGTCCCTCAATATTAAGTCTTTAGACAGACAAGGACACATAAACATCAGCATCCATATTACTCAAAGGCTCAGAGAAACGGTGTATATGTATCATACTCTTCCCCTTGCAATTGCAAAGAATTAATTTTTTTATAAGAAAAAAAAAAGAAATCACAATAACAAACATTTTGCAGTCCTTGTTACTACGTCCGGAATTGATATTCCTATTTGATCTTAGAGAAGACTTTGAATGCATCTCATCCTAAAAGAACCCATTACCTGGGTGAACAATGCAATCAATATGTAGAATATCAACAAAAAACCAAAACAATCTTAATTAGTTCAGCACCTCGGGGCAAAGAACGTTTATCCTTATTCCTCGACGTTTATAGAAGGAAAGTGATCTGGTAAATAAGACAACTCCACCTGCAAGGACTCGATCTCATTAAATAAGCATTTGTTGATTCCCAAAATAACCAAAGTCTCTTTTAACTAGGGAATAGCTCACCAATCAACAGCTACCAACCTTTCGAGCTAGAATAGATAGGACCAATAATCATTGGATATAGACCAGAAGCAGATCCTATGTTTATGATCACACCAGGTTTTTGGGCAGCTTCCATTATTCTGATCTGCCGGAGGTAAAAAGAAAAATTGTGTTAGAAAATTATCGTGATATAGCTATATAGAATTTTCAATAAGAATCTAGGGGGGAAGGACATTAGGTTGCCGAAGATGATGCGGCCACTGTGACTACTATGAGACTAAACAAAATGCACAATTATGCAATGGAAGAATTGAAGCTGAACCCCCCAAGGAAAAACCTCATGGAGTCTAATTTTTTAACAATATATGATGACTACAACTGCTTGCACATCAGACACGGGCAAAGATTTTGAGCAGTAAAGCACGTGGGAGCTTTGACTTACTGCAAGGCGGGTACATTCAATAACAGCAACCAAATTCACATTGATCGTGCGACGCCATGTATTAGTTCCATCGGTTGTGTCCTCAGCAAAGTGAATCAGATTCCCAATACCAGCACTGTTAATACATATATCCAGGCCTCCAAATGTTGCGACATGCTTCTCAAAGGCATTGTTAAGATCCTCTGGTAAACAAACCACGAATCCCAACATATTATGTTCATACAAATGGCAAAGATAAGATCACAACCAGCATACCGGCCCTGCAGGCCAAGAAACTGATGAACGCACAAACTGGGCAAAGGAGAAATAGAATGCCTACTCACTTGAGTTGGTCACATCACACTTAACAAAGATCGCACTTGGGAATGATAAATTGGAATGGAACTTTGCATTCTCTCTCTCAACGAGTGATGCCACTTCCTCCCCATGCTGGGAGAAATCTACAACGGTAACAAACACGCCTTTCCGGGCGAGCGCCAACGCAAGTTCCTTACCTGTAAAGCCAGAGCGAGCCAAGACAAAGAAAAAAACCACGAATCACAATCATGATGACCTGGCCGTCACCTCATAAATAAAAACATGAACCAGCAAGCATTCACCTTCATATCCCACAACATGGCCAAAAAAATGACCGCCTAACCATGATAACGTAACTCAACAACACGTGAACCGCATCCAAAAACCTCCTTCAGAAACTGAAAATAAATATAACAAATAGAAAAGAATGGCCGAGTCCACTGAATCATCCATCAGCTTTCTACAATCCATAATCTAAATCGACTTCTACAGTGCAGAAGTCGTGCAAGAGAAATCAACTCAAGTAATCAGATTGACTTCTACAGTGCAGAAGTCATACAAGAGAAATCAATGGCCATATACAAAAAAGAAGAAAAGGAGAAGGAATGATCGGACGAGTACCGATTCCGGAGGCGGCGCCGGTGACGAGGGCAGATAGACCGGGCTTGACCTCCATCCCCTTCTTCCTTTGTTTGATTTGGCTTCAGAGGATGACGAAAGGAGAGACGGTGAAGAAAAAGAACGACGTCGTCAAACCCGACAAACGCAGGACCCGACGATCACTGACAAACAAAACAGAAAGGCTCGGTTTTTATGAATTGGGCGGGGGAAATAAGGATAACGACGATCCAAACATGGTCATATCACCCCCAAATGATTAATTTACCATTTCATGCAATCAGGTTTTCCGGCATGCAATCCGGTCCCAGTCCTCAAAGACAAATTCGCTTAGCCCTATAGCTGGAAAGCAAATTGACAACTGATTTATTATTCAACTATGGTATATAAAAAGGCAAAGATAAAGAAGAAATAAGAAGAGAAACAAGAATTATGTATGAAAATACGGTTAGTTTTAAAAAAATTTGCGAAATACTGTTACAGTTTCGTAAAATACGATTTTACTGTCGAAGGGGCGCGTTCTCAAAACGCACCCATCAATTTACAAAGAGGTTGTAGTTTCAAAACGTGCCCTCCGTGTATGAAAGTAAGAACTCATTATGAGAAGCTTGTTTGTATCCATGCCAGAAGCTGACGAGTTTTTCGCCGAGATGAATGAAGAGTAGTGGTTTTTGAGTCAAGATGAATTTTATAGATGTGGTCTTATGACTATGAATTTGAGTGAGAGTTACAACGCTGTTATAAGAGGTGTCAGAAATCTTCTTGTTTCGGCCCTTTGTTAGGAAAATATAGTATAACTACATATCATATTGGATAGCTAGACGGGATGAAGTTCGATTAAAGGCACGAGAGAATTCGGGTAAGTCCTTTGATGTTCGATTCACAACAAGGAGAATAACCTTATCAAATCACGCAACTGTATCCGGATGATTCATCGAAGCAGGCTCATGTTCCAGAAGATCCCGTCATCAGGCCTTATGTTAGGAAGAAATCGACGAGGCGTAGGGGACTTTACTGATATTTGTAAATATGGACTTTGCGTATGATATTCTAAGGTTTTATGTATGATATTATTATTCTACTTTCATAATATGGATTGTTTTGAAGTTCGATAATTTGAAACATGGTTTCTAATATAATTCATAAGTGTTTAGAAATATCTAATAGGGAAATCCGCCCCTTGTGTATTTCTCCAAGGGGCATATTTGTATTTCTCCAAGGGGCGGGTCCCTCGTCAGACCCTTAGTCCGTCCCCCTTTATGTTCCCATGAGGGGCAGGTTTTGGTTTTCAAAACCCGCCCTTGTATACTCCTAGGAGGGGCGGGTTTTTGTATTCAGCGAAGGGGCCCGCAACACTTGGAGAATTTCACCAAGTGTTGGAAGGGCGGGTTTCCACCAACCCGCCTCTATATGAGGGTGCGTTTTCAAACCGCGCCCTCATGCTGAGTTACCATGCCGCATAGGTGCGGATTACCCGCTCCTTCCTTTCATACACGGAGGGCACGTTTTGAAATTGCGGACTATTTGTAAATTAAAGGGCGTGTTTTGAGAACGCGCCACTTCGACGGTAAAACCGTATTTTACGAAAATGAAACCGTATTTCGTAAAAAAATTTTAAAACTAACCGTATTTTCATACAAATCTAGGATAATCAGAGCTATTGGTACACAAGAACATTTCACATTTGATCGATCACTCGTTAAGACAATTCTTACTACTTCCCTGGGCTTCTCACACAAGCCAACCTTCGTTACATGAAGTCGTCATCCTGTCGAACACCACAGGAAGAAGGCGAGAATGATTTCACCCGCAGCAAGCAAGTCGCAGGAGGACGGAGTTTGTTGTTATTCCTTGACGGCATATTGCTGGCTCCTCCTAGGATGTCCTGGAGCGGTTTCCTCACTGGGTATTTTGAAACTGGCGTGAACGGGCGCGTGGGGGTTCGCAGCACCTTCAGGCTCGCCCCTTGCTTGCTCTCTGAAGCGGAAGTTTCCATGTTGTTCGATGGACGCTTCATGCCGTGCCGGTTCTCCTCCGATGCTGAGGCATTGGTGGCTCGTTTTTCCTTTGACTCCACAGGCACAAGCTTCCCATCCACTTGGTTTGTGAAGACAAATGTCACCTGATGAGCTTTCGTAGTGTGAGATTTAGAATTAGATCAGCTGGCCTTTCTCGCCACCGTGAGAACTGAAATTCTAAGGATTCAAAGAGAGACCTCCTCGCCAGCGGAAGCTTGAAAGATGGTATCTGGTACTGATGTCGGGGAATAATGATGGCCCCATTTGCTCAACTCCTCTTCCTTGGGAGTTCCCACCTGTTATTAACCGATCCATCAGCACCAATTCGAAAGGACTTACCTAATGTGTGACAGACCACGAAAGATGTCAAATAACCTGTTTTTCCGAGGCCTTCAACTTATGCAAGCATCCGGCAATCTCTGCAAATGAACCAACGTCGCCGCCATCAGAATCATATGTACCTGAATTTTCCGGAACGTGTCCAACTTCATTGGCACTCTCTTCTGTCTCTTCAACATTAGAACAGCGGGTGCAATTCATCTTTTCATGAATCTCGGACCTAGAATCACAAAAGATTTGGACCCACAACCATGATCAGAACAGAAGGTTAAAGAGCGAGACGAAACATAATGAATTTCCTGAAAAAAGCACATGAAGCATCATTATGCTAGTGTATTTGAAATGACAGACTGTAGCATGCTCTTTGGCAATCAATATATGCTATGCTTCTACATACATTAAAATCTGACTAGATAAAAGTCGGGGATGAGGTCTCCGGCAACTGGACGTTAAGAAGCTTTGCAGCAAAGCACGTCAAATATCTAGAATCTTACTAACCAAGCATAGTTTGGATGCGACAAAAGTCAGCAAGAATGCCTGTCCTGCCAAAACAAACAACTACCTTGCATTTTCATGAAATGTGAACAGGTCCCTCAAATCTTCTGTTGAAAGGAAGTTACTCTGAAAGAACAGTACGTCAGTAGGGAAAGGAATGGAACAGACATCATTATGAGGAAACAGGGGCAACAAGAAGGACGACCTCTGCGCTCACTGCATTTTCTTCCCGCTGAATTACTTTTTGAAGGCCTTCTTTTGATATCTGACGTTGATAAACCTGCATCAATCAGCGGAAGGCATACAAAACCACATCACACGGAGAGATGCGTCAAATAACAAATATTAAATATAGTACCACCCAAACCTTTTCCTCAATAGTTCCGGCACTCAAGAACCTGTAAATGTAGACTCTCTTCTTTTGGCCATCCCTCCAGACTCTAGCGGCAGCCTGTTTCCATAGGCAATGACAACTAACACTTGAAAAAGTTCCTTCAAATAAAGTACCACAAGCAGTCTGTTGTTCAAGATAACTGAGCAAAGGTTAGATCGTACTTGCTTGTCGTTGGCAGGATTCCAATCGGGATCAAACAAGACCAGGCGATTTCCCCCTACCAAATTGAGACCACAGCCGCCCGCCTTGCTACTTAAAAGGAATGCAAATTCATCCTATCAACAGCAAAATGGTCATATACAGTAGTCCACTTAGACAGCATACTCCAAGAAAGAACTTTGCAACCACAGTAGCAATTTTGTTTAAGACAATCGTGCTAGAAGGATACCTTCAAAGGATCATTAAAACGATTCACTAATTTCTGCCTTTTGCTGATTGTGGTGCTACCATCAAGCCTCAGATATGGATATCTCCTCTCACGGCACAACTGAGCAAAAAGATCCAGTGTCTGCCACATAAAACCTCAAGCGGTCAAGTAGGGAGTGCCTAAAATGAATCGATGTCATTACCAAATTGCAGAACTATCAGTGCTTCTGATTATAACCAGGATGGCTGCAAAATGTAGCAATATAAGGACACCTTTCGTTGGATGGTGAAAAGATAGACAATGACTCGTTTATTATTTCAGAACAGAGAGAAAAGAATGCGGATAGATCGTGAAAATTACAAACCTGAGTATAATTAGAGACAAGAACAATGCGATCATCGGTTCGTTGACGAAGATGAGCAAGCAACCGGGACAAAACATGCATTTTGCCTGAGAGTTCAACCCATGCTCCATTTCCACCACTCCATGTTCCTGACCTACCAGAATTGATTATAAGGTCCAGAAATGACAGCCCCAGATGGCTTGGCACTTACGAGAAGATTAATTTACCTTCCAGAAAACATTTCTGCAGGAAAAAACCGTGCGCAGTTTTCAAATCCTGAAGTAGCTGATGTTCCACTTTTCACGGTGTCGTATATAAGCTAAAAAATTTTCAATGGCAGAGGAAACAGACTAAAAGTCACGGGGTTGCTTTTTACAAGAGGCATAAATGGTGCAGGAGCAAGATGAAATATCTTCATATGAATTTTCTATGATCATAAGCAGCTCCCCAAAAATCTTAGATTTAACTCATCTACAATATCACAAGATAGTTCCTTTGTGAAAATCTAAACTATCAGATCTTATGACGACTATGCCAAAATTAACCTTCAAAACCCCAAGATAGATAGCGTGGTAGAAATAGGGCACACAAATGAGGTACCTTTGGATGATTGCACAACTTCTTGAGAGCAGTGATATAAGCAAGAATCTTTGATTGTTTTAGCTCTTCAGTAATAGCACGTTTGACCTGTGATTAGAAACATTTTGATGACTAAACTACTCTATCACAATCATAACAAGTGGTATAAATGAAATCTTACATTTTTAGATTGTAGGAAGTGGCAGTATAGATCCACTTGAAGCGGGGTCAACTTGCAACAAACTACTTCCACTATCTGGAATTAAAACAGCTGTCAGAGACCATAGCATGCTAAACAACCAAGAACCTTCTTATATAGGTACCTATTTGGTAGAGCATTTATCTCAAAAGGAACTCTGATAGTCTTATGATCTTCCATAAAACAATAACAATCTTTTATATAAGCAACAAATGAAAAATTCCATGGCAATCTATAATTTTCCAAGCTCTTGAGTATTGCATCTGTTTAATGCGGAAATGGATGGAATACATACATCTAAAACAAAAATCACAATATTAAAATATTTTATAATCCAAATTTGCTCATTGCTCCAATTCCTTCCAGTCAAAACACACTCCAAACAATAAGCCACCAAGAATAAGGACATAGATCATGAAAAAATGATGCAAAACTGTTTCTGCTAGGAATCCAAGCGGATAGAAGATCTGATGAATCTATATATAAAAGGAGATATCCATCCACTATGACCCACACATTCTTTAATGTGATGTAGAGGAAGAAAAATAAAACCAAAAAGGAGAAGTTGCTGCAGCCTGTTGTATGAGGAAAATACCTTTGGAGGCAGGTGATTTGACAGTAAAGCATTAGTCCTCCTTAAAATGAACTGCAAAAATGCAATTCATCATGTGATCAAATACAGCAGCGCACACTGATGTAAAAGTTGCAGCAAGGTAATGTACAACATAATTTTCTACCAAAAAAAATGTACAACATAATTGATCTCAACAAAGAACTTGCCTGATTTACTTTGGCACTGAGTTCAGCAGACCTCATGGTTCCCAACATTTTTTCTTCTTCAGAGGCAGTAGGTTCTCTCCCGCACACAATGGGAGTCTTCACATATTTACATGCATTTGATTAAGGAACCACATGAAACCACAAGTTTCCAAGTATTTATCACATTTTTCATCATACTGTCACATAATCACTGAAATTCATCATTTTTTAGGAAAATGATAGTAAAGCAACATGTAACTAGACATGTTCATAAGGCACCAATACAAAAACTACAAGAAATTCGATGGTTTACCTCATAATAACGGCGGAAATTAGCAATATCGCCCAATACTCCAGGATTTGTAAAATTCACCATAGCAAAAAACTCCTCTAAGTCATTCTGCAAGTCACGAAATATCAGAATCATAAATGAGAGGAATTAGCAGTGAATACTTAAAGAGACGAGTTAAGGAGACTCGATGATTACCTGCATTGGCGTGCCAGACAACAATATGCGACGTTTGCATGACAGAGCTGCTAAAGCCTTCTCATAATAATGAAAAGCAAAAAAATGTTCAATGGCATTGCATATGGTGAGTGAAAAAAGCTGTATAGTTGTAAATTAGAATACTTCACCCGATTGGTTAGTGTCTGATCATTCTTAAGCCTGTGAGCCTCATCACAAATGAGGAGGTTGCAGGAATCGGTATCACTAAATCTTGCAGAATGCATACGGAAGGTTTCGTATGACACGATAAGAACCTAGAAAGTAGAATCAAGGTTCACCTATAATTAGAACCCAGCGAGTGAGACCGAGATTCATTAGAATCTCGAATGGATAATATGAGCATGAAGAAAAATTATATACCTGCACAGGACTGCTGGGACTAACAAATCTGTCAATTCCAGAAAGAACATCATCTCTTGTACTTTCACAAAGAGCAACAAGTTGAACTCTGTTTCCTAGCCATTTGTTGATTTCGGCTTCCCAGTTGCTCACTAGACTAGTGGGGGTGACAATTATGGCCTTCTTCACCATAGGCTTTCCATTAAATCCCTGGCGAAGAAGAGTGTACAAAAGAGTAATTGACTGCAATGTCTTCCCTAAACTGCAAAAGAAAAATCAAATGTTAGCACAGGACACACGGGTAAAATCAATTGAGACAAAATGAAATTGGATTCCATGCATGAGAGATGTGTATTTACCCCATGTCATCTGCCAGAATGCACCCATTTATACCAGCAGCATCATATAAGCCGGCTACGCAATCAAACATGAACTGAACGCCTTCTCTGCCAAATAATTTGGATTAGCATCAACACGCCAGTACTCAATGGATAGCAATACTTAATGTAACCTAGCTCTACTGTTCTAATATTTCAAAGACATCATCTGGCTAGCTTCGAAACGAACATGCTAAACTCTAGGAGATTTGAGATACAGTTCCTCTAACACTAGGAAATTCATCAAGAATGAGCTTTTCATTTCATACATGCCAGATCATGAATATACTATATCCAAGTATCCAACCTCCGAAAAAATTCCTACTGCTTCAAAATAGGCATGTTTGGGAAGGGATATTTACAAAAAATAAACCCAGATTCCTTTAATAACTCGCAATTACCTTTGATGAGGCCGAAGGAAGCGAACAAGCAATGGGTCAACCTGAATGACAATCGAATTACCACCCACACCCTCAAAACCTTCAGGTTCCCAAAGAACAAGAGGCTCAATTCCAGGGGGCAACTCCATATTTTCGTCCTCAGCATCATTTTCGACAGTAGTCGGAGGGCGAAAAAACTGATAGATGGCAGGAACAGCAGGCTTGGAGGACCCCCACGGAACAAACCTTTTCCTAGCAAATAGACGTCGATGGAGCTGCTCGCCACTACCATCATAGGTGTTGCCGCAAGGAGGTTTAAAGGGCTTTCTACAAACTGCTGCTCCTTCAGTCACTGAAAGGACTCGGGGCAGCAGCGCTTGCCTCTTGACAACGAGGTTTCCACTGTCAACAAAAACTCAATTCATTCACGCTATGCCTTGCACACAAACTCATCTTCCCAAGCATACCACAAGTTCTCCAGTCTAATGAGACAAACAATTCACTGGACAGGGAAAAGGGCATCGACATTGAACATCAAGAACAGAATCCAACCAAAGCCAACGTGAATCCCACTGATCATTGGGTTCAAGAAGCCTGGCAGAGCATCAATTAATCCCCAGAGAACAAATTGCTAGTCCCCGGACGGGGGAAACAAGAGATTAAACGGACAAATAACGAAAGACTAGCCAGAATCAATGCCCAGACGATTACTACAGATCCCGATGCATAGCCAAGGGAGAGCGCCGACTTCTCACCTAACAAGCGCGTCTATGTTGTCCGATTTACGTGATAAGGGTCCCGGCCTAGAATGCATCGCCGTCTTCAGATTCTCCTTCTCGTCGTAGGTTTCGGTAACGGATCCCTCTTCGACTGCCTCATCTTCTTCGCCAAAGGAACGACCCTCTCCCCAACCTACTTCTTCCTCTTCTTCATAATCATCACCTTCATCAAAAGAAGAGCAGCAGTCAGACACAGAGGCGGAAGCCGTGACTTCGCCTTCGCCTTCGCCGTCGCCGTCGGACATCGCCGCCATTGTCAACATCGGAAGAGACGGTCGAGCTCGAAACGAATGTGTTTCTTGGCGGTAAAAATGACCACGGCAAGCGCTTCTTGAAAGGGGAGTCATGTTATGGTAAGGGCTGTCTCACGTTAACTACGGTGGAGACTACATTTTAACTCGTAAAATAATGCATTAAAATAATCAGTTTAATTATTTAAACTTTCAAAATTTTTTAGAAGCGTTTTATTAAAAAAAAAACTTATTTATTCGTTTTTTTTAAAGGAAAATAAATCTAACTAATTAACAAGCTACTCGGTCATTAGGAATAACTTCATTATAAATCGTGGACGAGCAAGATATTACTGAATATATAGAATGAATGGTAATATAATAGAGAAATTTTGTAAGATGTTATTGCGTTTAATTTTTTAAGAAAAGATCGATGATTTATGTTTAATATTATTTTTGATATTATAATAATACCCAGTAACATTCATAAATTAACCAAAAAATTGCGCTCAAAATAAAATAAAAAAATCTACCACAGAATTACTGAAAATCAATTATCTAAATTAACAAACAAACACTACTATTAAAATAATTTAGCGTTAAAAATTGTTTTTTTTTTTAACCCACAGCACTGCGAAACGGGAGCCTAAGCCGGCTGGAACTAATGCCACTGACTTAATGAAATGTCCGATGGTGTCGAGGAAATGCACGCGTAAACTGATATATTGCTTGCTTGTTGGTGGCTGCAGAGGGAGTGCGCGCGGCAGAGGCTCAAGGTACAGAATGGTGTAGCGTCGGCCTATTGAAAGAAACTCTGCACGGTAACGTTTTCGACCCAAAATTTTCTTTGCCAACATCCATGGTATGCCACCATCGCCGTCAAATACGACTTGATCTACCTATACTTTCGCAGATTTCTCCTAAAAAACAGATAGGGGACAAAGACGGATGTTCCGAGCTAATCATCGTCTGAATCTGCATAAGCAACAACCTGGATGTCAGAAGGACACACACGAAACGAGCTTTTCCAATTACCTGGACGAAGTAACTGACGAGAACGAGGCTTTGTGCAGTGGAGAGACTTACCAGATCTTATGTCTTCTCCTACTTTTCCACTGTTCCTTAGCTGCCGCATAATCATGGAGTATATCAGCACCCACCAGTATATGTGGAACACGAGCAGGGACAGTAGCAATGTGTTGAAGATGTAGTATCGCAAGGTGTTGTAGGATTCAGTCAACGGAACGTGCTCGACGAAATAGTAGCTGTGGAATTTGACAGTTTGAGCAACAATGGAAACCGTGACACATAAAAGCGTGAACTGAGTGCTGCTGGAGAGGGAGTAGACGAACCTCGATGCCCTGATGACCCAGAATGGGAAGATTACGAGGCGTAAAACGACCCATGAGATGGCAAACAACCCGAACAAGATACTCGCTCCAACCTCGTTCTCAGAGTACTTGAAGACTTTGGCCGCCTCGAGAAAAACGTCGCTCGCATCATGCAACGCTAGAATAACCGAACCAATTCGAAAGAACCTGGATGACGGGAAAAAAAAAAGCCTTTGGTTTTGTAGAGACGATTCAAATGGATAAAAAAATACAAAGGAATCCGACTCACAAGGGACACACACCTCGTCAAGTATGAATACCCGATCAGGAAAACCGTGATTACGTGGTGAGACATCATCACGGAGAAATCCTTCCTTCGAGTTTCCCACACGAGGAGTGCAACTATGCTATAGACGTAGAATCCGCATTGGCACATGTATATCAGCTTTATAGAGAGCCTGAAGAAAATGAAGTTTAGTCATCCCAGCTAGACAGAGAAGTCCATGCCATAACAGAAAAGAAGAAACTTACTTCAACTCTTGATTTGGCCAGCCGCGTAAATACTCCTTGACATCCCAGAACCATGGCTCATGGTAGCCAGCGGCAAGGACACAGGCTTCAACAGTACCATAGTAAGTGAACTTCCACATGGATTCCGAGAACTTGAGGACTTTCGCTTGAATATCATCGTTAACCTTCCCTCGCTTAGCTTTACTTCCCAGTAACCATAGAGCGATCCTCTAAACGGCGACCAGCAACGTTAAAACATCACAAGTTAAGCTGATTTACCCAGATTCTCGTAAACAAAACACTCTTCTGGGTGTAGGCAATATCCCACCAAACGAATCAACGCCAATGGACAGAACGAGCATCAAATCGAATCTAGAAACAACATTCAAACAGCGCAGATAAATCTAAACAGAGCGACAGAGCATATCGAGCTGATCTACGGGGCAATGCCATGCCGATGCCGCCATTCTTCTACTGGCGACATTCTCGTCGAATTTCCAGATCCAAATAAAACTTGCCCCTCCAGGAAAGGCACAAAACACAGACAAAAAGGAAAGGGAAGGGAAGGAAAGGGTAAGAGGGTGGGATGGAGTGAGTACCCGAAACACGAACTTGTCGAGGAAGAACCTGGCGGCGACGAAGCCAACGGCAAAAACGACGGCCAAGGAGAAATCCCAGATCAGGGCAGGGGAATCCCCCGCCGCCACCCTCTCGGGCATTTCCGCCTGATCCTCAAATCAAAAAATCAGCACAGAGCATCCCAGAGCCAGAAGAACAAGGGAAGATTCCTCGTACACATTCAAATTGCAGAGAGAAGGAAAAAAAAAAGAAAACAAAGGTCGGATGGGAAAGAGAGGAAGAAGTGGTTGGATTGGAGGGGGGGGGGGGGGGTGCGTCTTCTTCCTTTCGAACATGCGGGGGGGTTTGATTTGACGACAACTTCCTCTTTCGTCTCTCTCCCCCCCCCTTCTTTCCCACGTGGGAGATAGATCTTACAATACAAACATGGGTCGTGGTCTCAACAGCTCAGAATTTATAATTAAAAAATTTATATACTTTTTACGCCTTAAATTCGTAATAAATGAAAAGAAAAATTTAGACTAAAGAGAAATTTTCATCCCGCTGAAATGGTTTTTCATTTATATTTTCAAAAGTCAGAGAGTTTGATAAAGTGAAAACAAAAAAGTTCATCCTTCTGGGCTGGCAGGACGACCCACCAGCGCCACATGTGGTTCAAAAATTGTAAGCAGAGGCGGCAAATGACCAAAGGATCCATGTACAGAAGATTGGTCTACTTATGTATTGCACCGTCGTTCGCCAGTTTCATCTGATGAACCTTGTGGCCGCGTCCCAAAGTCCGTCTATTAGATCGATGCGAGTAATATTTATCATGATCAGATCTTATCGGGGCCATCGAGCCTCCCGTTAAAGAAGAAGCCGCCTCCTCTGCAGGGTCGGAGGGAGCTTTTCATCACTTAGCCCATGGAGCTCCTGTGATACGAGATAAATGACAGATTGTTGTCCTAGACGACGTTGGAGCTGGAGCGGGTGAACCTCTGAGCCTCTTCTAGGTCTTTCAGGAACCTGCAAGATGGACGAGACCCCCGCTTTGATCGGATAACAGATGGGTATTATGCGAGTTGCTTATGATTTTCGAGATTGTAGATGACAAGAGGTACCTTCTAGAGTTTAGAACCACGGAACCCCCGAGTATGAATCGAATTCCTGGGTTAGCAGCATTCTGGAGGGCCACCGACCGTGCTTCTTCGTATGTTGTCCCACCGACCATGAAAATAATCACGTCTTGAACCCTGCATGCCGGAAATCAGATGAAGTGAAAACTGATCTCGACAAGCTAACTCAGTGATTCTGGCAGAAGAAGTGAGCAGTGTACTGAGGAGCACGCAAATTCATCGAAAATGAATTTCAAAGCATAATTATTCTGGAGAGAAACAAAGGCCAACCTGCCCTGCTGGAAATGATTACCAACAAATGGATAGTCTACATCCCTCAACCGTCCCTTGACGATGCTTTCCATAGTTTGAAATAGAAGCGGTTGGTGTTGAGTGTACACGTTCTCAACTCCCTAAATTATAAAATGGGGCAATCAATACAAACAAAATCAGCTCCAGTACTTCATTATAAGTTATCGTAATTACTCGAACCTTCAGTCCACGAGCCATGTTGCGGGCAATGTTCAGAAGATCTCGATTGCCAAAAAGATCTCCAGTTCTCTTGTCAACACCGGCTTGCCTCAGTAAGAATTGGACCAACTGTAACCAAAAGACAAAAGATTATCCCCATATTGAGGGCAAATGGTACGCAGGATCCTACATTTAACTAAAATGTCCCAAAAATGTGTAGATAATTAAGAAAACCGTCGGAAGTAATGTCTTCTTCCAGACCTCTTCAATTTGATCAGTTTATCAGATTCTCTTTCTCCATGATTGAAACTAAGCTCTGACCTCAGGTTATCGAAAAAAGGAAATAGACAAATGTTACACCTGCTAGACAAATAAGACACCTTTCAACTAAAATAACCCCATTTCCTAACTGAGCATTTACAGACATCTTCCATATTGAAATAATTCCCAAACATCGTGAACAACATCAACAATATGATTAGAGTGGTCATATACCCCAGGTTTGTACTTCGGTGACTGAGATGCCAACTTATTAAAAAGTTGCATCAATTGAACCGGGCTTTCCTTTTCATAGCGTAGAGCATACAACATCACCAAGCGTAATCGATCAATATCTGACACGTGGTCATTGCTCAGAAGATTTGTCACAGCCTGAGAATATACAAGACGAGCCAAAAGTCAAACTCCAAGTGTAACACGTGATTTCATCTGTCATTTTAGATGCATATTCCGATGGATCCCTCAGGAAAATTTACAGATAACTTTCTGATTAACATAGTACAAAAAGAAAACTTATTTGAGGTGGAAGTCAGACAAGGAAAGATGCTCACAATACCTCAAACGCGGCCACCTGGCCCCCATTGCAGGCTAACTCCTGCTCAGTTTCTGAAACAGTCATGAGCTTTCTCTCTTCGACTATTTTACTCATCTCTGTAACCAGAGTGACATGCTTTGAAACATTGCCATGCATTTTTCGGTACTCGGGGTAATTGTCGACAAATTTGGCCATGTCCTCTGCAAGAATTCAACATTAACCCAATGCTTCAGTGGCATCCAAAAGCTGCAGACTAGTGAAACGACACAACAACAAGGATCTCCTAAACTCACACATAAGAACATCAGTGCGAACCTATTGTCTGGAGGTTTAGGTTGCTTTTGGCAAGTTGCTGGAATTCATCAACCATGCTCTTAATACTCATCCCAATATCACCAAAGTTCTCATACATGTTAGCTTTGAAAAATGAATCTTGCTCTGATGAGAGAACAACCTCCTATAAGCAGCAATTTCATCCGCGTGAGTGCTCAGGTAGTTTCAGAAGAAAAATGTGTCAGGAAAAAAAAAAGGACCAACCTCCTGGCCTTTAGGAAAATTTCCCAATTTTTTTAAGTCAACTTTATTATCTTGAATCCCTATCAACTCATGAACCATTGCCTGAAACACAAATAAGGACACATCAGCAGCTCCTTCAAAGCTCTTGCAGTCTGGTTTTTACAGCAAGATGTACAAGAACTTTCCGAGAAAAATAAAGAGATTTCGATGCATCAATTGCATTGAATGCAATTTTAACATCAAGCATATAAGATATCCGCACCTGGTAGGTCCATTGGTTTAATAATGGAGTTACTGGATCATCCCTTCTATCTAATACCAGCAGCAACGGAGAAACTTCTGCCCGTCTAAAATCAAAAAGCCCACTCTCTTGCTGATACATTAACTTCTGCCATATCATTGAACTAAGAATGTGAGGTTCTCGGGGAACCGGATCCTTTTGCAACAGCAAGTTTCATATAAAGCCACAATCAGATTCGAAGTTACACAAGTGTGACAGTCCGTTGAAGCAAGGAAAAAGTACCCCTCATGATATATCCAAATTTCAGAATAATACAGGTCTTCTTTATTGAATTGTGCATAAACTCTACCCTATCTCACTTTCACCAGTCAAACAAGTTCAATGATGGGTTCTTCCTACTTTGAGATTCTTCTCTGGCCCCCACAGAAAAACCTAATCACTGTTTATTCCGTTCTGACTTATAACAGGCATATTGGCAAAGCTATAATACACACCACTATAGCAGATGAGCTTCAGCAGAAAACATTACAAATTAATTATCTAGATATTATAACGAGTTATAAACTAGTTTTTCCTCCAAAGAGTACAACTCAAAAGGTAATGTCTGGCACCAGAAAATCAAATTTACCGATGATTCCTGAGCTATCCTTTTACAAATATCAGAAGTCCTTTGGTATCGAATCGCAGGTCTTCGCTTCAATGACAGAAAGACGGCGGCAATTCCGTCAACAACACGATCGCAATACTGCTGCAACTTCTGAGGATCGAGGACCGCTGGAAGCATATAAACATAGTTTGCCAGAATGTTCAATGTGAAATGGTATGGATCTACGGCAACAAAGTCTGCATAAAACTCCTGCAACATTAAACTTTCCATTGGAACTAATAAAGCAAAAAATCATGAAAGGAAAACACGGATCATCCTACGACATTATGACTTCAAGCCGATCAGGACAAAGTACATCGTTCCAGCAATGCTGCAGGCGTTAAAAGAACGAAAAGGAAATGTTCTCAAGTGGTAATCCAATGATTGAACATCCAAATCTCAACCCATCTATATTTAATGTATCCTCATAGTCGTAACCAGGCTAGCTGCCTTCATTTTTAAGAATCCAAACGAACACAGGCCAACAAAAATTACAAACCTGAACTTGTTTGACGATCTCCTGCTCGTCGGAATCAGCAAGGACATGTATCTGAGTATCCTTCAGCAAATTCGAGAAAACTACGTGGAAAAAATGCCACGGTTCAATCCTTCCCGAACAAGACCAATCATCGAAAATCAAGCAACAACCCAAGGGACGCGACTCACAGAGATGGTACTCGCCGAAGCGAGGACTCTTGAGGTGGCGGCGAAGGTGCTGGATGTTATCCGAGGTAGGTCGGAGGAAGTAGACGGCCTTAAGGTGAGTCATGGACTCCCGCGATTTGGAGATCGAGTCGACCAGCTCGACGAGGAAGACCTCCTCCTTGAGGAGATCCGATTGCGAGTACACGACACTGACGACGCTGACCTGTACAGAAGTGGAACGTGCAAATCAGCCGCCGTCAGTTCGCGGATCGAGGCCATGTGAATTAGGAGGCTCTAAAAGGGTGAGGGAGGGAGGGAGGTACCGTTTGGGAGTCGAGGATGAGGACTTTCATGCCGGAGATGTCCTGCAACATCCGGTGGATGTAGTCGCGCGCCGCCGCGGCCACCACCATCTCTTCGGGAGAGAGTAGCCGGAGATCGGTGGGTTTTCTTATGCGGTAAGCTTGGTCGTTGTCTCCTTGCTCCTTTTCTCTCGTGCAAGCAATATATTCTTTAAGATATAATTTATTTTAATAATAACGTCGGCAAAATATAAGATAATACGATAAATTATGTCTTAAATTTTGGTTTTGTAAAATTTTTTTATTATATTATCATTATCTTAGCATTGTAATTTTTTGTACCCAATTTTAAATCTTACTATGAGAAAACTAATGCTTTAATATTGTTTAACATTTCTCTTATAGTAGTTGAGTTTCAACGTCTAATTACATCGTCTTGCAATGCACACGTAGTAATTCCACAATAAAGTCATCATCCGACTTTCATCGATTTTACAGACTCTTAACGGCATCAATAATTATTCGACTTCTAACTTACTTAATTTAATTATTAAAATCCTATAATAAAAAAATACTTGAAATACTTTAATATTATTACTCATTTTTTTTATTTTTTTTATTAATAATTAAAAATTATAGATTAAGACATGTTTTATTTTTTCATAATAAAATTTAAAATATGATAAAATCTATATAAAAATAAAAGTTAATCACGAGATAAAAACAAAAAAATTCATAGGATATTATTATATACTTTTTGCCTAACATTATTCCTATCCCGGGGATTATTGACACGTCTTAAAAAGCGCACGACTTTTTTGTTTATCCTTAAATTTATTTACTTAACCGTAATTTTAAATTCCTGCTCGTCACAGATTTAACATATCAAGGGATAGCGGATAGGGGACGGATAGGCACCGGACTCGACAGAAGACGACGCATGAAGTTTGCTTTTGTATTAGAGGGAGCATGAATTGCGGAGAAAAGTCCCGCGTTGGAAGAAGTAACATCAAGTGCCTCCCGATTGATGCTTTAAAGCGTTGCTCGTCGTAATGCAAGTTAGCCTGAATCTGGTCAAAGGTGAGGTTCGTCGTGGAGTACGAGAAGGTTGTAACCAAGTTCTCACAACAACAACTCGGACAGAAGGATATGGTGGCCAATAGTGCCGAGTTGGTCGGCCGTTACTTCATGATGTGTAGGTATGCAACCATGGATTGCGTTGCGCTGTGAGATGATGGGTGATGAAAGTCTCCCAGAAATCGAGTTCCCGAGTAAGTGTATTCTAGAGGAAACGATGATTCACCGCCGACCAAATTTCGAGGGTGCGAAACACGTCGTAGACATCTGGGGCCACAGTGATGAGAAGGAGCACATGGACATAACGCCGCTATCAAACCAATTGGAAGAATGATGGTGGCAGTGGAGCTTGTATCATGCCATCAGTGGCGGAGCTCGGGGACATAAGGGAGTCATGGCCCTGGCTTTTAACAGATAAGATTGGTTAGGGACAAAGGCCACCCCCTTCCTTATGTTCGAACCAATCCCCGACATCACATCCTCACGTTTATCTCGTCGTGGTGGGTTCTGGTCATTGGGGCGACCGATACAAGGGGTTAGGGAAGAACGTGATTGTCCTTGGGAGGCCGAAGAACGCAAAAGAATTACGAGGATTCGACAACAGTATCGACATGTTCATAAACCCAACACTAAAGGCCTCAGGGTCTCGATCAGATGTTCACGGAGGCAATGATAAGCCCGCGATGGCTCCGAAGTATCCTGGGCATGACAGGGTCGTTGGTTGTGGATGAGGAGTTTGGGTCCTTGTGTCAGCTGGAACGTGGATGCCATGCCCTTGAGGAGGCATAGGAGGCAATGGCCACGGAAGGGAGGAAGAGGCTGGCTGAGAGGGAGAGGGCAAGCTCGGAATACACAGGGAAGATGAAAACTCTTTTGTTTCCCTTCAAACACTACAAATATAACTCAATTTACTATTACCTCAAAATATCAGTAATAGTGGGGAGGAAACTTCCCCGGCTAAATGGGATCCACGTCACTATCCAGTGACCTAAAATCTATTTAATAATAATAATAAAAAACGTGACAATCACCTTTATTTGGACCACTCTCCCATCTCAGAGCAAATAATAGTTGTATTTTTATTTAAGAAGTTAACCTAAAATTAATGGATACATCACATGTTTTATTTTTAAAATACAAGCCAGACAAAAAACTCTTGAATCATGCAAAGAATTTTTCTTAACATGAAAATATGCAATGATGGATTATGTGATGTTAATGTGTGTGATATTTCTTTCTTCTATAAGAAGAGACACATGGCAGCACTTCGAAGTTTGCCTGCTTGCCTTGCCCTTCCCCCCCCCCCCCCCCCCAAGATCTCTCTGTGGTCCGTCTGCTTCCCCTGAAGCCCCTCTTCTCCATTCGACAGCTCACCCGTTTCCCCCCCTCCCTCCGGCTATTACCATTTTTGGGTAATCCTTTCGAGTTTCGTCTTTTACAATCTATCCCTCCCTCAACCAATAGCATAAAGTTTCTGTTTTTCTTGGGAGTCGTCTGGATCAAATCCTATTTTGTTTTTGTTCATTTGATTACTCGAACGCCCCTGACCGAGTTTGATTAGTCGCGTCTTGTCTGCTTCCCGTCTTTTTATGCTGGTGTGATGCTGTCCCCTGTTTGTCGGTTCGTCGTCAGTTGCCGTTGTTTAGGGTTCGAGGGTTTATTGTCGGGGCTTGATGTGGGGGAAGGGATGTTCTTTTTGCGGTTTTGTTTGTGTGTTTTTCGATCTGCCCCCGATGCTTGTGATTTGTTTAAGTGGGTTCTTGCCTTTCCGGGGAATGGAAGTAGGGTCGGTTGGATTTCAAGGGAGATCGATCCGATGGTCGGTGGTTTTAGCCGAAAGCTATGTGAATTCGACTTATGAAGAGTCACGCGAAATGGTGATCTTTTTGCGGTTTGTTGTTCGAGGGGACTCATTTCTCCTCGGGTGTATCTTGTGGTTTTGATGAGTCAACGCGGTCCCAAATATGGGAGATCTGCTGTTTCCTGTCCTGCTTCCTGACGTGATCGTTGAAAAATTGCTAATGTACTGCACCATGAAGTCGTTGATTATGAGAGTTGGAGAATCTGGTATGATTAACCAGCTCCCACAAAATCTTTCCCATTCATCAATGCTGAAGTGAACTTAACACTGATGGGTTTCTTTCTTCCTTCTTTCTGTTACTAGCTTAAAATCTATTCTATGCATTACTACCACTTGTGGATGATTGAGGTATGCATCAGATGCGAAATTTCTGTTCTTTTGTGCGACGAGATCTTTTGGAAAGATTTTGCAAGTAGGTACAGTGCATGGTTGCGTAGATGGTAATAACTCGTCCACATCATTGATCTTTTAATGTTTGTCATGTTGGTCTTCTACATACTAGTTTATGCTTTTCCCTTTCATAGGGATCGGTTCAGAACATTTATACATCCTGCCGCATTGTCTGCATTGAGTAAATTTATCGTCTTCCCTTTTTTCAAAAAAAATTCAATGTCTTGGACTTGATTTGTGGGTATTGACCTGTTATGTTGGGCAGATCTACAACTACTTTGAGGAATACCGTGCCATCATTGTCGTCTGAGCAAAGAGAGATCAGTTAGAAATCTCCTGGTCAAGCTATCTTAGGAAAGAAGATGGGTTCTCTGTCTCAATTTAGCTTCAATAACTTAAGTGTTGTGCAACCCACTGAAGGAGATGCGAGAACGTCAGCGGAGGCTAATACTTTGGCTAGGCAGACGTCGATATATTCCTTGACTTTTGATGAGTTCCAGAACACCTGGGGTGGACTCGGGAAGGATTTTGGGTCTATGAACATGGATGAACTCCTAAAAAGTGTCTGGACTGCAGAGGAATCGCTGGCATTGACGTCAAATTCAGGAAATGATGGAAATGCAAGTGTCCAACCGGCAACTAACTTACAAAGGCAAGGTTCTCTGACTTTGCCCAGAACTCTCAGTCAAAAAAGAGTTGAGGAAGTTTGGAAAGATTTGTTCAAGGACTCCTCGGAGAAAGATGATTTTAACGAAGGAGAGTTCAACGCACCACAGAAGCAGCCGACACTGGGGGAGATAACTCTGGAAGAGTTCTTGTTCCGTGCAGGTGTCGTAAGAGAAGATCCTAGGCCAAGTAACGGATTAGACATCGATGTTGGATTTGGCTTTCCACCCCATGGCCGCGGAAGTAGCTTCTTGTCAAATCCAATGACAAACCAGCCCCAAAATGTGCCATTGAATGTCAGAACTTCCCACCAACAGCCACGACTTCTTCCGAAGCCTGTTGGGGCGACAAACTTTACATCGAACATCAACTCGGTGAATAGTAACCCACTAGGCATCGCAGCCTCGAGGAACACAGCTGCTGTTTCAGACTCCAGAGCAAAGAATGACATTGCCTGTTTTAATGGTTTAGCAAATGGAGGCATAAGCCTCCTTGGGTTCGAGACTAAGGGAGTTGTCTTGCCAACAGGGTCACCGCCATATCAGTCATCCCCTAATAGGTTGTCTGGAAATTCTGTGGAGAGTCATGGAAGAAAAAGCAGTGGTGCCCTTGAGAAGGTAGTTGAACGGAGGCAAAGAAGGATGATAAAGAATAGAGAGTCAGCTGCCAGGTCCCGTGAGCGGAAACAGGTGACCATATAATTGTAATCGATTGCAGGCTAAGTGTGGAGAGCTTCTTGTTTGGTAGTTGCAAATTGCCTTTAGCTTTCATTAGGCAATTGTCCAATGACACCACTGCTTGATAGTTCCACAATGCCATAGCAATGAAATGATGCCCGAAGATCTTATTGTCGGATTTCTCTTATTATCTGCAGGCTTATACAACAGAGCTTGAAGCAGAGGTTGAAAAATTGAAGGAGCTGAATCGGGACTTGCGGAAGAAACAGGTAAAACAGTGAGAAAAAAAGGGCCATCCGACTTTTCTGCTCTCCAGTTGGATGTTCTTTTTGTCGAGGCGCTTATATTTTAATGCTGATGTAACTGCAGGACGAGTTGATGAATCTGCAAAAGAATCAGGTACCTTCACTTGCCAGATTGCTTCATCCCGTGGTTATTTTCCCATGGAATCTGTTCTTTAGTGGGGGATTAAAAAGCTAGTCTGGTTTCCATATTTGTGAGTTTACCATTTGGATACTGCGATGAGGGTTGTCTGTATGCATTTAGACGATTGCAATACTGATGAACACGAAAGATGTGGATTCGCCATTGAGTGCGTGCATTTCTGGGTACGGTAAAGATTTACCCGGTTAAATTGCCTGTCGGAGTATGACAAGTTCTAATGTCACGAGCATGCCAATGCTCCTACTATCAATAGAACAGTGCCTTCTTCCCGAAACCCATGGGTCACTGATTCTTGTCCTCTAATGCAGATGACAGGGGAAGTGAATCGACAATGGAGAGGAGGCAAGAGAATCTGCCTGAGGAGGACTCTCACAGGGCCATGGTGAAAAGCAGCAGCCCCATTGCTCTTCGCAGTTCCACTGGGAATGCCCTGCAGCATGAAGATATATAGACCGATATATAGTATCAAAGTTGGCAACCGAGTTGTACATAAGTAATGCTAAAATGTGCCCCCTAGTCTCCTGTATCAAACTTATCTGCATGTGTAAGCGAGCCGGCCCCGGTCGATCGACCAGGCGGCGTCTTTTGTTTGCTAGTGGGTTTGTCGACTGCCCTCAGTCGTGCTAATAAAACTGGTGACTTTTTACCTCTAAGCCTCCTTCCAATGTAAAATATCTCGCATCTTAAGACATCTCCTCTATGTCATCCGATGTTTGTTTGTTTTGATCTGAATTCTGTAATTATGGTATAATTCTAACGTACTGTGAGTAACCAAAGAAGAGTAAGAATTAGCTCTACTCCGATCGGACGAAACGCACCGTCTTTGCCTCCTTCCTGGCCCGCACCTATAAAAACCGGCCTCTCAGAGCTTGATTATTCAGACTGTAACTGCCTAACTGAAACAGCTAACCAAGATGATCGCCGCCGCCTCGTCTTCGTCCCCATTCCCTTCCCTTTCTGCCCTTTCTTCTTCGTCGTCCTCTTCCTTCCTGCGGTCGACTCGCTGGAACGTCTCTCCTTCCCTGCCCTTCCCCTCCAGGGCGGCGGTTAGGGTTTCTCAACGCCGCTGCCAAACCCTCCGCGTGCGCTCCATGCGTCATCCTAACAGAGGTTGTGTTTCTCTCCGTATTTTCAAATCTTGATGGCCACGTTCTTGCTGATTGATCGTCCTTGAATGCCATGGAAATTACACTGCGCTAAGCAAGAACTGTTTCGCTGAGCTTCTTTGTTGTGGTTACTCGTTGATTGCTTCTGTGACTGCGCCGCAATGTTGGAGCTGGATAGATTTGTTCTGATTCCGACAAATTTTATTGTTATGTTTCTGCTGAGTGTGATCCAGAGAGATTCTGATAAAAAGCTGATTCATCGAGCATTAGGCTGCAACCTGGTAGGAAGTGAATTAAGTCAGTTCCTATAGAGGGATTCAGATGGGGATACGAAGTAGAGGGTGCTCTTGGGATGGCATTGTTGTCTGTCTTTGCGAATCCTCTGCTTTGGACAACGAGTTTCTTGGATGATTTACTCTGCCCCCAGTCAGTGATATTTGAGAAATTTCTGTTTTGTCCCTAGAGCTAGTAGTGACTAGTTTCGTGGTGGAACTTCTTGTTTTCTGCAAGATCTTTCCCTAGAGATCGAATGGGGCTTGGTTGGTGATGAATAATTATAACGTGTTTCATGAGATGAATGTCAAATGATTTGTGAGATAGAGAGAGCTCCAATGCTGTAGGAATTCTCTTACTTTGTCCATTATTTGAATCATTTGCAGCTCCAGTTGTTACCCATAATTCATGGGATGAGTTGGTACTTAAAAGCGAGATACCTGTTCTCGTGGAGTTCTACGCCAGTTGGTGTGGACCTTGCAGGATGGTTCACCGTATGATTGATGAGATTGCTGAAGAGTTTGCTCAGGACATCAAGTGCTTTATTCTAAATGCGGATGCCGACCTGGACATTGCGCAGCGCTATGAGGTCAAGGCCGTGCCCGTCGTGTTGCTGTTTAAGAATGGCCAGAGATGTGAGTCCGTGGTTGGTACCATGCCGAAGGACTTTTATGTTGCTGCGATTCAGAGAGTACTGGACTCGTAAACTCTCAGTCGGGAACTGTTCAACCAGGATACAAGCTGCCTATGATCTCAGGTACGAGTGCAATCTCCACTGAAGTCGTTGTTCGCTTGTGGGTTCAATATGATGTACATACGTACTGTTTGATGCAACCGTTCCCTGCACTGAACTTACATTGTGAAATGCATCTGACAGATTGAACTTTTTTCTCCTTCCTTCTGACTGATACGAAATTCTTAGCAAGAAAACATATGGTGGTGTTACATTTCTTGAAAAATATGTCGACATGTCAGACTTTCTTTGGCATGAAAGCGTGGGAGGTTAGGAATAAAGGGACGAGATCCACGAAATGTTCCGGTCGGGAGCTACCTCCTGAGCTTTCTCCAGACATAGTTTGTGGTATTAGTTCAATTCAGCGATGGCTTGAATAGAGAGAGCGATGATTTAGGTTGGTGTGAGGTCTAGTTGATTACGAAAAACCATTAAAGTCTATATACCTGAACTTTCAACGCTGAAACTTATATAGAAGGAAAGATAGTGCCGGATGGTGGCTCCCTTTTAACTGCATCAGACTCAATGTGTTGGCGCAATCTGATTATTTGATGGATTATTTCATTCCTACGTATAAGCCGATTCTCATTTCATCCTCTAGTCACAAACTACCAATAACACAAGAATCTATATCATCATACACTATATATGTGGGAAAATCAGCTTATACTTGTTGATGTGCCCTTTGATTTTCTTTTTATTTTATGTTGTTGGTGTACAACATTATAAGCAAAGCATATAATTTTTTTGTCAAGACATTGACATTCTTTTCGCAAAAGTTAAATATCAAAAGGAAGCTAGATATTCTTACAGGCCGGAGGCATCTTTTTTCTTTCCCAGCCACAACAATCGTCTTGTCCTTAGCGCAATGTTCATTCCAATGACAATAACCAACTCATAGAAAGGAATAATAACCAACATGTATATATATAGAAGTCAACAGTTCGCTCTAGATTTATGACTGCGTGCTTAGGAGTTTGTCTAAATCTTTAAAGGCGTAGGAGGAAAATAAACTAGGTTGGAGATAAAGCCTAGCGAATCAGTTCCCGGGGTCGGAATATCCCAAGATCCGTGCGTAGTCGATAGCGTACGCGGAGACCACCGGACTTCGTACGGCATGAGTCCCGTTGATCTCCTCCCACACGATATAACCGTGGTTCCCCAAGTAGTCGCTGTCGGTCCTCGGCGGGTTCCCGCTGACGTCGACCGCTACCGTCATCTCGAACTCGGCCTTGCTGTTCTTCCCCGAGAATGACAGGCGTGTCGGCTGCACCGTCACCTTCATCCCCTCCCCAGTCCATACCTTGACCATGTACTCGGAATGATGGTCGGTCACGCTCGTCAGCACCCTCCTAAACGTGTTAGTGGTTGTGTTCGTGTTGTTCAGGATCACGATGAATGACGGGTAGTTGATGTCGAGTGTTGCTGCCTTGCAGGAGAAGTTCGACCTTGACCTGCCGGTTACAGCACTTATCTGCCTGTCCGTGTAGTTCATCCCACACAGGTAGTTGATGTAATCTTCGGGCTTGAGGTCGTACACGAGGCCTGGGTCCATGGCCTTCTCGGGGTCGATGTGCCCTGCGCCAAGCTCGAGGGGAGTTGCAGCCTGTCCCGTCCACACGTCAAGGATGGATTCACGAACGTTGTCGGCCGTATATGCCGTGGTCATCATGGCCGACCGGATTGCGGCCGGGCTCCAGTCTGGGTGTGCCTCCTTTATCAGCAAGGTCACTCCGGCAACCAGTGGGGCCGCCATTGAAGTGCCAGACTGAAGTTGGAAGTCACTGACGAGAGTTCTGTCCTCAAGGACTGCAGCAGGCACATTCGGCACCCAGGCGGCTAATATATCAACACCCGGGGCAATAATATCGGGCTTCAGAATCCATGGGGACCTGATATGGGGTCCTCTTGCCGAGAACCCCATCACTTGAGGAGCGGGCTTCGTGCCGTAGGTCGTGATCTGGAATCTGATCGTAGCAACCGGTTCATTTGACATCATGATGTAATGCCTGATCTTATCGCCTTCCTGTGGAGTGACAGCGACATAGGGCACATCGAAGTCCTCAGGTCTTAGAGAAAGGGCAAAGTCCGTGCTGAAGATGGCTCCAGCTGCTCCGGTCCTGGTTACTTCATATGTATTGACCAGGGTCTCATTACTGAAGAAGTCGCAGAAGATTATTGTCCCTTTGACGTCGTCTGGATTGAGAGTGTCCGGTTCACAAACCTCCTTGCTTCTGTTTCCGCGGCCAAAATATAGCGGAACTCCTGAGAGGAACAAGCTCTCTGGGTAGATTGATTTGCCCATAACCGTGATGGAGTCGTTGGCAGTGCCGCGGAGGATTATTTCTGCGACATACTCACGGTCCATGATTCCACCACCGACAGTCGTTATCCAAGGTGCACCGTTTTGAACTGTGTATGCACCAGGGCCACGGTTTCCCCCAGAGCACACGACAGATATCCCTCTCTCCATTGCCGCAAAGGCTCCTATCGCTACGGCATTTTGATCGAATGGGTGTCCGAGGAACCCTAGGGAGATCGAGATCACATCGACTCCGTCACTTACTGCCTGGTCAATTGCCGCCAATATGTCCACCGAGGCAGCCTCAAGGGTGATGTTGACGAACAGGACCTTGTAAATTGCCAACCTGGCGAGCGGGGCAATGCCTTTTGCAGTGCCCTTTGCATAGCCAAAGTAACTCGCATCAGGAATGGGTCTCCCAACAGCAGTTGAGGCAGTGTGGGTGCCGTGGCCCCAGTAGTCTCTCGGGGAATCGTAGTCATAAGCCGCCGATACATTGATCCCGAATTGCTTCATTCCTTGGCCCAATGTTCGAGCCCCGATGAGCTTCCGGTTGCAATTAGAAGAGTTGAACTCCACCCCAGTTTCGCACGAACCTTTCCATCTGGACGGGACAGGGGACATCCCCTCATCGTTGAAGCTTGGGCTCTCTGGCCACACCCCGCTGTCCACGACCCCGATGATCATCCCGTCTCCAAAGTTGGTCCTCGGCCACAGCCCCTTCCCCTCGCTCAGCCCCAAGAACCTCGTTGTATATGTTGTGTGGGGTCTGGCAAACGAGTTCGGGTATGTAGCAACATGGCCAGGATGCTTCTTGAGTGCCTCCACCTGGTTCCGCGACAGGACTGCACTGAATCCACACAGGACGTGGTTGTAAGAGTAGACGTGGGCGGAAGCAAGGGAAGTCGTCTCGTTCGGTGGTGGCAGTGATGAAAGCGTCGAGACATGCCACTCATGGTGGCTCGAGAATGGGGATGGCGCCGTGGACCGATCCATGTGGACGACGTACAAGTCAGAGTTGCCATCACGACGTGAGGCTGTGACCATAACAAAGGAGATGGATATGATAAGCTTGAGGAAGCATTGAAGCCTCATCTTCTTGACAAAGGTAACAACTGAGTTGATGGAGACTCAGTTATAAACATCATGGGCCGCGCTGTAGGAGGATTTGATGTGTGTCCGGCGGAGGAATTCAGATGCTGTGTTTAGGCTGCCATAGACAGGGACAAGAAGGCCGGCTTCTTGCGACACAATGAAAACAAGGGTCGAAAGATGATTTCACGGCACAACGAAAACAAGGCGAGACGCGTCCGTTGTCATGTACGAACAACAGTTCTGTCACGGATGGTCGCCTCTGGTCCTTGGGCATATCAACTTGACGACAAACTACGTTGACGTTGATCTCAAATAGCATCCCAAAAGAACTTTGCCCTTTCCGTACCCAAAGCCGGCCACAGAGTCTGAGACTATTTCGAACTTTGCCTTACAGGGACTTCATATTCTGAGGGGACTTAGGCGAGCCAGTTTCAAGCAAGAAGCTCCGACTGCAATGGGACATGGACGTGCTGGAAGACGAAGCAAGGCATCTTGAATCTCCGCTGAGGAAGATTCCATCACTTGCCCGCATCTTCCTCTTACTTGCTCTTCCCCTACCGTCAGATCCTTCATACTCGTCGCCTTCCTCGGCAGGTGGGTCTAAGCTTTCGTATAGAAGCCGGAGGACCTGCTTAATCGATGGCCTTGCCTTTCCTTCCTGCTGAGTGCACCACTGCACGATGCTCACAACGGTCTGAAGCTGATCAAAATTGTAAATTATCCCCTATTGACGCGTCGACGAGTTCGGTCAACCGGGAAATTGATGTTAGGTGTGTCTGGTACCATTCCACCAAGTTCTTCCCATCTTGATTAGCTCGTCTCCCCGTGACTATCTCCAGCAACAGCACGCCATAACTGTATACGTCGCTCTTCTCTGTGAGCTCATGAGTTACTATGTACTCGGGATCCATATAGCCTGGGAATAACTAAACAGTCAACTATGATCAAATCGACCGTGCATGGATTTCAGCAACTGATTTCTCGATTGTTTTACCCGGCGTCCCACTGATATTGGTGTTTACCGGCTCGAAACAGATCGAACTATCTTTCGAAGAATGCACAACACCAAAATCAGCAACCTACAACCACAATATTCAATTCAAGAACAAGAAAAGTAAATAGTCATCGACCCACCAGAATTTCACGAAAGCGTTGACCCAAAAATCCTCACCTTCGCGACAAAGTTTTCATCCAGAAAAATATTACTAGACTTGATGTCTCGGTGGCATAGAGGTGGGTCACAATAGAAATGGAGGTACTCCTGCAGACACCATCACTAACTGGAGTGAGCAAGGTGATACTGGAACAGAGTGGTCTTGAAGAAGAATGATGTGGACTAATTAACAAAGCATTAGCAACGTCGATCGCTATCCGGATCCTGGTCAACCAACTCAAGGGGGACTTTGGAGGTCCTGGATCAAAGACAAGAGAAAAAAATCTGCCCTGTTGAAGATTCATTCCGAACAAAAACGATTAGCTCTATGCATAGCGCAAAAAACGTTACCATGGAGATGATCTTTCGAGCTCCCATTCGCCATATACTCGTACATTAGAAACCTGCCAAATGGGTCAAATAGCATCAGTTAAGTGCACGGAGAGAGGAGGTTTGATGAAGAAGTGAAAAACCTTTCATGCTTTTCGACACAGAAGCCTCTCAGAGAAAGGAGATGGCGATGATGCAACCGAGCAAGAAGCTCTATTTCTCTGCAGATGTCAGCCTCCCCTTGCTCGGATACCTTATTCATCCTCTTGACAGCGACCATTAATCCGCCGCCAAACTGAGCTTTATAGACCGTGCCAAATCCCCCTTGCCCAATTATCGATGTAAAATTATCCGTCGCTTTCTTCATCTCTTTGTAGCTGAATTTACGGAACATAAACGCTTGGCCTTCCTGAAACTTCTTCATAGATTGAGGAGGAGGGAATACTTTGGAGGACGTCCTCTCAACATCGCTCGCATTTTTCAATTCTTTGCTCTTCTTGCGAATGAGAAATGCCAAGACAGCCAACACCAAAACAGCAACCAAGGTAATTCCTATGCCGATGCCTGGTACCCATGTTAAATGATAGTGCTGGTGGTGGGTGTGATTCAAATTCACGCCAAAGATCAGTTGAGTGGGGCTGGCAGTGATCAGAGGACTCGAAGAGGCATTTGGCTTCCCCGAAGGCAGTGATATGCTCGAATCTAGAAGCAAGTAGAAAGCAATTGCGTCACGCCAGATTTGAAGATCAATGCCAATTCATGGTAGTTCACACTTTATGTTCTCTTACGTACCAGGGAGCATGCTTAGTCCTTGAACTCCGAAGAAGCAACTTGCAAGACCAATAGCCGATGAGTTATCGAGTTGGCTAGCAAGGGTAGCAAATGTAGCATCGCGACAGGTGCTAAGCGTTACGTTGTCCTCAACACCGACAACATGGTGGAGATAGAGAATACCGGCATTCACACACTTTCTGCAGTCACTATACTCTGAGAGTGGCATCCTGCAGTTGCTCATCACATCCTCGAACCCTGGGGACTCGAGCATCTGCCCAACGGTTGCTTGACCCACACAGTCATAGTAAACAGGAATCTTCATCCCAGGCAGTAGCAGTCTGTGAAACACCGTAGCTTCGAAAGGTGTCGGAAATCGATTGGAGGCAGACATCAGATAAGTCATCCATCACCCCGAGGTCGCTCGTCACGTTCGAATAACGAGATACAGAAACCACAAATGCAAAATAACGAGATAAGTCATCCATCACCCCGAGGCCTCAGCATGTTTCAGCTTCCAGTTGGGCGTGAAGCCTTCGGGAGAGCAGAGAGACGGCAAACACAAATGCAAAATATGCGACAAAAATGGAATAGGGGAAAATGATGATGAACTTGTGAAGGCAGAAGCAGAGAACTAGTTACTGACAAAGGCCATTATTCTTCTGCTGACTTGGGCTTTGGGTGTGTCAACACCGTTAGTTAGAGGACGGATATTTCTAAAAAAGCAGGGAAATGTCTCAGCTGGTGCAAAGCATCAATGCTGGTAAAATATTGTTCTATCATTTCTCCTAGCTTAACTAATTTGGGAAAGAATGAGGCTGTCTGTATCCCTTGAACTGGCTGATGTTTTATATATGAGTCAACTAAAGGGAATCAAGAGCCTGAAAGTTGGATTTTTTTTTTTACTAATTATTACCAAAAAAATTTTGTCTAGGATGAACAATCCAAGAACATGGAACCCTCTCATTGAAATGGAATACAGAGGTTGTATCTACAAGGGCAGATGTCGTGGTGGTGATACAGCATGGGAAAGATCATAGAAAATCCAGAGATTATTCTTACCTTGTTTTCGACTTTATACTACAGGGGCAGGCGGCTACTCCTAATAGATGGAAGCATATACGATGGCATGTGGCATAATGGTAAGAGGTCAGGAGGATCTGGTACATACTACTTCGGCAATGGGGATGTGTTACCAGGGATCATGGAGGGATGATATCATGCATGGCAAGGTCCGGCAATTTCTTTAACTTTTGTTCCTTTTCATTTCAGGATTCTTCAGTTAGAAGCTTCAAAGGTTCTTAGTTCTGTTGATGCAATGGATTAGATATAGTTGGTGACATATCCAGGAGATGCTCCATTAGATAAGTCTGGAGATGTATGTAGTGGTGAGTTTTGAAGATGGATGGCCATTTCCTTTGTGTCGGGGTTGATGGTCAAAGGTATGTCATACTGGTGGATTATTTTGATCATCTGCCCTCCCACTTGATGGCCATTTGTCTCGCTTGATAATTATGTTGATAATAGCTGCATTCATTCGCCATCCACTTTCTGGAGCAGCTTTAACAATTATGTAAAAAATGCGGTAGACTTACTTGATACCTGTAACCCTTTTTCACTCTGAATGAACAGGTTCTTGGAGATCTGGGACCAGGGCATACTCGTAAGTCAGGCGTCAAATAGCTCCCCACTTTGGATGGAAAGCCTTAGTAAACGTCTTCTGATGGATGCCCTGCACATCCGCGTGCTGTGTACAATATAGTTCATAGTATGGTCCGTAACCACTGTGCGTTGCTGTATATAAAATCCTCGATGAGGTCTCACCGAAAAAAGGAAGAGCTATTCAAGATCACATTCCAGGTATGGCCAGTGACCTCTCCGTGATCTGAGATCAGCATCTAGCAACTACCAATGCTGAAATCGAGTTTCAAGAAGATGCGAGTTCAGCGGAACGGAACCCGTGCTCCTCGACCATCCTAATTCAGCGGTCTCGCCATAGGAATTCGTTCGTGGATGCCGTTACTCCCTGTCCTTATTATCCTTTTTGTAAGTTTGCCAGATTTATTCCTCGGACTCCCTGTGCATAATCCTCTGCTCCATGCACAACTGTTACTACTACTCCGGAGGAGGTCTTTGATTAGTGGGGAATCTTCTGGAGTGGTCCATTTAATCCCATTGTCTTTGTGGGGTTGGAGTCCATAGTTATCCCTTGTGGTCGGGATTAGTTTCCTCGTGACACAATCATTGGCCACAAGCAACAAAGAGTTCTTTCTGGCAATAAAACTATAGCTCGAAAATTATGGCTTCTTCCCCTCTGCATATGCATAGATCTGTCTATGTACACCCCCTGGTTTAAGGAAGTGGTTGGATTGCTTGGTCTTCCCCATGAGGACTGTACAGATTTAAGATTAGCTTATAAAAGATTTTTTACGTTTATTTTTTTAAGTCTTCCAAGATCACAAGGATAAATTTAACCAATTTTTTAGAAATTTTGAAGGCATACATATTTCATAAACTTTTTCAAAACCGAGATTTGGTACAAACCTCATTAATTGGAGATTAACGCCAAGGGTCAGGATTCGATCATTTCCAATCCAACGGCTCAAAATCTATCAATCACCTCCTATAGATAATCCTCGGGAACCCTAGCCCACTCCCTCCTCTTCGTCTCTCCGCCGCCTCTTCGTCTCTTCCCCTCCTTCCGCCGCCCGCAAGATGGTAATCGAATCCCTCTACACCACCCCCGCTGGATTTTTACCATTCGTTGATGATGATGCCGGCGCCGGAATCGTTAGTGTGTCTTCGTCGTTGACGATTCCGATCCGCTTTCGCTCCTTGATTGGCGGAGGGATTTGGTGGGGTGATGTTTTGAAGCGTTTGTTTATTTTGTTAGGTTCTTCAGAACGACATCGATTTGCTTAACCCTCCGGCGGAGCTGGAGAAGCGGAAGCACAAGCTAAAGCGTCTCGTCCAATCCCCCAATTCCTTCTTCATGGTGAGGAGATGTGTTGGTGGATCTGATTCAGTGGTGGTTGTTTCGTCTGTGTGGTAGTTCTTTGTGTTGTGTTTCTGCTGGTTAAGCGTGCGCGGCTATGTGTTTTAGTGAGGGTATGACGGAAGCCTCATAATTATATGAAGAATATCACAGTGAGCTCATGGGAGCATTACTGATTTTTTTGGAGCGCGTTCTTGAAGATTTTTCGGGACCCTTGGTGGATTTATTACCTTTTTCCTAAGGAATTGGTATTTGTCCATCCGTTTTAGTTTATTCTTAGGGTCAATCGTTCGTTAAGTGAACTATTTTGCACATTGGCTTAAGTACTGGATGGGTTGATATGGATATTTCCGTAATGACCCCGAACACTGAGGAAGTACAACAGTCTGCGGCTCTATCAAATTCTCTGAACGAGTCTCGGCGATTTCATGATTGCGTCGGGGGGAGGTTTGTCTGGTGCAGGGTATCATTTACTGAAGTTGCTGCTTCTCGGGCTGTTCTTTGCTAGCTTTATATCCTGGGTCATGTTTTATTTTTGCATTTTGTTGTTGAGCTCATCTGGAAGAAGGGACTGATTTCCTGCTGTTTCCTCCTGTGTAGGATGTTAAGTGCCAGGGATGCTTCCAAATGTAGGTGATATAATAATCATCTAGCGATGAGTCATTCTCACATTTCCCATTAAAATCGTGTATGTATTGATTACAACTGATCGAATCCACCGTGTACCTGCAGAACTACGGTGTTCAGTCATTCTCAAACCGTGGTGGTATGCGGAAACTGCCAGACCGTGCTGTGCCAGCCGACCGGGGGGCGCGCCAAGCTCACCGAGGGATGCTCTTTCAGGAAGAAGGGTGATTAGAAGAATGCTACAGCCATCGAAACAGGCAACAGAGTTTGCTCATTTTTATTTTTTCACTCTCTGCATGATCATCATATCTTACCCCTCCTTTCGGCCTCTTGTCATTTTTCCTTGGGATTGTGGTAGGATGTTGATCTTGGGGTAGTTGTCTCCTAGATAACATTATGGGTTTCAGGTTTTTGGATCCTTCGGCTCCTTTAATCTTATAATCCCTTATTTTCGTTATCTCTGCTCTGCCCTGCTTTGACCATAGATGGGTTGGCCCAAACTGATGCTTGTGTTTCTTCTGTTGATTTGAAGTTGGCTTGTTCTTGGGCTTCTACTGGGATTGATCTTCTCATTCTTTTCCCTAAATTTGTCCTGGGGGGAGACTTTAATGTGAGTAGCTACCCTACCCTACCCTACCAACAGTCAGTCAATGGCCATCATGGGGCTACTACTACTGTCCTCATTTATTGTGTTCTTCATGTGAAAGGGGAAGGCACGTTACGTTCACGACTCGTTTCCCTCCCTCCCACGTTCTTTCTCCCTAACATGGCTAAAATCCCGCTCACCCCATTTCTCATGAATTCTTTCCATTTTTTTTTTAAATTTTGGGGTGGGGAAATCAGAATCGGGATCGGTTGCACATGGCTATAGAAATGACCAGTTTCCATGACCCTTTTTCAGGTCACCCCCCACCTACTTACTACATTGGGTGGTCTAAATGAAATGGTCGTCCTTGGGAGGTTTTATCGATGGCCCTTCTTTCTTGTTGCTTCTCCCCCGGCCGACCGACTAGGTTAACCCCCGGGGGGAGCCAACCGTGTAGGTCCGAAGCCGAGTCAAAACATTCGGTAATCGACTTAAATGCACCCGAACAAGGACCTCTGGTGGTGGGATGTTGCCTGCCACATGCATAAACTACCGACGCCAAAAATACTTTAGGCAGAACGTGTTGTTAATAGAGAGACGAGTTTACCAGTCGTAAAGAGGTTGTTTTCCAATTAGTGTTTTCCGAAGTTATCAAAGTTGGGCATTAAAAAAAAAATAAAAAAAAATTGGCGTAGTAATAATAATACGGATGAGATTTTAGCGTGTGAAGGTAAAGGGAGGGAGAGGGAGGAGATTCGTTGTGGATGATGAAGGAAGGAAGGAATGGGACCCAGAAACCGTTTGTTTCGGGTACATACATGTTTGTTTGCAGAGTGAAGAACCAGATAACGTGACGGTTGGACCGTTGGTCGGTCGTTTCCCATCTCTACACCATACTCTCCTACACTACCCCCACCCCCCATCCCTAATATACTAATAAAATAAACAACAATAACAATGATACTTAGGACTACGTGAACCAGCATCGACTCTCTCTCTCTCTCTCTCTCTATCTCTCACACACGTTAAATGAATGATTCGTGAAATTATAATAGCGACGACAAGTCTTCGAGGCTAAACTAGAATGCCTCCGAACGAGAATCTTAAAAGAAGACCGTTTGGTTTATGAAATCCCGATCGATATGCATTCCTCATTCTGACGTCTGGTTCTTATTAAAATGCTACGGAAACCAAACACCCAATGGGGGGTTACATGAAGTCGGAACATTTAACTAATAGACGACCATTAATCGGAATTAATAATTTATTCTAACGCATGACAAAAGTAGCATGTGTTTGTGTACGGATTATTTACTCCATCGTTTCGGTCCTCTTCGAATGAAGAAGGGAGGAGGAGGAGGAACAAATCACATGTTTTGGTCCTTTCTGTTTGGACTTTGTATTTTAAAACTTTAAGTGCTTCCACTTTTTCTTTTTTTTTTTGCATGCATTGCATGGAAAATCATAGGGTACGTCTCGACAACTCCCCCCTCCAATAAAAAATAAAATTATAAAAATCGAATAATAATAATTTAAGGAAATGAATAATAAATACAAAAAATACATAAATCAGCAAATTCACTCCTATTTAACTCAGTCAGTCTGTCTTCCTTTTGAGTGCAACAATTCTGAGGTCTAAGCATATTCAGAATGAGCACTCCATCTCCCATCAAAAGCAGGAAGAAGAACAAGGCCCATCCCCGGGACTCCTCGGTGTCTGTTGATGCCGGCGTGAGGTTCCTCGGTGTCCGTCGACGTCCCTGGGGCAGGTACGCTGCCGAGATAAGGGACCCTTCCACCAAGGAGCGTTACTGGCTCGGCACGTTTGATACCGCAGAGGAGGCTGCCTTGGCCTACGACCGAGCTGCCCGGTCCATGCGCAGTTCCCGCACTCGGACGAACTTTGTGTACTCTGACATGCCGGCTGGTTCCTCCGTGACTTCGATAATTTCTCCTGATGAGGCCCACACGATCATTTCGCAGGGCGAGGCCCTACTTAAATTCCCTTACGATTACACGACTGTCCAGGATGAAGCTGGTGAGAACCCGATGCTCGTGATCGGTTCGGACAATCAGTCCCTGTACCAGGGGAGCTATGGACATAACGGAGACTACGACGGTTACTACTCGTCGAACTGTTACGGCGAACCTGAGCTTCCTCCCCTGCCTCCGGACATGTCGGGCTCCTCCTGTGATGGATACGGTGAAAGCTGGAGCAACCTAGTGGGCGTCAATGACTTTCCCGATCATAACGCGGCCGGGTCATCGTACTTCAGTTTCGACACTGCAGGTTATGTCCACAGTCCGCTGTTCAGCAGGATGCCGCCGGCCTCGGAAGCCGTACCCGAGGGTTTCAGCTTGGGCTCTTCTCATTTCTTCTGAAGCCAACTTCCCCCATTTCCGTTCCACCGTCAACCTCCGCATCGCCTCACATACATTTCTTCCTCGTTTCCCTTTCGAGTAAAATAATCCATTCGGTCGTCCCGTCACCTCAGACTCCGGCACTTGCGAGTAGTCCTGCGTGCTACGCACGCGACACCCATTACTGCACCAACGTGGAGTCTCGGGACCGAGGGCGTTCCTATGGAATCGTTTCGCAGTGTCGCTTGTTTTTACGCAGTTCTGTCGTCCCCAGAGTGTCTGTGGTGGTCGTAGGCCTATGTGAGGATTCCCTTTGTTAGGACATGACAAAAATGAGACCTCCGAGGCCATCTGTGTGTACTTATGTCCATGTCCTTCTGTTTGCTTGATGCTATCTGGATTTTCCGTAATATCAGAGATGCTTCCAAGATTAACATTCATGGTATCAAATAACATAATCATATAATACACCAATAATTCACGAACAAAAGGAAATGAAAAAGACAAAATGGATCCACTAAATATTTGGAGTGGATGTAAGAATCCTGAGACAAGTTTATAGTCCACGTCAGCAGAATATCCCAAAAGGGGAATGGAACAAAGCCGACAAACCACCCCCCCCCTCGACTCCCCGTTGGTTGTCGGACCCCGACGCTATCCACACTGTCCCAGGGGTTAACGCCGCCGCCGCCGCCGGTGCTCCTTCTGCCCGACCTTGATCCGGATGACCCCATCGCATTGCTCAACCAGGGAGTAAAGATGGGGTCTTCAAGCTTCGTCAGACATCCACCGAAACTCTTTTGTTTATGAAGGAGACCAAATCAAGGTAAGCGCGGGTCCGGCTTCTTGCAGGTTGTCAACATTGGCGGCCGGAGGTTGATCGGAGAGGAGAGAAAACAGAGAGGAAACAAGTAAGATGTAACTAAACTTTTTAATTTTGTAACCAAAAGAAGTCGTTGTATACAAGACTGTGAACTTATCCTGGGCTTATACATTATTTTGTATATGCAAAGCCCAAAGTCTTCTTATGTTACTCTTCAGAGAATAGTAAACAAGGGATTAGGCGATCCCAGTTCCATCCTCGCGTTTCGTTGCTGTTGATTGAGTCTTGATCTCCGGCAGTGAGCTGATGTACGATGTACGATGAGGATGATGATTTGAATTTTGGTTGGCTTAAGTTTTTTTTTTCCAACACTTCAGGAGGATTGCCGTTGTTACTGGGGGTAACAAAGGGATCGGTCTGGAGATATGCAAGCAGCTTGCATCCGCTAGGATTTTTGTTGTCCTCGCCGCTAGGGATGTCCAAAGGGGGAACCGGGCAGTTGAGGAGCTCAGGGGCTTTGGGCTCACTGATGTTGTCTTCCATCAGCTCGATGTCCTGGATCCTGCCAGCATCTCCGTCCTGGCGGACTTCCTGGTAAAGGAGTTCGGGAGGGTGGATATCCTGGTACGGCTTCTTCTGATGGAAAGAACAAGTGCCGAGGGAAGTAAGACATTCTTTCCTTTGCCCCTGATGTTTTGGCGTATCGTTTCGTTCGTCCGTTGCAGGTGAATAACGCTGGTGTTCTGGGAGCCAGAATGATTGTGGACGCCGACAGACCTTTGACAGGAGATGATGTAAGTTTTCCCCCAGTTGAGGTTTGAGTATGATTGCCATTCTTCAACTGCATTGATCATACTGATTGTTGACTACGTTGCAGTTCGGGGGACCCTGAGCAAAATCGTCTCAGGAGTTATTGGTGATGACTCCTGAAACTGCAGAGCACTGTCTCGGAACGAACTACTACGGGGTGAAACGATTAACGATCGCAATCTTGCCTCTTCTGCAGCTCTCCGATTCGCCGAGGATAGTCAATGTCTCCTCTGGTCACGGACGCCTCCAGGTAAAAAACACATCCCATGGCCAAAAGAATCTCCACTTTCGCTGAAAAACATTCGAGAAGAGCTTTCGGCGGTGGCACTACCTTTTGCCAATGGTATAATTCCTGACCTGTTTGTTTGCTTATCTTTTTTCTATGAGCAGTTTATCCCGAACGAGAAGTTGCGAGACGAGCTCAGTGGAGTAAACTCCCATCTCACAGAAGAAACGGTGGACAACTTCGTGGAGAGATTCCTTGAGGCCGTGAAGGGAGGTAGAATAGACGCTGAAGGTTGGCCACCGGTAGGATCGGCTTACATCATTTCAAAGGCAGCCCTCAATGCTTATACGAGGATCATGGCTGCAAAGTACCCGGAGATTACAACAAATGCCGTTTGCCCTGGGCATACAGTGACAGATCTGAATGGGCAGACAGGAACACAAACTGCGGAGGAAGGAGGCAAACGCCTGGTGGCGGTGGCATTGCTTCCACACGGAGGGCCTTCAGGTGTCTTCTACTACCATGGGGAAGTTACGGCATTTTGATGACGGTTTTGCGCCATATGCTTCGCAGGCACACGCCTTAAACCACTCGGCCAAAGAAACTTGCCTTTCTTTTGTTGGGACAAAATTTTATATACAAACCATAGAAAGACGTTCTGAGTTCGTCACCTACTGCAATCCTACCCTTTGCGTCCGCTTTGTGGTTGTTCGAGTGAAGACCCCGCAGCCGTGGCCGATTTCAGAGGGAGAAGGCAAGTCCTTCGCAATGCAATCTTTAGGATGATGCACTTCTGATCCAACTTTGTCTAGGCTCGCAGCCTGGGCTGTTCTGGCAATGCATCATTAATGAAATCGATAGAACGATCTGAGGATTTGATCGGAACAAAACTATTTCTCATTCTCATTACATTCAGGGTTGAGATTGAAGAAAAAACATGAGTCCAGCACCGAGAACATCATCGCAATAGAGATTGTTCTTTCCAATCAAAAATAGTAATATTGGCCTTATTTGCTCTCGGCGATTTAGTGTCATTTTCGTCGTCGGGATTTGGTTATCTCGATCACTTCCATTTCTCGGCAACGATGTCGGCTAAGTCAACGACTCTCTGGGAGTATCCCCACTCGTTGTCGTACCACGCGATCACTTTCACCATGTCGTCACCCATCACCATGGTCAGGGAAGCGTCCACCGTGGAGGAGACGTCTGAGCACCTGAAGTCAACTGACACCAGGGGCTCGTCGCAAACCGACAGGATCCCCTTGAGCTCCTTCTCAGCGCTCTCCCTGAAGGCTGCATTCACTTCCTCTGCAAACGTCTTCTTTGTCACCTGCACCACGAGGTCGACCACCGACACATTCGGGGTTGGGACACGGAGGGCGATCCCATTTAGCTTCCCCTTGAGTGTTGGGAGAACGAGCGCCACCGCCTTGGCAGCCCCAGTGGATGTCGGGACAATGTTTAGGGCCGCAGCACGCGCACGTCTGAGGTCACGGTGGCTCGCGTCGAGGAGCCTCTGGTCGCCGGTGTATGAGTGGGTGGTTGTCATGGTCCCCTTGATGATGCCTGCGAACAGAACCAGCACCGAGACACCAACTTTCTCAGATCAAGCACAAGGACAGAATTTAGTTGACAGCAGCAGGAAGGAAAATGTGGACGAGGGGATTACCGAACTTCTGGTCGAGGACCTTGACGAAAGGAGCCAAGCAGTTGGTGGTGCAAGAAGCATTGCTTATGATCGGTTCATCGTGGCTGTACTTTTCAGCATTCACACCGACGACATACGTAGGGATGTCGCCTTTGCCTGGGGCAGTGATGAGCACCTTCTTGGCTCCTGCAGTAATGTGTTTGCCCGCACCGTCTCTGTCAACGAAAACTCCAGTTCCTTCAATGACCAGGTCGATGCCCAGGTCCCTGATATCAGTGAAAATCAGCATTGGATGACGTGCATCAATATCCAATAAGGTTTGGACGACAAGCGGACATGATGCGGGGCCTTACTTCCAGGGGAGGTTGATGGGGTTGCGGTTGGAGACAACCTGGATGACCTTGCCATCAACGGAGATGGCATCAGTGCCAACCGCCTTGACATCGGCCTCGAAAGTCCCGAGGGTGGAGTCATACTTGAGGAGGTGGGAAGCCTGCTTGACACCGCCAGAATCGTTGATGACGACCACTTCCAAGGGGGAGTCCTTGCGGCCATGCCAGCATCTAAGGAAGTTCCTGCCAATGCGGCCGAACCCATTGATCGCAACCTTCAGCTTCGCCTCAGTGACTCCCTTCCTGTACCCGCTGCCGTTACCAACCTTCAAGAATATTGGCAATTACGGCTTTAAGTCCGCGGCCCCATTCAGCCACCCCACATTTGAAACTCACACAAGACAGAGTCGGTTCACTACTAACATCTACATCGGTCTTCCCAGAACGAATACGATAACTCAACAGACGACCAACCTCAAGAACAAGCACACTCGACCCCATAAAGCGTAGCAACAATCAATTATCCTAAAAGCTATAACTTCACACAAACACAACGCAATATGAATGCGCACACGTACAGCGGAAGTCTGGAAGGCGACGACGGAAGAGAAGTCATCAGAGCTTTTCCTGCCGAAGGAGAGGGAAGGAGAAGAGGTCCTGAGGCCGGAAAACTCAGCGAAGCCCCTCCCGCTGGCCTGTTTCGAGAGTCGGCACAGTGTGAGAGCAGAAACGAGAATAGTAGGAGAGAGCAAGAAGAGGAGGAGGAGGAGGAGGAGAACATGGGACAGACCTGGAGAGAAGGTTTGGGGACAGAAAGGGCAGCAGAAGCCATAGTTGTTATCTCCCTTTGTCTGCACTAAGGGAGTCCAACTCCCCCACACACAAGTTAGTGTATATGGAGGGAGGGAGGGGAGAGTGGGAATTGGTGGATGTAAAATGAGTGATTGATTTTTTGTGTTTGAAAGAGTTGAGGTGGAGGGTGTGAGGATGAGATTATGGATAGACCTCTCCTTCAATTGTATGGCTGTGGTTTCTGTCTCCTACTCCTCATTCTTCCTCTTCTTCTCCCTCCATTTGATCACACATGCCATTCCCATTTGGACTCATGTAGCTACCACTCGAGACTCGTTAACACTCTGTTGTTGTTGTTAAGCCTTGGACTGGTTTTTCTGTGGTCATGGACAAATTCCCAGAAAGGGAGGGAGGGGCCCAACCCAAACATCAATGGCTCATTCATTCAGACCAAAAAAAACAAAAACCAATGGCCATTAAGCATAAACATCTGATTCGGGTCTGATTTTGCCGAGTAAAAGAATACCCCCATCAGAACAATTATGTAAAAATGATTTAGAGAGTCGCATCCATTGTGTTGTGTTGTGTTTGTGTGTGCTTTCTTATCAACTTGGAGGAATCAAAAGGCTTTCAAAGGAAATGAAACTCAGTGGCTTCCGACACTTTCTTTGAATCCGTACGAGAAAAGAGGAAAATAGAAAGAAAGGGACTGCATTTGTTCTTTCCTTAATCCTCTTTTTCTTATTTATTTAAGATGTGTCAAAACGTGTGCGGCTCTCATTTGTCTCTCCCAAAGTGGCCACCATTGGCTGCTAATCTGAGACTTCTTCCTTTCAGGTTCATTTGTACATGTTTGTTAATAACATGTCATGGCCTGCCTCGCTGCAAGACAACATGTGATTAGTTCGGCCGCCGTGGTTGCGACCCGAGCGGTATCGGAGTTAGTTCCACGTCTTCTCAGTCGCTCGGAATGGAGTGTCGTGTTGTGTCGTTCGCGTGGACAAAAAAAGGGGGAAGACAGCGTGCTCTTTGAGTTGGAACATTGCCCAAATGACAAAACTTGTTCATGTTGGAGTACAAAAGCAAAGGCTAATATAAAGAGAGAATCTCACCCTTCCCTTCCCTTCTCTTCCCTTCCGTTACCTTCTGGTTTGCCATATAAATACCCCAGTGTGTGCAAACTTAGTCCTTCAACAGCGACCAGAACTCCGAACGCCATCCGGCGATACACGGCCTTCAGTTGCTGCATCCCCTCTCAATGGCCAAGGAGGAAGAAGTACTCAAGGTAATAAATATCACGAGATCATATGTTCGATCTCGATGTACTCTGGCACCCTCGGGGTTTTAAGAGCTGTGTCTCGACTCCCTTTCAGAAGATTGAGTTGACCGTGTGTGTCGATTGCTGCGACGGATGCAAGAAGAAGGTCAAGAAGGCGCTTCAAAGTGTCGAAGGTAATGAATCTGAAGAGGATGAGGGTCGTGCCGTTTTCTGGTTAGTGCTGCTGTGGAGTGCGACCCGATTGGATGCTAAAAAGAATGATGGATTTCAGGCGTGTTGAAGACGGAAATCAACCCGCAGCAACAGAGGGTCACGGTGTTTGGGAACGTCGATCCAAAGGTTCTGATCGGAAGGCTCGCTAGAGTCGGCAAACAAGCAGAGGTGTGGACCCAGAATGCGGCTTCGGTGACTAACAAGAAGAATGATCAGAGTCTGAAGGAAAAGAGCAATGACAAGCAAGTGCAGACCAACAGTTTTATGACGAAAGGGGTTGTTAAGGAGCCGGTTGGGACTGCTAACGGGGAGGAAGGCAAAGATAAAACTACCAAAAAGAATTCGGAGGAGCCGAAGAACACTGTGTCCCATCCTGGTAGCGAAACCGTTCTTCTGTCAAAAACCGACTTCAATGGCTTCATGTCTGTGCCTCCAACTTTGTTACAATGCGATCCCAATCAGAAAGCCAGTGGAAATCAGTACATCTACTTGTTGCAGGCTCAACCGATGGGAATCCCAGTCCTCCTATCTCCTCAGATGATGCCGAACATGCCATACTATGCAGTTTGCTCTTATGTAGCTCCGGTGACTGCTACAGCAAATCCTGCGTGTTACGCACAACAGAACTACACAGTCGAAAGGCAGTCAGAGGCTCAGATGCCATTGAACCGAGTCGGGGACTACTTCAACGATGAAAACACCATGGGATGCCATGTGATGTGAGAGGTTTCTGCAAGGCGGCCGAGAAATTAACTCAAACTTTCTAATGTTTTCTTTTCCTGCAGCAGGCAACTCCAAATTTTGTAATGTTTAACACAAAAATTGAACTCATTTCTTAGTCCTTAGGACAACTTTGTATCTGGCTCCCTGCATCCCGTCGGCAGAGTAGTTTACATAACATAACTATCTGTAACTAAAAGGAAACAGAGAAGATCAGTTGGAATGACCATGCAGTTCATATTTTCTGAATATTACTTCATGTTGAGTCGCCTCAAATTGGACTTCTAATTTTCCGTTTGGTAGCCAGCCTTTCCCACTAAATATATCAGAGGGAAAGAAAGATTTCTGATAGTACCACTGTGGGCTATATTTTACTACGTAAGGCAAACAAGCAGATGCACCAGATTCTCATTCATAAAAAAAATGGATGGATAGGGCAGTGGCCGAATTTTATAACCCAAGATCTTGACAAGTAAAGTAATCACAGCAAAAGCAATCACAGCAAAGCATCTTTGTCATGTTTAAGGAACGAGTTTCAGGGACAAAGACCACCAACTGCTGTGACAAGCAAAAAGCTTGCGTGCAACCTGCAAAAAAGCTTAGATACCCTAATGGCTACGTGCAAAGTGCCTAAACAGCACAAATGCAAATGACCCCTCCAAGAAGCATTTAACCCTTCCTTTTGAAGGGTAGATGGTTTGGTGTTTTTATTTTGTTTTTTGACCATAGGTTAAAAAGGCTATGAACAAAGAAGGCATACACAGAAAGTGAATTCCCTATTTTTGAACGGAATCTCCCCCTTCAAGGACAGACAAAGGGTCCTCAAGCAGTACATGGGTATGGCTTCAAATCTGCAGTTAAAACCATCAGAAAGATTGTTCGCCATATTGTACTATCAATCGGATCTCAACAGTGATCATGTGTTCTGTCCTGGTTTTATTACTAGGTGCCTACATGAACGTGTATAACTCCAGCTCAGTCCCATGGGGGCATTGGAGATGAGCTAGACAAGGAAGAAGGCAGGAAAGGGGGATGGAGAGGAGTCGTCTTGACTGGACGACTTCTAACTAGTGATTACCTGCTAGGTCTCAATCAGACCCAGGATTTATGACAAACAGTCTATCCTCAAACTTCTGTCATGAAGCAAATCAGATGAGGGAACTGTGAAACTCAAGAGCAATCATCTGTTGCTTATGATTCTTGTTCTTCACAAAGTGTCACAGCAACATTTCATATCGCCCAATCGTCTATCGAATTCGACAAGTAAAAGATATCTGTTTCTGTCCTGTAAGAGGATTCAATAACAAGGCTAAATTATCACTCAGTTCCATTGCATTACTACACACCAAAATAAGCAAGACAGTGCCGCTCTGTAAATGACGTTCATAAGCTTTCCTTGGGCAATCTCCGCGGCATCTTCAAGAGCATAGGGGAGATACCATACAGTTACCTCATAAACTTAATCAGAGTCCTCGTACACCTCTCCATCATCAGACAGCTCATCAAAGGATCTTATGTCGAGCTGGTAGCGGAGGATACCCCCAATCCCACCAAACCCTCTGCAGAATTGCGATCCTTCCTGTGATTTGTTGGTTACGAATTCGAGCGTGCAGCCAAATTTCTTGTACTCGTTTGCAAACCACTCAAGCAGTGCCATCTTCTCCTGAACTTCCAACTCGGCCGATGTTGAGGGATCCCTAAAGTTGCTCTGATCAGCCTCTTGGTCCTTGCCCAGGTGCTTGACGACAATTTCACCTGTAGCACTGTTTTTGAGGACATAACGATTGATATCCAGGTTCTCCCACACAATGAGAGTTTCCACAGCGCCCATCTCCAGAGCCTTCAGAGTGTCATCAACACCAAAAACATACTTTCCAGTGTCTTGACTGATTTCCTCAAAATATTTGCCTATCAAACGTTTCTCTTGTATGAACTTCACGTTCGAAAGAATTTCCGCTGACAGCTCAATGGCTTGATTGAAACCGTTCTCTCCTCCATAGGAAACATCGACAACATTCAAGATCTTGGCTTGTAAACGAGGATCGAACATATCAGATTGGCTGAGCTCAGTCTTAAAATCAGCTGAACCAGCAAGTATCAATCCTGACACATTAGGTTGACTTGTGGCAGGGTTGATGAAGAATTGTGTAGCTAGTTCTGCAGTCTTCCTCACATAATTGTGACGTTTCTCCATACGAAGCCGAGCAAAACGAAGGGCCGACTGACCACCTCTCCCATGCTTCTTGGGTAGATCAACTGTAAATTTGTGAAGCACCTCTCTCGTATTCCCACTCAGGGTTCCAAACAAGGTCCCATTACCATCCATGACAATAAATCCAAATTTGTCATCTGACTCCAAGAGTTCATTTAGGGCTTCGGTATGGAACTTGTTATCACAAAGGTACAAGGATGCATTTATCGGCTTGAAGGGCTCAAAGTCAATTGTCACCTTCTTTTCCTTACCATCCTCAGTAACTATTGTTCCCGTATAGAGCACCAACCCATTGGGAGGGACCTTATTATACAACTTCAGCCTCTGTTGAGCAGATGTAATGGCACCCAACACGGACTGACGATTTACCCTGCTCTTAATGTTCGAAGCCGTGCCGAATTCATCACCAAGCATCTTAGTCACACGAGATATTTGATCCCGTGGGGGCATGATGAGGGATATCATGCTGGTCCCATTGCCTCTGGCAGACTCCAAAGCCTTGATCAGCTTCTTGATCTTCCATATCTCGATATTCTTGTCTGATTCCTGACCATCTGACATTGTTTTCACTCAAGTAGATAACAAGATCAATCGCCTGCACCAATGTCAAGAAAAAAGTTCGTGGTAAATCCTATATGTCCCTTTGTTGATTTTCTTTTAAATATATCGTAAAAATTCCACCAAACTGAGCCTCCAGCTTGATATATTTCTACACACTATATAGGATCTAAGCAAAGCCAAAGCTGTGCACTTCACATTAGATCATTCTGCAGTAATCAGAGCATGCAAACAGCCAAATACCGAGTTCAGAGACCCGGAACAATGCTCCCAAATAATTAACTCAGTTCCCAAGGCCCGACCACAGAACTATCTCAACACTAAGGCAAATTCTATGCTCCCAAACAATTTCTCCATTCAACACTTGATGACTATTCTATATCTAACTCCTACACATGCCAAAGCTGAGGCAAACGAATCTCCAAACCGAGCAAACAGTCACGAATTCAACCCAACAACCAAGCCACCCACAGCAATCAGATAATCATACCGAGCACCTAAATCAAATTTCAAACGCCATCAAGAACAACAACCTCTCCGCTAGATCTAACCTATCCCAGGCAAAACTAAAAGACCCAGATAGTCAGAGAAAATCCCAGATGCCCAAAATGAAGAAAGTACAGATCTTGGCAACAAAGGAAGGAACTTGGTGACGAACCTGTTGGTGGGAATCGGCCAGCCTTTTAGGGTTTTCTTTGGGTTCCGCCGCGTTCGAGGGCTACCCCCAAAAGGAAAAAACCAATCTTTCTTCCTGAGGTTTTCTCGTCCTTTTATTCCCCCAAAACCCAAAACAATAAAGAAAAAAATTAATTACAGTGAAGTAAAAGAAAAGTTGTAATTTTCTGACACCACTTGTTTTTATCACCACAACTTGGCCGGAAGGAAGTCGAGACGGAGAAGAAGAGAACAGAGAGTCTGTGGGAGGTAATTGTAACGGAAATGACGTCGCTCCGACTGTCCCTGACGTCACCGTCGTCTTCTCCCAAGCTGGTAGCTCCTCCTTCCTTTGTTCTCTCGGCCGGATTACCGTCCTGGGGGCCAAAGCCATCTTTTCCGATTTGCCAGTCGGTCTTCAAGGGTCGCCACGGCCTCCCTCGGCTTAGCCCCCGGTCCCGACGTGCCTCCTCCGGCTCCCCCTTCCGCTGCTTCGCTTCTGGTACGGGATTTGGACTTGGGGATCTATCTTTTGGACTTCGGGATTGTTGTCTGTAGCCCCGACTGCCGGTTTTTTATGCATTCGCTTGGCCTGATGATTTCTGGTTAGGGTTAGGGAATTGGAAGTTGGGGCTGGTTGTTTAGTAGAGGAGGTAAGTGAAGAAGGGTTTTTCCTATCTGTGGTTATGCTAGATAAGAAGATAGTTAACTGGGGATGTTTGATTAGTTGTGTAAGGCTACGGCAGTCACACTCTTTCAGTGGTGAAATTTTGTCTTCCTTAGTTGTTAGGGAACTTCCGAATTTAAGAACTATGCGTGGTTTGGTGCATGTTGGAGATCGAGGTTCTTGTATCGGAACTAATGCTAGTGCTTTGTGTACAATGCTGAGGAGCTCTTTTCAGACTATTCTATTGCTTGTTATAAGATGGTGGGAACTGAGAAGTCGTCTCTGCCTATTGTTGGCGGTTGTAAGTTCTTAAGGGGTGGGCAGATATGGCAGCTGAGTTCTTAACGTTGGCTGATCTTTATGCCTTTTTGCCGCATTTTTGTGCAGGTTTGAGCCCAGAGCTGAAAGATACGTTGGACAAGGTGGTTACTTCACATAAGGTGGTTCTTTTCATGAAAGGAACCAAGGACTTCCCCCAGTGTGGATTTTCCAACACGGTTGTGCAGATACTCAAGTCTCTCAGTGTACCGTTTGAGACCATAAACATACTCGAGAACGAGCTGCTCCGGCAGGGATTAAAGGAGTATTCCATGTGGCCGACTTTTCCGCAACTTTACATTGAGGGAGAGTTCTTTGGTGGATGTGACATTACTGTTGGTAAGCAATTGATTTGCTATATAGCCAGTGGTGAAGTCTTGGTTTCGAATGGGATTTGATATGGATTAAGGCGCTTCTTGGTTAAGTGGTGCTCATGGGGGATACGCATTTACTTCAATCATCATGCATCTTATACAATGCCTGCCCGTTCAAAGTCTCTTTAAGTCTCTGAAGTTTTTGACTGTTTTATATGGACAGAGGCATACAAGAGCGGGGAGCTGCAGGAATTATTGGAGAAGGCAATGTGCTCCTGATTGGATATCTCGTTGTCAGCTAGCCATGAGCCATATTCGCATACGTTTGATTTCTCCAATGACCATAAAAACCTGCACTGGACTCTGGCCTTGACGTCAAGTCTATGTTGTACAGAACAATGTGTTGATGCCATACTGCTGCAGGACTACAGCATACAGCGTTCTCAAACCATGTCTCATTCTCACAGAAAAGCTCTATTATCTGGTGCAAAAATCGATGGGTATGCAACGAACATCGGAAAGAATTTAGCCCTCTCCTTACTGGCATTCCGGTGGGAAAAAAACAAGTTGCCAATCCGCGTCTGTCATTCTTTCAGCTTATTCTCCGGGGGAGATGACGCTGATGCCGGGATCAATCAACGGGCTGAGTTGTTGGGCCTAATGGGCCCAACTGACTACTCCTGTTAACTACAAGGCCCATGAGCCCAAACACACTGGGTCGATTGGTAAATCGGGCTCGAATTTGATCCAACGGATATTCGGCTTATCACATAGTTTCAAAATGGGAGACAAAAAATTTATTTTATTGGAGTAATATTATATTATTTGACGATGATGGGATGAGGACACGTAAGTATGTGATCCTTTTTTCCTTAACGTGGTGGGTCTTAATTGTAATAAAATAAGGAGGTGGTGTTGTCGGGAAGCGGGGACAAATCTTTGTATTTGTTAGGGTTTTATTGTGGAGGGATCGATTTCATTCCTCCATTCCAAGTTTTCTCATCCCTTCCCCCCCCAACTTCTCTATTTACTCCTGTTCTCCGGTAATTGTTTGCAGATATCATCATGGCTTCAAACCCACCCAAGGATATTCCTGCTGGTGAGTTTTAAGGTTTGGTTGGGGTCTGTTGATCCCCCTGTTTATGGTTCCTTTTCCTTGTTGATCATGATTGGTTTATGTACAATGTTTATGAGCTTGTTCTGGTGGCCTTCTGTTGATGCGGATGCGGATGCGGATGTATCTTATGTTATTTGCTGCTGTGCTGCTTGTGATAAGTGTAATTGGACTTCTTATTGCTGGGTATGATGAAAAACTATTATATTAGGAAGAAGGCGTTGAATGCGGAATTTAATTTCAGTTTTTGGATGTGGGGTTTGATTTTGAGACCTGATGGATAGGCTTTTATCGTGCGTGAGGGATGAAAGGCTTTTGCTTTGTGTGCGGAAGCAACGGGCACGCATGTTGGACTGCTGGGTGTTGTTTTGAATTTGCGCCAGTCCCTTATATCCTGATTTGGTGGATTTTAGTTAGATTTGATGTGAAGCTTCTAAAAGTTTCGTGTCTTCATTGTCTTTTTTAGATAAAAAGGTTGAGTCCAACGAGAGCAAGCCTTCTGGCTCTGAATCATCGACAAGGGAAGAACAATCTGGGCAAGGTTTTCCATTTCCTATGCCACTTCCAGACTTTGGTGCCAACCCATTTGACTTCTCAGCTATGGCTAATCTCATGAATGTAAGGTGTTAGCTGTCTGTTGTTGAAATGAATAATCACGACCCAGTATATTAACTAGCATTTTTTGAGACTGCGATTTTAATCAGTCGGTGATACTTTGATCACCCCCCTCCCGGCGGAAAAAAATGAAGCTTCTTTATTTTGAAAATTTAAGTTTATTTTTGTTCTACTAATTAAGAGGATTGTTCAAAAACCAAGTATATTGGCAATTTAGAACCCTAGTTTTGTGCTATTATATTTTCGGTATGAATAGATTAATTAGTTTCGACTTTTTGAATTGTCCATAGCTGTGAGTTGGCTTGGTTGCTTACCGCGAAGTTGTTTTCATCAGAATATTTTGCCGATTCATTTGGTCACTAATGTTTACTTTGAAAATTTTCGTTAAACTCTTGGCGTCTCTGACGCTTTTCTTCACTTCCAACTAATCAACTGCGAATTTTTTAGGATCCAAGCATCAAGGAATTGGCTGAGCAAATCGCAAAAGACCCTGCATTTAATAACATGGCAGAGCAGATCCAGAAGACTTTCCAAGGTGCAGATCAAGAGGGCATTCCTCAGTTTCATTCTCAAGAGTACTTGTCTACCATTGATGAAGTCATGCGGAATCCTCAGTTTCAGACCATGGCTGAACGTCTTGGCACTGCATTGATGCAGGTAAAATTGCTTTTGAAGTGGACATGTCATTCACTCCGTGATTTGATGCAGTATTACATTGGAATCTTTGTCATCTATTAGGATCCTGCCATGTCCAGCATGCTTGAGAACCTTGCTAATCCAGCTCAAAAGGAACAGATGGAGGAAAAATTGGAACGCATTAAGGAGGACCCTGCATTGAAAAATATATTTGAAGAAATTGAGACCGGTGGCCCAGCTGCCATGATGAGGTGTCCAGTGCTTTTTTCTAAGTTATTATGTTTTCCAGTGAGCTCATTGACTTGTAAATTTTATTCTTCCAGTAAAATGCTTTGGTTAATGTTCGTACATCTCTAGGTACTGGAACGATAAAGATGTTCTGCAAAAGCTTGGGGAAGCAATGGGTCTAGCAGTTGGAGGAGATGCTACCACTTCAGCTGACCCTTCTGCTCAAGATGAAGACGATGGAAATGAGGATGAGTCAATTGTGCACCAGACTGCTAGTGTGGGTGATGTGGAGGTATGATATTTTTTTTGTTGACTGATGTCCTTTCAACTATTTTGAAGGCAGATGTGTAGTATTTACCCGGATGTTTTTTGGGATGAAGTATCTCACAAGATATAAAAATGGCTTCTGCAAATAAGTTGCTTTACTCGGCAAAAGAACATTTTCCAATTTTAATGTTATATTTGGCCTGTCTTGGTGAGATAATCATATGTCCCTCTCCACTCCCGTGTTTAGATAAAACCGCATGGTAACATAAGAAGAAATCACTGATTTTTCTGTTTGCTTGAACTTGAACTAGGGTTTGAAGAAAGCACTTGAGTCTGGTGCCGATAAAGATGAAGAAGATTCGGAAGGAAGAACTGCATTGCATTTTTCTTGTGGATATGGCGAGGTTAGTTTAGTATTCACATGCATCATTGAATTATATATCACCATTCAAGTATATATGCCTAAATCCACTGGCGCCCAAGCTTATAGTTCGTACTAGTTTCACCTTTCAAATATTCTCTCTGGGAGCATATTGGCCGTTTATTCACGTGCAACATTGAATTATGCATTAACTTCAAATATGTATGCCTAAATCTACAGGCTCCCAAAGCTTTAGCTCATATTAGTCTAGTCTTCCAAGATTCAAATAATTTTTTCTGGGCACGTATTGGCCATCTGATATTCATCCCGATTACATCTGGAAATTGTAGGTAGAGTGTGCACAGGTCCTTCTTGAAGCTGGAGCAACTGTTGACGCTCTGGACAAAAACAAGAATACTGCTCTGCATTATGCAGCTGGATATGGGAGGAAGGATTGTGTAGCCCTGCTTTTAGAGAACGGTGCTGCTGTGTAAGTTCCCCCTTAATCCTAACAAACTTCATTTCTGGTTCTGGCCAGCTTCCTCTGTTGATATTTATATGTCTTCCATTGTCCAGTACACTCCAGAACCTGGATGGAAAGACGCCCATTGATGTCGCGAAGCTAAACAACCAACATGAGGTGCTGAAGTTGTTGGAGAAGGACGCATTCCTGTGATCTGTATTCATCTGTGGACATGTTGGTTGGCTATTAGGATGTCTCCAGTTGGTTTCCCCTTTGTTACTCTGGAGGCCCTTTTCATTTACTTATCTGGAGAATCTTCTCTTATCCCAGTGTGAAACAAATGTCAGGTATGCTAGTCTTGCACGGTCATTCTTGAACATCCCGCTAGGCGGGAGTGCATCCGTGTATAAGTCAGTCACGTTTTTAAGGTTCGGTAGGTCCATTGAGTACAGTGGGTCTTCAATTGTTGTTTATTTCATTTGATAGCAATAAAAAGAAACTGTCAGATTTGTGAAAAGGCTTTTGATTGAGTCGGCTGGACACGGATTGCTACAAGGGGGATAATTCTCACGAGCGCTGTCGAGCTGATGACATTTTATCCCTTACTCGGCTTCATCGGTTATGGCCTTGTGCTCTGAGTTTGAGTAGTAATATTTTACTTTTGCGAGCTAGATTTCTTGTTTCCGTCCGAAGAAGACTGCGGGCAACAACTGCCCCGGAAAAACTTGTGTACTCATCCAAAATCACCTGACATGACTCTTCTTTCTGCTCAAATCAGTATGAATAAACATGGAATCGGCCATGTTCCGGTCATCAACGAGCAAACAGGGCACACAGTTGGAATTCTCGACTGGGACTGCATCAACTTGACTTGCAGCTCCCAACATCTCCTCACATTGCAGAGCTTTGGCTGCAACAAAATCATACACAGACTGAAAATCTTCGTTCCTCAACGCCTTGTTTTTTTTTTTTCCAAAATGGTTCCAGTCGCATGATATTCACCACAGGACAGGATGCTCAATGTCGTTCACCATAATATTAGCAACAAAATCACGGCACGAGGGCCATGACATTTACCGCGCCGGACTATTTTTTGACAATCTCTGTAATAGATCTGTTCAGACCCTATGTATACAGTGATAAAACCTGAAGTTCATCTTGATCCTCTTCCTTCTAGCATGATGCTCCGAAATATGGGCCATGATCTGCAAGGCGGGCGAAAATAATGTTGCAACTCCATGCTAAATCGCATGAGTTGGATCACAAGGAGCGGATGGCCTTCCTTCCTCTAGAAAAAACGTGCCTGGAAATGCAACTCAAGGTTAAAATTAATACTACTCAGACAGAAGCAGTTGCCCTCTGCGAAAAAATGAATGTGGATTCCGAACCCGGCATTGAGAAAAAGGTATGTGTTACTGGTGCAGCGGGATATCTTGCATCATTGCTGATCAAGAGGCTTTTGCTATCTGGGTACTATGTCATTGGAACAGTCCGAGATCCCGGCATGACCTGCCTTGGATCCTTTCTAGTCTTATTTGCTCTGTCAATAATGGATTTTGCATTTTGGGTGCAGCAAACGAGAAGAAAGTTGCTCATTTGTGGAGGGTGCTAAAGAGAGGCTTCAGCTGGTGAAGGCGGATCTGATGGACGAGGGCAGCTTCGACAATGCCGTGATGGGCTGTTCTGGGATGTTCCACATGGGCTCCCCCGTGTTAAACCCATCCTTTGATCCAAAGGCGTCAAGCATACTGCTTCTCAGCTTTCTGGTCGTTTTCCTTTCAAGTTAACAGAGGTGATCTGATGGAACAGCCTGAGACTGTCGAGCCTGCGATCCAGGGCAGTTTGAACGTGCTTCGTTCGTGTAAGAAGAATCCGCACCTGAGGCGCGTGATGCTTACTTCTTCCTCGTCAACGGTGAGGGTCAGAGAAGATCTCGACCTGAATGTGCCTCTCGATGAGACTTCTTGGAGCTCCGTCGAACTCTGTGAATGATTGAAGGTACAAAAGTGGATAATTTTCAGCGATTTTTCACCTCATCAAATTATGACCCCCTGATAACATTAAATCCTGCCTTACATTTGGTACGCACTATCTAAGACCTTGGCCGAGAAGGCGGCATGGGATTTCTGCATAGAGAACAAGATCGATCTCGTCATGGTTATCCCAGCGTTCGTGATACGACCCAGCTTGCCACCCGAGTTTGTGCTCGACTGCTTCTGACTTCCTCGGTCTGCTCAAAGGTCGTCGAGTCAGTTATCAATCGTTCACTCAGTAACTCCACGACGTTCACACTTGTCTGCTGGAATCAGGGGAGACCAAGAAGTTCCAGTGGCACAGGAGGATGGGATACGTGCACATCGACGACGTCGCGCTCTGCCATATACTCGTGTCCGAGAAGGACGACGATCAGGGCCGATACCTCTGCAGCACAGCCTTGATGGACAACGACGAGCTGGTGTCATTCCTATCGGCTCGCTACACTTTACTGCCCATCCCCACAAGGTTGCTCCCAAGTCACGACCCGGAAACTCACAACATCAACTAGTAACACTCGTTTTACCCAGGTTTGAGCCGATGAACAGGCCGTGCTACGAATTCGACACGTCCATGGTGAGAAGCCTGGGGTTTGAGTTCAAGCCAATCGAGCAGATGTTCGACAACTGTGTCACGTCGCTGGTCAACCAAGGCTACATCTCGTCGTCTCCGATTTAGTTTCGGGGAAGAAGATGCGGCCCCGGCGCCGGGTTCAGTAATTCCCACCGATAGTTCCAAATAAAGCTGTTGCTTACCAAACTAAATAATTTCCTCGACCTGGAAGAGAAAACGTGAAGTCTCCATGGACTTAAAAAATGGGCCCGAAAGGGCTTGATCATTGTTGAGTAGATTTTAGCCCAATAAGGCCCGGCCCAAACCCCCAACTACCTCGAACGATAACCACAGAACACCACAGATAAGAACAAAAGGCAGAATTAATTAACCGAAGACTTGAGGAAACTCCTTCCTATGTTTGTCTTCACCTCAGCATCACAGCAGATATCTTCAGACATGGACAGAAACTCTTCATGGAGTAGAGGAGACAGCGATTTGTCTATCTTCGGTATCATTCGTCGCCACACGTCGACCTTTCCTGGCCTCATAATGTCCTATCGACTGCTGCCACTTCATTGGGTACACATATCTAGGAGTTTGAAGTATCTTTGTTCGTGGGGCCGGCATCATCGTTACTATTGCCGTTGATGTTGGATTGGAATCGATAGTTTGTGCGACCAGGTGGGTGCTTATCGGGAATTGTCATCGAGTTTATTTTATTTTTTTTGTGTGAGAAGTTATCGGCTGTTCGTTACCTGTTCGATGGTATGGCTCGAGTTTCGGTAATTAGATTACATGAACTTGCGGAGGCGGCGGCCTGACTGTTTGGGATAGTAGGAAAATGGAGGAAACCGTCGCAGACCAGCCTGCAAGCATTATGAGTATTAGGAGTAAGATGCAAATGCAAGTTCTGGAGGAGGAAGAGTCTCTGAGGGTGTTTGTCAGCAAGGACCGGGCAGATAAGTGGATGGCATTTGAACAAGGGACTGTGGTGCTGCATCCAGGTGATGATTGCACCGGGACTATACAAAGAGATGGTGACTGTGGCGATGGGAATTCCAGAGGCGACCCGGGTTCTTCTTCTCAGATTCTTTCGGGACGAAGTATCGCTGTTAGATCCGAAGTTGGCGAAGGGAGTTTCAAGGCAACTAGGTTTACAGTCAGGTCCTCGGAGGATGGTAACCGTAGCAAGAATTCTTCCGGGAGATTCACGGTGGACTCAATCGGGACATCGGAAGACTCCAACCTCATTGATCCCCCGCCGGTTCCTAGGGTGTCTCAAGACACGAAGGAAGCTCTCGCGACTCTTCAACAGACATTTGTCGTATCGGATTTTACCAAACCAGATTGTCCCATCATATATGCTAGCAGCGGGTTTTTCGCCATGACTGGGTATTCGCAGAATGAAATTATTGGAAGGAACTGGTGGGTGAATATCTCGTGTGATGTCCGCTGCTCAAAATAGCTGAAAATGCTGGTGAGTAAATTTATTGCTGTGCTTGTTCTCTTCAGCCGGTTCCTTCAAGGACCAAGGACAGATCAAGATGAGGTGGCCAAGATAAGGAGCGCGGTGAAGACCGGGAGAAGCTACTGCGGCAGGCTTCTCAACTACAAGAAGAATGGAACTCCCTTTTGGAATCTTCTCACGCTTACTCCCATCAAGGATGATGAGGGAAATACCATCCGGTTTATCGGGTTAGTCTGTTTACTCCCTTTTCCTCTTCGTGATCTTGGATTGCATTCTTTTGATCGGAATTGATTCCTTTCTTCATGATGCATCCCATTTTTGCGGTCGTTTGATGTTTTATTGAAGCCGACATAGATTATAAGTTCCATCTGCTTCAATGTTCTTGATGCAGAATGCAGGTTGAAGTCAGCAAATACACAGAGGGTACTGTTGACAAAGCTGTAAGACCGAATGGGTTGCCTCAGTCACTGATACGCTACGATGGTAAGCATGCAGGTCCCTCAGTTCTTGAATATTCCTTCATTCTTCCATCTCCGATCATATCCATCTCATGCCAGCTCGTCAAAAGGAAGACGCTTTGTGTTCCATCACGGAGGTTGTTCAGACTGTTAAAGATCCTAGATCCCACATTAAGGACATAAGCAATGATATTGTCGGTAAGGACGAAGAATTGGAGAAATTCTACCTCGACTCTGTACCTCCTGATCCGACCAGAAACACCAGAAACTCTACTCCCAGTAGACAATCAAAGCAAGTAGCTACTTATCCTCGCTCCATTTCTGCACGTGAACCGGATAAGAAGTCTCGAATATCGGCGCGTATATCTCTGGGGTAAGCCGGATAGGCTGTCCCTGTTATGTACCACGAGTCATGCAAACTAATCCGAAGTTGTTAAAACCACTTCTTCAGGTTTCGATGGAAGCCCGGAAGCATGGGAGAAAGGCTGGAGCAACAACAGGATATTGAACCTGAAGTCTTGATGACCAAGGATGTGGAGCGAACGGATAGTTGGAACCGAGCTAACTGGGGAAGAGATCTTCGACAAGGAATAGACCTTGCTACCTCATTGGAACGAATCGAGAAGAACTTTGTGATTACGGATCCTAGACTTCCGGATAATCCAATTGTGAGCACAATTTTGCAATCTAGTTTGTTTGGCTAATAAGAAATGACAGGCATGGCTCACCCTGTCATGATCATCTTATCTGAAGGACACTTTGATGAGCTTGGGTTATTTCCTTCTGATAGATTTTTGCATCCGATAGCTTCCTGGAGTTGACAGAATACACCCGCGAGGAAGTTCTGGGAAGAAATTGCAGGTGAGGCTTCAGAGTAGTAAACACGGGAATCCCGTCATAATCTGCGGTTCTTCCTTCGTGTAATTGCATTTCATACGTTTGGAAAGGTTCCTTCAAGGTCCCGAAACAGATCAGGCAACGGTCTCAAAGGTCAGGGATGCTATAAGAGAACAGACGGAGATCACAGTACAGTTAATCAACTACACAAAGACTGGTGAGTAAGACCAGTTGCACTCGAGGTCATCATGGCATTAGACGTCATATCTTAGTGACCCTGGTTGAAAGCATTTCACCATTGAGTGGTCTAATCTAATAATATGCCGGTGTACTAGATTGCTGCATTGGATCGACAAATTATTATCAATGTAACATGAGAACGGTTTTAATCCGTGCAGGGAAGAAATTTTGGAACCTATTCCACTTGCAGCCTGTGCGTGACCAAAAGGTAGCTGCCTTCGTAAATTCAGCATCGCCTCATTTCATGAAACTGTGAAATGATATCATTTCTCTGAGTTTTGTTACTGCTGATACAGGGGGAGCTCCAATACTTCATAGGCGTACAGCTTGACGGAAGTGATCATGTGGAACCCCTCAGGAACCGCCTTTCAGAAAGGACCGAGCTGCAAAGCGCGAAGCTGGTAATGAACTGGTTCTAAATGAGTCTTTTGTGTTCTTTGTCCTCCTTACTAATCATAGCGGTCGGGGCGGACAAACTCCAACAAACTGTTAGCTTTGTCAATGTGTATTCTGATGTTAGCAAAATTTGTCTCGTTGTCTCTCCATTGACTTGTTATGGATCTCTTGTCGTCAGGTCAAAGCAACAGCTGAAAATGTCGACGAAGCTGTCCGGGAACTTCCCGATGCCAATTTGGTAAGGTACTACCCCTTTTGTCCATGCTTTCCTTTAGTAATACAGATTCCGTACATCGTTTTTGTTTTCATGCAAGGGAAGGAAAGTGAACTCACAGATACTGGCCCTATCATCCAATTAGTTATTTTGCTTCGGAGGCTCCGCATTATGTTTCAAACAGAGAAAACTTATGCTAGACCTGCAGTTTTCGCTGACGTATCTCGTGATTTCCGTCTTTCAGAGGCCAGAAGATTTGTGGGCAATTCATTCGCAGCCTGTCTTGCCGAGGCCCCATAAGAGATATAGCCCTTCTTGGATGGCCATACAAAAGGTATGTGCGTCCATACATGCAGTCTCGCCTGTTTCCAAGTCTAATGACTTGTCTGTCTAGAAGTCGGCATCATCCATTTTCAGCCGACTCATCATTCTGCAACAAATTTTTCATCCTCTTGCAGATACTTCAACGAGGAGAAAAAATCGGTTTGCATCATTTTAAGCCGATTAAACCTTTGGGTTGTGGCGACACTGGCAGGTACCATTGAAGTTCTGTATAAACATCAGCTTGCCGCTTCTGTCAACAATGTGATTTCTAATGCATCACTGTAGCTCTTTTCCTCGATGCTAATAAAACTTTGCCTGAACTTCCTTCCGTGGTCATGAATACGTTGTAGACACGATGAGTCTTTAACAATGACAATAAACATCTTTCAGTGTTCACCTGGTGGAGCTGCAAGGCACGGGCGAGCTATTTGCAATGAAGGCAATGGAGAAGCTTACGATGCTCAATCGCAACAAAGTACATAAAACTTTCATCTGCAACTGACTTTACCTCGTTATTTCGCTAGTGTTGATTCATTGTCCGAAACGGTAACTTAAGACTCTCATCGATGGAATCTGCAGAGTCACGGTCATCCGTTTATCATTTTCTCAGGTTCACAGGGCTTGTCTCGAAAGGGAGATTAGTTCCATCCTGGATCATCCTTTTCTTCCCACTCTATACGCTTCATTTCAGGTACTCGAACTCCCTTTATTTCTTTTGAACAACATTGACACAGAGAGGGTATTGATCTCTCATAATAATGTCAGACCCCCACCCATGTTTGCCTAATCACCGATTTCTGTCCCGGTGGAGCATTGTTTGCCTTGCTTGACAAGCAACCCTTGAAATTTTTCCGAGAGGAATCGGCAAGGTAAATTTCTCTATCGATTTCAGTATGTCGAAGCTTTAGGTACACCCATCTTGCTGGTTTTAGCTCTAATCATACTTTTAACCTGAATACAAGCCGTTTTAATTTATGTTTCTTTTGTACATATATCCAGGTTCTACGCTGCGGAGGTGGTTGTCGGCCTAGAGTATCTTCACTGCTTAGGTTTGTTCCACTTCTGAAATTCGTCATTCCTCATCAGTGTGCCTTCATCTGCTCTACGATGTCAACAACAACCCCATTTCAGGTGCCTTATAGTCAGTGTACCTCTTTTATATCGAATGCGGTGCTGCAGGAATCGTGTACCGTGATTTGAAGCCTGAGAATATATTACTCCAGCACGACGGACATGTTGTGTTGACTGATTTTGATCTGTCTTTCTTGACATCCTGTAAACCTCAAGTACGTCATTACATCCTTTATTAACATTCATGTGTTTGTAAACTGATTGACATAACGAGAACTGTTTTAGATTTATTTCTTGTAAATCCATCCCGATAAAGATGCTGAACTTACTTTCAGGTTATAAAACCACCGGTTCCCAAAAGTAGTAGGAGGAGGTCAAGGAGTCAGCAGCTGCCGCTTTTTGTTGCGGAACCAGTTACACAGTCGAACTCATTTGTTGGAACCGAAGAATACATTGCGCCTGTACGGTGACGTGTCACTTTCTCGCTCCTTCTGTACTTCGCAATTTTCTTCCCTTGTGCAAGGGGGCTGATGAACATCTAGTCAAAGTTAGCCTTGAAGTTTCAAATCACTGGGAATACCAACTTTTGCGTAACCGAAGCCTGAACCGATAGGTTAACCTCGCATTTGTTTCAGGAAACAATCACCGGGGCAGGGCATAGCAGCGCTATAGACTGGTGGGCTCTAGGTAAACGCCAAAGATCGAAAACTATCTTTGTTGTCTGTCATACACTTCCATGGTGTTGATGACAATTGTTTCACACATACAGGGATTTTGCTGTATGAGATGCTCTATGGCCGCACGCCATTCAGAGGAAAGAACCGACATAAGACTTTCGCGAACATCCTGCACAAAGATCTCGCTTTCCCAAGCAGCATCCCGGTAAGACTTTTTGATCCGGCAATGGCGTGCTATAAAGAACAGTGTGCTGATTCTACAGAGAAGAGGGTCGCTAGCTATATTTGCATTAGTAACCCCAGATCAATGCTGCAGGTAAGTCTTCCAGGAAGACAGCTTATTCATGCATTACTTCAACGAGACCCAGCCAACCGTCTGGGATCGATCAACGGCGCCAATGACATTAAGCAGCACCCTTTCTTCCAAGGAATTAATTGGCCACTCATTCGTTGCATGGTACTTATGGAAGTTCGATACTCAGACTCTCCGGCAGTCATAAAATGTATCGCTTCGTTCTGGCTTTCATAGCTCTTCTCCACTTTTGCAGGCCCCTCCGCCACTTGAAGCGCCTCTTGAGCTGATAAAGAAAGACCTGAAGGCCAAGGATGTGAACTGGGACGACGGAGTCCTAATGTCTTCCATGGACATGGATGTCTTCTAGCACGTCACCGGCGGCATTATGTCATCACTTGTGCAAATCTGAATCGCATCTTTTTCTGATTTCTGTTAGAAATGCCAGGATTGGAAGCATTTCTACCAGTATTACTGGCGTCTCGAACAGCTAAGGCACAAGATTATCGAAGAATACAAAATTTTTGGGTTACGGAGAGGAACATATATAAACGAGTCAAATATATTCCTTCCGACAAACAAGTGGTAGTTTGACGACAAGAGGGGATATGAAACCAACGCCACATGAAATAGAGTATTGGCAATTCATCCTCCTACCAAAAGAGAAGAGTCTTACGCCACCATGCCATCCTTGACCAAACAATATCACAAGGTCCAATGCCTAGAACAGCTTATGTGATGGTTTCTTACCGAAAATCGCTTCCCAGACTGGAGAATTGAAAGGGGCTTTCTTTTCCAAAAAGTCCCGAACAGCTTTCTCATCGATACAGAAGCCCTTCTGCCCAAGTCTCTTAATAAGAGCACGGACTTCCTCAACATCCTTCTCCCTGCAAGCAACATCAACCAGCCCAACAAAAGTCGCCACATTTGGAGAATGTCCAGCTTCGAGCATCTCCTCGCAAAACTCGACTGATTCCTCGAGTCTCTCACACTTGTACAAACCCTGGATCAGAACTGTGTAGCTGAACGCATTAGGAGAAATACCATTAGTTTGCATCTTCCTGAAGATCCTTTTTGCATCATCAAACTTATGGGCCTTGCAGAACCCTTCGACAACGGCAGTATATATGACAACTTCCGGAATGGATCCCTTCTCGCGCATTAACCGGAAAAGATCCATGGCTTCGCTAACCAAGCCGTCTTTGCAAAGACCATCGAGCATCGCCACAGCGTTCGGGATCAAGCCCGTTTCCTTCATCTTCTTGAATATGGCATCAGCCTCTTCTGGCACAGACTGTTGCCTCTCGTTCCCTCTGTCCTCACGATTCCCTTTGTCTTCCTCTCGAGAAGTCTTGCCAGTCGCAGCATTGGCTTGAGATTCAGATTTATCCTTCCTGTCAAAGCTAAGTTTGAATTTCTCAAGGAAGCCATCGTCTGATAGGTCATTCCTCCTCCCCTCTCCACTGAAATCAGACCTACCACTCCTCATCATGCGCCCAGGCTGCTGTTGTCGGAGTGGCCTGTCAGGTATTGGGTCTGGCGGAGGACCAGGGGAAGGATAATCCCTCGAACCACCGCCGCCAAATGTGTGCCCTCGGCTTCCATCGCCGCCATTTTCAAACCCACTTCCTTTCGCATCACCAAAGCTATTGTAATAACAGCAGTGCATGTGTGAGGCGGATTCCCCATTCCGCGACCTAATAATCCGAGAGAGAAACTGCAAGCCACCGACCAGGCTCTGCAGCTTGCCCCGACAACCCAACATCACGAAGATCCCAACGGAAGCAGCAGAAATATGAAATCACAGGGGTATCAATATCTGTCACCCTAAAAACAAAACAGGGGAAATCAAGGATGGCTTCGAAAATCGGGGTCGAGGAGGAATATAGTCGAACAGCCTGACTGCAACATAAGACGCACTCCCAAGAATCTCTAACCCAAAGACTGGCGGTACTAACCCGTTTTTTGCGGGCGTCAGACAATCAAACTCCAAAATAAAAATCAAACAAACAAACGAAGAAGAAGAACTCACGGGCACACGAAACCTTGGTAACCTTGGTCAGTCTCAGAATTTCAGGAATGATTTTGCCACAAACAGAGCTGGAGGCCACGGCCAGCCTTGTGAAGGCAACCCAACCCAACCCCTTTGGAAGCTTCCTGCGGGCTATTGGGCTTTGATGGCCCGATCAAAACTCGGACAGGGACTCGCGGTAACTGAATGGACAGGACCGCGTTCTTCCTCATGGGAATTTCAGAACAATAGCCAGTAACTAACTGTAAAGAGGGTCGAAATCGCAAATTCCCTATGTGCGAAGTGAACCATCCCATCTCCTACATCGTTTATCAGCACACAGAGCAATCTATATTTTATGCCTTCAAAATGGGCAGAAACATGAGACCTGATCTGGCTCCACAAGTGATATTGACAACGACAAACGACCAAAGACTAACGGCTGAGTAGTCGGGACCTGAAAATGTCACAGGCAATCTCTCATGCTCGATCTTACAATCTGTACTTCGGCTGCTAACTGCTGCTTGTGATCCTCGATTTCCTTCAGCAGCGAAAGCAGGTTACTCCTATAAGCATCGCATTTCATTTTCGCGGCTTCTAAGTCATGGGTCAGCTCCCTAATCCTTCTGTCCTTCTCCTCCTGCGGATCCGGAAAAGATGCCAAGAAAGAATTACATACAATATATTTTACCACGAGCATGGACTGAAAGGTAACAAGGATCACGGAGTATAGCTCTCACCTCGGATAAAACATGGCTCGCAGTTGACTGATCCCTGTTGCTTTGGCGATCAGTGAGGATCATGCCATGACCCGAGTGTTCCCCAGCATGTCCATTGACCACAGAAGCCTTTCCTTCCCCCTTGAGTGCAGAAGCGACTTTTTTTGCCGCTTCCCCGAGAGCACTCATTGCCACTCCATAGACATCTGCAGACTCCAGCCCTTGTTCGATGAACTTAAAAGCTTCGTGTCGCAGAGTGTTGTATCGAACAGCGTGGGACTCTAGATAGTTGGTGAACACGTTTTTGGCGGGTATTTCCAGGGTTATGCTGCTCTTGGCGTTTCTCGTCCAACGTCTGAGGATGTACTGAGGCGGAAGAGTTAGCACATTATTTACTCTGAAAACGGCCATTACATGCCGGCAAAGAAGACCTGAGAACTCAAACATCTGGCAGCTACAGCTGGCTTTCATCTCTAAAATGTTGAACTTTACGTGGTAAGCCTTATGATCCTCCCCATATTTACATACTTGGTACGTTACGATCTGATTATCATCTTCAACTTTTGATGCCATATAAGTAAGGGTTCCCACCAACTCTTCCTGAAATCGGGTAAAGAGACTCTTTGTGTAAAGCTCAGAGGCTTGTTTTTCCATTGGAGACGGAGTTCTCCTAACTGGAGGGATATTCATCGTGTCGAAGTCAGCTTTGACTTCTTTCTCATTTCGACAATCCACGGCTTTCTGATATAACTTGAAAAGATGATTTAACCCAGTGGAAGCATTGATGTAGCCGTCAAAATAAGAGTTCATGCCATCACTCCGCTGTGTGATGGACATCTCCGCGAAAAATGTATTTCTGAGATAGGCAGGAACCCAGTGCCCGCGAGCAGAATACACTGTCTGAAGCCATTCATTCTCGGTAAGACCATATCTCTCAATTAGGGGTAGCCAGCAGGATTCAAATTCCTCAACCGATTCACTAAAATTCACACACTTGTGCAACTCAGCCTCAAAAGTGGGATGTTCAAGAAACACCTGTGATAACTTCTCCTGGCATTTTTTAAAGATATGCCACTTACAGAACCGATGACGAATGTCCGGGAAGACCTCCGCAATCGCAGCTCCGACCACCGTATCATAGTCTGTTGTTATAGAAACGGGAGGCCTTCCTGACATTGCCATCAGCCATGTCCTGAAAAGCCACACGAACGATGCTTGTGATTCATTTGCAACAAAAGCACAGCCGAACAATACTGGCTGGCCATGATGATTCACCCCAGTGAATGGCGCAAATGGCAATCTATACTTGTTCGACCTGTATGTGGTATCAAAGGTGACCGTGTCACCAAAGTAGGTATAATTCAACTGTGCCCTCGAATCCGCCCAAAACACATTACTCAATCCCTGATTATCCCCGTCGCCCTCCACAACATAAAAGAAGCTTGGATTTTCTGCTCTCATCTGCCTCAGGTAATCCAACAATATCTGCACATCGCATTCCAAGCTGCTTTGCCTGTTAAATCTCATATAATTCCGACAGTCAACTTCCGTAAACCCAACCTTACTGATTCCACCATACTCCCTGATCAACGCCGACATTATCTTCCTCGGCCCCATCCCAGCCGCCTGCAAGGTATCGATGAGCGTCTTCGCCGGCCCACTAATTTGCCGATGCGACCTAAGAATATGCACCCGATCGGGCGGCAGCAACTCGTGGTTATGCTCCCTAACGAATCCGCACACCACCCATTTCCCTGCCTCCTTCATCTTCACCGTAATTGAGGCCCTACAGCCTGTCCTAGTCAGCTTCCTAGGCCGCTTAATCTCCCTATCCCTAGTTCGCTTCTCATTACTGTTCCTAAAACCCTCCATTGCACAAACGAACATCCTCTGGATGATCGCCCCGTCCCGCCTCGAGCGGCGGGAGGAGCTCACACGGGTGCTGAACCCTATGCGGCGGGCGTAGGAATTATAGAATGCCTTGGCAGCCTCCTCGGACTCAAAATACATCCCCTTAGAGGGCTCGAGGTCGTGAAGGTCGCCCTCGGGGAGGTAGAACTCGCCGATCCCGCTCCGGCCGGGGAAGGCCGTGCCGTCGGTATGGGCGGAAGGGACCCGCGACAGCGAGGGGGAGGAATCGCCGGTGACATAGTCGACGAGGGGGCGGTCGACTCCGAGGTCGTCGCCGGAGGGGGCGGTAGTCCCGGCGCCGATGTCGATGTCGATGACATCGTTGTGGTCCATTTGAGAGTGAAGCGAGAGAAGGTGGCTGGTAGGTAGGGATCGAGTGTGGTCGCCTGTACTATATCGGTCCATGCTCTCCTGGGCTGGGCCCACTTATACCACACATTGGGCCTGAATGGGCCCATGAATTTCACCCAATGATGTACCCTCTTAGTGCCACTCTTTCATCATATTACAAAAGTTTGAGACGTGGTATTGATTGGCACCTACGATTCTGGCGATGTATGGAGGAGCTTGTTATACTTTCTGAAAAAAATGACTGGATCTTCCGATCTCAAAACAGTTTACGACTTTCCAAGTTATTCCCAGAGTCGCAGTCGACAACTGAAAGGAACTCGATGTGAAATGGGATGCACGGGTTCCTGGATCAGGTTCTGCATTCTTGAACCAAGCTGCAGCCATCATCCCAGAAAGAATTAGGTGTTCTCCGGTTCTTTAGATGTTGCTCAACCCGTGGGGCGGCTCCTAGACCATGTCGAATCGGTGCTTCACTTGGAAATCATAATCAAACAACTCCATTACGTTGGATCTTGATATGGAACCGTGATATCGGACCACGGCAAGTCTATTTTCTTGCAGACGGAGGTTCACACCCACCGTTCGATTGGCCATCCCCCTTGAGGCTGCAGAATGCTGAACTGATAAAAGGAGGGTCAAACTAAAGATAGCAGGCAGCAAATGTTCTCCCATAAAACACCAGTCACAAACTGATCGAGATATCAGATAGATCAGCCGTTAGCGAGCGGTGTATCCAACGATATCGACTGAAGCCTTTATCAGAAACTCTGGATCCCGAAGGCCACGGCTTCAAAGGCCATTACAGGTAGGGCAAAACACTTAAAACATGCCAGGAACGTCCAAGTTATTCGCATACTTCAGGCATAAGATGGAACACTTAAAAAATACGTATATATATAACAACGTGGGGAGGAGGAGAACAACTTTTTTGGGTGGCTCGAGAAAGTGTAGGTTGTCTCGCAATGTGATGATGATGATGATTGATTGATTGAATCTTTCTCCAATCATCAAAGTAACAGCGAAGCTGGGGGTGTGTGCATTGAACCCAGACCGACCCAGAAAAATCTTTTTAGGACAAACAACACACCCCCAACAACGACATCCGGATAAACCCGACAATGAAATTATGGAGGGGGGGGGGGGGGGGGGTGCATACAATATAACTCACCTCATTATGATTGCCTGTCAGATCTTTAATTAGAACAAAAACAAGCGTCAAATCAACAAACACCATCAGCTGACAAAAAATGTTTAACAAATCTTGAATGTGTTTAGATGAAAACTTGATCATGGAGACTGAGGAGTACGTGATGTTTCGAAATTCAATTTTTCCTTGAATTAGTGCATATATGACCAAATGATTCATTGAAATTGATCATGTCCATTCCAATACGCAGTCGTCAGCCCTTTCCTCTCTTTTGTTTGGTTGTTTGTTTGTTTGCATTATGTGATATTGGCAAATGGTTCAATTCAATGCACCCCCTGCGACTCTCCATCTATCTGTTAGTACCCAACCAAATTTCAAGCATTATGTCCTCTTTACGTGCGTGCGTGCGTGTGTTGTATGAGCATTACTGTATTTCCGAATCGAGCTCGAATTTGAGCTTGAATGCTATTCGAGCTCGTTTACTTTTACGAAGCTCGAGTTCAATTTCGAGATGACTGATCAATCTAAGGTGTCACTTTTTAACCGAGCAATGAGGTTGTGATTTGAACCGGTAAGTGCGAGTCCAAAATCATTTAAACTCACAAATAATTTAAAGAAAAACTTTAAGCTCGAGTCATTTATAATCCAACTAGAGTTTTGTTCGAAGCTTTATAATCGTTTGCACCCCAAAACCAATAATATTTCCTCGAAACTCCCACCCCGAAGTAACAAAAGGGAAAAACGACAGTACTTGATAACTAAATTACTTAGGTTATGGAATTTGTCCGAACATGATGATCGACCTCAGCAGCTAGCTGATAACATTTCAAAATTAAATAAGGGGAAAACTCACTTATTCCAATCGAAACCAAGTGGACAAAATAAAGAAGCACCATGTATTATGTCCCTTTCCTAAAACAAAAAAGGAGGTAAAAATTTATTTAACTCATGAAAAGTTATTCCTGCATCCGATCATCATCCCCATCGAATGCTTAAAAAAACATCCATATCCTCTTTTGTTTAGTTGCTCTTTAACTCCCCAACTTCCACACCAAGCAAAGCATCTCGAGTTTCAGTCTGTTCCAGTATATCTTGTTTCTTTCTTTCTTTCACCTTCCTACTTGCTGATCTCTTCCGAATTCCAGTAGCTCCTTCTTTAGATCGTCGCAACGCACTAAAGCGGTGAAGTTTCAGTTGGATAAACGGGTTTTACGGCGGAGTTAGCTTTAACTTCTGTTGAGATCCGAAGCCCTAGGTCATTGGGTGCATAGATCGGCCACGAAAGTTGATGATCCGTTCGGAGCTAAAAAGACGGGATGTCAAGCTTAAGGGACGGTGATGCCACGGCCTCGAGGACTGCCCCATCGGGACGTCGGCCTAAAGGACGCCCTCCTGGATCGAAGAACAAGCCGAAGCCTCCCATCGTTGTCACGAGGGAAACCCCGAACACGTTGAGGTCCCACGTTCTTGAAGTCGCAACGGGCTCCGATATTGTCCATGAGGTGAACGACTACGCCCGCCGCCGCTGCCGGGGCGTCTGCATCCTCAGTGGGAAAGGGGTCGTTGCGAACGTCACCATCCGCCAGCCGCACAACGCGACAGCCGCTGCTTCTGGGAGCGGAGGTGGCGGCAGTGTGGTCACCCTTCATGGAAGGTTCGAGATACTATCCCTCACTGGCACAGCGCTGCCTCCTCCCGCTCCACCAGGCGCCAACGGCCTGTCCATATTTTTGGCCGGAAGCCAGGGTCAGGTGGTCGGGGGCAACGTGGCGGGCCCATTAGTGGCGTCGGGCCCGGTGGTGCTCATGGCATCATCGTTCGCCAACACCATGTATGACAGATTGCCATTGGAGGGGGATATACAAGAGGGGGACGAGGAAATGCCTACAGTCACGGCATCGCAGTCCTCCGGAGTAAGTGTAAGGGGAGAGCGAACCGGCAGCGGCAGCGTCCTGTTCCATAACTGGGTGGGCCAGGGCAGCTACGCGTTCTCCGGCAGGAACGCATTCGGTTGGGCCGGCGACGCGTCCTCAGCAGGCCCTCCATTCTAGGGCAAGAAACACCGAGAATCTACGAAAATTTATGGAACAAGTAACGTTACATAACGAACGTTGTTCAGACACAATGCTATTTAAGGATTGTATGGAAAGAGGATCGATCTCTAAAATAAGTGGGATGGATTTATATCCAAAGCAATGTAATGCCAAAGTTTGTAGTCTATCCTATTTGTACATACTATGGAATGAGATGCTGTTCGCTTCCCCATACTGGGCTGGGCTGTGGACTGGAATTTAATTTAACTTCCGGGTAATCTTTTCGTGGACCGTCTCGACTCATAAATGAAATCACTTCTCTTATTTTAATTACATGCTAGGGGTAGGCCAATTTTTTACTCGAAAGCAATTGGGTTGTAGTAATTAACATACTTGGGAAATATGAACACTAGATAAACATGCGATTCTCTTACAAGACATAGTAAGAGAACGTCTTTTACATGAGGGTTTTAGGATTATGGGAAGCAACCAAACAACATCGATCGAACGCGGGAAAATAATCGGAGATGTTGATGATTCCGGGCATGGTTTTTACACAAGTTCAATACTTGATCTAAATTACAGAAACGATTCGGCCCCGCGTGGACACGGGATGGGGAGTGATCTTTTTTTTTTTTATTTAGGATGAGGCTTTGGAAGCGTCCTTACCCGCTCTGTTGTACTTCATGTGGCTGTTCACCAGGTGCCCCGCGGCCAGGGCCGACATCACCGACAGCTCCCCCGCAAGGACTGATCCGGCCACTATCCTTGCCAGCCTCCTCGCGTTGTCCCCCGGCGACTCCTTGTTCGCCCCTTTTACCCCCAGAAGGTTCAGGCATGCCGACTGTGACGCCAGCTGTGTCCCTCCTCCTACCGTGCCGACCTATAAAAAGATTGAGGATGAGCTGATGAGGGGGTTGTTGGTTATTGAGATTGCTCGCGGAGGTGGGTTTCTTTTCTCGTTTTCTTACCTCGATGGAAGGCATCGTGACGGAGACGTGAAGGTCTTTGCCGTCGTTTATTGGTTCCATCATCGTGATGCAGTGAGAGCTCTCGATGTTCTGCGCCGGGTCCTGTCCCGTGGCGATGTACACAGCGCTGACGATGTTGCTCGCGTGGGCGTTGAACCCGCCGAGAGCTCCTGCCATGGCTGATCCTGTCAAGTTCTTGAGCATGTTGAGCTCAGCCAAGGACTGCACGCTTGTCTTCAAGACCTTCCTGACAACGTCGCCCTTGATCACGGCCTCGCACACCACCGACTTACCCCTACCCTCTATCCAGTTGACGGCGGCAGGTTTCTTGTCCGAGCAGAAGTTCCCTGAGATCCCCAACACGTCCATGTCCGGGAAATCCTTCTGAAGGTAGTCGAGAACGTTCTGCACTCCCTTGGATACCATGTTCATCCCCATGGCGTCCCCTGTGGAGCACGTGAACCGAATGTACAAGTTCTTCCCCGCGATCGCGCATTTTATGCTCTGGAGTCTCCCGAACCTACTCGACTTATTGAAAACGGCTGCAAGGTTCTCGAAATTATCTGGGTTCTCCAGAAGGTGCTTCAGCTCAGCCGCCCTCATCGCGGAACCAAACCGAACGACCGGCGCCCGGGTCATGCCGTCTTTCATCAGCGCACTGCTCGCACCTCCAGACATTGTTATCGCCTTGCATCCCCGGTTTGTGCTCGCAACTAAGCACCCCTCGGTCGTCGCCATGGGAATGGTATACTCCCTCCCGTCCAGCAACAGCGGCCCGACCACACCCACTGGAATCTGCACGTACCCAACCGGCAACTCGCAGCACTGCCCCAGAATGGAGTCGTAGTTGAACCCCTCGATCGGCAACCCAGACAACGACTTCCCAGTTATCCGCTGTAATGCCTCCCGGCGGATCGCGACCGCACGCCTGCAGTCCCCTAGCTTGGACTCCAGCGAATAAGAGGGCACGGCTCCCGAAACGACCGACTTGATGATCTCCTCATCCTCTCCACCCAATTCGAGCTCCTTCACGGCCTCGATCACCTTCTCCTTGATAAACTCCGCGACCGGCACCACAGGCTTAACCTTCTCGAAACTGATGCTGGGATTAGAATTTACGAGGCCCATATCGGCAACGCAATCGAGGGCCTGACCACAGGGGACCTTGCGGGTGTCCTCAGCGAGAATGATACTCTCTGCCTCCTCCTCTTCTTTATCCTCAGCCCAGACGTCAGTTGCAGGACGGAGGAGCAACGAGTGAACAAAGTCAACCCCGAAGAACCCCACGAGGTAGATGAAGGAAGCCAGGAGGGCGACGACGGCGGTCATCTCGGCAGGGGAGATGAGGTGGAGGGGAGTGGAGGTCCTGATCTTCTCGCGCCACCTGGATAGGAGGTAGTAGACGACGGAGAAGAAGAGGGTGAAAACGAAGACGTTGGCGACGTGTAACGGGAGGGGGAGGGATACGTCCGAGGGCTTTGCGGCCTCCTCCGCATGAGGATGGGGTTGGGAGTGCTTGCCCTCAGCCGCTGGTGTCATGGAGGTGCGGCTGCGGGCATCCATCTTCTGCGACGGCCGGAGGAGATGATCGGAAGTGGGTGGTGAGTGAGTTGGGAAGAGCTGCTTCCGCTATTTATAGGGTTTTTCTTTTCTCTCAAAAATTTTTGTTATGAATTTCTGGGTTGCTTCGGTTTACTGAAGTGCTATTGACACACACAAAAACACGTGTATATTTAGGTTTTACTTAGCAACAATTCCTTTTTTAATCCTAAAACACAAATTCTATAAATTTGATATTATATTTTAGTGGTGAGAAAATGATTCTTTTTTTATCCTTTCCTTTAGATAAACTCTAAAATTAAATTGTTTTTTTTTAACTAAAACATAAATACAAACTTTTAATTACTTTTTCAATGATTTACTTGGATTAAGACAACCCTATGTGAGTTATATTTTGACAATTTATTAATGAGGCGATTATGTCAAACGCGGCTAGCCAAAAAGTATGTAAAATGACTTGAATTTTTTTTTTAACCGCGTTTTTAATTAAGAAATGTTACACGGCTCTTTCAAAGTATTTAAATTCACATAAAGCATGTGTGGTTGTTGTTATTATTATTATTTTGGTGATTTAAATTCTAAATGGCACGTGTTATAAATTAATATAATCTTTTTGGTAACAAAATACATTTTTCACCCTTTCTCATGAGATTAAGATTTGTAATTAGGAGAGGGGCTTGTAGATGGGAGGCTTAATAAATGATGGTGGGTGCCATATTTTTTAGATTCCTAAATCCATCAAATAAGACTTTTAATCCGGTCCAGTTAATTAAATTCCTCCACGGCTTTTCTTAATTACGGTTTGACGGGGCGATTTAATTGACCCAAACCACACGAACGAACGGACAAGATCACTCCACAAAGGCTCTATGGATGGCATGGCATTTATTTGATTTGACATAGTCCCATCACCCTATGATTTCTCCTATTAAATATTTACTTTATTCAGGATAATGTCGTAGATATCTTTGACTTACTAATCCTAAATAAAGCGCCACCCCCCACCACCACCTGCCTATGCTTAAAAGTAGATCTGCCTGCATGTTTTTACAACGCGTACACTTCCATTTCAAAATTAAACCACTTAACTAAAAATAAATAAAAAAGATAAGGAAGAAAGAAAAGGAAATTTGGCTTGTTTACTGCATATAAAATAATCAATTCATGAAGGCACACTTTAGTTTGGGTGAAGTCAAACACGAGCGAAGCAAAGGCGAAGAAAACGTCAATTTCAGGCAAATGGACGAATTATTATTAGATGGGCGTGGAAAGTAAACTAAAGACAGCCCGACTGTGTGTGGACAAATACATAATGATTCATCGCAACCAATACAATACGTGGTGCCCTCAACGACCCGAGCGAGTCGCGCAATATAAATCATGAGATCGCACCAACGCAACTAAATTCGCACGTTCAACAAGCCTATGCAATTACCACCGACTGAACTAACGAGTGCTTGGCCATTCACATAATGCACAAATAAAGTGTCGTCCCTACTAGGCCTTAAAAGCCAACTTGCGACCAGATATTGGTGGATTATTTTCAGGAAAAATAAAGGAAAGGGTGACGGTCCACAAAGACGTGCCAACTTTTGTCCGGTCACAACTGGTGGGCTGCACATCCCGTCCCGAATTCAAAGAGCATGGTGTTTGCTAGCTTCAAAGCACTAGGAAGATTTTGATTCGTGTATAAATAAATAGCGCTGTACTACGTGGACTAAGTCGTGTCCTTTTCTTTTTTGTTTTTTTTTTTTTTGTTTTTTATAATGAGCAACTTGCTCATAGAGAATAGAGGCCATCCAACCATCATCGGCAGCTTCAAGTAAGTAGGCAACAAGCAAATAGAAGAGCACAGTAGGGGATGAGGGGATTTACCGACCACACCATCATCTCCGGACCTTTCCGACTGAGTGCACGTATACCGAGACCGACACGACCCTGCGAATTGCGATGGAGGAAACCGTTACTACCAATGCAGATTGAATTCACGGTTCCCATGAGTTTAGAGATGTGGCGTTAATGGAGGACAAATGATGTAAAGGACGAGTTAGGAATGCTGGCTGATGTTTTGACTGTAGGTGCAGGCACTATGAGATGTATATGATGAAACTTACAACGAACTGAGGCTAAACCTTATTTGGCCACTCCAGGAGCAACGAAGGCGAGGGAGAGGTGAAATCTGAGGAGAAACACCGAAACGATTGCCGCAGAAGCATTGCAAGGTGGAATAAACCTGCACCGTCAAGGCAAAAGCAAAGGTCTTACATATCAAGTAAAATGCGTTGTAAAGCAACCTCTGGAACAGGCGGGCAACATATGCTCAGAGACATCCCTCGCCAGGCAGGAGTACACGGTGATGAAATGGTTACTGATCTTTGTTCTAGTAAGTTATACAATAAGAATGATAAGTCCTATGCTTAGCCCGATCTTGTATCAGTCCATCTACCCAAATCTCCTCTTTCTTAAATCTATTATGGCGTTTTAGAACTAAACGTGTTATGGCCTTACCGGTTAAAAGTCAGCTAACTCTGAGACAACAGAAGGAGAACAGAGAGTGACCATTGATTGGACACAAGAACTCTTCATTTTACAGCAACAAAATAGACGAAGGATGCTTAATAAAGGGAATTGATGGGAGACTTTATTGCAAATGGTAACCTTTCTCATAAGTGATCCCAGCCCCAGCTACTGTCTTTTTCTGGTGTACACAAAACCCGTAGAGTTCTTACTTTGAAATTAACTCTCTTAACAATTCAGGAAAAAAATAACATGTTCAGGCCACAACAATCCTGTTCAAACGAACCTACAATACTGTGCTTACTATCTATATTCTAAACCCCAAAACATTCATCAAACAACAGTCACATGAACATATGTAGTCATTCATTCACGTGTGTGTTTATAGGCAGAAAATCCAAGAAAAAGAAACAAATCTGACATTGATACAGCAATGTCAGTAACTAAGCCATTTTGAATGTTAAAAAGTAAAGAAGATTATGCTACCTTCACAATGTTGTCTGCATACTCCATCACCATAGGCAATGCCACCGTCAGCAAAACAAATTGATGGCGGTTCTGAAGAAAACTCATCATCTTCACATATCACAATTGAACATGTTCAAAACATCCCGTATTCAACTGAGTGTAGTCTAGCACATCCATGAGTAGGCAGCTCTTTACAATTTTTGAGATAATCATGGCAGGAGAAGTACAGTTTACCTCAGTGCATGATTGAATATCATGCGAATCATGATAAAAGAATATCCATGAAAGAATCCCCTGATTCCTAGAGTGTAAAAATATATATAAAACACTGATTTAAAGCCTGCAAATTACTTGTTTAGGACAGCGCTGAAATCTTGGACAAAAAATGGCAAATATGTTGAATATCATCCCAAATATGTACAGCAAGGAACACTGCACGTTTATGTTTCTAAATGGCCGCTTCTTTATAGTAACCTGGAAACAGAGGATGCCCATAACAAAAATTGAGAACTGAAACAAAGGGCGCATTAGCAAAAATGAGATACAAAGGATGTCGCTTCTTCAGGTAAAATGGACGAGCTACCTCAGTGTAAACAATTAGAGAACTCACAATGGCCATTATCCAACCTTTGACAGGAGTTTCTAGAACACTATCTGCGGTACAAAAAGATCAAGTAAAAACTGACAGAAGATATGATAGTTTCCATACATATAAAGAAATGGAAGAGGATTTACAGCTGACAATGATTAACAATGCATCAAAAATTCATTGTGACAGATGGAACATCTTTTCATTTAAGCAGGTAACAACTGGTCAATTGAACTTACTTTGAATCTAACTGCACTGTAGTGCAACCTGCCCAAAGTAGGACGGCTGCCCACTGAATCTCACTTAACCTGGCACACATTGCAAATAAAAGCCAGTCATGCACTACTCAGGTTAGGTGTTATAAATCAGGCAATGTCAAGTGAGTTTTTTGACATTAACTAGGCACATGATTACACAATATATTCTGTTTGGTTTCGACTAATACTATCCGCCCACACTAATAAGCACCAATCATCATTATTCACACGTATAACTCCAAATCCAAGAATAAGAAGCTCATACTTTGTCTTCCACTTAGAACGGTCGCCCAAGCTGCCTCCAACAGCACCCAACAGACTTATCCCAGTCGCGCCATAATTTAACGGACATTCAGGGAAAGGACAAGCCAACCACGCCGTCGGGTATTAAAACCAAGTGGAAAGGCAATCATTCGATCGGAATCCACGCAAAAAAACTACACGAAACCACTTCGATGATAGCTGCTAGAGCTCAGTACCGCTAGAATGAGCTTTTCCCCGTCGGATTTCCACACCGTCCCCTGTCGCTTCAAGATCGTCCTCCTAAAATCAGCCACCAAATTAATCAAAGTACTTCAGGAATCCGACGCAGTAACAGACAACCGGAAATTCTACAAACGCATTGCCGTAGCTTCATCGAAAATCTCTTCACCAACGTCGCTTCCAAACGGATTCTTCTCCACGATTCCACGAGTGCCAAAAAATCGAAAATTCGAGAGGCGGAGAAGAATCGCGCCCGCTGATATTTGAGCATCTTATACTCCATGGCCTCGAGAATTCAACCTCCAGAAGAAGATGCGGAATCTAGCGGCATTCCCCCAAGGATTTGCGCGCAACTTGAGATGGATTCCGTGTTTCGGAGAGCGAGCAAGCAGGCAGTTTATCGCGGCCGCCGGGAGAAGAAGGAAAATGGACGGAGAGGAGTTTCGGAATTTTGGGATAGCCGGGAGCCTTCTCCTCTGCAACGGGGAACGACGGAGGGGAATTGCGGGCCTGTGAGTTTTGGGCCTTGTCGGTGGGGTAAAAACGGGTTGGGCCGAACACACAATTACGAAATATGGGCCAGAAACCCAATATGATATCTCTTAAAGAATGAAAGGAAGTGTTTGGATTAACTTAACTTTTTTTTATTCTTAGTAATAAGTATGTTTTTTCCTTACACTACATCATCTCAAAAAAATTAGTATATTTTACCCAAAATTTTTATATTATTTCTCCCTCGCTGTCTTATTTTTTTTTTTCCATTTGGATCCAAACAAGGCATACGGCGAGAGAGGGTAGAAAAGGAAATTGGGGACAGCCTGTGTTTGGTCTTCCTCGACCACATGTAAGAAGACATCTCCAGCACACACGCACCCACCCATCTCTTTCCCAAATCCCCATCCCCTCCCCCTAACCCCAAATCTCTTTAACCCAACAATGACGATCAAACCCTCCCTCCCGATCTCGCACCCGGAGGACGGCCCTCAACCCGTCGCGGCCCTCCTCCGCCGCAGGCTCTCCTCCCTCTCCCTCCGCGTGCCCCCTGCCACCGACTGGGCACTCTGCCGCACCAAATCGGTCTCCTCCGCCATCGGATCCGGCGAATCCCTGCGTAGCTGGTGGGACTGGGGCTGGTCCTGGATCCTCTCAAGGAAGCCCGTATTCGCCCGTGATCTCGAGCTAAATGAGGAGGAGGCAAAGGCGATCGGTTCCAGCAGCCGCGGCAGCTGGCGCCACGTCTTCTACAAGGTTAGGTCCGAGATCCGGCGGCTGATCCGTCCCGATCACGCCGTGCTCCCCCAGACCTGTAGGTACGACTCCTTCTCGTACCGTAACAACTTCGATCGCCACCAGCCTAGGGCCGTCGGCGCGTACTGAAAGCGTTACGAACCCGCCAAGCCGCGCACGCGACGACAATGTTGGGATTCGCAAATGATGTTGTGATTACTATTCGTTAATGTGCTTATTCTTTCTTTCTTTTTTTGGAATCTCTGTTTGTTGGTCGTTGATATCATTCGTCGGTTGTTGTAATGTAATTAAAATGGGACATTGTCTTTTGGATCGTGTCTGTAGAGACATGCGGATATGAAAGATTATATTTCTGATATTTGATGAAATGGTGTGTGGTGGATATAGTTCTTCCTCGACTGTCGATTTTGATTTTGTCGATCGATGTAATGAAATGGGTTGATCTCAGGAGGGCATGGATCGTCGTATTTTAAAATATATCATCTATGGACAAAAAAGATCAAGAAAAGCCAAAGATGGAAGACAATTTGACAATAAAAGAATAGGACTCGTATTGTCATCACATGGTTGTTTGTCTTTGGTTCCTCCATTTGGATCTTACCTGTCCGGAACGCGTTCCATCAATCTCGGCGTCCCGAACAACGTCGGTGTTATAATGAGAACAGACCCTCCCCCACTTCGTATCGGCATCGTCCATGGTCTCCGTGCCGCGGCCATCTGTCCAAACAGCTGCGCGTTTCGGCCACTGGCATGATCAAGTCTTCTTAAATGGGCCGACCAGGAGGATCGCAGATGGTTTGGGAGTGACTACTGCGAAAGCCCATGTGGGATAACCTGCCGCATCTACTGACACTACAGCGGTGTTTATTAGTATAGATGCTGAATCGGAATCGAATGGAACAAACGCAACATTCGTGTACGAGTCGTGGCCAGTCTAAACTTAAGTAAGTTTACTTGCGTTTTATGAAAATTTTTCGTTTTTTAGTAAAATTTTATTAAATAATATTTTTACTAATAACCTTTAGTAATAATATTAGTAATTTACTAAATAATAGCGGACTTAGTAAAAGTTTAGTATAAAGCCCAACTGACATAGTAAAACGTGATAATGACGTACAGTAATGGGCTTAGTAAATTTTACCATACGATTTACTAAAAATTTAAGTAAACTATAATAATGTACTAAAAATTTTAGTAACTTACAATTCTATACTATAGGATTCACTGTAACAATTTAGTAAAAAAACAGTGTTAGATTTAGTAAAAAATTTAGTAAAAAGCCCAACGAGCATAGTAAAACTAGTGAGAAATGCATAATAATGGGCTTAGTAATTTTTACTATACGATAAACTAAAATTTTTAATAAACTACAATATTATACTATATCGTACTAAATTTTTTTTAGTAAATTACAAACAGTACTAAGGAATATTAGTAATTTATAATTTTGTACTATACGAATTATTATCCTAATTTAGTAAAAACATAGTAATTTACTAAATAATGTTAGACCAGTAAAACTTTAGTAAAAAGCCCAATGAGCTTAGTAAAACGGGAGATATGAGCATAATAACGGGCTTAGTAAAATTTACTATACGATTAACTAAAAATTTTAGTAAATTACAATTCTGTACAATACGATTTACTAAATATTTTAGAAATTACAAAACTATACTAAAAATATAGTAATTTACAATTATGTACTATACGATTTATGGTAAGAGTTTAGTAAAATCTTAGTAATTTACTAAACAGTAAATGGCTTACAGTGCATCGTATAATACAAATTGCAAATTACTAACATTTCTTAGTACTGTATTGTAATTTACTAAAAACATTTTAGTACAATATTGTAATTTACTAGAATTTTTAGTAAATCGTATAGTAAAATTTACTAAGTCCATTACTATGCATTTGTCTCTACTTTTACTAAGCCTGTTGGGCTTTTTACTAAAACTTTTACTAAGCTCTTTATTATTTAGTAAATTACTAAATTTTTGCCAAACTATTATAGTACATCGTATAATACAAAATTGTAAATTACTAATACTTTTTAGTACTGTATTATAATTTACTAAAATTTTTAGTGAATCGTATAATAAAATTTACTTAGCCCATTATTATGCATTTGTTTCTACTTTTACGGAGCACGTTAGGCTTTTTACTAAAGCTTTTACTAAGCCATTTACTATTTAGTAAATTACTAAGTTTTTACTAAACTATTACAGTAAATCGTATGGTATAGAGTTGTAAATTACTAAAATTTTAAGTACAATATTACAATTTACTAAAATTTTTAGTAAATCGTATAGTCTAAGCCTTAATGTGCATCACTTATACATTTTACTAAGTCAGTTGAATTTTGTACTAAACTTTTAGTAAGTTCGATTGTTTAGTAAATTACTAATATTATTACTAAAGGTTACCGGTAAAAATGTACTATTTAATAAAATTTTACGGAAAAACGAAAAATTTTTAGTAAGACGCGTGACAATTTACTTGCGAGTAAGTTTAGACCTACCCGTACGATAATTATTTGTCATCATGGGAGGAAGTTGGGGTGGGCGGGGGTTTGGTATAGAAAAACTTTAAGAATTTGGAGGGGATTGATTGAGACATATATGGGAAAGAAAGGCTTAATAATAATTGGTAAAAGGACTGGTGGGGACAGACAGACAATGTCACCCTGCTGCGGCAAATCATATGCGGTGGAATTTTAACGGGTCCGAATGAAAAAGTCCCAAAAACATTACTCTCATCCTCATCTCACCTTCCATTGGTAGGCGGATTCGATTTCGTGGTTTGTTTTAATGCCATATAACATTAACACTAACTAACTAACACGTGAAGAGATTTGTAGGAAAATAACGTTTATTTAAAAAAAAAAAGTAATTTGTGAATTACGATTCGAAATGATAAAATTACGACAATATTATTCATATGACACAGCACCGGGACGATGACATGGGTTGAAAAACACGTCTTCAAGTAATAGCAATCCTTAAAGAGGTTTTATTCGTTGTTCATCTCAGAATGTAGTATGTAATAATAATAATGAAATGGAATTTAATGTCTCTATCAAACTTTCCAACCACTCCCAATAATAACAATAATAATTGAATTCGCCCATCTACTTACTTCCCCATTTATGAAGTTAGCTTATTTTATACAAAGAATGTTGTGTTTCATAAAAAAATGGGTTTTGTTGCACGTAAATTCAACGTACCCATGATGTGCTACTCTCCATTCAGGTGGCGTCCTATTAAAACCCACGTGACGATCCTTGGCCTTTTTCTCTCCTTTGTTCCTTTCCCCATGGATATTCCCACCCTCATCATAAAGCTTTTCAAATAACAATAAGTTGTATGAAGATAACGTGTTACTACTTATACAGGCAGGCGATGGAAATCGATGAATTTATAGAATTAAGACTGAATTAATTGTTTCGTACATAGTATCGTGTCCTTTGATCCGTAGAAAATATCGATGTCCTTGCAAAAAGCACATCACTCTTCCATTCCAACCGAACCTCCATCCGTCCGTCAACTAACTCCAAAAATTTTAACTCTTGTAAGGATAAGAAGGCATGATGATGATGATGATGATGACACACTCGACCCACCGTCCAAACTTAGTGTGACGTCAATTCAATTCCACTCTTTTAAATTATGGAAAGGGGAGCGTTTACCATTAGGAGATGGTCATCGCATCGCTCGTTTTTTTTTTTAATAATAAAAAAAATGATTGAACAATTTCTTTTCACTTTGATGATAATTAACGTTGATTCAAAGTAGAAACCCCAATTGACCAAACCTTGACCATCCGTCTTTTTTAAACATAGACATAATTATCTAATATTATAAAGAGGAGGATGAGATATGGGGGCTTTACGTCCTGCTCTGCTCCTCCAGATTTGGCTTCATTCTGTATTTCTCTACATTTCTCTCTCTCTCTCTCTTTTCAGTCTTATCACTCAAAACCACCTACGCTGTCTTCCTCCTCCGCCGCCGCCGCCGCCGATTGGATCAGCCTGTCCTGTGATGGTTATGCCGGCGAGGTGAGGAGATGGGTTGCGCCACCTCGAAGCTCGACGACCTCCCGGCGGTGGTGCTCTGCCGGGAGAGATGCGATTCCCTGGACCATGCCGTACTCCTCCGCTACTCCCTCTCAAACCACCATCTCTCCTACTTCGTCACCCTCTCCTCCCTCTCCCAGTCCTTCCCTTCCTTCTTCCCCAATCTTCCACACAGCGACCTCCCGCCTTCCTCTCCTCCCAAGCCCAAGCCCATCCTCCCCCCTGCCGCCTCCTCCTCCGCGCCTGCCCCCCGCCACTCACGCTCGGGGTCCCATATCGACTTTGACGGATCCGAAGACTCGGATTCAGATTCCGGACACATCCACGACGACTCTGATTATCTCGGCCCCCTCCACCTCCACGACACCGACAAAGTCCCCCAGCTTCAGCACTTCCCTGGCGACGCCTACCTCCCCCCTGGTCTCGGAGGTTTCTTAGGCCAAGGTGGCTTCTTCCACATGAACTACATGAGGAACAATGCCTCCACCCCCTCCGTCGTCTTCCAGCGGCGGCCCGTCGGTTACCAGACGGTTCAGTTCGGCGAAGCCTCCTCTTCTTCCTCGGGGGTGCTTTCTTCTGGGCATCCTCCCTTTTTGTACCAGAGTAACTCATCGCCTTACCCTGATAATGCGGCCACCGGCGGTGGAGGCGGCGTTTACCCTAATTATGGCTACGGGAAGGATGGGATTAGCGGTGGTTATTACGGGAATTCGTCCCTTCAACAGAGCTATGGGGCGCCTGCGAAGGCCCCACCTCCGCCACCATCACCGCCGCGCGCGTCAACTTGGGATTTCTTGAACCCTTTCGAGAGTTACGAGAAGTATTACCCAGCGTATACACCGAGCAGGGACTCAAGGGAGCTGAGGGAGGAGGAGGGGATCCCGGATTTGGAGGACGAACACGAGGCTGTGAAAGAAGTCCATGGGAATCCGAAGTTTGTCGGTCTGGGGAAGAATCAGAATCACGCGAGGAAGGGAATGGTTATGGAAGAGGAGGATGAGGATGAGGATGAGGACGAGGACGAGTTCCACCAGAAAGTCGACAGTGAATCCTCGACGTATCAGGCGAGGCTTGGCGCCGTCTCCGTCAGTAACAACGAAGGGGACAATGATGGGCTGGAGTATGAGGTGCACGTGGTGGATCAGAAGGTTGTGGATGGGGAGGGACGGTCAGGGCAAGGTGGGGGAGGTGCGGCCAGGGGTTCGAGAAGTGTGGCCGAAACAGTGGCTGCAATCGAGATCCAGTTCAGACGGGCATCCGAGTGTGGCAGTGAGGTTGCCAGGATGCTTGAAGTTGGGAAGTCACCGTATAATCGGAAATATCGAGGTATTATCATCCGATGAATGGCTCACTTGGCTGACTTTTACATGTTTCTACCTTGCTTTTGGTTTTCGAAGCTACCTGAATGCCTGGATTTGTGTACATACCTTGTGATAAATACTACTTTTTTATGCTCGAGTGCTTTTGTGAATTGTTGCTCCCATTTCAGCTGTTATTGGTCGAATTCATTCTTTTGTCTCCTGCTTGCGTAGAGAAAAGTTCCTGCTGGGTGTTGGGTCCGCATTTATTGTGAGTATGCTCTGTGTAAGTTACCGAAGCACGCATGTGACTTGCAGTTGCAAAGTCGGTAGCACTGAAAGTTTCTGCATCCAAGGGTGCATTGCTCGCTTCCTCTGCTGAAGATGCAGACCAAGCTCGAGCAGCCGACGATGAACAGCTGGGGATGAAGTCGGGCAATCTGTCTTCCACCCTTCAGAAACTTCTCCTCTGGGAGAAAAAATTGTATAATGAGGTCAAGGTGTGTTTCTTGTACTTGTTTCAGTGGCGCTGCGTTTTCAGTCTCGTATATGTCCCTATAGAAAGTTGGTCATCGAGGTTTCAGATCTTGTCTTCCCCTGACCTGTAATAAGGTCCAAGTCCCATCAGTATCGACTTAATTTTCCTGTCGTCAAGTGGGGATACGGCAAGTGGTCCTTGGTTTCTTTGCATGCCTCTCTTTCTGAATGGAAAATCTCATTTACTCTTCTGTCTTTGGAAATATGCTGTCCACAAAATTGCCAGTCTGTCTTTTTTCAAAGTGTAGCATTGATGTTGGCTCTGTTTTCATGTTCTTGCCGGAAGAGTGTCTGCAGATCGGATTGCAATGACCATGACATGACTCCGTTCATTGCACTGTGTGTTAATGATCTTTCTCATTTGTTTTTGACTCGTTGTTGATGTATCACCTCGGAGAGAGCTTCTACTAGATGTCGTGCGAGATTGATCCTTATTTTATTTCTACCCACTTGATTAAATCGATTGATTTAGGGGGAGGTTGTCGACTGGTCTAGGAACCTGGATTTCAAAATTCATTCTGCATCACTCCTTATGCTTATGTCTGGACGTTCTGTCATTTTGGATTTGTTTATGTTTTGTATCCCCTTACAGACAGAGGAGAGAATGCGCGTCGTCCACGACAGGAACGTCCAGAAATTGAAACGATTGGATGAGAGGGGAGCTGAGGCTCACAAAGTGGATGCCACTAGAACTTTAATCCAAAATTTATCTACAAAAATTACAATGGCGATTCAAGTGGTCGATAGGATCTCTGTCACCGTAAACAAGATAAGGGACGAAGAACTCTGGCCACAAATAAACGAGTTGATAGAAGGGTAAGTAATCCCGACACTCAAGATCATGGTAACTTGCAGGTTCTCTCCCTGTTAATAATCATTGGTCCGTTGGGGATTTAGGTTGTCGAGGATGTGGAAGTCTTTGCATGATTGTCATCGCGATCAGTGTCAGGTCGTGATGGAATCCAAGAATCAGGATTCCATTTTGTCCTTGAAGAAGCTGGGGGATGGCCATCTTGAAGCGACACTACAGTTTCAGCGCGAACTCATTGACTGGACATTCGGATTTGCTAACTGGGCGAGCACACAAAAGGGCTTTGTCAGTGCTTTGAACGGTTGGCTATTGAAGTGTCTCTTGTACGAACCCGAGGATACGGCCGACGGACGGGTTCCCTTTTCCCCTGGCCGGATCGGGGCCCCCCCAATCTTCGTGATATGTCATCAGTGGTCGCAGTCCATGGAAAAGATATCCGAGAAGGAAGTCGTCAGTTCGATGTATGCATTTGCAACTGCAGTCTTGCAATTCTGGGAACGGGGTAAACTTGAGATGCACAATAGGTCGAGTGGGAACAAGGACTTGGAGAAGATAGTCAAGAATCTGGACAAGGAGGACCAAAAGATACAGAAGCAGATTCAGGCTTTGGAAAAGACAATGGTCCATGTGTCTGGGGACATAGAACTCCTGGTCTCGGAGACCGGGAAGCTTGTCTACCAGAGCGATGTAAGCCAGAGCAATACCCTGAATGAGAGCTTGCAGCGGACATTCAAAGCGATGGAGAGGTTTGCGATGGATTCAATGAAAGTGTACGAGGAGCTTTTGCAGCGGTGTAAGGAGGAGGGTCTCTCCCTATCGCGTAACCACGGTTCCTGATTAACTGACGAGTGAACAGACTGCCTATACCTGAACCTTCTGGGATATTCAACATGGTCTGTGCTCGGGATGCGGTTAAAGAAGAGAAAAATCCCACTCTTGCAGATGGCAACAGAGCCAACATGGCCGAGGATACATGTTTGCTCTGTGAAGTCTCCACAGCCCAAAGGATGTGGATTCTGCTCTCACGGGGTTCGGTACCCGAGCTAAAATGCCACTGTCCTGCGGAAATGGTTCGTATCGAATGCCCGGGGGATATCAGGCGGGGCATTCAGTTTTTGTGAAGTCTATCCAGGTCTTATTGGTAGATTTTATTCTCTGAATTCTTGTTTATTCAATTGTGCCTGTGAATAGGACAGACATAAAAGTAACTATGTAATCTGTAATGTTATACAGAACAGTTAAAGCCTCCTGATATGCCTACGCCGAGTCGGATCTTGTCGGAGACGGGAGATGGGGACAACGATGTTCTATGGTTGTGTAAGACAAATATCTTCCTTGGGATCATTGGTTTAGTTAGCCAAGAAGTTCAAGGTGCAAGCAGGAGGGGTGGCGATGAGATTCTGCAGCCAGGGGCTGTTGAATTGGGTCCAGAACCCGTCCTGTGTCCAGTCGGTGACCTCGAACTTCGGCACCTCAAGCTCTGGCAGGCATTGCCCCCCGAATTGCTGTTGCCGGTGCAATGACATGCCAGCGGAGGCCGCTATTTCCTGGGCTCGGATTTGGACCACTTCCTCCTCCACGTCCTCCTGCTTCAGGATATTGTTGCTTAGGGGTGGCATGGGGTCGTTGGGCCACGAGTATGTTGGGAGGGTGTCCATGGATGATCTCGGTGACAAAGATTGGTTCGAGATCTTGATGTTTTCCTCCATGGCAGCCCTCTGCTCCAGGACCTTGAGGGATGTCGCTTTCTGGTATATCTTGCACAGGACTATGTCCTGAAAATATATGCAAGTGTTAAATATTGGTCGGGACATGGAAATATTCAGGCATGCAAGAATATGGACCTTGTTCGAAGCGGAATCATCCGGGATGCGGTACTCGTTCATGACCCAATTGGTCTTCTGGCTGCGCGGGGCTCTCCCCCAATAAAACACCAGCGTCTTCCGAAACCCGATCACCCTCCTGTGGTCGGAAAGCCTCCTGATCTTACGGTCGGACCCGGTGGCCTTCCAGAAACCGTTCTCGGTGGTCCTATTAGGCCGTCCGCAGCTGCCCCCGTGCTTCCTTCCCCTCGGAACGAAGAAGTACCATTCCCTTTCCCCTAGCCTCGCGAGCCCTGCATTCGCGCCCGCTCTTTTACCCTTAACCGACCCAACTCCGGGCCTCAAACGACAGACAGTGCATTCAAATGTTTGATAGGCCGATCCATGTGTTTTACCTGGGAGTTCAATCGGGTCGTGACGGTAGATGTCGAGGTAGCGGATGATGTCGCATTGTGGATTCCTCCCACAGAGCATGTTGATGAGGTAGAAGTCGACGAGCTCCTCCTCCGTCGGGTGGAACCGGAATCCGGGGAGTTTGAGCTCAGGGAAGGGTGACTCCTCCATCGTAGTGTGCGTATTCGTGGGTTGGTTATTCTATTAAAACTTCCACTACGAGAAGAATGTCTGGTTTGGTGCTCATCAATATTATTGTTATTATTATTATTATATATTACAAAGGAGGAGGAGGAGGAATGTGGATGGAATACTATCGGTGATGGGGAAGACTTGGTCTATACTTTTAAAATTTTGGGACATGACTTTGGAATTATTCGAGTCGTCCTATGATTCAAAAGACTTGAAACTAAAAAAATTTTATATTACATAAAAAATTAAACGAAGAGAAAAAGGAGGTAGTGGACCACACGCGCTTATTACATAAAAAAAGAAACTTCATATGTCTTTCCTTAATGGTAATAGGAATAAAATAAACGACCGTTTCCTTCCTTACTCGTTGGTGGGTGGTACAAATTCCGTGTTTTACATCCATCGCCATCATCATCAGTCAAAAATATTCAAATTCAAACTGTCGACTCCGAGTCGTTCTTCTTCTCTTTAGCTTTGTTTTACTTTAAAAAATGATGAAGAGAGAAATCCCATCGTCCTCCTCCCGTCAAACACATGACCCGACCGACCCCAGGGAGTCCTTTCATTTACCAAATGAAAAATATACGATAATATTATAAATTATGCTCAAATTTTTTATTATGTCGAAATCTTTTTTAGCTATACGATATTATTACTATCTTTAAGGTTGTAATTTTTTGTGGCAAATTTTGAATTTTATTGTTAGAAAACTAAACAGGTCCTAATCTTTAAATTTTAATTATTGACTAAAAAAAATGAAAAAATGGATAATAATATTAAATAATTTAATGTATTATTTATTATATAATTTTAATAGTTAAATTAAGTAATTTGGAAGTCGAAGCTGGACTGTAGTTATTGATGCTGTTAAGAATCTGTAAAATCGATGAAGAACGAATGATGGATTTATTGTGAGGTTACTACTACACATAAACTGGATTGCAAAACGATGCAATGAGATGTTAAAAGTCAACTATTGTAGGATAACTATTAGACAGTATTAAGGCCGTGTTTGGTTTCCTCAGAGTAAAATTCAAGATTTGACAAAAAAAAATTACAACACTAAAAATAGTAATAATATCGTATAGCCAAAAAAGATTTTGACAAAACAGAAAGTTTGAGCATAGTTTATGATATTATTGTATATTTTGCCTTACCAAATCAGGCCCATTTTCAAGGCCCATTATAGGATTAACTTTCAACGGGCTGGGCTTAGCTAACAAAGCCCAATCAATCATCATCAACCTTTAATGCAGCAAACGGAAAAGTAAGTAATGATTCCCTCTTTGAATTAGGTATTATTTAAAGATCAATTCATAATTAGTTGTTGCTCTTAGTTACCAACTCCCTCCTTCGTCGCAAGGAGAGCAACCCTCCTGAGCAATCTCCTCTATCTGAATCCCCGAGTCGTACACCTCCCCGTTCCTCCATTCCGCCGGCAGCACGTTCCTCGCCCATTTCATTGCACCGTCGTACCCCGACGTCACCAAGAACCTGAACTGCAGCCCTCCCTTGGGGACCCTGCTCGTGTCCCAGACCGCCCCATGGTTCCTGCTCATGTATCCCCACCTCGACGAATTCACCTGATGAAGTTTCGTGTACGTGTGAGTTAGTTAGTTGTTTTCTTCGTGGATCGAATCGTTGCGAGGTTGTTGGTGTTGTGGGACTAACCGGAGCGATGTCGATGGCGACAATCTCTGTCTGGCCTCCCTGGTACAGGACCTTGACTGCCAGGTAGTGTGGCTTCTGGCTCGATTCTTCGACTCTTATGGCCAGGTTCCTATCTTTGTACTCGCACGGCACTCTGCCAACAACGGATTAAGATGTCTGAGGCGGCCAAGGTCGTAATAGAATCAAACGGCTCCCGATGGATCTCCGGCAAACGGAGTCCGTTAAGTAATTAACTATCTAACCTCTTGTACTCAACGTCGACAATCCCGAGCTGCAGCAGCCGCCGGGACATCCCGGGATTCGCCATCCCGGCGAAGGCCCTGCCACTGAGGACGAATTCCGTTCCGTTGTCCTTGTTCAGATCAGTCAGGATAACCGTCGTCCCGTGCTTGCTGCAGACGCCGGCGGTATTACACCTCACCTGCGACAGGCAAATGAATACTAAACGATTTGCCATGATCAAAACAACAATTTCAGCAGGTCTTAGGGAGAGGGGGGGGGGGTGATCTTCGAATTACCTGGAAGCAAGCTCCACAGCCGGCGCCGTTCTTGTAGAGGGAAGGGATAGCGGCGGCAACACGCCCGCCATAGAAACCCAAGGCCAGGCTGCCATAACCGCAGGCTCCAGCTGCAACAGTCCGAAAATGAAAACAAAAGGATGAGGACACAGAAATCACAAAGGATTGCGAGTTAAGCGGCGGAAGTATGGTTTAGCTTACAGGAGAGAGGGGAAGTGGAGGAGAAGTAAGAGGCCTTGGAGCGGTGGACGCAGCGGTCGCAGGGGGCGACGAGGGGCGACAGGAGGAGGACTGCGATCATCACGAGGGAAGAAGAAAAGGCCATCATGTGTGTGTTGAGTTGGGTGTTATGGTTTGAAGTGGAGGAGGAGGGTTTAGTAAGTTTGAGGGGAGTCGTTCGTTCCCTTTCCCAGGCATTTATAGTTGGGTGTTTGGTCTTGAGTTATATGGTGTCTGGCCAAAGGACAGCAATATGGGAAGACAACCTAGGAGTGGAGTTGGAAGTGGACTACAGGTCGGCACTACAAACACTGATTCTGAGACAAACACAGAGAGAGACACACACACACACAGCTGGGCATGACTAACTGATGATCCCTAAAATACTTAGCGGAACCGTAAAGCAAGATAGGGGGCACTGATTAATTTTTTTTTTTTTTTCGTTTCCCATTCCACATCCGATTACATCTGGTTACGCGTTTTTTGGCACGCTTTTATTGCAGGGACAGATCACGCTTTTTTTATTGCAGGGACAGATCACGATCCATTCACTAGATTTGGTTTTCTTTTTCTTTTTTCAACTGTTGGGCCGACAACCGTCCTCCTCCTCCTTACACACATGAACGTGTGTGTTCGGCCGCGGTTCTCCGTTGTTGTCCGAACCTAACCCCGTAGACAATGTTAATGGGCAGGCCCAATATCAGATGCAATATCAGGCCCATTACATCAGAAACCTTGGGAGATTTGGCCTGAGTGTTGTTGTTTATGAATATTAAATTTTAAAAAAATAACTTATGTTAAAATTATTATCAATATGTTCAGGGAATGGCAACCACAACTGAAATCACGTGTCACTAAAGAACAAAGAACAACGGCGACGTTGTGTTTGTCGTTCCGAGGGAATCAAATTACCACGCTCCCACAGACAGACAGCGACATCACTCACTCCACCATTCCTTAAAAATAAGGCCAAATTATTCGATTTATCCTGAACTATGCATGTTTTTTCCGATTTATCCTATAGTTTACATAATATCACCACATATCCTGAACTTCCTCCGTTAATCATTTTGTATTCTCCGTTACTCGGCGTATGACGTGGCGCAGACATGTCCTTAACTCCGTCAGTTGCCAAGTCGTCTGAAGTGTAAATGTTAGAATAGCTCTAAAATATACCCAATTGTTTCAATTAGGTCCGAAAAGTCCCCAAATTTCCCAAATCCGCAACCCTAATTTCCCATATCGGCCTCCATCTCCGACTTCCTCTTCTCACCATCTCATCCTCCTTCATTCTCTCAGTCCCCGATCCCCTTCCTCATCATCTTTCCCGACCTCCAACCTGCGCCTTCCCTCCGACCCCCGACCTCCTCCTTTTCCCCCTCCCCGACCCCTGACCTCCTCCTTCCTCCTTCCGTCCTCCCACCCGTCCCCTGACCTCTGTTCCCAACTCCGGCCTCCTCCTTTTCCCCCACGTCCGACGTCCTCCTCTTCCCCCACGCCCGACGTCCTCCGCATTCCCCACCCGATATCCAATCCTCCATCAGTCCCCGATATTCTGTTCTTCCTCCCCCCGACCTCCTGTTCATCATCAGTCCGACTGATCGACTTTGTCATCAGTCCCCGAGGGTCTCCTATAGTGAGGTTGTGTGGTCGAAGTTTGGGGGGTTGCTGGACAGCTTGGGGATGGCTGCCAAGAAGAGGATAAGAAAAGGCTGGCGGAGATGGAGGACGTCGGATTGGGGGAAGAGGCAGGGTGTGGGGTGGAGGTGGAGGTGGAGGACGTCCGGGTGGGGGAAGAGGAGGACGAATTAGAGGTCGGGGGAAAGGCGCAGGTCGGGGGTCAGGGAAGATCAGGAGAACGGGGATTGAGGAGAACGGAGGAGGAGGAAATGGGGAGTTCAGGAAGTAGGAGATGGGGGACCAATAAGAAGATTTCGAGGTTTAGGGTTAATGAGGGGCCAATATGGGAAATTAGGGTTGCGGATTTGGGAAATTTGGGGATTTTTCGGACCTAATTGAAACGATTGGGTATATTTTATGGCTATTCTGACATTTACACTTCAGAGGCTTGGCGACCGACGGAGTTAAGGACATGTAAGCGCCACGTCTGCGCCACGTCATACGCCGTTAGTTGGCCGAGTAACGGAGGATACAAAATGATTAACGGAGGAAGTTCAGGATATGTGGTGATATTATGTAAACTATAGGATAAATCGGAAAAAACATGCATAGTTCAGGATAAATCGGATAATTTGGCCTAAAAATAATGTAAGAATAGATACAAAACAAATAACACATACAAACCATTGGTAGTCGTCGTCGTCGTAGTCAACCCTCTCCAACTTTCCCACCATCCAACCAGAACCAAACAAACATTCACTCCCACTCCCACTCCCACAAACAAATTTTCTGGGTTTGGAAAAGAATGGGTTCGCCAGGAATCCTCCGACGACGACGACATTCTCTGACAGGGCTAGTAGTTGTTGTTGCACTGGTAATTGTAGCATCGTTTCTCATCCCATCGGCTACCCCCCTCGGCTTCCCCTGCACTTCCCCCGCCGGCACCTCCTGCCACGCCCTCGTCGGCTACGTCCTCCCCAACGACACCTCCCTCTCCTCCGTCCAGTCCCTCTTCGGCGTCAAGCACCTCCGCACCCTCCTCGGCGCCAACGGCCTCCCCCTCTCCACCCCTCCCAACCACACCCTCCCCCTTAACTCCACCGTCCGCGTCCCCTTCCCCTGCTCCTGCTCCAACGGCACCGGCACGTCCGTTGGCATTCCTGTTTATGTCGTCAGGAAGGACGACGGCCTATACCACATCGCGGCCGACGTGTTCTCCAGCCTCGTGACGTACCCCGACATCCAGGACTTCAACGGGATCGCCAATCCGGACCTTATTTACATCGGGCAGCGGCTGCGGATCCCGCTCCCCTGCAGCTGTGATGAGGTGGACGGTGTGAGGGTTGTCCATTACGGGCACCGTGTGGCAGAGGGCAGCACCGTGGGGGAGATCGCGGACGAGTTCGGGGTGTCACAGGACCTTCTTATGCGCCTCAACAATATCTCAACCGTTAATGACCTCATCGCGGACTTCATCCTCGATGTCCCCCTCAAAGGTTACCATTCGCCCCATCTAAGCCATGGACGAGAGCATCACCCGGGAATTCCACGGATCTTGTCCCCGATATTCGAAGAATCGCTCCTGAAAATAGTTTCATACATCACGCGACGACTGTGTAGGAGGCATCTTGACGATTGACGTTTACTGTTTTCTTGCAGCTTGCACGTCGTCGATAAGCAACAATTCTCTGGATGCGTCTCTTCTAGTTGCCAATGGCACTTACGTCTTCACCGCCAACAACTGCGTGAAATGCAGCTGCGGTTCAGCCGACAATTGGACGTAAGCAGAGATTAAATGTAGTAACTACTTAGATAATCCCAACAGAAGCATCTGCTTCGCTAACACCCTGTGTCCCCCTGGTGGCAGACTACAGTGCGAGCCTTCAGGGATAACACTAGCGGGGTCATCGACGTGCCCCTCGTTGAAGTGCAGCGGGTCCAACCTATACATAGGCAACTCCTCCACGATACCCTGTCAGCGTACCTCTTGCGATTACGGTGGATACACCAACCAAAGCATCATAGCGAATCTCACAACCGTGTCTACTTGCCCCGGTACGTGAGCCCCTTCTCATGGTTTCGAACCCTCCTAACCGTCATCATAAGATCGAGTTAATCACTAGTTGATTTGACGAACAGCACCTACACCCAACCATGCCTCGAGAATCAGTCCAGAAGCGCCGCTAATCGACTGGAACCTGGTGGTGGCACTATCAGTGACGATGCTGATAACACTTCCTTCACAGCTCCTTCTGCCATAAGGTTAAATCGAAACATGCCGTCGTGCTAAAGGCTTAAGACTACCAATTTTGTCCCTCTTATGTTCACAGTGCACCAGCCTGTTACGAACCACCATGCTCATCCATATGCATCATTGTCAAACCTCGTCGTTGAGTTCGAGCATGCTACACCGAACAGCTCGAGCTTCTACATGTGAAATGGTTCTTAGAATGGATACAAGCTTCAAATGATGTCTAAACCTTTCAACGCAAAAATGTGCAGAACGATGTAGGGAATCAATAACAAAAACGCAACCAGAGGTGCCACGGACAACTACCAGAAGGGAGGGAACGACGGAGCGGACAACTCCGCGGCCAGTACCAGAGATACGGCACTGGGTAAAGAATAGCATTAGTTCTTCTTAGAAGTTAATACAGAAATGAGGTTATAAAACCATTATTTTATGGATGAATACCCTTTAAATATAACACTTATGCGCCAACAAACTCAAGACAACCCCACCACCCTCCCCCAAAAGAAAAAATGCAGTTTTTAAGAATTTTTGCCGAGAATAGTTGAGACCTCAGGGAGGGCGTGTGTTTTGCGCGGGTTTCAAAACAATCAATCGAGATTGGCGATCACGGCATCAACTACCTCTTGGGTCGTGCTGTCGCCTCCAAGGTCTTTCGTTCGAATCTTTCCCTCCGAGATCACACGCTCCACAGCAGTCTCCAGCCTGTCGGCGAAAGAAGGGAACTGCAAGTGTCTCAACATCATGGCGGACGAAAGAAGCAATGCCACGGGGTTCGCTTTCTTCTGCCCCACTATGCTTTCCTTGCCAACGTTTCCCGCAGAAGCACCTTGTTCAAAAACAGCGTGATCGGCCCCGACATTGCCTGCATTCGACATTATAAGCAAGGTAACAACAGTGCAATTCAAAAGATAAGGAAGCAAAATAAGGGGAAAGCTTATCATTTCACCTCCAGGCATGACACCGGTGCCACCAGCAATACCAGCTGCGGTATTTGCAACCAAGTTTCCATACAGATTAGGTGTCACCTGCAAGAGGGATATAGGGGAGGCTTTCCTCAGAAAAATTCTAAACAAACTTAATAAGGAGTCTCGGTAGATTTCTCGATATATTGCCGATAACTTAGATGCAAGCCACCATCATTAAGAGCTGCTATATGACACAGAAATAACAAAGAAATGCAAATAAACATAGCACGATTGAACAGGAAAAACTACATGGGCAAAGTTCCTATGAAACTATTAAACCAAAAAACTTAATCGCCAGGAACACTGCGACCTTTGCATGGCTCCACCAGACACATCTTAATGAAGGAAATAGATCGAGGAGGACGTATAGAATCAACATTGCATGTTCAACACCGGTGTAAATGGCCTGGACATTCCAAGATCTTTTTACAACTACTTTGTTAGTATGTACAAAGACTAAATACCCGAACCAATGTAACAACATCAGATCAAAGGCAGACAAACTGATTGATTAGATGGATAAACTAGCATGTGAAAGACATCGCCAAGATCACATGACAATTGAATCACCACTATATATATATTAACATTGTAATAGTATCGACTTTATTTTTATCACATAAAATATTCAGTTATCTGAACTCCTCATTTGTCCCCATGGTGATCACGTTTTGACATTACCAGAAAGAACAGTTTATAGCAGTGTAACAATAATGGTATGCCTAAGCAAAAGTTATGCACCTGGTCAATAAATTAACATCAAATTTTCAAGAAGCTAACAATGCGATGACATAAATCCCAACGGAAAGTTAGATACGCTTGTGTAATAAATATGGCAAGAAACATACCATGACATCGAATTGCTCAGGCTTTGACACAAGTTGCATGCAGCAGTTATCGACAATAATTTCATTGTACTTGATGCTGGGATATTTCAAGGCAACCTCCCGGCAGGACTCTAAAAATAAGCCGTCAGCAAGCTTCATGATATTGGCTTTGTGTACAGCTGTGACCTTCTTTCGGTTGTTCAAATACGCATACTCAAATGCATATTTTGCGATCCGTTCTGAGCAGAACTTCGTTATCACCTATAAATGCAATCAGTCAGAACAGAGGCAATCAAATATGCCACAATGCTGAACAGACTAATCAACAACCTTCAGTCATCTATATATCGAACCTTAATTTTGTGAAAGTTAGCTGTTGATTCAACGCTATGCTAGAAGGCCAATGTGAATCAAATGAGAGTGTCATCAGGAAGATGTGGGAATTGAAAAAAAAAAACAGAATCAACCTGCTAACATGTCCCATATCAAGAAAATATGGGTTGCATAAATGCAAGCGCAGTTGTTCTGAGAAACATATCGCCGTCAATGCGATCTTCTCATCGTCTATTCCATATAACATAGATTATAAGGTCCATGTTCAAAGGGGAGGTTGGAAACACAAACCAGAGAATTACAACAGCTGCTCTTGAAGCAACTGCGTGCCTGTTTTAAATCATTTTAACGCCAAAGGGGATTCTATAACCCTTCCCTAACCTTCAAACCATGCCCAGGACAACACCAAACAATTGCGTTGATTATATTCTAAAGATATTGTATTCCACACATTATTCGCCACCAAAACCATCCCAGGTTCCAGCATCTGCAAGGCTCAATTCCCGATTCCCTCCGCCAGAAATCTGGATTCTCAAATGTAATATCCCCTACTCCGATCGTCGGTTGTGACAGATCAGCATAACCAGAGAAGAAAGCCAAGATACAATCCGATCAAGCATTTGACGTATATTAACCACCATCATAGCGGATACTCCTTACCTTTAGACTCTCGACGACGCCGGGGACGACCTCGTGCTCCAAACCAGAGTATTCCCCCTCGGTATTCTCCCTAATGACGACGATGTCAACATCCTCGTGGCGCGTTGGGAGGCCAGGCAGGTTAAAGCAATTGACGAGGGAGGCATAAAGGTCGAGCTCCCTCCTAAGCTGGACGTTTAGGGAGCTGACTCCACCGCCGACTGGGGTACGGAGGCCACCCTTAAGGCAGACCTTGTTCTTCTTGATGGACTCCATGACCTCGTCGGGGACGCGATTCATGTCGCCGTGGACCTCGTAACGCTCGAAATAGATGGGGGCGTGCATAGCGGCCATGACCTGCTCGACGGCGTCGGTCACGAGGGGGCCGATCCCGTCGCCGGAGATCAGGGTGACTGCTCGCGGGGCGCCGTCCCCGGGGCGGGGCATGTAGGTGACGGATCGGGCGAGAGGGGGCGGGGTTGGGGCGACGGTGGCGGAGGAGACGAGGCGGCGGAGGGCGTGGAGACGAGACATGGTTTCGGGTAAGGCAGGGATCGGATTCGGGTCGAGGTCTTGTTAAAAAGAGAGAAGAAGAAGGTCAGACCAGAATGCGATGCGTGGGATGATGACGTCATAATCCAGTCCGGTTAATTTAATAATAATAAAGCCTTTTATTTATATTCAACTTTAGTCGAATAATTAACGGTGGACATTTCCCCATGTTGCAGGACGGGGCCAACGCATATATTCTCCAAATGCTTCTGTTCTCTGCAAATCGCGAGCAAAGGATGATGCACTGAAGACGAATGTAGTAGAGCCTTGCCGCAGGTTGCCCGCTTCTCCTTCTTCCCAGTTCTGTCCTTCCAAGATTTCGTGGGAGTGGCGGTGGGGGAGATGGAGACGCCCAAGGAAAATGATCACCGCAGGTGCTCAAGGAAAATGATATCCCCGTTGAAACTGTTCGTATTTGCTGCTCGCCATTTGCGAGGACTGTCCACACTGCTCGAGTCGTGGCTTCGGTTCTGAATCTGTGAGTCTTCTTCGATCGATTCGTGCCCTCTGCGTTGTCCAGAGAGATGGCATAACTAGATGATAATTTGTGTTACTTGACATAGATCATGGAAGATCTGTGAGAACTCTACTTCGGCCTGACTTTCGAACTCGAGTCCCATGACAAAGCGAGCATCTTATACTTATGGTCATGCTTGGGTTGCTCGGTGCGGGACCTCTTAGCCTGGTTTTTTCTTTCCTGCTCTCGACAGCATGTAGAAATCTGGGTACTAGACGAGAAAAATCCATTTAAAAGGCCTGAAGGTGGAGAGTGCGTCCATGACGTTGCTAGACTTACGAAAGCAATATCAGATGTTGAGATGGAGCATAATGGGTAACAAACTTCTGAGATCACGCTTATTGTCGGGGGCTTGCCTCATGATTCGTCTTTTTCCAAACAGATGCACGATTCTCGTCGTTAGCCACGGTGATCCGCTGCAGATTCTGCAGACAATAGTTAAGGAGCCAAGCGGCAACAAGGATTGAATGGCGGCTACTTCACTACGATGCTGCAATCAGTCAGATCCCCCGCGATCTTGTCACAGCACCGCAAGTACGCTCTGCTAACTGGAGAACTCAGGCACTCGCACGAAACTTCCAGTCCTATTCAGATTGAATCCCGAGGAATGCCTGTTGGCTGTGAGCTCCGGGAGAATTCCTATCTTGTTTAGATATTTCAGAACCTTTTTTTCCGTAGTAGGACGAGAGCTTCAATTTGAATCCCATCAGAAGATGAACGAATAAACAGTACAAGAATCTGTATCTCGATTTCGCGGCAAGACAGATCATAACCTTCATGAATCGTTTCGTCTACTAAGTTATAAGCATTACATCATACCAAAGTGCAGGCTTCATTCCTTTTTAGGGGCTCCTACGCCGCAAAAGCACCCGGTGACCATTCAAAAACTGCGGACCCTGGGAGCTTGTCGCAGCTAATCAACACATTCTGGTACCCCCATCTGGATCGATATGCTACAATGCTCTCGAGGATGTCTGGTCCATAGTGGACATGGCAGGCCAACGGGGTTGACCAGCACAGAATTGACCGCTTCCGGACTGTCTTGTCACTCCACCCCATTTCAATTTTGGGACTGCAACCGCTAGGACTACTCCTTCGTGATCCACCTACGACCACGGATTTGAATCGCCCCATAACTCTGATCACTGCTGCTATCCCCACCGCTTTCTGCGCTGGTGTATCCAGACTTCCGACGATGCTTCCTTCCCCTCGAGGCTCCACTGTCACTAAAGCTCCCATTTAAAAGGGGGTCATCAATGCCCCTTATTACTCTCCTCGCTGTCGACGTGGAAGCAACGGAGCTGTCGTCCATCGTCCGTCTTTTACCCTTGTCGTGCTTAATGTTTTGAGACATCTTTCGCAACTTTTGATTAAATCTCGTGATGCCCTTCTCCACGGGTTCAACCGCTTGCGCCACCGTGAACTTCACATCACTCACTATCTGTTTAAATGAGGAAATAATAGATTCAGACAACATGCAGAATGACTCGGTTTAAGTCATCTCGATAAAGCTTATAAGACTTACATATTCACCCCCACCGACGACAACATCTCGAACACTCTCTGTGAGGGACATTCCACTTTTGATATCAAAGTCCGGCTGGGGAAGCCTCAACTTTGTGGGGCGTTCGCTGTCCCTTACCTCATCTGGATCCACGAGACAGTCAACGGAAGCGTAGTCCCCAAGAACAGCGACACTACCAGGAAAACGGTCTCCCATCATCTCGTAAGGCTTTGATGGAAACACGAATAAGTGAACAACGGAAGCTATCCCCATCTGTACTGGATAAACAAACAGATCCATTAGAATTCCTTCTATAGATTCTAAATATAAATAGCATATCATAAACATAAGCGAAGAAAGCCCAAATATCTAACCATCCCCAGAATCATTTATAGTCGGTGTCATTGACAAAGATAAGAAGTCTTGTTATAATTTTTGTTTTCAACGCCTTTCTTTGATGAAAATACAATTCGAGGTGCCGATAGGCTCAAATCAAAATGACTTTTAACTATCAGACTTCCTATATAAGTGGAGATCCATGTCAGCAGGATATACGAGAACAAGCTTTGGCATGACAACACCATCGCTACATATCGAAATGTATAACTTTCTTACATTGCTACAATAGCGTGGCATATGCGTAAAAACTATCGATGGAGGGAACTTTAGGGTAATGGGGTGTTACTACTACAATAACCTTATCAATGTGCCAAGGTCAATCAACAGAATGAAAAATCCACAGCAAATAACATGCAATCAAACTACCTACCTCTATACAGATTATGAAGTCTTGAACGCTAGATTCGGCTTGCAAGGCCTCGGCTACAGGACTTTTAAACAAGCCAAGTTGAAAGAGCAGAGCTATTCCAACACCCTGCCACCAAGTCAAAAATACAATTGACTTGAAGGTGACGAACTTCGCCAAGGGCTTTATGTGAGCCAGCTCATCCTTCGTGACTGCATAAAACTGCACCAAACAGTACAACGCCCAGGACTGACTGAAATTCAGAATAACTGCCATATAAGGGTATCTACAAAGGGGAAAAAGGGCGCCATTAGAGCAAGATACATGCACAAATTTCAACGGAAGAACCAGTTCAATAAGAAACATGCAGCTCATAAAATGCATATCAAAAGAGTAATGGAAATCCAGACCCAAAGCCATGTTCTAGGGCAGAAAATGCCTAAAACTAGCACCCATCCAGTTTGATTTACTTTACAAGCGATGTCAACAGAGATCATAGTACAAGTCTTTCTTATGTCATGGAATAGAAATTTGGCATACCTTAACTATAATAAATCAACAAGGAACATCCTAGGCTAACAGATTTAACTAACTCCCAGAAGCAGCAAAGATCTTCACCAACAAAGACGCCCTGCTTCAGAAATGATCTCATTTGGATATTTTCCTTTGCATAAGATGAACCCACATAACACAATGTTTTTAACAGAATTAAAAGTCAAATGATTATAAGGAAGAAACGTTGAAATTCAACTACGACAGGAGGTAGAAATCTGTTACTACACTTACCCACATCCCCATTTGAATTCTCCTTCACAATAAACACCAAAGGCCTCAAGAATAACAGCCAAGAGAGCACTCAAGGACTTAATTATCATCTGAGGAGACATAAATTATGCATTGGTAAGATATTAAACTGTAGGAAGTAGCTGGACAAGGTGGACTAGATACGAGACATACATACTGCACAATTCCAATCTTGATGACCTGGTAAAGCCACTCTCCAAGCCTCCAAGGTTTTAAAAAAAAGTTCATTGGGAAAGGATGTTTTATAACTCCATGCTCAGAATACTGTTCAAGAAGTGGCGTTTTGGCAGCAGCACGCCCTTGTCTTTCCATAAATTCTATTGTCCTCTCTTCACCACCTAATATTAAGCAACAAAGAGAGCTGAGATTTACCAAACAAACTTAACAAATTATACATCCAAAAACACCAAAAAAAGACATAAGAACACTAAATTAGTTCGAGTCACCGCTATAAGAAGACAAAATGCTTAAAGCCAAAAAGTTCGTACCCAGACATGCGACAAGATATCTGCCAAAGCAATACATGGCAAATGATTCGTAGCAATCTCGTAGAATTTCACAGTCCACACTAATTGATGGCTTCGACAAGGAGACGAGCTGCAAACATACACCACGGGTAGATGGAATAAAGTCAATATATGGTCAAGAAACGACCCTTGTCTCCCAAGTATGGTTCAGGTGAGCATGGATACAGGAGCTGGAGCATGCATCTATACACAGATAACCATAATGAGATAATGGTCTCGTGAGGGCGACATGCAATAAGAACGTCACAGTACAGAACTGAGATACAATAAAGCCTTTTCAGCTTTACAATGGTCCAACAGATTAGCAACCGGTGGCTACCTGCCATCGAGTGGCAGGAGAAAGCAAGTTCAAAAGAGGCACATAGTGTTAATAATTTTGAAATTGACAAATGTCTTGTCTGTTAGCATCTCAGCTATGATTTATCTCCATTGATGGCAATAAAACCTAATTCCCATTACATCCTTCGCTACAAACAATATGGCCAGCACATCTGATCATTGGCGCATAAGGAAAGAACAGGATCATCGGAGATGTTCCTACAAGACAGTCTCAGACAGTTCCCGAGTAACTCACCGACTCTACTGCATAGCAGGGAACCATGAGGATCACTCCGATAAGAAACTTTTGCTCCTGATGATAAAATTGCCCGGATTAATCAAGTCAAACTAACACAGACCACAATAACATCGATAAAACCCAGGCAAAATATGACTTCATCTACAGCTCGAGCTGGTGGCCAGTACCTCAGGGTTTTTGTAAGCGGCGAGATGCTCAAACAAAAGATAGAAGGAAAGTGCAAGGCTGATGAGCACACAAACCCCGGCGACGATGATTGTCCATGTGGCAGGTGTATAAGAAGAACTACTGATCAGATCAAGGTAAGCAGCGAGGATCTTCATCTGCTTCTCTTCCTAAACCCTCAAACACAACACGCATACTTCGCCCTGGAGCTTAGAACTCAACAATCCCCTTCGACCTTCCATTACCAAATCACAACCCTACGTACTCGTATCAAAACGGGCCCCTCCACAACACCCAAAAAAGCCACCAACCACTAAAAATCTTCCCACCCGAAAATCACAGAGACCCAAGTAAAGGCAAGCAAGCACCACAAGGTCACAACCTCTGGTCAACCTAAAAGGATCTGATCGCCAAAGGTCTCGCCTTTACAGATTACAGACGGAACCCAGAAACAAGCGAAATTTGGGGATTTGGTTTATAAGAAAAATATCTCTCCCTCTTCATGTAGTTTAACTATTTTGGTCGGAGCAGTGTCAGCTTCATCCGGATTTTGACTCTTGCCTCTCCCTCTCTCTCCCTCCCTCTCTCTCTCTCTTATCAGAACAATGGCGATTTTTTCAGTCTAAAGTACCACCGGATTTGAAAGAGAACTTAGTCGCCCAATAAACACACTTCTTAGTTTAATGTCGTCGAGAGTTCAATTTTTTTTTTAATTGATATGATATACTGCCATTAAAAAATAATAATAATAATAATTTCTTTTTTACGGAAGTAAAAAAATAATTAAGAAATTATTGAAAATAGATCATCTGTTCATATAAATTTAAAAAAAAATACTCTTATCCCATCAGAAGAAATATGTAAAGGGGAAGGTACTTCTATTTTATGTAATATAATAGATATTCATTTCTACTTTTGTATAAGTTTATAAGGAAGTACAACTTAATTTTCAAGCAACTATATATAAATCACCTTAACAAAGACATCTACAAGAATAAGTGTAGCATAGTGGATTTTACTTATTTAAAGGTAATTATCGAGAATTCGTGTTTTATAATAATATATATTTCTAACAGTAATAAGCGTAGATATTAAAATTTTATTAAAGTTAAAATATTTTGATTTGATTCAAACTATATATTATGATATAAAATATTTTATACTTGTTTTTTAGAATAAAATTAATACATTAGGGTCTAATATTATAGTATGGTATTGAGCTTATTTCGATTCTAATTATATTTCTCTGGCCACATCAATCCATAAATAATGTTGTATTTAAATAAATGGTCAAACCTAAAAAAAAATAACTATGAGCCCAACCCAATGGTCATTCTATGAGGTGTGCTTATGAAACTAGCCCAAGACAATGTTACGATGATAGCTCCACAATATTCGGGCGTTTGACATTTTAGAGTTTTGTTACAGTAACGTTGGTTTTCAAATTATTTCGCCAAATGATCTCTTAAATTTAGAAATTCCTCAACTACATGCTACTCGTCTCTCCCGCATGAAGTCGGCCTTTGTCAGGCCAACTTTCGAGCATTTAAATAAAAAAACGTCAACTTCACATAAAGTCGGCCTTACAAAGGACGACTCCTTCCAATATTAAAAAAAAACTTTTATCCATAATTTTCAAAGAACTTGGCAAATATATAAGAAAAAGATCTTGACAATAGGGAAAGATCTTGGCAAAAGATTTTAGCAATAGGGAAATATTTGCGTCGTCAGTGCCTTTTTCATCTAATAGAAATATGGGATAAAAGTTTTTTTTTTTCGACGTGGCGGACTTTGTAAGGCCGACTTTTTTGTTGCCTTATAAAGACCAACTTTTTGTGAAATTAGCATTTTTTATTTAAGTGTTCGGAAGTCAGCCTTACAAAAGTCGACTTCATACGGGAGTGAAGGATGGCAAAGGCCGACTTTACTTTGTCTACGAGAAAGTCGGTCTTATAAAGGCCGACTTTCTTAATGACCGAAGTCGGTGTAAGGCTGATTTCGTCAGATTAGTTGAGGAATTTCCAAACTTAAAAGGACATTTGACGAAATAATTTGAAAAAAACCTTAACTATGACATTTTAGGTGTTGCCGGGGCTCCACATGCTATTCCGACCCGATCCGATCCGATGTTGCCCTTTTTTCCTCTTCTAGTTCAGACCATGCAGCACAATTCTTTTTCCCTTTCCCTGTCGATCCCACCAAAGCCCCACAATTTCCCTTTTTACCTGTTTCTTCCCTTCCTCATTCATTGCCGGGGTTTTCCGATCCATCTTTTTGTCGAGGCCCGCCCATGGGATCGGAAGTTGATTCGGGCGAGAACCCAGCTACCTCTCGCGAAGATGAGGGTGGGGTTCTTGTCAACATCAGGTGCTCCAATGGCTCCAAGTTCTCCGTCAGGGCATCCCTTGACTCCACCGTTGGGGCTTTTAAGGCTGTCCTGGCTTCCAACTGCGACGTCCCGGCCGATCAGCAGAGGTTGATCTATAAAGGTCGGATTTTGAAGGACGACCAAACCCTTGAAAGTTATGGTGAGGCTGATTTCATGTCTAAGCTTCCGTTGTTGTTGCCGTAGTTAATTGTTGGGTTTTTCCGTTCACGGAGTCGTCTAGGGATTTTTGGTTCTACCAGCTAGCAAACGTTGGTTATGCTCAGGAGAAACAGGGTTTAATCATGTGCTCACTGTGGTGGTAGTCTTATGAATAGGATCTTCCCCCAAATTTTTGTTAATAGTCTCATGAGGTTAATTTTGTAGTGGTTTAGTTGATCAGATGTCTGTTAGGGTTCTTGATTTGCTACGATTGTTGTCTAGTCACCATTTAGTTTTGCACGACTGACGGGACAAGGTTTCTCGACAAGTGCTGTTGTAGACAGTTAAAGATTGGAAATGTGTCCAACGTTTGCTACCAAAGATTTTTCCTGCTTAATCTAAGTGGGGTGGGAATTTATGTGTTTTAAAATTACCTGCTGCATCATCTCTAGCCCCTAATATCATTGGTGAATTTTCAGCTGTGTTTCATAGCTACTTGAATGCTATAATTTGTTGTATATGCAATTACTGCATTATTGTACTGAACAGATCAGAAAGGACCATCACTAGCTTATGAAAGTTTATAGTGCTGCCAAAGATTCGGTTGGCTGCTTTGTTCTGTAATCAGCCTTTGTTCATATGTTGGGGCTCAAGTATGAATTTACTTATTTTCCACTCTTTAGGTCTTCTTGCTGATCATACGATCCATATGGTGCGTGGCTTGCCGCCCACTGCAGCATCACCTGCTCCAGCTGCACCAAGTGGAGGACTTCCCAGCACAACTCCTGGTATTACGCGGGGTGTTGGTTCAAATGATGGCATGCCAACTGGTTTGGGTGGATCGCTGTTTCCCAGGCTTGGCTTAGGTTCCCTTGGAGGTGGACTTCCTGAGTTGGAGCAGGTTCAACAACAACTGACCCAGAATCCAAACATAATGAGAGAAATAATGAATATGCCCGTGATTCAGAATCTGATGAATAACCCCGAGGTGATGCGGAGCTTGATGATGAGCAATCCTCAGATGCGGGAGATCATTGATAGAAACCCCGAGCTGGCTCATATACTAAATGATCCCAGCATTCTTCGTCAAACACTGGAGGCTGCTCGAAATCCTGAACTCATGCGTGAAATGATGCGTAATACCGACAGGGCCATGAGTAATATTGAAGCATCTCCTGAAGGCTTTAATATGTTGCGTCGCATGTATGAAAATGTTCAGGAGCCATTTCTGAATGCTACAACGATGGGTGGAAATAATGGGAATGACATTGGAGCAAACCCAGTTGCTGCTCTCTTGGGTAGCCAAAGTAATGCGCCGGGTACTGGTGGGGCCAATAACTCTTCCACCACAGGCTCTGAAACTGCCACTGCTCCTGCTACTGCTCCCAACACCAATCCTCTTCCAAATCCTTGGAGTAGTGCTAGTGGTATGTTTCCCATGTCCTCCACTTATACATTAATTATGGTTTTCCTTGATGCTACAACAGATATTTGAGGTGATATGATGTGTGTTCTGCCTCTTCTTTTTATTTTCTCAGTTTCCTCCTCCAGATCTTTAAATCTCCTTCTGGTTGAAACCCAACAAAAAACTGTATTAGCCTGAGTGTTTTGCAGTTGCATGTATAGATTGATAGTATTTTGATAGGTCCTTTGTCTATGAATGTCTTTGTCAGTGTTGTTTGCTGGTGCATATGGGTGGTTACAACTCTAGTTTGATGATGTTGTTAATTATAGGAGCTACACCGCCGGCGCCTACTACTGTAACACGACCTAATCCTGCCAGAGAAGCAGGAGCTGTCGGTCTTGGTGGTCTTGGTCTTGCAGGAATGGACCCGACATTGACTGCCATGCCTGATCCTGCTTTTCTCAATCAGTTAGTGCAAAATCCTGCTGTATCTCAGATGATGGAAAGCCTATTATCAAACCCTCAGTATTTGAATCAGGTAGCGGGTTGTTTGGTGAAGAGCTGGATTGGTTATTCAGCTAGATGCTTGTTATGATCTCAATTGATTTGCAGATTATGAACCTCAATCCCCAGTTGCGTAGAATGGTTGATATGAACCCTCAACTGAGAGAAATGATGCAGAATCCTGAACTTCTCCGTCAGTTGACTAATCCGGAGACTTTGCAGGTAGGTTTGTTATAAGACTCTCTTCTCTTTGTTTCTGTCTCGTGCTGGATAAGAAGAAAAGTAACTCTATGTCAACAATGAAATTATTCTGTAATATTTCATGAAGCAACCTAGTCAACAGTCCTTTGTTTTTGGGAGTGTCTGCCCCTTTAGCTGATTCTTTTTCTTAAAAAAAATCTTGCAGCAAATGATGGCTATGCAACAGTCCCTGTTATCTCATCTCAATCGCTCCCAAAGAAACCAGTAGGCCTTCTTACTGTTGCGTTATTTCTGGATACAATTATAACTCGTACGGATTTGACATTGTAACTCGTACAATTATAACTCGTACGGATTTGACATTATAACTCTTTATGACTCGTGTAGGGAGCCTGGTCAGGCCGGTGCTAATGCAGGTACCTTTGTATAACTCTATTGCTACTAGTTTATGTAGTTACATGCTGCTTCTGATTTTGTCTTCATTTTTTACTGGTTTCGAGTGCTTCATTCTACTTATATATACTTTGATTATCAGGAGCAATGAATGTTATGGGAATGGAACTACTGATGAATATGTTTGGTGGCCTAGGAGCTGAGGGCTTTGGCGTGTCGAACAACCCAGATGGTCAGTCTCTTATTTTCTTCTCTACCCTGAATACCCTTACAGCAGTCTGTCGGATTTCCTGCCTCTTAATGAATTTGTGGTCAATCACCCCCCCTGATGTTGTGTTTCTCCTTCTGCACTTTCTTTGGCTTTGCAGTACCTCCAGAAGAACTTTATGCAACTCAGCTGTCTCAACTTCAAGAAATGGGGTTCATAGACACCCAGGAAAACATCAGAGCGCTGCGCGCGACTTCCGGGAATGTACATGCAGCCATTGAGCGACTTCTGGGGAACCTTGGACAATGATGATATGAGCTGCCTGCCATCTCTTCGTCTCGGTAAGAAGATTCCAACCTAGCCTGGACGAAAATTCCACTGGATCCGCGATAGGACGAACCGCAAAAGATCGAGAGGAAAGTGTATCATTCACGACAGTGAATAAGCTGACTAGCGTTACACCACATCGAGCCGGATCTCGGGGAACGGGTTATCTATCTATTTATCCAAAGAGGTCTGTCCACAATCTTATTATCCTTGTATCAAGCCCTTGCTTCCCTTTTGTATCTTTACATACAGAAAGTAATATCTCGCCTCCTGCTTGTTCGACTGAATATTTTGCTTTGCCCTCGATTGAGGATGACGAAATACTTGCATTGGGACGCACCCCTTTGGTGGAAGAGTGGATTGGATTCTCACACCTTTGTTGTATTTGTTACCATATCGCAATCAGGTGTTTATGCTTTATTCGGCACCCAAATACGACCCCTCAAATGGTAGTTTACTAGTTGTGTCCTCCTTGACGGACAAGAAAAGTGTAGGAGATCCACGTGTCGAATACCCAGTAGCAGTTACTGGGTGTGAATGTGTGTCTGTAGTCCCGCGCGCACACCCACACACACAACAGAACACCCAGAATACACACGCTCCGAGTCTCCCTCCACCCCACCCCACCCCTCCCCCCCTGCCCCGGGCGCCAGGATAAGCACAAAACATCAATCCCTCCGAACACAACCTAAGACTGTCGTTGCCATTCTTCCCCAGAATCATTATTATCAACTGCAGGGACAAACCAAAATAACCGCCTGTCCCTTGTCTCCTTTTGCCCACATAAAGCAACCCACTCACACACACACACACCACAAAGCCACTCACTGTCCGTAACCGCCCGTCTGCAACCCCCGCATCATCATTCCCATTCGACGATCATCATCGCCCGGGGAGAAGACAACCTGCGACAATGCAGCAGCCCCAGGACCACCTTCTCCTCCCACTACCGTTTCCTTCTTCTTTGTCCCTGCCGCAGACGAGCCCGGAACTCCCGAGTACTTCCATGGTCTCATCTCCTTCCACGGCGAGGAGGCGGGAGTTTGATCCTAACCCCAGGAAGAAGAAGCGATCCAAGACGATAGCGGTCCACATTGCCGAAAACCCTGAGAAGCCGAGGCCGAGGAAGCCTGACCCCAATGCGCCCAAGATCACTCGCCCCTGCACCGAGTGCGGCAAGCGGTTCTGGTCCTGGAAGGCTCTGTTTGGCCACATGCGTTGCCACCCTGAGAGGCAGTGGCGTGGCATCAACCCTCCTCCTAACCTACGCTCCCCTTCGCAGCAGCTGGCACCGGTAGCGACTGCTGAGTTGGCAGAGACAGAAACTTTCTGTGGGGTATGGGCAGTTATGACGGAGGAGGACCACGAGGTGGCAGCATGTCTGTTAAAGTTGGCCGAGGGGGCTGTCCCTTCGGTCAGTCAAGGAGGAGCTGGCGACCTTATCATCAGACACACGACAGATGCCGACGAGGACGGGTGCACGATCCCGACAACGTATCAGCATTTCGAGTGTTCGAGTTGCAAGAAGGTCTTCGGGTCACACCAGGCGCTTGGAGGCCACAGGGCAAGCCACAAGAACGTCAAGGGCTGCTTCGCTATGACGAGGAGCGGGGACGGTGGCAATGACTCATTACTGGCGACAGAGGCGTCCTCTGAAGACGTCCCAACTACTGCAGCCATGACGACAACAGCCATCATGGATATCGGCAGGGGGCACCACCACAACCATCAGTGTGGAATATGCAACAGGGTGTTCCCGACAGGGCAGGCCCTCGGGGGACACAAGAGGTGCCACTGGGAGAAGTGCGAGAGGGAGGAGCAGTTCTTCTGCTTGGACTTGAACCAGCCAGCAGCAGCAGCAGCAACTCCTCTTACAGCAGAAGAGGATTCTTCATCCTCTTCTCACATGTCGGATTTGACCTTGGATTTAAGGTTGGGGCTTTAAGAAATGCTTGTGCTTTCCCTATGTTGGTATATTGGGTTAAGTCAATAGCATGATTTCCTTCAGATAGAAAAGTAGAACTCGGAACGGTATATGTTGATCTGGGTTTGATTAGGAAATTTGACATATTGTTAGAAGATTGTACAAATTAATGTTTGACATGACCCCCCAGCTCGTGTTTGAGTGTAGTAATACATAAGGGGAGGAAAAGTTTGTACTATTGGCAATCTTTGTTGTTATATCGGCTGTCACGCCACTTTACTATCTGAATTAGCTGAAAGGCTGACCTCTAGTGAGTACTTCGCAACTCGGGTGCGGAGTGCACGGTTCGGTACAAAACGTCAAGTCCTACGAGGTTCTGATGCCGCAGATGACTAAGGGCCTGAGAAACACCTCTCCACAGCAGCTTCCATGGCCAAAAGCTGATAAACTGTCAAAGCGCGTGTAAGTTATTCTCAATTTTGTCACCACCAAGCTCAGAAAAGCATGACTGATACCTGTTCGAGTGGATTCCGGGTTCTGGATCGAGCACGATCCTGGATCTCATCCGGCTCAGTAACCTTCGCCTCCACGTAGACAGGAATTTCTTCGTCTGTTTGATGTGGGGGTGCTACCAATCGTCTCAACCTCAACAGAGGAGAGGGGAGGCTGTTGCCGAATAGCTTTTGACTGCAAATATGCAGTGTTGCTAGGGCCTCATCCCTTCTGTACACGCTTTAGAGTTCTTAAAGCTATACCGCTACCGTCATCTCTGAGGAATATAAAAAACAGGGAGAAGATGATAATCAGATATCAAGAATCAGAACACTGACTCGAGGAAGGGCAACAGTTTTTATGGCAGAACACATATACAAGTTCATAAGTCTCATATAACTACCATCAAAAAGCAAAAACCCGATAAAAGCTAAGCCAATCAATCTTATTACAGACAGTATGGCCACCGATCCGCTAAGAATTCATTTATGCGTCTTCAAAAACCTTCATAAGCATTTATCATTCCCAAGTGTTTTGAACAATGGGAACATGCCAAATGCAGCATCTCAATCATGGTCAGAGAGGCGTGATCAAATGAATAATCGGAAATGGAGTAATAGTATGTTTGCATACGATGCAGAAATAATCAAGCAAGATCAATCAGGAATTATTAAAAACCTGTGGAGTATAGTTCTCCAGTCGCTCCCCTTATGAGCATTCCTTCTTGAATGCAGTCTTCTTCCTATCTTCTGATTGGCCCCGCTGACAAAGCTTTCATCTGAAACCATCTCCGTGATTTTATTAGCTAGTTCTTCAGCTTCCTCCCGGTTTCCTCTCTCATTTAATGCATCCAGCACGGGCATAAGCATTGCAGGATCCACTACATACCCTCTTTTGATCATCCTATCTATGATGCCATTAGCATCCTTCAACTTGTCGTCCTCACAGATTGTTTTGATGAGATCAACGTAGAGAAAATCCCCAATGTCTAATTGCCTATCTAACGCAACTCTAAACAAATCCTTAGCTTCTTCGATATTGCCTCCAAGAAGCAACTCGTTGAAAAGCAAGCAATAGAGGGGTTCCTTGTGACCGCAGACATGCAAAGCCATTTCAAATATCTCCTGAGCTGATGCAAAATCAGCCGTTTTGCAGAAAGACCCAATAATTATCTTGAATGTGATAATATTAGGTAATACTCCCTTTTGGATCATCTCGTCCAGAAGAGAGGCAGCGTCCTTCAATCTATCGACTTCACATAGGCATCTTATGAAGCTATTATAGGTAAATACATCGGGAGATAAGCCTCTGTCCTTCATTTCGTCAAGAAGGCCATACAGTTCAAAAATCTGATTCTTTTTCGCTAACCCCTGAGCAAGGGAATTGTACGTCTGAAGAGTCCTGTTGCAACCCTTCTTATCCATATCTTTAAGAACTCCCATTGCAGATGATATTTTCCCCTCCTTGCAATAAGTATAGACAAATATATCATAAATCGCGGAATCTGGGCGCAAGTTTCGGCTAATCATCTCAGCAAATTTTCTCTTGGCTTCGGCCATCCTACCAGCCTTACACAGCCCACTAATCACCGTTGAGTACGTTACCAGATCGGGCGTACATTTCTTAGAGAAATTGCTATCCTCAACCAGAGCAAGAAATGAATTTCCGAGGTTACCGAGTGCAGCGCTTCCGTGACTCCACATCCCATCCAATATCTCAATCGCCTTGTCCAAATCACCTTTGAGGCATAAACCATGAATGACAATATTACAGGTTACGGTATCCAATCCGTAGCCCCTCTCATTCATCTTCTGTAGCAACTTTTCCGCTTCCGATACCTTGCCCTCTTTCCAGAGCCGGTGGAGCAGTATATTACAAGTATAAATATTCGGAGAACAGCCATTTCTCATCATCTCATGGATAACATCCCCAGCTTCAAGTATCTTCCCTTTGCTGCAATATCCCTGAGCTAAAGCACTGTATGTGATGGTATCTGGAGAGATGCCAGAACTTCTCATCAAGCGCAACACCGATCTAGCATCCCTCAACATCCCCTTCTTGCACAGCCCATCAATCACTATGTTGTAAGTGGAGACACTCGGTTCTACATCACTCGAGACCATTTCGTCGATTAGGGACTGCCAGTCTAACAGCCCGCCCTTCCTGACCAATCCCAGTAATCGTACATTATAGCTCTGCAAGGTCATCGTCCCGAACTTCTCCTTCATCGAACTAACAAGCGTTTCCGCTTCCTCCCACATCCCTTCCTTGCAAAATCCCTTCAGCATTAGTTCATAAGTTATCTTGTTAGGTTGCGGCAAACCCAACTCCTTGTCGATCTGCATATCTCGAAATATCCTAGAAGCCTCAAGAACCTTCCCTTCGTTGCAAAGCGCAGATATCCTTGCATTAAACGTGACAACATCGGGAAGCAGGCCATCTTCCCTCATCCTTTCCGCCACCTTCTCTGCCTCATCCGTTCTACCTTCCTTACAAAACCTCGAGATCAAAGTATTGTACACAACCACATTCGGTGAAAACCTGGACCTCTTCATCTCATCCATAAGCTCGAAACTCTTATCAACTAGCCCAGCAGCACAATACCCACGAACCAAAATCCCGAAACTGTACTCATTCGGTGAGCATCCTTTCTCATGCATTCTGTCAAACAGGTTCCGTGCATCTTCCACGCGACCCGCGTCACAGAGCGCAAGCATCAACAGATTAAACGTGTAAGTCTCGGGGCACAACCCGGCGCCGATCATATCCTTATACAACCACAACACACCATCAACGCACCGGTGTTCCTTCAGGCAAGCGTCGATGAGTGCATTATAAACAAACACGGCAATGGCACAATCGGGAAACCGGGCGCGAATAGACTTGAAATGGGAAACCGCGGCGTCGCAGAAACCCGAGGAAGCAAGTGATTTCACAATGAAAAGTAGCGAAGCTTGCGATGCTTCAGAGTCGATGACTCGGCCGACGAGGTGGTCAATTTCGGGCAGCATCCCGTGGCGGATGAGTATGCGGGCGATCACGGGGACTGTACGGGCGTAATGCGGAGGATGAGGAGAAGAAGAGAGGACGACGCGCTTGAAGAGAAGCCATGCGAGCTTCGGGTTTTCGGCATTGCCGAACAGAGCCTTCCTGAGCTTGCCGATCTGATCCATGCGGGCTGAGAGCTCGTCGCTTGTTCTTATTCATCTTCTTACACAAGGGGACATTTCCGACCATTGATTCAAATCTCGTGAACGAACAAAATCTGAATTCTTACAACAAGACATCACTTTCGCAACTCAACGGGAGGAACTGAGTGTCAACGAGCTGCTGCCATGATCTGCCTCTGATGAGGCGGTGATGGCGATGGAGGTGGCAGAGGGTGCCGTTCTTCTTGCCTAGGAGGTGTCCTGGTCACTGCCCCGGCCATTTGCAATCTCTGCGGAGTCCGAGCCATTTGGTCTACCTGCCGTTCACAGGAGTAAGCCTCTAGGCTCTCGAGTGTCTCCACAACCTCTTTATCGACGGCGGGAGCTTCCGTCCGGGGGATAGGCAGTCAGTCGGAGGCGAGCTGCGCGAGCCGGTAGACAGTCTGGAAAGGGTACTTCCCTTGTAGCTTGAAATCCACGCATCCTTTTCTTGTGATCCCATAGGTAAGGCTTCAACCAGTCGACGATATCCTCCCTTCTGTCCATCCAGTTCTGGTCCAGCGCACGTAGTGCCGTTAACATCTCCAGCAGCACGACACCGAACCCGAACGCATCGCTCAACTTAAAGGTGCCCTGTTAACAATGCAAAATCCAATCCACATGAAAGGTCCCGACTGTTACGCGGAGAAATAGGTCAGGGGTTAGCAGCCATGCTCGTGCTACCTGTAGCCATGTACTCCAGGGTGGCTTAACCTTGCGTCCCCATGACCCTGGTCGTGATATATGATTGGCTTTCCGACAGGCCAATCTTCGCCAACCCGAAATCCGATATCTTGGCATTATAAGACTGACAGACGATAACAAAACGGCCTCACATAAGTCAACGGAGAAGTGTGCTGTTGTAGGAAACGATCGATTCGAAACTCACCCCGTCGACGAGCATATTGGAGGCCTTGAAGCCACGGTAGACGATATGCTTTTCAGATGTGTGGAAGAACAAAGTCGCTCACAGCGCCTGTACTCCATTGACATGTCGGTTTAATTCATGAAAAACAGGACCACAAAACAACCCACGAATCCCGCTCTTCCTAACCGGGACCACGGCGAAAAAGGACAACAAAACACATCGAGATCAACTCTCCCGTGTTGAGACGAGCACCAATGCTGAAGTAGGAGCCATCCATGGGGGTGAGGAACTGCTGCAAGATCCCATCTGTGTGTCGGAACAGATCAAATGGAACTGACTTGGAGTTGGCATTGGAGTTCTCGGACAATGAATTATCGTTACGAATATATTTCCGACACAAGGCCATGTAAAAATAAACGCTGACTGCGAGGGAACCCGTTTCCTTTTTGGGAGCTATTTTTTTTTTAAATATATGTATTTATATATTTAAAAATAGATAGGAAAAATGAAAAGGCCAAGTTTCTTACAAATGAAGGTTGAGGACTTTGACTTCTGACCCCCACAACCCAAACCAAGTCATGAATGATGCACAACTTACATGGGTACTGTCACATATGATCTCATCATAATCATAACTAAATAAGGATTTGTAATCTCTAGCCTGGAAGGGGAAAGGGGGGGGGGGGGGGTGGAGACCCAAAAATATTAGAGGTCTCATCAATCTGTACAGGAACCACCCTAAAATCTAGTTAATAATCCTAAGGTAATTTAAACTAAATCCATGAGTGTAGAGCAGTAGCAGCAGCAGGAGCAGATGGAATTCAGTTCATTCCTAAAGGCCCACTTACCTCCACCCTTGTCTACTTGCTGCAACTCAGTTGGCAATATGAAACAGACCGTCCGCAAAATGCTAAGTACTAGTGTCGGAGCTAGCTACGTACCCGTTTGTTGTCGGGGTCGCGGGGTCAGGAAGGCCAATGCCTAGTAGTTAGTACCTTCTTTCTAGCCCTGGTTACGCGGAATCCCTGGTGATCTTGAAAGTGACGGGGATGAGTTGGGTTTCTGAGAAGAGTGATCCTGGTCGAGATGACCAAGTATTAAGAACCATGGCCAGAAGCGGCTGCGACTGCATCTGGCAAAGGATTGTACTCAGTTGAATCGCCCACGACAGGATTGTTGGGGCCCGGATTGCCTGATTCGGCGACGGAAATCGATTCTGACATGGCACCAGATCCGACCAGTTGTCTGACATTTGCGGCGAGACCTGACTTCATCAGGTCATTGACCCCGTTAACACCAGAGCGCATGAACTTCAATTGAGCATGACCAAGAGAAGAAGCTGGTATGATGCAGCTGCTGTTATTTGAGACCACAAACTCAGAAGCAGAATCCAGTGCGTGATCACTTTGAATTTCTTGTACTCTAGGTCCTTGAGATTCTCCACCATCAGAGTGCTCGGCCACAGCAGTTACAACTTGATTAGTCCCTGAAGCTGAATTCTGAGGGTCACAGGCGCTGAGAGAAACCTGTACAATGTCATTCTGTCCGACCCATCCAGGTCCAAACTTTACGCCAGCAGGCAAGGACTTCTCTATCTTACTTGATGCAACTTTCCAAGCTACTGGTCCCAAATTTGCAGCAAAACGTGCCAGGCTCCTAGCATAACTGTGAGGTGCCTGAAGACCGACCTGACAAAAGGAAGAGGAAGCATTAAGTGACGCATAAAACAAAATTGGAACTTTTAGCTAGGGCCACAGCTATAAGGCAGATGTTGCTGAGATGTTATGCAGTTAGACATTCACAAGTGCATGAAACAGGAAAAAAGGGGGGTTGATCTTTACGGGCATAAACTGCTTTCTGTCCCTTCGGAAGAAAGCAAACAAAAATGCCTCTCGCCCACTAGCCGAGGGATCAAACTGGTTGTATGTACAACGCCGACTGTCACCACGAACTTCTTGCATTTTCCCATGCCTAATGGAAGAGCCCTTATGGTGAGAACCTGAAAAATGAAGATCCGAGGGTTAACCGGAGAAACAGACAGAAGTAGATCGCTGGTAATAGGTAATCTAATGGGCCGTACTAGTATATTCATCGTTCCGATCAAATCTCTTTTCCAAAAATGTACTGGCATAGATGTCATTGCTCCGAGGGCCATGACAAAGTCTCCCAAATGAGTTAGTGGATCCATATATGTCCGCATTTCTTCGATCACAACTCATGGAGATGGTGTTTGCACCCCCAGTTGCAAGAGTGGCATGAGAAGATGGTATCAAACCAACGCCGTTTGCAGCTGGTTCTCCCACTGTCTTCAAATGTTTTGGTGGTCTGCCTCTCCTGATTATTTTGAATGTAGTTCCACTGCCATCACCACATTGCCTAAGTTCTTCAAAATTCTTTTTTGCAAGCTCCTCTATTGCGCGTGCCTGGATACAGAGAAAAACTTCACATACTAGAAGTACTTTGAGGTTCTGGTCAAACTAACTCCATAATGTTTCGCTACCTGTCGAAAATAGATGGTGCTTGGGGCATTGTACTGCATCGCATTGGCAGAAATCAGGAAAATGTCTTTCTGCACCAAAAACGGCGTTTAAGCAAGAGTCAACCAATGGAAGTAAGTCAAATGAAACGATGATAATGTTCTGCCATTAGTGTCTAGAAAAGTTCAACAAGAACCAGCAGTAAGGTTCAGCTTCTAATTTTATTTTCAAGGATAAAAACTCTATCAAATTCACATCCACCGTCAAAGAGGCCGCCAAAGTTACTTGTAGGCAAAAGGCCAAAGTAGAGTGCCCACTGGACCTTAACAGTATTCTTCTGCCTCCAAATCTGACTAAAAGTGTGAAGTTCTAGACAATGTTAACATCCAAACTTGAACAAAACTCTAAAGTCCTGAAGTACTGTAAGGAACCATGCTGTACAAACTCTGTCCAAAAGACTTGGAGTTCCTCTGGCAATGTTAAAAAATTCCAACAACAGCCTCGACATATAGCAGTGATCATGCACAACAATTGTTCATTCAGAATTCAGCATCTATCCAATTGAACTGGTCAAAAGAAGATTAGCAAAATCAGCGTCGGAAAAGGATGCAAACTCAATGATTAGGCATTTGTCCAATCTAATTACAAAGATCTTGTTTAACAAAGTTAACATTTAACTTAATATAATGGACACCACAAAAATGCACCACAAGAGAACAAACACACCAGCACAAGCATGAGTGGCACAAGCAGCAGATTTGCTGATGGTCAGACATCTAGTTTCACAGCAAACTAAAACATAGTTTCTGTTAAGCACCGAGACAATATGTTGAAAACTATGAACGTGTTTCATCTAGAAATATCATTCCAGAAACCAGAGAAAAATATAAACATTTAGATAGTGGACCACTAGAAGAGAGACCACATCAGAATCACAGGATAAAACATTCTTATGGAAGGCACTGATACTAGAAACCAAAGGTCTATAGAGAATACCAACAGCAAGATTCTCACATACAGAGACTTATCAACCGGTCCAGGATTTATAAAAATTCACTTGCCAATGTTAAAAAACTATTGTTTGTTTCACAAGCGACAAGCAGATACATCATGTAATTGATTCAGGAAAGGGAAAGCATAAACATGCACAGAAAGCCAGAGACCTCGAATTGCTCCAAGTTGAGGTATGCTCCACTGTCAAGCTTCTTCCTTACAGTCCCAAAATCCATGGGATGCTCAATGACCTCATCATAGTCCGGAAGCTGAAGTCCGAATAAACAATGCAATTATATTATCCCCAGATTTCTCAAAGAGAAAAAGGAAACGGATATTATAATGTCATCCTCATTTCAAGAACAATATCGTACTTCCTCAGGGTCCACAGGTTCAGAGAATACGCCAAACGTATCTTTCCTGCATACAAATTCAGACACCGACTCAGCAAAACAATCACTGAAACCTCCTGTTATGAACAAACAACAAATCCAAGGATCTCATGCACTCACCTCTGCAATCTATCCAGTATATACAGTAAAATCTTTTTGTCAGGCAACGGCTTCGACAATCCAGAATCTAAATGACTTTCTGCATGCAATAACATTAGAAGTCACTATACCGGCACAAAAAAAAATCCTAACATCCTCCTCCCGGACAGAACTATTCATGAAATCGCAGCAAACCTTGACGAGCAGTCCCTGCCACCGTCATCAATCCAGACACAGCCTTCTTCTCTTCCTGCAAGATAACAACACAAAAACACGATTAACTTCATTCAGTAAAAAAACAATCACAACAAACTAAAAATGCCAGCTGGTCATCAAGGCAAAATACAGTTGACATGAGATATGCCATGCGCCCCAATAATTGTTGTACGAGAAAGGACAACTTTTTCCGCCATTACAAAACAACCCCCCCCCCCCCCCCCCCCCAAAAAAAAAGAACAAGAAGAAATCATCGCTGTCAACTCATCAATGCACGCCGACCCAGATATCATCCAGTAACAATCTTCTATAATTACTTACGTGGGTAGATAAAAGCAGACAGAAAATTGATCCAACCATCATCATCATCACCACGATGAAAGGGAAAATAAAGAGAAAGAGGCAAAGCCTTTGGGACTGAAATAGTAAAAAATAAAAAATAAAAATTCAAGGAACCGTGGCGAGGCCCGATTTCCAAGGACGATTCCCTCCGATGCTTTGCTTTCCTTTTTGCCAACAAGTCAAGATTTGAGTCAACCCCAGAATTAATCCACTCCAACTGACAACGACAAATCCGCAGACATAGCCCCCACCCCACCCCCTTCCCGCCCCCCTTTCAAAGAAGGAATTCCCTCCATTTTTCCCGTTTCCCCTAAAAATTCGCATTGCTCACCTCTTCGGCTTCGTCGCCCGCCGCAATGCCGGCGATCTCCTCAATCCTCCTCTTTTTCTTGGTGCTCGACTCCAACGGATCCTCCTCCTCCTCCTCCTCCTCCACAACCTCCTCAACTTTTTCTTCCCCCTCTTCCTCCTCCTCGGGAGACTTCCTGAGGACGTGCTTCAGCTGCTTCCTCTTCTTCCTCCTCCTCCTCCCAATCCTCCCCGCCCCATTCCTCTTCCCAACAACCCTCCCGCCGCCACTCTCCCCCGCATTGCGGAGCTTGGGGTTAGGGTTCCGGCGGGTGGATCGGCGGGGAGTAGTGGTAAGGATCGCGGGGGACTGATGCTGGCCGTTGGTTCCCCTGATGGACCGGTTCGTATGCTCCGTTAGGGACGGCCGGCCGTCGGCCTTCGTCGACGTCGTCGTCTTCCTCTTCCTCTTCATCACTTGGCTGTGACAAATTCTTTTCCCTTCTTTTTTCCCCCTTTTTTTTATCTCCTCAGTTTCTTTCTATCTTTTTCATTTTTTCTTTTAAGTTTTCTTTTTGGGATTTTGTTCTTTTGGGCCGTCCAAAAGAAGAAAGAAATAATTCCTTTTTCTTTATTCTATTTAAACTAATATATATATATATTAAATACGACGACTCGCAGAGTGAGTTATATTTTAACACTTTGATGGGCCAACAGTCGTGGCCCGGTGCAGGCCCAATAGTTAGAAAGGCTTTAATGGGCCGGGCCCAAATTCCAAATCACCATGCCGATTGAACCTCGGCGACCAATCACAGCCAGGAAGGGAACTCCCATCTGTCTAGTTTCCGGTCGCGTGAATTCCAATTCCAAACCCGAGTTGTTGTTGTTGTTGATTTTTTGAGAGAGGTTGACCCGAATTATTATTAAAACCCAGTAAAGATCCGGCCTTCCCGTCGTCTTCGTTGACTTTTTGGGGTAGCAGAGGGATGGGTTTTTGGGTCCTCCTGAGCATCTTATTTTCTGATTCGGGTAATTTTTATTTTTTATTTTTTAAATAATTCGAAGGAAGGATTTGCAATGTGGGTATTGGGTTCTTGTGATTGTTAGTTGTGGGGTTAGGGTTGATGCGGTGTTTGGATTGAGATTTGAGGATATGGTTGATGTGTTTTCTTGGGAAAGGTTGCAACTTCGCAGTCGAAGTTTGTCTCCCCTTAGAGCTGATGTTGGAATATGAACTAGTTCTGGGGCTGCTATTGCCTTTCCACTTGCTGTTAAGCTATGTTTCGGGAACCTGGAATGACCGATTTGCGACGCGAGCCCCGCTGTTCCTCATTGGATAGTCAGTTCATTTGCTGATTGGGTTTAAAAGCTTCTGCATGGATCGCATGTCGTTTGCTGTTTCCGTTGACCTGGTCCTTTTGCTGTTCCTAATGTGATCGAAATATTGCTGCAGTAAAATCCCATTTGAGCACATTGTTGGAACTATCTTTCCTGAAACCGCCTGACTGTAGCTACTGAACCGAAGGTTGTGTTGATGATGATCAGAGGCACATGTAGATAAATCATGCAACATACAGTTTGTTAACCCAGGATGAGGGCAGCGGGAATTCCAAAGCGCTATGTCCTTGTCCTTTTGACGTTCATCTCGACCTGTGTCTGTTATATAGAACGTGTTGGATTCTCCATTGCTTATACAATTGCGGCAGATGCTGCAGGAGTAAATCAATCGAGTAAAGGCACGATATTGTCGACATTCTATTATGGCTATGCCTGTTCCCAGGTGCCCGGAGGGTGGGCTGCTCAGAAGATCGGGGGAAGACGGGTTCTCCTCCTCTCTTTTGTACTATGGTCGTTGACTTGTGCATTTCTTCCTTTGGATCCCAATAGGGTCGTTGTATTGGTTGTAGCGCGGTTACTCGTCGGTGTGGCACAGGGTTTCATCTTCCCTTCAATCCATACTGTTCTGGCTCAGTGGGTTCCGCCCCACGAAAGGTCTAGGTCAGTTTCAGTTACCACATCTGGAATGTACCTTGGGGCGGCTGCTGGAATGCTAGTGCTCCCGAGCCTGGTGAAGTTCAAAGGACCACAGTCCGTTTTTATCGTGGAAGCAGCATTAGGTGTTATGTGGTCTTTACTTTGGATAAGATATGCTGGCGACCCACCAAAATCCGAACACCCTAAGGCCACTGCAGCCGGTTTTGGGGAGACCCTTTTACCACTTAGAAAGAAACAGAAGGTCAAAGTGGAGAATGGGGGAAGTTCTACAAAACCCGTTTCCATCCCTTGGAAGAAGATCATGTTCAGCTTGCCTGTCTGGGCTATTGTCGTCAACAACTTCACGTTCCATTATGCTTTGTATGTACTGATGAATTGGCTCCCAACATACTTTGAACTTGGCCTGCAGCTTAGTCTTCAGGATATGGGTACATCGAAGATGATGCCGTATTTTAACATGTTCATCTTCTCGAATATTGGCGGGGTGGTTGCAGATCACTTAATCACTAGGAAGATTCTCACTGTAACTTCAACCAGGAAGTTCCTAAACACTGTAGGCTTCCTTGTTTCGTCAGTTGCCCTGGTAGCTCTTCCGAACTTCAGATCATCTGGGGGTGCTGTCTTTTGTTCTTCTGTGGCATTGGGGTTCTTAGCCCTCGGCAGAGCCGGCTTTGCTGTGAACCATATGGATATTGCCCCGAGGTATGCGGGGATAGTGATGGGAGTTTCAAACACAGCTGGCACTCTAGCTGGCATCATAGGGGTCGAAATGACTGGTCAGATACTAGAAGCTGCTAAATCAAGTTATGGGGATCTTTCGACCCCGGAAAGCTGGAAGCACGTCTTCTTGATACCGGGCCTACTTTGTGTTTTCAGTTCAGCGGTGTTCATTCTGTTCTCAACTGGGGAGCGGATTTTTAACTGAGGTGACTGTAAGTTTTGTATTCTCATGTCTAAATGCCTTGCAACATCATCTATTCTTTGATGATTGATCTTTAGATTTTTATTGCTGTTCACATATGCCAATAGTTTACCCAATTTGGGACCTGAGAAGTAGTTCTCTTGTTTTCGAATTGCAATATTAGCGAGATATATGAAGGCGCAACATGTTTGTTTCTGGGCTCTTTGTTGTACTCATGATACTGATCGAATTAGAAATCCAACCATTGTGGCCTGTCTACAAAACTTCGACCTATTACAAAATTCTTGTCTACGTGCACAGAAGTTGTGCACATGCTTGTGCCTCTTCTGCACTAAGATAGCAGCTACATCTGTTCATGGACTCGGACAAGGCCTTCTCCAGCTCTGAAGCAAAGCCTTGTCTGATCAACGAGATTATGTACTCCATGGACAATGCTTTTATGGGAAGTACAATCGGACCTGCACTTGGGATCCCAAATTCTTCTTCTGCTACTGTGAATAGTTCTCTGATGGCTCCGTTGCCGAGATATGACAGGGGAACCTCAAACCTTCTTCCATCCATTGTGTAAACTGCGAAATGGCCCTTTTGTGCGACCACTGCTCTGGTCGACAAGTTGCTCAAACATCTCCTGCTGCCACTCCTACGAAACGAGGCTCTTTTCCTCTCCATTGCCGCTGCCATTCTCCACTTCGTGGCCAGCTGCAAGATCTTCTTGCTGCTTATCATCTCGTCTCGAGAAAAGAGGGAAGTTTTCCTTGAGGGCTTCAGTTTTCAGATGATCTGGAGAATTTGCCCCAGTTGAGTTTTATAACAGGTTCTTCTGGGTTAAGCGGGACACCCGTAGTTGTCTCAAGGCATGTGCAAATGTCTGGGAAAATCTCTCGCCGGCAATGATGGACCGAGACACTGCCCTCCTCTCTGCCTGTGGCTCCACAGAAGGTTTGGACCACGCATCGGCCTATAAGCAAGTTGGAAATGATTTGTCTTTGCTCTGACTTGCTGATATTAATTCAGCAACCTGACCGGGCCTACTCGAAAATTCAATGGTTGTGAAACGAGTTCAGCATAGTCGACCCGCCAACTTGGTGCTACGCATTGCAAAGCCATGTACTAATGTTTGGAGAGAATCAGTGCCCAGTTTGCCTGAATTTCAGGAACATGAAGGGTCGAGGTGGGTGGGTGTAATCCAGCATCACCGTCGATACAGAAATTCAACTACACCCCCTCCGGGAGTTCTCAGACCCTCCAACTTGTGACAATCTTTGCAATGGCATGTGCCATTGTCTCTGAAACTATTTCCAGATGACAAGAAAGTTCGGCCGGCAACCTGATGGGTCGACCAACTATGATCTGAGAACAAACTCCCGTGGCGGAACTTATCGTCCGATAAAACTCGAACCGGAGCAACCTCCCCAACACGCAACACTTCTACGAGCTTATGCAACATAGACGACCAACGAATATTCAAACTTACGTAACGTAATTGGAGCGCATTGGGACAAAGCTCTCAAACTCTAGACACGGGATGCGGTTAGTAGTCCATCGAATATACAAATCCTGGATCCCCCCGCTTGCCTTTGGTCGATTCTCCGTGCGGTTCGATCTTCCTTGCGCCTCAGTTTCTCAGCCTCAGCGTCGAGCCACCCCAGGCCCAGAGTCCTGTCGATTTAATCGGTAGCTCTATGTGTTGCTCAGAAATATATGAAGAAATAAACCGCCAGCATCCGTTGAAGACATCGCAGGAGGCGTTCTCACGTAATGTCCGTGCATCGGTCGCCAAAAATCTCCGCTGCGGGAAATGCCATATCGAGCCAAGGCAGAAACGTTCGTGTTAAACCTTGTGGACAGGTACCAGGGAACAGTCCTTTGTTTGCTTTAGATGTGTCCGCCGAGCAGAGACTCGAGGTTCCTATGACTAGGTGTATAAATTCTAGGGGGATTGACGCTGTGAGGCACCATTCACCCGCCGTTCGGTCTTGATCATGGTGTGGAGAATGGTCGTGGGAATTCTGGTGCTTGCACTGGTCGGAGTTGAGTGCTCGGCGACTGCAGAGAAGAAGCGTGCGGTCTACATATTCGGGGACTCGACTGCGGATGTGGGGACTAATGGCTTTCTGCCGGGCAGCCCGTTCAGGGCCAACTTCTCTTATTATGGTGTTGACTCCCCGGAGTTGGGACGGACGGGGCGGTTCAACAACGGCCTCAACACGGTGATTATATCGGTATGTGTCATCCTTCACGGAATCTTGTGCGGCCTTGCGATTACTGACTGATATTCTGTCACTGTTAAAAAACAGCGATTCTGACAGGACTTAAGAGAAGTCCCCCGCCTTATTTCTCCGTAAACACCACTTCCTCGATGAAGAAATACAGCACGATCGGCAGGAACTTCGCCTCAGGCGGGTCCGGGATTCTCGACGAAACAGGAGGAAACACAAAAAGTAAGTACCAGAACGTAGTCACGCTCCGGGAACAGATAAATCAGTTCAGGGCCATCCAGGCCACCCTTGTCGACTTCATGGGACATGAGGCTGCCAGTGATTTCCTTGCCAATAGTTTGTTCTTTGTCAGCACGGGAAGCAACGACATATTCGACCACCGTCTTTGAAAGAGCAATGTGCCCACAGATGAATTCATATCGGCCTTGGGATCTAAATACCTGCAACTTCTGGAGGTGATCTTTCATGCGAGTCAGTTTGAGATCACATTTTTATTGTTTGTCCCCGGCTTCAGTTAAAAAGTTTTAATTCTTCGTTACAGCAACTGATAGAGCTAGGGGCAAGGAAGATCGGGATCATAAGTGCGCCGCCAATCGGGTGTTGCCCGTCTCAGAGAATCATGAATCAAACCGGAGGATGCTTGGACGAGATGAACGAACAGGCAATGGCTTTTCACTCGATGATCCGAGCAGTGATGGGCAGGACCAGTTACGGGCACAAGGACACATCATATACTCGATCGGGAATTTTCAACATGACCATGGACGTACTCCAAGGCCGGCTCCACTGTGAGTATCCAACTTACCAGGCCGAAACCGCTGATCACCTCAAATCACTCTTGAAGTCTAAAAAGTTATCTATTTTTGGTCTCGCGGCAGTGTTTAACGAGACAAAAGCTGCCTGCTGCGGCAACCCCACAGAGATCTTAGTCCCTTGTAGAAAAGGAAGACCGACTAAAGGAATATGGGCCAAGTAAGCCCAGCGTGTTTATTATTTGCAAGACGAATGGGTTCAAATCGGCCCAATACACATCCGTTAAAGAGTGCAGTCCGTGTTTTGTTCATCTCAGGACATGTTGGGTTGGGCCGGCCTTGTTAGACAACACAACCTACGACGGCCTAGAGTGGAAACCCTAATCCCGTTGTCGGATCCAAGGGTTGTGCTCTAAACGCAAAATGACGCCTTCCACCGGTGGCCTCCGGCTCCACCACCCGATCGGACCATCAGCTGGCGTCGTCTCCCGAGGTTTACGTGGGAGCGATCGACTTCCCTCTGCCGGACGAATCATTTGCACCTGGCGACGGCATCGGCTTACGGTTGCCGCCACCGCCGAGAAATCTCCCAAGGACCTGCTCCTCGATGAGGATCGTGGTTCCCTGCTCTCACGGCAGCGCAAGGTCGTTTTTCATTTCTCATTTTCTATCGACGTGCTGTGATGGTGATGATCTCTGCATTGGCTTCTCGGAATCCGGAAAAAGGAATGGAATGGAACTTGGAGATGTCTTTCGTTAGTTCAATGTGATAATCCAGACGATAAGTCAGATGCTCAACCATTGACTCGCGAGAGTTTCGTTCTGCGTCGTTACTCGTCTGGGATATTCAACTTTTACCTGGAGGTGAACTGCGGGGAGAGTGCAGGGTTCTCCTGTTCTGTTCCTGTGGGTAATCTCTTCTTTTCAGGGAGTATTGGCCTGCTCGATCGCGTATATCTGTCTTCGCAATCGAGCTGCGCCTGGACTCTACATTAAAGACCCAGGTTCCAGTCCACTAGTTAGGAAATTTTAGGAAGTATTCAGAGGATTAGGAATTACAGTTGAGAGGTTTGGGGCCCTGAGTGCATGATCAAGTGAGTCGATATTGGTAGTACATGCTGCTGATACTGCTGCTCTTCTTAGTTCGCCTGTCCTTGTGATTTTACAAGGACTTCGATTTGCCCCTTTTTTTTATGTTTGTTCAAGCTATGGGATAATCTCCAGTGAAACTTTCACCCGATTCTTGCAGGTTGACGAGCTCTTAGACACTGTCAAATGGGACGACAAAGGTTTGGCCGTGGCGATAGTCCAGCATGTCGACACTGGAGCCATCCTGATGCAAGGGTTCGCGAATAGGGATGCTTTGGCGACCACCATTTCCTCTCGCAAGGCTACATTTTACAGCAGATCAAGATCTAAGCTCTGGACTAAGGGCGAAACTTCCAGTAATTTCATCAATGTTTGCGACATATTTCTTGATTGCGATCGAGATTCTGTAAGTCGTTCAATCGTTTCGTGGTGCCCGCTTTTCATTATTGCCCAAGTCTGAGCTTTCATGGTCTTATTTCTTTTTACAGATAATTTACCTCGGGAAACCTGATGGGCCGACTTGTCATACTGGCTCTGAGACTTGTTATTTCTCGTCAGTCTCGCAAGAGCTTGAATCATCAGATCAGGTTTGGTTTTCCAATATCCCCACACCCTGGTTCACTCTTTATGCTAGTATTCTGATTACGTTTATGGGTACAGGTCAAAGGAAATGAATTGGCCGCATCGACCTTATACTCGCTGGAGTCCACTATTTCCAAGCGCAAGGCCGAATTGGATCAATCCGGAAGTGGGAAACCTTCCTGGACGAAGAAATTGCTACTGAGTAGCGTCTTGCTCTGCAAAAAAATCAGGTTGGTCGTGTTCTCGGCCTGAACAGATTAGGGAATGTCTCGAAAAAAAACACTATTTTTGAATTTTTGAATGTTTTTGTAAAACACCCAGGGAAGAGGCGGACGAGCTGTGTCGAACACTAGAGGACAATGAGGATAAGACGCGTACAGCGTCAGAGATGGCGGATGTGCTTTATCACGCCATGGTTTTGCTGGCGGTAAGGGATGTGAAAATGGAGAATGTGTTGGAGATTCTTCGGCAGAGGTTTTCTCAGTCGGGAATAGAGGAAAAGCAAAGCCGGGCAAGAAACTGAATCTTATTAGGGAAGCCCCGTAATGTGCACAATCCCTCGGACTCATATGATCTGTGAAATGTAGGGTTGGTGATTTGTGTCTCATGTTCTGGTAGAAGTTGATGTTTTGTTTCATAATCTTCAAACATGAAAAATGACTGGAGGTGGGGATCGGATCAGGACTTGGAATGGGTTTGGGACTCCAATTCCTTGAGGCGACTCGACCAATTCGTGCAATAATTCATTAGTTACAAGGCATTTATCTAAACGTCGATCAAAACATGGATACATTGGATTCAAAAACTCATCTTCATATACAATGTTTTATTTCGTTTCCAAGCCTCAAGGGGATGGAATCAGCAAGCTGAAGCACCGCAGTACGGTCATTTGCAACTTATCAGGCAGTCACTACATGTTTTGTTTCAACTCTGTTAGGATGACTCCTTGTAGAGAGACAGGAAACAGTGATCCCCGGAACAGGAGCAACCAGCAGCTTAATCCATAAGGCTTTAGTCCACTGCTATCACTCAGCAGCAATCTACATGTAAGCAGTCAGATTAGCGGCTAGAAATCGTAATAAGTACCCAACATCGAGCTTATTTCGATCAATCAAAATGGTGTCAGACAAATCTAAATGACCCCACTGGTCAAGATGACTGGACATTACTGAAGAATAGGGTCGATTCCAGAATGTCTAACCTGATTGAGAGGATTGTCCGGAGATTTTTTCCACAGCTTCCATATCATGTCCTTGTACTGATTATGAGCAAGGCCTGGTTTCTCTGCCTTCAGCTTTGGAAGTTCAGCTTCTTCAAATGCCTGAACAATCACATTAGCAATCAGAAAATATTTGTTTTTCAGCCTCTTTTGACTTCAATTACGAATGACCTGGTGAATCACATTATCAGCCTCTTTTGGTTCAACTGCCAATCTCACTTCTGGGTGCATTTTATTCACGTGATCACTGACCAAGATATGAAACTGGCCATTCAAGATCCTAGACCACCTTAATCTCATCCCAGAAACCTCTGACATTCACAATAAATCACATCCAATACAAGCAGTCACAAGAATCAGCATATGATAAATCAACCCTCAAAATCTGTCATCAATAGCACCAGAGGAGCTTCCAAGCATCAGATCACACATTAACTGAAAGAATGGAAAACCCAAGGGGATCCCCTTGCGATCATCCAGACACGTGAATCATACTGCAAACCAGATTATCCATGAAACAACAACAGACAAGCTTTTATAACCAATCCCAGACAAACCTTGAACGAGGCCTTCAACCGCCTCTCGGGATGCCTGTCAACAGGCAAGCTCTCAGCCACAGTCATCTGCACGATAGCCTCCTCGACGCTCCTAGCCTCAATAACCCCTTCATCCCTATTCGTGTTGCTAACGAGCACAACCCTCTCATACTCCTCCTCATCCGCCATCCTCTTCTCCCTCCTCTTGGCCTCCTCAGCCCTCCTCTCCATCTCCGCCTTCTCCTCCTCCCTCCTCTTGATCAGCTCCGCCTCCGTAACCTTCCTCACAGGGGCCGACGGCACTGACACCCTGCTCACCTTCTTATCCACCTTACGCATCGACTTATCCAAATCCTTCTCCTCCTGCTCGGCCAGCTGCCTGGCCTCGGCCTTGCGGGCAAGCGCCTCGGCCCGCTTCTCCGCCTCCTCCTCACGCTTCTTGGCGGACCTGGACTTGGGGCCCTCGGCCTCTCGCCAGGACTGATCCTCTTTCTCGCGGGAGTCGCGGTCCTTACGCTCCGACTCGGTGGCGGACTTCCTGGCACGGGCGGCCTCGGCTTTGTTGTTGACGCCCATCTTCTTCGGCATCTTTTCTGCCGACCGGAAATGGTAGGAAGATTGAATCTTTCCTTTTGTCAGACGGAGGGCAATCCCGTTTCCGACAAAAAGGGCTCAGGAGATAATCAGAATAACGAAATGGTGGGCCTCCCCCCCCCCCCCCCCCCTCCTTTTTCTCTTTAGGCGTAAATTTTATTACCTAGGAAAATAAAAATACTATTTTTTTTTGTTTTATAATTATCAGCATTCCCGTGAATCAAACATTAGTATTTATTTAAAATCTATTTCATAAACTATTATCATTAGTTCAGCATTTGACGATCCATCAGTCGTCACCACCGTCGTCATCATCTTCATCTGCAACCTACTTTCACTTTCTCTCTCTACAGCGCCGCGTCTCCGCCATGGTTCCCCATTCCTAGAGAGAGAAAACTATAAAGAAGAAGGAAAAGGAAAAGGAAAAGGAAAAGGAAAGATTCTTCCCAACTTCCTCGACTCCGGCTTCAACTCCGTACGCTCTCTTGTCACCCCGAGAGCCTGCGGATGGTTCTGCATCCCTAGACTCCGCCGTAAGGCAATGCCAATTCGCCCCTGAGATCTACTACAAAATCGCCAATGGCTGGCGGTTCGTCGGAGGATGACTGCGACGAGGAGGGGGAGGAGGAGAGGTTCGGCAGCTACAGCCTCAGCGCCGACGTCAGCGAGTCCGAGAGTTGCAGCAGCTTCTCCTGTGCCGGTAACAACGGGAATGGGGGTTGTTTCGAGGGGGAGGGATGCTCCAGCTCGGTCGCCTCAACTCCCCGTCCTGCCGCAGCTGCTGGGAGGAGCTTTAGTTTTCCCGCGACCGTCATGGCGCCGGTCATCGGTGGGAGGGATGTGGTCCTCTGGGAGGGGAAGAGGGACAAGGAGAAGAAGGAAGGCGACCTATCCGGTAATTTTTTTTTTTAGGGGGGTTGATGCTCGGCGGAGATTACTGCCGTTAGGTGTTATTGAGGCTGAGAGGGTGGAATAGAGCTTGGAGGAAGTAGTTTCGACTATTGTTAGTCGTTTTTCAGAGGGTTTTCGAGATCGTGATTTTTCTGGATCTCGTTCTTAATCCAGAGGAGTTGATGTGGGTCCATCTTTGTCTTCAATTCCTCAGAAGTAGAGATGATGAAGGAAAGATTCGCGAAGCTGCTTTTGGGGGAGGACATGTCTGGTGGTGGTAAAGGGGTTTGCTCCGCCCTTGCCATCTCCAATGCCATCACTAATCTCTCCGGTAAATCCCCGAGACTAATTTTTTGCTGGCATTATCGCGTTTTTGCTAGATACACGATTCATTAAACTCTGGAAGATGAAGATCGAATGGTATTTTGTTCTTTTGGCTCTTGTCACATGCTCTTTCGGGGTTATGATATTGCTTTCTCTGGACCGAGTTGCAGCGACGGTTTTCGGCGAGTTGTGGCGGTTAGAGCCTCTAGCGCCCCAAAAGAAGGCAATGTGGTGCAGAGAAATGGATTGGCTTTTAAGTGTAAGTGATTCCATAGTTGAGCTCGTGCCCTCGATACAGCAGTTTCCGGGTGGGGGTGCTTACGAAGTAATGGCTACCCGGCCACGTTCGGATTTGTACGTTAACCTCCCTGCCTTGAAGAAGCTCGATGCCATGTTGGTTGGCATTCTCGAGGGGTTTTCAGAGACAGAGTTTTGGTATGTAGATCGTGGGATATTGATGGAAGATGGTAATGTATGCACGAAGGACATCCCCCAAGGGAGACCCTCACTGAGGGAGGAAGAGAAATGGTGGTTACCCTGCCCAAAAGTTCCATCGAATGGACTGTCAGAGGAAGCTAGGAAGCGGCTTCATCAATGCAAGGATTGCGCAAACCAGATTCTGAAGGCAACCATGGCAATTAATAGCAGCGTGATTGATGAAATGGAAATTCCTAGTGCTTACATGGAGGCATTGCCGAAGGTAATATTTTCCCAATTACAATCATCAAGGTGCAGTGACCGCTTGAAACTTGATGAACCTTGATCTTTTTGCTCTTTGGTCTGCTTACTTAAGATGCATGACCTATACCGGAACTTGCCATTTCTCTGGATACGGCATCGAAGGAAGTGCAAGCAGAACAGTTCTCTTAGGATCTTGGCCATTAACAGAATTGTTTTAGTACCCACATGGATTTTCAAGACTAGTCATCCATATGTAGGGCTTTCCGTTAGAATGCTGCTGCCTGGTTAACTGCAACAATCTCATTTTGCCCATTTTCTCGTATGGAGGTTCTTTAGCAGCAATTTCTTTTGATATATAGGAGTCTGTTACTGTGGCTCGCTGTTTCACGTCATTTCCTTTTTGTGTGACAGAGTGGCAGAGATTGTCTAGGCAGCATCATCTATCGGTACATAACAGCGGAGCAATTCTCCCCTGAATGCCTCATTGACTGCCTGGATCTTTCATCCGAGCATCAAACCGTCGAGATAGTAAATAGAATTGAGGCAGCAGTCTGCATCTGGAAACAGAAAGACCAAAAGAAAAGTGTTAACCAGGGGAAGGGATGGCAGACGTCATGGGGTGGTAAGGTGAAGGGACTCGTCGCAGATGCAGACAAGAATTATTCCCTCGCCGAACGTGCCGAGATACTCCTACAGAGCTTACGGCTTCGATACCCGGGACTTCCGCAGACTGCGTTGGACATGAACAAGATCCAGTACAATAAGGTAAAGAAGTTTGTTCTCATTTTCTTCCTGTCATCGTTAAGACACGGTAATTCTATTAACTAAATCTTCTTCTGGTTAGAGAGCTTCTTCTTCTCGTCTTAGTGCACTGGTTAATGCTAGTACTAGTTATGCAAGGATCTTGCCAGAGTATCTTTTTGAGCGAGTGATCAAGTTGATCTTGTTATCTGTATTCGTTGCTCACACTGGCTTCTCTCAGGATGTTGGGCAGTCAATTCTCGAAAGCTACTCCAGGGTGATGGAGAGCTTAGCTTTCAACATAATAGCAAGGATCGATGACGTCATATACGTTGACGATGCTGTCAAAAGATTTTCCTCTGTGGATTCGATGACTCTTTTCGGTAGAGGGGGCCTCGGTTGCCTTCCCATTCAAAGGCGGATGTCTCCCAGTCCCTTCTCAATCAAACAATCGCCGAATCCAACTGCTTTCACGACTCCGGCCTTCTTTTCATCTACTCCCAGCAGTGGAAGCCCGAGAGGGACATCATCGGCCAACGATAAGAAAACCGCGGGGATACAGGAGAAGAAACCGGCAGCTGCTGATCTCGAGAAGTCCCGGTCATATGCCGAAACTTTAAGTTCAAGGAGGTCTTCTGGCGATGCCTTTGAGCAAGACTGAGTTCGTTCCGGTCCCGTAAGAAGAGAGTAGAGAAATGAGTAAGGGGGATTTGATTCTGTAAATGTGTCTTTAGGAGTAGGTTTAATCGGATATCTTGTCATGTGGAGGATATTCTCGGAACTATAGATCTTCCACCATGAAGGAACTCGTTTCCCTTGGTTCAAGTTGCAGCGTGCCGAATCGGTCCGCCGGCAAAACATCAACACCCATCAGGTACGCAATCTCCTAAACTCAGCTGCATACATGGTGTTCTTGCTACATCTGGTAATTCCTTGGACGAAGACAGCTTCGTGGATCTCTACTGTTTTCATCATAACGCATGCGTCCGTATTGCCAATCTTAAGGGGGAATGGTGGATGGGCCTGGGTTTACGAATAGTGAGTAGATAGAGAGCACAGTCTCTCTTTATGGGAATAGTCATATTTTGGGCAGAAGCCCAGTGTTTTCTTTTCCATGTCATTGGTTAGAAAAATTGGACCACTTCCCCACCCCAATTCTATCCCTCAAAAGGGGGGAAAGGGATTTTGATGGCTCTCTTCTGGACATTGATAGATGTAGAGATAAGGGCTAAATCACGACCATTCGTTCTCTCATTTTTGGAAAAGCACCATTTTTTCAAGTAATAATCTTTTGAGGAAGGGTTTTAATCACGGGGTCGCTCTCGATACGCCTGTCTTGCAATAATACCTCGTTTTTTTGTTCAAACACTTTCCTCTTCTTTTATCAATGTAGTTGAATATTATAGTATGTTCGTACGATGATGATGGGGGCGGGGGGGTGTTTCAAAACTTAATGCTAAAACAAATGATGAAGAAATGGACCTCATAAAAGTACGTCGTGTTGCGGTAAGACATGAGAGTCTCTCACGTGGGAATTTTAGGAGGGAGGGGGGGGGGGGGGGGGTGGGGGGAATTATCCTTTTGGAATAATAAGACTGGAACAATGATCCGGGAAGAAGGTGATCCAACCAATAATGGCATTAAAATAATCGGAAGACATCGTGGGGTGTGTTTTTGGCCTTTGGAGATCCCCAAAGGGTCTCCCCCCAAAGAATATTATCTTAAATTTAATGTCGTCTGTCTGTCTGTCTGTCTGTGGGGATAAGCGTGTGTGTGTTGTGGGTCACCTCACCACCAACTCAACTAAAAAAATTCCTGGATTTGGAGTCCCGCCAGGGGGATATGTAATTTAGAGTGTCATTAACTCCAAAGTTGACCCACACAGAGAGATAAATACTTACTACTACTTTAGCATCGGTTGTAATTATTAAAACAATGATCATTTTAAACAAGTAAAAGGTGGGGTTGGTTTTCTATTAAAAAATAAAAAATAAAAAAATGATTGGGGGTCTTTTTAATCCAAGCCTCTGTGGGTTGACTCTCGTATTCTAACTATAGGGGGAGTAATTCTTTTTTCCCTCGTGTTGGGGTGGGGGATGTGAGAGTCGTTTGGAATTTGACTCGTGAACAACTAACTCCTCCTTTTATCTTTTTTTATTCTGTTTTTTTTATTTATAAATTCTCAATATAATCACGGTAGAAAAAAAAAAGCATATTCCCAAGCATTTTCTTATCGATGCGTCATTTACATTATTTTCCTATATATTAATAATATTTAACACGACCTGCTTCGTTCGTCCATTCGGTCGTTGAATTTTAGTTAGGGAAAGGATGAAATGAAAAATGGATAAGGAGAGGAGACACGTGTACGCATATCCTCAATCTCCAACCCCTCCACCCCTCATTCATTGTCTCCCCCACCTCATAAAAACTCAATGGTGTTATTGGGGTTTTCCTTGTGCGACTAATTCGAATTCGATTTGGATAGGACATTTGATTATGATGAATAAATTTATCAACATGAGTGGCTACGTACGATAAATTTCGAATCCAATATCTCTTTAAGTGAATTTCAAATTCGTTACCACTTGTACCGATCCTTTGGAAAATCCAAATATTATATTATAACTAATAGTGTGGGTGATGATGATGGATAATGCATGAATCACGGCGCTCTCTCGTCCCCGCCGGGCTCAGATCTAAGAAATCAAACCCTTTCTTTTGTTTATTTACTTAATAATCATCCGACACGTGTTTCTGCAAATGAGTTTCATGTCCAGATACAAGAGAAATTGTTATGAATGTTATCCCCAAATTTCGACCAGATCCACGTAGAAGAAACGTCTTGAACCAACAACAGCCACAGAGAGTGCAGTCAGTCCCCGACCCACCTTCGTGTGTGTTTGTGTTAGTTTGTCCTGCCCTACTGCTACTAACTCCTACTACTACTGAACTGATTCCCTCCAAGGTGGTCGGGTCGGTATAACTCAGTTCCGACTGAAACTCCCCCTGGTCGATGGACATTAGTTTGTTTTATTATTTATGATTTATTCAAATTTTAAAGATGGTTCCTGTAATGGGCCAAAAAAAGGGACTTTTTCAATTTAATAGCATTTTATAAATTTAATGATATTAAATCACATCAAATCCAAATAGCAGAGAAAGGAATTTTTTTATTTTTTTTTTCATGTTTATCATTTTACAGATAAAAACCGCAGGCAATCGCAGCGCCTGCCTCTCGTCACTTCCATTCATTTCCTTCTTCTCCTCCTTTGCCCGCCCCAACCACCACCTCCTCTTTCGTCGTCCCCAAGGTGGTTGCGGTGGCGACGACGATGATGGAAGACAATGAGAGTTGTGGCAGCAGGGCCTGTGACGCTTCCGCTTCTCCCCGTTCCCGTCGCTCGTCCTTCGGCGGTGGTAGCGGCTCCACCAGCAGGCAGCAACGACAGAAGCTCGAGGCTTACACCGAGATTCTACGCAGGCTTAAGGATTCCGACATCCAGGAGGCTCACCGCCGCGGCTTCGACGACGAGCTTTGGTCCCACTTTAATCGTCTCCCGGCTCGGTACGCTCCCCTTTTATGGTCTAAAAACCGTGCACGTTTCGCGAGTGAGGTGGTGGCGTGGCCTGTGGTTTTAGCGGGGATCCGCGCATGCAATGAGTTGTCCCGCGCTAGCCAGGTTTCCTGGCGTTGATTTTTGGGCGGTATTAGCTCCGTCGTGGTAATGAGAGGATCCTGTTGCGACGAGATCTTTCTTTCGTGAATTGTTGGCCGGGAGCATGCGGCCTTATGGATTAGTGTATGTATCTCTCCGTATATGTGTTTGTGGCTCTATATTGGGATTCCGCCTGCTACCGTTGTTCCTTTCCTTTTTCTGGAAGTGGTTTAGTGGGAGGGGTGGAGTCGACCATGTAACGGTGTTACTCCCGTCATTAGCCGCAGCCTAGTCGTTTGCTTCTGGGATTTGTGCCTCTCCTTTACATGCCAATTGGGAGTCTGAGTCTCGAATTGCCCTTTTGATAATGGGATTATGCTCTTTGGCATTGGTTGCTTGTAAGGATAACGTGTGTTGGTAGCCGGCTATTCATCGAGGTCAGTCGCACTTCGTGTTTGCCCATTGAACTTTCATCTGGACTGTTGCCTGCAGATATGCCCTTGATGTGAATGTAGAAAGAGCAGAAGATGTACTAATGCATAAGAGGTTGCTGCATTTGGCTCATGATCCTGCAAACAGACCAGCCGTTGAAGTCCGACTGGTACAGGTATTAACTGCTAAAAGACTCAATTTGTTTTGGTCGTACATATATTTACTTGTTTGTTACTTTTAAAATTTTAGGTTATTCCTCCATCGGAAGCACATTTGATTGATGACTCTGAACTCTCGGGTCAGGAAAGTGAAACTACTGGCCCTACTTCATCGGGTCAGCCCGGCAGACACATGTAATAGTCCTATTTCCCACTTAAATGTCTTAGATAGTATTTATCACTTTGGATGCTAGACCCACATCAATCGGACCGTTTTAGCAACCCGGCATAACTATTTGTTCCCGTTGATTTATTGAGAAAGGGGGTAACCTGAGAAAGCATTTTCTAGTTAGGAGGAGGATTTGGCTTCTTCTCGGTCTCCATTTTGATTAATGATCACGCTATTGTCGTTTTGATCAGAAAGATTTAATTTACAGCAGTCTTCCCCCGCCTGCTTTCGGTTCATCCCCAAATCTCGAAGCCCTTGCCATTGAAGCAAGTAAATTCCCTGCAAATGACGAAGATGATTCTGGTCATGCTAACTCGCAGTATTTCCGGTATTCAACCTGCAACTTCTTTACATTCCAGTTTGTGCACAATTTATTTCTTAGGCCATTTATTGTGCTTACTGCTGCCCCCGGGAGTTGGCTTAGTTGGCTTTATCCATGTCATTTGTAGTTAACTCTGCCAACGGCTATCTTATTCTTATGCCATTGGTGCCTAGGAAACTTACGCTTACATGAGGGGATGGTGAACATTTCTTGGTATGGTATTTTAGGTCTCATTCATGAATAATCACTGTCATGTTGTCATTGTAGGCCAATGCACGAAATCACCTTTTCCTCAGACGACAAGCCGAAGCTTCTCAGCCAGGTCCATTCCTCATAGGAAGTTCCTTGTTTGCAGTTATGCTCTGAGCGAAACACTGTAATTAATACTGTATATTTCGGTATATGCCTGGTGATTCTTTCGTCCTTAATAGTGTTGTCACATTATTGCTTTGTTAAAATACTCACTGGTATTAGGTGCACGAGTAAATCTTTTACGGCTGAGAATCTTGTAAATTGCTGCATGGATGTTAGTAACTGTGATTGGCCAGCAATTTTTTAAACGGCACGTGCTTTTGTAGTTATTATAAAATTAATTGGTAGAGTCAGTGGGCTTCATTCATTGGTTAAACCATTATGTTGTTGTGAGGACGTGCCCATTGCCTTGTCTATGTTATCTGAGATCGATTTAATAACTTTACAGTGTCAGATCACGCCTTCTATGTCAAAATTATGCTGGGAAAAGCTCTTCAGCGATGCTCTAATTTGTTTACAAATGCATGTTGATTTCGACCATGTCATCCTCATCAGTTGTTTACAAATGCATGTTGAATTCGACCATGTCATCCTCATCAGATGATATGATGTGATCTATTCTTCTTCTGTACTAATAAAAGCTAGCATCTGCTTGCATTTCCCCATATTTGATCTACAGCTAACTGCATTAGTAGCTGACGTCGGGCTGAATATTCAAGAAGCACATGCTTTTTCTACAGCAGATGGTTACTCATTAGATGTCTTTGTCGTAGATGGGTGGCCATATGAGGTGAGATTTAAAGTTCTTAAATGTTGATTGTTATATGCGGATTGTGTACTGATGGGTTTTATGTTTCTATGTCACCATTTACGCTGCCGTTTTTTCCCTGACATCTTTCAGGAGACGGAACATCTCAAAACTACATTGGAGAAAGCTTTGTTGAAGCTTGAGGTAGTTCTTCCTTTTTGTTTGCTGTTTACACTCTTTTCCTGCTCAAGGAACTTCCGGTGATATTTATAGCCTGTCGTTCTAGCCCTCCACGGCTTTTTGATGATCATTGTGCTAGAAAATGGAGTCTTTTGACTCGTGTTATGTATACGTGAGGTGACGTGCAATCTCATGAAATGCCAAACGAGTTACTGTCGTACTGTCACATAGATTGCTGTTGGCAGCACGGCAAGAGTATTTACTTAAGTTTTTGGCTCTAATCCTCATTTATTAAGGTAGGGGTGGATGCTATTGTTTTAACTGCTTTTTAGGGAGTCATAGACATCCATTTTCACATACTTCCAGTAGTCATCTGTTTTCCTTTGAATTGAGTTGTAAGTCCTTCACACGTGAGCAATTATCTTGGAATGCTCGTTGCATGGGTTAATTTCAATAGCGCTTATGAATGTTTCTTTGATGGTCTCGGATTTCTGTGTTATTTCTACCCACCTTTTCCTCACCTTTCATCCGAAGGGACAGTTCATCTCTTTTTGTAAAGTTGTTTCCTCTTCATTTTTCCTGGGACTGCTTGTTACATTTTCATTGAATTTTTCTCTATCCTTCAGAAACAATCTTGGAAAGACCACAGCTCATCATCACCCAATAACGAGCTTCAGTCTTCTGCTTCACAACTGGATACTGAACATGTTACTATACCCAATGACGGAGCAGATGTCTGGGAATTGGACCCCAGATGTCTGAACTTGGAAACTAAAGTTGCATCTGGCTCATACGGTGACCTGTAAGTTAATGTTCTCTGTGTAGATGCATAGCTTGCAATCCAGACTGGTCTTCAGCGCTATTTTTCCTGCTAGGTTCAAGGGTACATATTGCAGTCAGGAAGTTGCTATTAAGGTCTTGAAGCCTGAGCGAGTAAATTCTGATTTGCAGAAAGAATTTGCTCAAGAAGTTTATATCATGAGGTTCTCATTTGTATCTTTTTCTCTTTTTAGTTATCAAGAATTTATGGCATTAGTTGGTAGAAGTATCTCGAGCTTTTGAAATGAACGAAGAAGTTATATGATTTGTTTTTTACCCATCCACATCTAGTGTCTCTCTTGCTTTGATGTTTAGTTTTCAAGGGTTGGAAGAAAATCAGCACGTTATAGTTATGCATCTTTTCCAACGATCTGTCAATATTTCAGGAAAGTTCGACATAAGAATGTGGTCCAATTTATTGGTGCATGCACAAAAGGTCCGAGCTTATGCATTGTCACAGGTAATTCTATGGACACAACAAGTAACTTGAACGAGTCAATGATTACTTTCTCCATTTTCTCGTCGCTAGGGGTTGATTGGTTCCTGGTGGAAATTACTCTTCTGCATTTCCTTCAGAGTTTATGTCTGGCGGAAGCGTTTACGACTATCTTCACAAGCAGAGAGGCGTTTTCAAGCTCCCTGCATTGTTGAAAGTAGCAATTGATGTTTCCAAGGGAATGGATTATCTCCACCAAAACAATATCATCCACAGAGATTTGAAGGCAGCAAATTTGCTGATGGATGAAAATGAGGTACAGCTTCTTATTCAGCATTTCGATGTTGTCTTTTGTTGCTGACTTTGAGGGATGTATGAAGCTTGATAAACTTCACAACAGGTTGTTAAGGTCGCTGACTTTGGAGTTGCCCGAGTAAAAACCCAGTCCGGAGTAATGACTGCAGAAACTGGAACATATAGATGGATGGCACCCGAGGTTAGTTGCACCTAGACGGGGCAGGCACTTGGTCTCGTATATCCTCTCGAGTCCCAAACATTGTCATCTGAGAAGGTGTCGTAAGAACCTTTCCTTAAATGTTTACTTAATTGAAGGTCATTGAACACAAGCCCTATGATCATAAAGCGGATGTCTTCAGCTTCGGCGTGGTATTATGGGAATTGTTGACAGGAAAGGTAAGTTCTGAACGACTATAAGTTAGCCTGCTCCATTCAAGGTTGTCATCTCGTCCGGAAGAATATTCACTTGTCTTAGTATTTCCTTTTCCACTCTCTCAGCTTCCTTACGAGCACTTGACCCCCTTACAAGCAGCCGTTGGGGTTGTTCAGAAGGTACTGCAATCAGAGCAAGTTTGATTTCTGTTGGCTTCAAAATCTGATTGTGTAGATATCTCCGATTCTCTCCTCATCCTCGCTAGTTACACGACAGTCTGGGCACCAAGGATGATTGGATGTAATTATAATATGTGTACATGTGGTGCAGGGTCTCCGGCCTACAATTCCTAAGAACACCCATCCGAAGCTAGCAGAGTTGCTGGAGAAATGTTGGCAGCAAGATCCGGCTTTACGGCCAGACTTCCCCGAAGTCCTCGCTACTTTGCAGCAAATCACCAAAGAGGTGAGTTTTACCGACTTGTCGTGCTCTGTCGACTGTGCTTTCATTCCAGATTAGTGTCATATATACGCTGTTCATGAATCCCATGTTTTAACCTCACCATCTTTCATCTTCCTCATCCGCTAACGGCTCTTTCCCAGCAAACTTTGTTTAACATATTCCCTGAATTAGCAGGTAGGGTGCGACGGAGACGAGAGACGCCGAGACAAAACCGGCGGATTCTTTTCTGCCCTAAGGAGAGGCCACTGAGTTGTCGCGTTCCTTTTGGTCGCAAAGACCGACCTCCGAGCTTTACCTCCTCGCCGGCTCTGTACAGCGTCGATCCAGCTGCGATAAGTTTGATTCGAAACCTTCCTCATATTAATGTCACTCAATTTTGGCTGTCCATTCACTTTGAGAAACGACGCATGGAATGTCAAATAATGGATAACAATGACTTGTAAAATTTTAGTTTCATGAACTGTTCTGTGTGATGGCCGAGGATGATGGGAACGTACTAACTTGATTTAAAGGAAATATGCATCACCTGCCTATAAAATAAATATAATAACATTTATCTGGGTTACAACCCAATGGGCCTAAAGGCCCAGGCCCATGAAATTGGTACACGCGTCATCGAATAAATAAAGATCACGGTTTGGGCGAGATCGCTGCAGCGTAGATTCCGATACGATGAGCAGAAGAGTGATTGTAACTAACGAAGTGAATTGATGATAGATTTTGTTATATAGTATGAATGAATGAGAAGGGGGAATTGGAGTTTTAATTAAAACAATAATAAAAAAAGAAGAAGAAGAAACCCAATCGGACTCCGAATCCCTCTTTTAATCTGCCATCGTCTCAATCGCACACTTTCTCGCCGACCCCATTGTGGTTAGTGGGGAGAAGGGAGCGATGGATCGCGGGAGGAACAAGAAGCGGAGGGTTGGCGCCAGCCTCGATCAGGCGGTTTTCGATGTCTGGGGACGCGAGCTCGGCGCAGTAAACAGCCGCGCGTTCTCCAGCCGCCTCTCCGCTTCTGAGGTCCCCCCCCCCCCCCCTTTCTGCCCGTCGATGTGGAGATCGTCGTTTGTTTCTTTCTGTTTCGTGGTTTTCTCGTGTCTCGTTTGGGATCGAGGCCAGGGCTGGGGGAATCGGCTTAGTGATTGGACTACTTTGAGTTCTGGATTCCCGATTGTGACTGTGATTGCGCTTTTTTCTTGTAGTTCTTGATGGGGAGTGTGTTTCTGGTCGATCGATTCGGTTTTTGATGGTCCGGAGAAATTCGAGGCGTTATTGATTATTGTTTTCCTTGCCCCTTTGAAGAAAGTAAGGCGTGTATCTTGGATTGGTTATTGGCCGAGTGATTCATCTTCTGTCTGCCACGAGAATTGATTTGCATTTCTCGTACTGAAATTTTGTCTTTGCATTTGTCTCCCTTTGAATTCTTTTGCCAGTGCACCCTATGCTGTTGTGTTTCTGGATGGTCTTTCAACTGCGAGTGTGCCAGCTGTTTGATATTTATATTCACTTTTAACCGATTTGTTATATTGGTTTGTCTCAATTCTATTTTCAGGACATTGTGTTGCGATTTGATATTGACAAGAAGCTTGATAAGCACAGGGGATGCGTCAACACCGTCAGCTTCAGTGATGACGGCGATATCCTTGTTTCTGGGTCTGACGATAGGAAAATCATTCTCTGGGACTGGCAGACTGGGGAAGTGAAGTTTTCATTCCATTCATGTCATCACAACAACGTTTTCCAAGCAAAGATTATGCCGTACACAGATAACAGAACAATTGTTACTTGTGCGGCTGATGGCCAGGTATATTATTTTTGCAGCAATGTGCCTTTTGTGACTATCCTGTTACCATATGTACCTTTTCTGTGGCAACATTCTTTTCTGGACATTCTTTCGTGGCCTGCTGAGTGAATTTGAATTGATGTAATTCCGTTTTTAGTACGATTAAATCCCAATAGTGGCCTCTCTGTCAAATGATGGCGACATTTTTTCTTCTATGTTAGGTGCGACTTGCCCAAATTCTAGAGAAGGGGGTGGAAACTTTACTTCTGGCTAACCACGGGGGACGTGCTCATAAATTAGCTGTTGAGCCTGGAAGTCCTTATATTTTTTATTCATGTGGTGAAGATGCCCGAGTTCAGCATGTAAGTTTACGACAGTATTTAAATATGCTTATGGTTTTAGTACAAGAATCTCACTTTATTTGTGACGTTATGATCAAGAAAAAAACCCACTTTGTAGAGTATTAATTTTCGGAATTTAAGTTTAAATTGAGTTTGGAGGATGACTTCTTTGCACACAAATTGTTGAATTTCTTGTTTCAGTTTGATCTTAGGACCAAGACCGCTACGGATCTATTTACCTGCAAGAAAAGGAATCATGGAAAGAGAAACATGGCTATGGTTCATTTGAACACCATTGCAATTGATCCCAGAGACCCGAATCTACTTGCAGTTGCTGGGTCCAGTGAGTATGCTCGAGTTTATGATATTCGGAAATACAAGTGGAATGGATCAAGTGATATGGGAAAACCAGTCAATTTCTTTTGTCCCCTCAATCTAGTCGGCGATGAGCATATGGGGATCACAGGCTTGGCCTTCTCAGATCAGAGCGAACTCCTTGTCTCTTATAACGATGAGTTCATCTACCTTTTCACTTGGGAAATGGGCTTGGGTTCGGACTTCGAATCGATTTCACCAAAGTCTGGAGAAAGCAAAGCAAGTGAAATGACCGGGTCTCCTTCCTCTGTCAGTGCCGATGAGAACTTGTCGCCGCAAGTATACAAGGGGCATAGGAACAGCGAGACGGTGAAGGGAGTTGGTTTCTTTGGGCCTAAATGCGAGTATGTTGTCAGTGGATCTGATTGTGGCCGTATTTTCATCTGGAATAAAAAAGATGGAAAACTGCTACGTGTGATGGAGGCCGATATGCATGTTGTGAATTGCATAGAGGCTCATCCTCACGCCCCTGTTCTGGCAAGCAGTGGCATTGAGCATGATATCAAAGTTTGGACTCCTAAAGCTATTGAGAATGCCGTTTTGCCGGAAAAAATAGAAAAGGTACAAAGTTCACAAGTGCCTGCAATTTTCAATGGGTAACAAAATATTTTTGTTTGTGCCCTTTTTTATTCATGAACTTTTCATACATTGCTCATTCTTGGTGTATTCTCTTGCTAACACAGTCATTGCCTACTATATAACTGGTATGAGAAATCCTGTTGCTAGGATTTGGTAAACATTGGATGTTGGCTGACAAGCCATGAGCTCAGTCGACCCATCTTGTGAGATAGAGACTTGAGAGTTGTTGTTGTACTTGTTATTAACTCTGGAACATATTATGTTATGAAGTGAACTATAGCCCTTTACTTCTGTTTCTAGAAAATGATACCATCAATGAGTAGGAAATAAGCTTTTGAACATTTCTTTGTTTTTTTTTTTAACAGACAGGACTGTTCCTTTGCACGGGAGAGGATGAAACTCCATATGAAAATGAGTCAAGCATAAATACAGTTGAAAAAAAACCTTGTTTTCTACTATCAATAAGTCAATTTGGGAGCTGGCCTGTATAGATTTCATATTAGTATCAAATGCCAACAGGCTTCTGAGCCCCATTTAGTAAATTCACTGATGGAGGCAGGGATGCACGGTTTATGCAATAGGAGTGAGATGAGGGAATCTCAATGCGGTCTAGTGTCTACTTGTCCTTTGCAGTCTGGGAAACAACTCTGTAGTCACTGTATCTCATGCTGCTAAGATCAACTTAAACTGTGGTCGGTCTTGCTGTTCTTTTCTACAATACAGAATGGTACGGTCAATGTCAGGGAGACATTGATTGCTTCACGAGTAGCTTGTCCTTGATATCATCTATACATAGGTGTTGTCATTTGTGTTTTCATTTTGTGGTTCTCTTAGTCTGCGTCACTGAGGGCGGCTTCAGCTGCCCAAAGTGGAGGGTAATCTAAACTGCAAGCATTTAGCCCCCTACGCTAAATGCAAGGACTGTATATTGGATATTACTGCACAGCAATAATTGGGGGCTGAGGTGCCAGATGGTGGAGGAACTAATTTCTCTGCTGTTACTTGTTTGGAGAAGGTGCTTCCCCCTCACCACCTTTGTTTTGGTTGGGCCTACTCGGATGAGGATGACATCGATGATGACGAATATGATGAAGATGACGAGGAAGACGATATTAATGATTGTAGCTATATTGATGACGATGAAACCAGCGATGAAGATGGCGATGCAGAAGATGAAGAAGATTCAGATGACGATGATGATGAGAAGGATGGTTGTGATGACACTCATGCTGATTGCAGAGATGATTGCTGATAACATTTCTTGCAAATTGAGACGAGTTTTGACGCTGGCCTTCTCTTCTCCAGGTGAGGCCAAGGTCTAGGAGATGGATGAACAGGATCTCGTCTCCGCAGGATGTCATGTGGCAGCTGTTTTCTCTGCAAAGGTGGAGAGACCTTGAGAATGGCAACGAAGACTCGTCCAGCTCGGTGGTCGGTCAGGACTTGATGGAGCTGGCGATGGCCTTCAACAGAACTGACGGTGCTTCTTTGGATGATGGCGACGACCTCTCCGGCTCTGGACCCGAGGACTACTTCAGCTGAGGAGGTATTCTAATTCAGCCTGCAGAAGGTATTAACTTATTGTATATAAAGTACTGGGAAAGATGGGTTTCTTCAGGAGTACTCGGTTTTTCTCTGAAAGGGTCATTCTCCCTGTCATCATTGGCAGCTCTCAGTTTGAGAATTTGATCTTTGCATATTTCAGGTTTTATGGTCCTTCTCAAGTTTCTGTTCGCAGTATGACAATCGATGAAAGGCTTGTTTTGTTGTATATCTGTTTGTTGGCTTGCTTCTTGTTTTTCCATCGTTTGTTATATTCGTCCGATGCAATGATTTTTTTATACTTTTCCCAAACTTGAGATGGACTGGCACTTTTGGAATCATTTTGCGTTTGTATGCATAGAGGACGACTCAAGAGTAGTTTATTCATGGACGGCCTGATATCAGCACATTGTGAACGAGTAGTTCATGAGCATTTGGAAAAATGTTTTAGTTATGCGTTCGATGTTCGACTCATTATTGAAAGCGAAGCCAGCCGCTACACGTGATTGGGGTTGGGAAACGTCCAAGTGTGATAGAAGACTTCATGTTGTCGATTTTCTTCTAATATCATGTCTTGAACGCAGTCTGCAATTGCTGGTACTTACATTCGAAACTGGATCAACCTGTTTCCTGTGATATATACTGTTATGTCTACCTGTCGGCCAGCACGGGCTACCCTGCCAGTCGGGAAAAATGACTGTGGTGTCCCGTCTGTTCCGCTTATCTTCCTTATGATTTGATGCCAGAACCTCGCGATCCTGGCTTTCTATGGCTGGGCACTGCTTTCGTTGCAGATTTCCTTGTGATTTGTTGCGGCAGGTTTTATCACGAGGCTCTGGACAAACGCAATCATCTGCACAATATGGTTGTCCATATGGCAATGGCGTGATTAGTGTGAAATGTGTCCGACTATACGACTTAAGCTCGATTGGGAGGATCTTACAATTGCGACGCCCATGCACATTATGCTGAAACAGGGGAAGGGAAAGGGCGCCATCTCCGATAGGAACATGGCTGAAAGGCAGAAAACGGAGGAAATGATTTAAGCGAAATGGCTACAGCAGTCTGTGAGGCTGGTTATTATAAAAACTTACCTGTAAGAGGACTACATATTATTAAGAAACAAATAATATTTATTGAATTTGGATCTATGAGGAGAGAAAAAAAAAAAGAGAGAAAAGAAAAGAAATTAGATTTTTGTATGGCGAGAGGATACGCGACGGTTAGGTTTGAACAGTATGTTATTGCTATTCAGCTGAAGGCTGCAAAATTAATGAGACAATGCTATATTTAATGCTTCAATTAATGCCAATTAATTTCAATCAAAAAGTCTGTTCAATCTTCTCCCAGCCAGCAACAATAACAAAGCGTAGGTATATAATCTACATGCAGAAAACCACGTTTTCGAACGACGGCGATTAAGCAATAATAACAACCGCCATCAGAATATAATCCGTCTGGACCTCTAATCAAATCGGTCATCGTCCGCCTAATTTCTAGAAGAGGAGGAGGAGGAGGAGGAGGAGGAGGAGTCAGTTACGTACGGCTTGTTAGCAGCTGCCGGGGCAGAGGGCGGAGATGGTGACGTCGGTGGTGGCAGGGGCCACTATGAAGTTTGAGAAGCAGTAGAGGAACACCGTCACCAGGAGGTGCCCTATCTTCCCCCTCGTCCTACGGTCTACGCGGACGAAGGCGCTCTTCACCGAGTCGCGCTACCCGCTGTCCTCCATTTCTGGCCGATGTGGTTGTGATGGAGATGGAGGAGGAAGTGAAGTGCGCGTCGGGGGAGAGTGTAACCGTCGAGTGAGAGAGAGAGAGAGAGTACGGGAAGAGGGAGAGGAATTAAATATCAGGTGGAGTTTTTTTGAGTTAGAGTGGAGAAGGGGAGTAACCAAACCACATCAATGAATTACTTTCATGCAATTAAATGACACGGCTCCTTCTCAAAGCCGGAAGCTTTCCTCCAAGCAAAGCAGTTGATAGTCGTCTCACTCATGGCTACCAAATAAAGACATTGTTACTAAACCAAAGGCCAACAAAAACAAATAGGGCCGCAAATTATGACAAGGCTTTTCTTTTAATGCTTGTAATAATACACAAAAAAAAAAAATTGTAATGGGAATATTTTGGGATCGCTTCTTCGAATTTCTGAGCAGCTGGGTTTCGGGCCTTAATTTATGGGCTGATGGAGGCGGATGAATATGGGCCTGTGTGGGCCCATTAATAAAAGCCCATTCCTGTACTGGGAGGTCTATTGATTGGTCTTTTGGGAGGAGGGAGGGAGGGAAAGAGGAGGGGGAGATGGAGAGGGAAGTGGTGGAGGCGGAGATGGTGTTGCCCAGTTACTTCAGTTTCAAGAAGGTACAGGGTTACGACAAGTACCCGAAGTCCCAGTCCAGTACGAGGAGGTTCAAGCACCTCAAGCAGATCATCCAGTCCGAGGTTTACCCCCCCGACGAACCCAATTGTGTGTCCTCCGCCCCAATCTTACCTTTCGTTCTTTGATCGGATTGGGTGTTCAACTGGTCTTGTCCACGTGGGTCTGATTTCTTTTCTCTTTTTCTGGGCAGATTTGAGTATCGAGTCGCCGCCTTCCGCTCATCCCGCCAAGAGGGTTTGCGACATCACCGGCTATGAGGTACATGGGTTTCCTTTCTGTTTGGGGTGTCCGTTTTCGAGGATCTTTGATGTGTTTCGGGGATGTTGGATATGATAGTAGTGGTCGGATGAATGGTGGGGGTCTCAGTCCTGATGACTTGGAGCTGTATTCATTGTCTGTGATAGCACGATGAGGTTCCTTTAATGGTGTTTCCTCCTTAATGACTGTCTCCTTCCGTTTGTCAGCTCTGATACGCTACCTGGTGATGCATTAGGATTTTGTTTGCGCTGGCCTGGCCAATGCTGTTGGTAACGTGATGCTCTGCTTGGAGCCTTTTGAGATAGATATGTTGCCGGTTAAACCCAAAAAGCTATGTCCTCAAAAGTCACCAAAACTTTATCCTGATGAGCCTGATGAGCCATGCTTCGCGTATTGTTGATACTTGAACTAGCCCATTAGGGAATTCCTACCTGAATAGAATACCTTTTGAAGTCATAAAAGAAGTGGGGTGAAGTGAATCCTCAAGAAAGCGCTACGGGCAAATGATCCGGACATTTGACAATCCAGACATTAGAAGATGCTGTGGCCGTTTGGTTTTGGTTTCTTTTGTTTCGGTTCTGAAGTTGCTCGCTGCCCAGTTTTAATCTGCTGTTGGACTTGGTCAGCTGTCGATTGATGTGCTCATGTGACTATGCTGATGCCGCTAAATATATATCAGTTTCTGCAGACATTAGCTCGTGTTCATCACTGCTTGAAATGTCTTGTCTCTTATATCATTGCAGGCACCGTACCATGATCCACGAACCAAGCTCCGCTATGCGAATACGGATGTTTTCAAGACCATAAGATCTCTTCCCAATGAATATGTGCAGAGGTACCTGGCTCTGAGAAACGCTGCAGTTGTATTGAGGTAACTTCCACGCATCCAGGGTCGCAGGGTTGCAACCTGAACTATGCGAATACAAAATGTGTTTTGCTCTTTGGGTTCTTGGCCATTCCTGGTTAGTTGTAGGAAATCGTGAATGATTGGATAGTTATAGGGCGATTGCTTCCGAAACACACTTGTGGATAGAACCTGAGGCTAGAATCAAGAGTGGAATTATTTTTATGGCGATTCTGTATTATTTTCATGGTTGGCGGAATGCACATCAGGATCGCCCCGGTAGTTCCTATGGGGATCTTATAGGGCCTCGAAGCAGAAGGCTGCTGTACCCTTAGTTTCACGAATGCAATGAACTCCATTATCATCCCGAAGCAGTACAAGAAATTCTCCGCTGCAACAATCTCCTGAAAGCTCAACCATGAGAGGAGGACCACACCCGATGCTGAGAATATGATCCCAAGGAGAGGGGTTCCGTAACGAGACCTCTTGGCAAAGATCTCCGGCAGCATCCCGCGTTCCGCCATGCCGAGCAGTTGGAACGAGTCGCTGCTCATCTCGGCGATGAACATACCCATGTTTGATATAGCAGATGCGCCTTGGACCCAACTCATCAACCAGACTCCTCCGAGGATCCTTCCAATGTCAGCAAAGTAGCCATCGGACCACAATGCGTGATCAAGAGGGACACTGGTCGCTCCTGTCCCGATCAAGATAGGGAAGAAATAGCTGAAGACGACAAGGATGACAGCATAGAAAAGAGCTCGGGGGGAAAGTTCTACTCGGGTTATCAACTTCTCCCGCTAGAGTGCTGATGGAATCCCAGTAATTGAGGTTCCAGAAGAGGGTGTTCAAGAAAAGACCCCAATCAACGTTCTCAATATCCACGACGAACCATCTCGAAGGGTCAAGCTGCGGGATGGACACTAATCCCATGACTACAAATGGAAGGTGAGAAACCACTCCTAACACCATAGCTACCCAACCAACCACAGTCAATCCCCGGTAGTTCATGTAACTCAAAGTGAACGTCAGCACCAGAACAGCAGCTGTCCTGTAGAAACCATCCTCCAAGGCTGGGATTCCGGCCTTAAGGTAGTCAAGGAACAAAACCGGGTACAAAGCGTTGTCTATTACCCCACTCAACCATTTCATCCAACCCTGCTGAAAACCCCAATATGGTCCCATAGCAGACGAGACCCACACCACGTATCCCCCGTTTCCGGGAACATGGTGCTCATCTCGGCGGTGATCAGAGCCTCAGGGATGCTCCACACGAACGGGAAGAGCAGGAAACCCAGGAGAGCTATTAAAGGCCTCGCAGCCTTAACGCTGTCCTCTACGCCAAATGGGCCTCCGGAGACCTCATAGAAGATCAAGAAAACAAGGGGAAGGATCGATACATTGCGGAGTTTCTCCCGTTTCTGCAAAGACCCTTCCCCTAAAGATGTGTACTGAACAACGCCCTCCGTGTCTCTGGGCATCTGAAAGGAAGCCACTAGCTTAGTCACCGAGTTCCTATGTTTCTGCAATGCACATCTCCATGAAAATCTATCACGACTCAGAGAAACACACACACACAAACACAGAAATGGTTACAAGGAATCAATTCCGACAACATGCGGGCAAACAAGATCAGAATCAATCCCATGACCCAGAAACAACAAAAATCAATCCCCGACATCAAATTAACAGATGGGAATTCAATCTAAGCATCGGATTCTCCTCGCATCGCCCAAAAGTTGAAGACTTTACGAACTTCAACCACCCTAAAACGCATCGAACGGGGCAAACTCGTGCCGCCGCATGCGATAAAACGCCATCACGTAGAAATGGGTTTCAACAACTGACCATGAATCAAGAGTAACCGTGAAGCTGGGGAACGGGAGGACAGCGGGAGGAATCGATCGGCTGTTTAAAAGGAAAACGAAATAAATAGTATTGAGTTTACACACAGATTGGATTGATTGAGCCGATCCTTGTACAGAGATGATAACTCAATATGGCCTCGATAACTTTCTTTTGTATACACCAAATGCGTTTAGAAGAGAGTATACAGATAATATAAATAGTATTCACATTCAATATAAACTACAGGATGAAGTGTTTTCCTTCTTCTTTCAACCAAGAATGGATAAAGGAGCCAAGGAGTTCGGTGGCAAGTTCACGCCCCCGCCGCCTTTTACAGAAACGTTCCCGAATCTCCTTGACCCGGCAGCGGCCACGTTCGCCGGGCTGCTTGAATCGAGGAATATTACTGCCACTGTGATGTCGTCGTGGAAATGCCTCCTGACGCCTCTCGCGATCTTCTTCAGGTCTGAGTACCTCATCTCCCTCTTCCTCGCCGCTTCCTGCAAACTGGCCTTCACGAGTCTCTTCGCGATCCCCTATTAGATAATAGGGAAAAAGAGAGGTTTCGATAACACGGTCCTGTGGTTGTGAACGGAAGGTGAATGCGATGGAAGATGGTTGACTAAGAGTACAGGTTTCACTTACACGGCGAGAGTGACTGTTGACTATGTCCACTGCTTCCTGGTTACTGAGATTCTCCCATAGTCCATCGGATGCGAATATGATGAATCGATCGCGAGGTTCCAACTGGTGCACCAGAATTGACGGGTCTGAGCTCAGTATCGGCTTCTTGAACGGCTCACGGAGACGGAATTTCTCGTAGAGCGGCTCCTTGTTGAACTCCGGCTTCTTTAAATATACATCCCCTATGGATCTCGAGACCTGCAATTTATGAAAAGGTCCGTATGGTTTAGAGGCAACATCAATCGATCCGGTAGACCCAGTGTGCAGAAGAGTTTGGTCAGGTTGACATTACCTGTATAATACCCTTAACTCGCCAAACATTATGCTTCAAGACTACTACCTGCGGGTCATCAGGGTGCTCGGAGCGCAACTCCTTCCTCACAGACTCTATACTAGCATTGTGCTCAGATGACAGCTGAACGGCCATAACTTTACCCGTTGCTTTCCCCCCTCTGCCCAGAACGGCTCGAGAATCGCCGAGGTTGGCTACGTAAAGATTCCCGTCCGAAATTAAGCCAACAAGGCAGCAAGACCCGACAGCCGCCATCTGTGGCTTAAGTGGCCAGTTGTTGGAAACAACGGACAGAAACCCATCTTCTGTTGCCTGAAAGGCCTTTCTTATAACCTCAGCTGACATCGATTCTCGTCCTGATGCCAATCCTGGAAGAAAGGATCATAAACAATCGATTAATCAAGCAGCACCAAACCAGAGAAACCCGGTTCGAAGACAAAATAGAAGTTGAGAAGGTAAACAACTCACTCTTCAGATGCTGAAAGAGGTGATCGTTGATATACCTTGCTGTCTCAGGCCCACCGTGCCCGTCATATACACCAACAAAGGTACCACTAGGGCCAGTCTCATTCATGCTCAGGCTACCTGACTCGAGCTGGCATTGATCCTCTAGTAAATTGTTGGCCTGAACAACCGCCATCGAGAAATCTCCATACAGGTGTTTCCCAGTATCCTTGTACCATAACAACCCATCTCGCCGGCCCGACCCATTTTGAGTTCGCGCATCCGATCTCGGCCAAAAGCAACTACCCAGGAATTCCATCAACGCCGAGAAGCACGCCTCATCTGAGTCAAACAACCCTCTCCCGTCTCCACCCCCACCAAAAAACCCAATGTTTGCTCCGACTCACAATCTCGAATCAGCAATGATTATGATTCCAGATCCAATTGCCCTGCATCGACAGTAAACAACTTGAATCAAGCCATCTATAAAAGAGGACAATAAACAAGAGGAACCCTAATATCCCCGAAAAACAGCTGATTTCCATGTATACCAATCGGGGTAATACGCAACACTTCGCCAACCAAAAAAGAGTCTCTTAACTCCGCCCGATCACCACAGATCAGTGAAACTCACAGAAAGACCTTATTTCCCCACAGATGACAACAACAACAACAAAAGCAACCGTCCTTGTCCCAAACCTAATAACAGAAATTAGGCCCCCCCCAAATTACTTCACCTAAGGGGGGATCAACCGACAAGCAACAAATAGCCGCGAAACCATGTAAGAAGACCCGAGAAGCAACCGTCCGCCAACCCAAATCCAGTCCATGGCCAAATCCCACAACCCAACCGGAAGGGATCCGGTACCACCTGCACATCAAGCGGGAAAGATCGAAACTTGGGACTTACCCAGGAACAGTAGTGAGGGGAGGAACCCAGAAATCGGTCAGAAAAACAAAAGACAACCAGGAGCTGTGGTGGGTCAAGTGTCGGGAAGTGGGTATCGATGCGGAGTTCCAATATTCGGGAAAGGCATTGGGGGGGGGGGGGGATTGATATTATATATAAAGGGAAAGGGAGAGGGAGGAAGGGAAGGGCGTTGGAGGGGAGATGACAGCAAAGCATCGGCGTACAGACAGCGCCAGCTGTGGGTTCAAAACGCGATGGGGGAAGAAAGTGAAAGATGGTCGTAGGTTTTGTTCCTGTGTGGGGCCCACCTTTGTAAGAGAAACTGAGTTTTCTCCGTAGTTAAACTCGTTAAAGAAAATATATTATCCAAACCTGTTTCCTATCAAAAGAAACGGTCTTCGGTTTCCAATTTTGTGTTCTTAACGACGACGACCTTCACATTAATTAAATGGGTCACGGTCGCCGGGAGGGGACTCATCGATGGCAGCCCGAGAGGGCGCGGCCGCATCAACCAACGTTATATTATAATCCGACACGGTGTCGGCACGGGTAGAATGTTCCAGAGACATCATTGAATAAGGAGGACGCTGGCTGCATCGACATTGTTATGGATGAATGTGGTTGAAATACTTGGGTAAGCTCAAGATCAGCCCTACTTGTATGTAGTAATTTAATTCCTTTAAAAAAAATACTAAAAATTTTTCTCTACCCGGAAAGTCAAACCATGGGGGAGCTTTTAATTAAAGACGAGATATTAAAAAAAAAACAATTTCCAAAAAAATAAGTAAAATGTGATGAATACTAAATCGATGATAATGATGGCCGTCGATCTTATAATATGAATCAAACGTAACGACACACCAAAGTCAAACGAACCACAAGAATTTAAAAAAAAAGAGGACAAAATTAGGAGCTACGCTCATGTAATAATTCGTCCGTACGTTTCGATAAGAACCATAACTCATGGGCTGCCAGATTATATTATTTTATCTATAAAGATAGAGAATTAGTATTCACTTTGACATTCTTGAAACATCACGAATTGTTTTTAGTTTTCTCCTCTTTTGTTGTGATCTCATCCGATAGCTTCCCCCACCCAATAAATAATTAACTTAATAAAACTTTGCTAATTTGGGTGATTTTTGGAGATATTTTAATCAGGTGAAAAGGTGTTTTGCCTGTGTGTGAGAGAGACAGATGGGTTTTTGTGGCATGAAAAGGAAAAAGGATTGTCCGCCACTCAAAATTATGATATCATTCCTTGGATGGTGTGACATTGTTAGGTAAATGCAATGACTACATGCTTAGTTAGTGCAACACATATTTTTCCCTGATTTTATAGAAAAATAAATAATATGCAATTTGTGGTTTTCCTTTTCTTCGACTTTATCTTTTGGTTTGGTTAAGTGGGCGGCCGCCCGAGTGAATTTGGGATTTTCTAATTAAGCAACTAAATATTTTGCTTTCAAATAAAAGAGAGGGTGCAGAGAATTTGGTCCAACAATGTGTACGAATATCACATCGCAAAAACCTTATCACAAATTCCGCATCTCCAGCATATCACGATGTCATTTTTTTGTCTTTTGGCCATTATCTGTGCGCAGCCTTGGTCTTCCCCTATGCAGCTACTACATACGCGCGGTGGTCGAAGATCCCGGATCTAGATCGCCCGTCGTTGTCGTCTCCGTTACTGTGTACAACTAACGGCTCGATGTCCGTCGGGAGGAGAATGTCCGAGTGACTCTCCCGCCTCCGGAGCACACAACTAAACCTGCACGCATCAATGCAACTGTAAGTTGGTAGGGAGAGATTTTCAGGGTTATTGCCCGGGAGATTAACGTGTACGTAATCATATCGGGAATACGATAGATAGACGTACGTAAGAAGAACCGGTCGAGACCACTACATAAGCGAACGTAGTATATTGAACGGACGACGACGAAACCGCGTGTTTCTGGGTCATTCCTATGTCCACCACCACCACCACACCAAGTAGTAGGGTTTGAATGTGCCAACTAAGTCGTGATGGGATTGAACACCAGCAATGGAAACGAAAGGAAGAGACAAACTCCACTCCTTTTTCCCTATTATCACTTTGGAAGGAATAGAGAAAGTGAGTGTGTGTGTGTGTCCCACTTTCTTCCACCCACTTCCCTTCTTCTTCTTCTTCTTCCTCGATTTCGAACGTCATGACCTAATTTCATCCACCATCCCTCTCTCGATGATGTTTGATCCACCTCCCCCCCTCCCCTCCTCTTTGAGGGGGTGATTGCATCCATATCCTCTTCATCTTCTTCATCTTTCCAAAGTCTTCGCCTCCAACTTTTCTTCGACTTCTCTCTTCCTAAATCATCTAGAAAATATATCACACACCCAGACATATTCTCTTCACCACTATCATTGACAATCCAAAAAGGACAATGAAGTGGGTCATATGTTACTAGAACTTATTAATGGCTCGGGTGTATTTTTGAGAAACAAATAAAAATCATTTTAAGGACGATTTCAGTCGTATGGCTTTTTGTTCAGGTATACATGGTTGGAGCTAGCGGTGCTACCCGTGTTTCAATTTGTTTTTGCGGTACATGACATAATTAGAAGTAGATGGAAAGGAAGACCCGTAATATCACGGTAATAGGTTGAGTCTTACTAAATTACTGTTTTTGTTTCATATAGAGTATTGTTCGCAAATCCGCAAGTGCACGAGTTGCGTCAAGTAATACAGAGTAAGTAAAAGATCGTTCCCACGAGGAATCGGTACAGGATGTCCTTCTATCATCCGGTGCAAACTCTTTCAAAGTCAAGTCGAAAATAAGAAAAACAAGTAATAAAGCAAAGCGGGTGATTCAACGATAGAAAGCCTAGGACTATAAATCCCTCAATTGTTTCGTTAATGTCCCGTGTATCCCATCTTCATATCTCAATTCCGTGTTCGTGCTCATCTTGATGTCCGCCGAACTACCTAAATCATCGATCCCTATCTCTGGGCTCACAACTAATTAGATGCGTTAAGTTCCGATCTCTTTTGGTTGCCTTTAGTATATATCTCTACATCACCTTAAGTCTGCTCGCTCTCACGACACAAACTAGGCTACTTTCACCATTACTTCTTCTCTTAAGATCTTCTCTCGAGCTCACTCAAGCACAAGCGATAAATAAGAACGTTGACCACACGTACGCAAGCATTAAGAACAAGTGAAGTAAATAAACGAAACACGAAACGAAATAGTTCGAAGGAATTTACTAAGAAAGAAACTATACAACCGAGTTCATCACGATCCTAGCAAAGATATTTAGTTCATGCTGGAAATAAGCAAACACAAAACTAAAGAAGAAATGGAAAACATCCTAAGCATCGCCCAAAGCTTCGCCGAATGTCTTCGTGTGTGAATACCGTGCAACTGCAACACTTTCCAGTACAGCTGCACCAACTTTATGCCTATCATCTAACACTTATGTGCAGCTGTAATGGATTTTTCGTGCAGCTGCACCAACTCCCTGTGAAACTCTATCCGTCCTCATTTTTTTCAAATTTACCTACAAAATTAATAAAACTACAAGCAATACCCAAATCTAAATATACTTGGATATTACAATATACCTCAAGGATTTAGCTAAATATTGTGCAATTAGAGAGATGAAAATCTATATTTATAACAAGTTATCAAGTATGTACCGTATGTGTATTTTTATCATTATAAAAAGACAAAATATATTTTTATGTCCACAACTTTGGCCAAACTTTCATCTTTGTCATCATTTTCAATTTTTTTCTTTTATGTCCATAACTTCAATTTTATTTTCCTCCGCGTCCTTTTTTTTAATGCCATTAGGTTCTCGGTCTGACATGAACTAGCGGGAACATACGTGGATTACTTATTTTTTTGCAAAATATATGTTTGTGTCCCTAATTTTGCCCAAATTTTCGTATGTGTCATCATTTTTAATTTCTTTCTTTTGTGTTCTTAACTTCATTTTTATTTGTGTTTGTATCATTTTCCTAACTCCGTTGAGCTCCTTGTCTGACATGAACTAACAGGACAAAGGCCACCAATGTTTTCTTTGATAGCTAGGCCAAAGGCCACCTTCTTCGCGGTGACCTGTGTGCTCTACTCGATGATTGCCCTCTTCTGCGGATCCATAATGATGTTCCACTCCTAAACGATTTACTCCCTAGGTCACATCACCGAGGCTGCCAGGAGTCTCCGGGGACCGGCCCCGCGCAACTGTCTCCTGATCGGGACATCCGATTCCTTCGCAAGTCTCCGCTTATTCGCCATAGGGTTGTTGCTGCTAATAGTTCCCCTCATCCATGACAAGGAGGAACGTGGACGGTAAGGTTCAAGGTGGGGGTGGAGGATTTGGCCGAGGATAAATAGACAATCTTATTACTTATCTAATCCTATAAACTAGACTATAATTTCATTACCTAATCTTATCAATAAATAATAATCCACATATGACCCCATTAGTTCACGTCGGACAAGGAGCATAACAACGTTAGAAAAAGGACTCAAATAAAATTAAAATAAAAAGTTATGAACACCAAAGAAAAAAATTGAAAATAATGACACATATGAAAGTTCGAACATAATTGCAGACATAAACGTATATTTTGTCATCCAAGTATAATATCGTTAGTCCACGTCGGACTAGAAAGCTAACGGCGTTACGAAAAGGACGCAAATGAAAATAAAATTAAAGTTATGTACACAAAAGGAAAAAAAATTAAAAATAATGATAAGGGTGTAAGTTCGGCCAAAGTCGTGGACACTTATATTTTGCTTTATAAAAAAATATGAGTATTTTGAAAAAGGAAAAGGAAAGTTAAAAAAAAAAAAAAGAAAAGGGGGAAGGGATTCCCAACGGTCACAAAAGAGGGGCGTTGTCCAGAAAGAGAAAGGAAAACCGCCCGTTGCTTGAATTCAAAAGAAAAAAACAATCATCTCCCTCCCCCGCAACTGCTTACGAACTTCTCCCATTCCCCTACGATCCGTAACCTTCCTTCCTAAGTTGAGAGCAGGCCGCGGTGAGTCCCGCGTATCCATTCTCTCGGTTTTCTATTGATTTCTGTTCAGGGATCGATCCTCTCTTTCCTTGATTTGGGTTCTAGGGTTTTGCCTGCTCCTATTTGTTTGTTGACCCGAGTTTTAGCTCCGTCATGTCCTGTTCGGATGGAAATGATACGTCCCCGATCTAGTCGAGTTGCGAATTCGAGGGATTTTCGTTTAATGGATTAGTTTTTTGTGTGAAAAAGAAACGGTCGGAATGGCATTGTGTGATCCTTAAGGAGAGAAGGGAGATGAAATCCATTAGCTTCCGTGTTAGGGATGCGATATTTACTGCTGTGATCACGAGAGAGAGATTACTCGTTGGGTCGAAAGGTTCCCTGTTCAGATCTTGTGTTTGCTTCCTCTTCTTTTTCTGATCTGATGAAGTGCGGTTGAATTCGTTTTGGTTAATGTTTGTTCTGGTGGCTACTATTACACAGTTTTTCTACAGTTTGCGTTTTGGGAACATTGATCGAAACAGATGATGGCTAACCGGGTCAATCAAGCGCCGCTGATCATCCGGGATGAGAACTTCGTCAAGCGTAAATCTTCTTATATCCAGATTTTACTCGTTCTTTTTGTGGGTATTCACTTAAATGTGAGGACATTTGATTGGTTTTGGGGCATTGTCGTGTTGGGAAACAGCGGCGACCATCGATGCCAAGGCTAAGAGTGCTAAGACGGCCCTGAAGAAAGGAGGAACTGGCGGCGGCGGCGGCATATTAGGCCGGAAAGCGCTCAAGGATATCACGAACAAGTCATCCGTGAAACCAGAGGTCTCATCGAGGAAGAATGTTAAAGTTCAGCTTAAGGAAGAATTCAGTATTGCTGAAGAGGGGTTCCTGCATGACCACAAGAAGTGCATTAAGGAACGAGAGGCTGCCTTAAATCATTTCGATCTGGACCTGGTCCTTCCTGGTTACGGTAACGGAATTGCCTTCTTCTCTTCCTTTCTATTTGATTAACGTCTCCTGGCTAACCGGTTTGATAAGATAGTTGCTAGCTCCACGACACTAAAGGTCATCCATCTCGTTCATCAGATTCCGCCCTGGCTGAAGACGAGGAACTTAAGTCAAAAGAGGCCAAACTGAAGGTAAACTACTAATATCCTGTCCTGACATTTCAAACGTTTTGGAGTACATTTCTATTTGCAATGATGCCTTTCTCATTGGCGGTGTCTCCGCATGAAGGTCGATTTTGACAGCTTCCGCTGCTACCCGGATCCAGTTGAACTCCCTGAGCCGAGCCTCAGGGACTTTGTCAAGGAATCTGCCCCGCCGACTTCTCCACTGGGTTCCCCACTGAAACGAGATGCATCAGCGATGCACGATGATGACTTCTTCTGGGAATTCGCAGAGGTCGAGCTTCCTCTTAAGCAAGAAATCGACGTTTAAGTCCGTTTCCGTCTCCTTCGGTTACTTCCTTAGTAGTAGCAGTAGCAGTATTACTGTGCCTACCACAATCTACCAGCATTGCTTGATGAAATGCCCGTCATCTTCACCGTCACATTTTGCCAGTCTCTCTGTGAGTCATTTTGAACGGTCTGTGGAATTGTGGTATGTAACCACAGCTACTTTGTCGGGAATGTTGCTCGAATAGAAGTCGTCGAGGTAAATGGTCTATTTTGATTCGTTTGCTGGAGCAAAGAACACTCGACATCCAAAGCACATCATCCCTCATTCTAATTGATATCTGGAGAGTAATCAGACACTTCTTCAGTCTCCCTTTACTGTCAGATAGGACTTGTGATGCGCCCTGTTGTTTGTTCATTTGCTGTCAAATGGAATGTTATAATATCCTTTTGGGGAAGTCGTAGTTACCGGGCAAGAATTTTAGATCTCATCGATATACTAATGTATAATTTATGTGCAGTCATTTGGTTTGCATGGTTTGAATCTTTTCGTGCCCCAGAAGAAGAAGAAGTTGTTCATCTCAAAGGATATCAAGTTCTCTACTTTTAACTCCTTGTTGAGCTGGGTTAAATACTCAGTGGGCTTTGATTTTATTTTCAGTTCCAGTAAGGGGCCGTTGAGGCCCATACAGGAAGCCCAAAGACTCATATAGGAAGCCCAAAAGTTCCAATAAAGGGCCGTCCCAAGAGGGCTTCGTTTCGCTTTTCCAGCAAGCCAATTCCAATTACGCGATCCTTTTCACCCTCCCCGCCCTCCTTCTCGCGGTTTTCGATTCCTCTCTCGTCCCGTAGTCTCCGTCTCCCCGGCGCTCGGAATCCCTCGGTAACCGTTTCTTCATCGGAGATTTTTCTTCTGGTGGTGATCGTCGGAGAAGGAGGAAGAAGACGGGATGCAAGGAGGAGGAGGAGAGGAGCAGCTCAGCGTGGAGGAGCTCGCTTCCAATCTCTCCACTTACCAGGATCAGCTCCAACAGGTATCGCAAGATTCCTGTGGATGACGCGTTCTTTGGAAGCGACATCGGTGGTGCTGTGGTTGATTTTCGCCCGGTTTCCTTTATTGTTGATGGTGATTTTTTGGGTAATTTTGGACTGTTGTAGGTGAAGGAGCTTTTACTCGATGATCCGCAGAACTCAGAGTTCCTTGACATGCAGAAGGAGCTGGAAGAGGTCATCACTTTTGTCTGGCTTTTGCTTTTTTCGTAATGTCCACACTACATCGTAGAAGCATATATGTGTTCTTGTAGAGACTGATCGTTGTGATCATTTTTACGACATTTGGATGTCAAACGTGGATTGGATGCTTATTTTTGAAGTCTCGTGATAGTAGTATTTCTTTGGTTTTCAATGTTTTGAGTATGACGCTTTTATGATGAGATTATACGGATTATTGATATCCTTTCCTTACATCATGTTGCTGCTTCAACAACTAATGTTAATGGGCATTGCGGGGTGTTTTGCATGAGTAGATTGCGAGGTGAGGATCATTTGGTTGTGAACAAGCAAATCTGAGGAAGGTTATACCAATTGAGTTAGAGAAATTGATGGCTGTCCCTTCTATATGGTTGCCTCGCAGGTTTACCTTTTGCCGTGATGGACAGCCTGCTACACTTTCTCTTTCCCTCTCATACTCACGTTGTTTGATATTGGCATTTCTATTCAAAGTTTTGTAGTTTTGAGTTGATGCGGAGAGGCTTGCATTTTTTCAGGTGATTGCTTTAACGGAGGAGCTCCTTGCTACCGCTAAACAAAATGAAATTTCTGGGGCGAACAATGTGGCTGGTGTCACTCAATTATCTTCAGAGAGAAAAGAAGTAATCACTTTATCTAATGTTATGAACTTTTATGCATGTTGATGTTAGCTTTGTTGTTCACACCTGACGCTTTTTTCTGTACAATGCGATTTAAAATAATCCTTTCTCGCATTTCCTATCTGGATTCATACGTTTGTGGGTGATTCGGGGACCAAGTCCTGCAAATGTGGGAGGTCTTTCAACCTCTGCATATTGTGGGAGTCTTATTTTAAAAAATGCTGATAGTGGAGTGATAATCAATTCTTTTGAACCAAGAAACATGGGGCTGCTTAGTTTAAGTGTTTGAATTCAATGAGCAATCCAACCAAAGACGAGTACTGTTCGCTCGGGCTAGTGTCCTTTGGACTGTATTATTGTGTTTTGGGTGATTTTTCCTTGTTGGCTGGACCACCTAAGACTTCCTATTTAGATTGAATGTCCTGAATTTGTGGCTATGGAACTCTGTGTCCCATCATATATGGGAAGATAAAAGTTTTAATTTCTTTCCAGAAGATAAAATTGAATGTTGAAGTAGTTTTACCGCCAGCCAAAATGATACCGCCAACTGCTTCCTATAAAACTTTGTTTTATAAAACTTCCTATAAAACTTTGTCATGCAAGTATTAGCTATTGAGGTCTTTTTTGTTATGTTATTTAACGTGCATGTATTTACTTTTTGGTCTCAGCCCACTGGAAGTATATCTGAACATCAAGTGATGTTCCCAATTGGCACAAAAGTGCAAGCTGTTTATAGTGAAGATGGAGAATGGTATTCTCCTGTTGAATTTACTAAAAAATTCAACTCTTTCCTTTATAAATTAATATTTTCTGTGCACTTTATTGTATACTTGCTTCAATGGAACATTTTACTTCTAATAAAAAAATAATAATCTTCTTCTTTGAAAGAGGTTATGGTCCTTTATGTATGCAGAGTTTGACTTGTTGAATTTGCAGGTATGATGCGATAATCGAGGCTCATACAGTGAATGGATATTATGTTTGCTATGAAGGATGGGGAAACAAGGAAGAGGTACCATTGCATATTTTGAGCTTTCTAAGTAACTGCTATTGTAAAATACAAGCTGAGGGTCTAAGTGGAAATGTTTCCTTTGCCTAAGTTATTCTGGCCTCTTGCCCCCTCTTTCAAGTCTTTTCTAAGAGTGCATGGAAAAAAGTGCTCAGGAAGATGCCATGATTTTTATTTTCCTTTTTGTGAAGCAGATGATCTAAAAGTTATCTAGTTGATTGAACATTTGTTCTGGGGAGGGGCTTCAAGATATCTGTTATTCATTTTTGCGATTTAGGTGCGAGTGCTTAATTGTCTCATGGATTTTATAAGCACTGGCCTCAGTTAATTAAGTTTCTCTGATATAAGGTTGACCCTGACAATGTGAGACCCATTCAAGAAGGTGAAGTCAATGCATTGCTGGAAGCCGAGAAAGTTGCTGAAGCAACAAAGCAGGCTATCAAGAGGAAGATTGCACAGGCTGCTAGTGTTGATTTTCAAAACAGAACATTGCCGACAAAACTTCGAATAGAGCCTGATGATCCTGAGGATGTGGTATGCATTTTTTCTTTCGTCTCAGTGTAGTGATAGTTGCTTTTTTCAGATTTAGAGAATGAGAGGAGCAAGCTTTTCATCATAGTCTTAGCTCATGAACATTTTTCTCATTTGTCTGAAAACTGAATAACTGGTTGTTTGGGAATTTTTATGACAGAAAGCAGCTAAGCGCAAAAAGATACATGCTTTTAAATCAAAGATGCGGACTGAACAGCTTGAGGTTTCCCAAAATAAGCGTCAAAATGATTGGCAGCAGTTTCAGACAACCAAAGGCAAGACGAAGAAGGTAAAACTTTTGCTGGTGTGGTCATCATTCCCACCGGAAATATAATTCTTTTAAGGATAACGACTTCATTATGTCAGTTTACTGGTGATGTAAATCAATTTGAAATTACATCTGAAACGTCCATAAAGGTAAAATAACTTTCAGTTCTTGGTGAAGAAGCATCCCTGTTTGTAAGTTTAGCGAATTGCGAAGGCACTGGCCATGTCCCCTGTGTATATTGCAGTCAGCGAGACACAGATATGCATGAGTAGTTGCTGTGCTCAGGAAAAAGAAGAGCCCGTTTAACTTGCATGGCGAAGATTTTCTTTCTGGAGTATATATTAGCATGGTTTTTCGAGAGTTTTACTGCTCATCTCATATTTTTTCTGTGTCAGTTTTACATATAGGCCATGAGAAGCATATGTTCTCTGCAGTTGTCTTGGCTCATGAGAGACACCACCCTTGTGCAGTGCAATATCAGATTTGATTTTTTTTTCCGGTTCTCTTATAGATTGGATTCTTCTCTGGGAGAAAACGGGAAAGCATTTTCAAGTCTCCTGATGATCCGAATGGCAAAGTTGGCGTAACCGGAAGTGGCAAGGGTCTGACAGAGTTTCAGAGAAGGGAAAAGCACTTGCATCTCAAGGGCACTAATGTTGAGGCTGGCGACGACTAGTTACACACTACTCTTATTCTAAACACACCTCCTATTCCTCGACTTTTGTTTTCTGAGAAAAGAATTTAGAAACTTCTTTCGCAATGAGTGCCGTGCTGTTGAACTGTCTCAATATTTGTGGATGCATCTTTAGGGAATTCTGGACTCTGTGCTGTCAAATTACCACCCACTGGTGATGGCACTTCCGTGCAATGAGGGCTGGCAGTTTGCGGACCAGAATTGACGCCATCACCTGCCAAAGAAGTACTTGGTAAGATTCCGGTTTGTATGCTTCTTGGAACTATCTTTAACACAGCTTGATATACCAGTAGTTTTGGAGTTGCAAGAGGGTGGTCGGGCTGTGTCCACCAAACTTTTTGATGAGTTCAACATGGAACCCGATTCGGGTCTGCTGCAGAGAGTGAAATTGCATGGCAGACTTTGATCCTGCTCATGTCTCTGTGCTAATGCTTTTGACGGTAAAGGTGTATGGTTATGGTTAGCCTCAAGGCACTAAGGGGGTCCTGTTTCTATTTAAGATTTAATTCAATGGGGGGGCTGGTTCCCAAGTAAAATCCAATCCAGCACATTATCATCAGTGATTGTAGCCTGGGTATATATGACAACCATCTAAAATCTCTTAGGAACATTTGGTTCTCTAAAATTGAGTTCGCTATCAGTAACATAAATTGAAAAAAATTGGGTGTTTTAAAATGTGTTTTGCTGTTTCCTATTTCAAATATATATAATATTAAAATATATTTATTATAAAAAAAATCACAGTTTAGTGTTTTACAGTTGTCGTAAATTAATTGGCTTTGATAAATAATTGAAACGATTAATTAAATGATTAATTTTAACCCCAGGATTACTACAATATCCGAGCTCGATTATAATGGGCCTCATGCAGGCACAAAGACTATTATTATGGTGGGCCTAAAGGAGGCCCAAATCCATTGCCAAAGCAGTGATCGTTCTGACAACCTCCTTCCCTTACAGCGAGTTCCTTTCGGCTTAAACCCTAGAAAACCCTTACAGTCTCCTCCTCCCGCCTACGATGTTCCCCTACCGCCTCCTCCTCCGCTCTATCCGCCGCCACCCCGCCGCCCCTTCCCCTTGCTGGTCCTCATCTCCATACTTCCTACTCCCTCACCGTACCTTCGCCTTCAGCTCTGCTGAGGAGGCCGCAGCCGAGCGCCGCCGGAGGAAGCGCCGCCTCAGGATCGAGCCCCCGCTCCACGCCCTCCGCCGCGACCCCAGCGCCCCTCCTCCCCCCCGCGACCCCAACGCCCCTCGCCTCCCTGACTCCACCTCCGCCCTCGTTGGCCCCCGCCTCAGTCTCCACAACCGCGTCCAGTCCCTCATCCGTGCCTTCGACCTCGATGCCGCCTCCGTCGTTGCCCGCCACTCCACTTTCTCCCGCACACGCCCCACTGTCTTCACCTGCAACGCCATCATTGCTTCCATGTACCGCGCCAAACGATATGAGGATGCCATTGCCCTGTTCCATTTTTTCTTCAATCAGTCGAACATCGTGCCCAACGTAGTCTCTTACAATAACCTTATCAACACTCACTGCGATATGGGAAATGTTGACAAGGGTTTGGAGGTCTACCGGCACATTGTCGAGAATGCCCCGTTTAGTCCCTCGAGTGTGACCTATCGGCATTTGACGAAAGGGTTGGTCGACACTGGAAGGATCGATGACGCCCTCGAACTGTTGAGGGACATGTTGGGTAAAGGTCACGGTGCGGATTCATTGGTGTATAACAACCTTATCAAGGGGTTCTTGGAGTTGGGGAACTTGCAGAAGGCCGAGGAGTTGTTCGATGAATTGAAGGGGAGGTGCTTAGTGTACGACGGGGTTGTGAATGCAACTTTCATGGAGTGGTACTTTAAGCAGGGAAAGGACAGGGAGGCCCTGGAATCCTACAGTTCCTTGCTCGATCGCAAGTTTAGGATGGTGCCGGCTACTTGTAACGTTTTACTCGAGGTTTTGCTCAAGTACGGGAAGAAGAAGGAGGCTTGGGATATGTTCGAGAGAATGTTGGATGATCACACCCCGCCCACTTTCCAGGCGGTGAATTCCGATACTTTCAATCTGATGGTCAATGACTGCTTCAAGGAGGGAAAGATTGAAGAGGCTTTGACGACATTCCGGAGGGTCGGGACAAAGTCAACTTGCCGACCATTCGTTATGGATGTTGCCGGGTACAACAATATGATTGTTAGGTATTGCGAACGCGGGATGCTTGTAGAAGGTTACAGCATTTTCCAGGAGCTGATGTCGAAGTCCCTGAGCCCTGATGTCACGAGCTATCGGGCTTTGATTGAGGGTTACTTGAAAGCAGAAAGATTCAAGGATGCCGTGACCATGTTTCACAAGATGGTGGAAGCGAATCTATGGGTGGTTGCGAGCTTCGGCAATAAAGTGTTTGAGGAATTGATAAAGAATCAGATGACGGGCGATTGTGCTGACATCCTGACAAATATGAGCGAAAAGGATCACAAACCCGATCCTTCTTGCTTTGAGGTTGTGTTGAAAGGTCTCTGCAATGAAAAGGCATTGGATGAGGCAAGCAGCTTGATAGGGCTGATGGTTAAACACGGGATCGGATTCACCCCTTCTCTGCGTGAAACCTTGACTACATCATTTGGGGAAGCGGGTCGGCGTGAAGAGATTGATAGGCAGTTAAATGCACTCCAGTGGGGTTATATTCCCCGATACCCTCCGCAGAGAGCTTCACCAAGAACCTGGGTCCCGCCAAATGTGGAATCTTCCGGGCGTCACTTTCTTACATCGCTGCTTAACCGGCACCCACAAAACCACAGCACTCCTCCTGGTCCTGTGCAGGGGATTGGGCTTTCTCAAATAATCGAAGCTTCAGCGCCTTCCCAAGCTGGCGGGTCACCAATTGGACCACCCAGGTCGTTATCTCCGCCTTATAATGTGCTGCCTAATGAAAATGTTGCTCCTCATCATTACCACAGAGGACAGGGAGGATCGCCCCAAATCAGTGGATCGTGGGGACATTCCCAGTCATCTGCTTCACCTCACATGTCGCAAACCAGTGAACACAACACCCCATCGCCATATGATTATGGAGCTCATCAGGTGAATATTGCTCCCCCTCATAATTATGGAGGTCAAGCAGTGCCGCCATCTCAGATGGCTAGACAACCCGGGTCCTTCCAGACAGGTGGTTCGTACGTGTCTCAACTTTGCGGTCAGCACAACCCCGTGGCTCCCTATAATAATGAGTGGCGTATACCTCCTCACACGAACATGATGCCGGGAGACGGGGTTTCCCACCAGTGTTACGAGCAGCAAGAAGATCAGCAACGGCACCAAGAGTCCTCTGGATTTCCACATGGGGTAAGACAAGCTGCGGCCTGATTTTGATGGGACATACAAATGTACTTTTTTGCATTAATGTTGTTGGGGTCATAATACTTAAGGGGGTGGCGGTGTGACAGAGGCTCGTGAACATTTAATAGGGTTCCAATTTTTGGAGATCTGTTAGTCGAGTCTCGAGAAATAGTCTCCTTTGCATGCTTACAACTTGCAAAGGTCAATGAATATGGAGATAAGTTAAAAAAAATTCCTAAAATACAGTTTTACCGTTTTGAAACACAAAAAATGGTGCTCATAGCTCAATCGACTTCTGAATGCAAGCAAATTCGATACATACACGAGGACTCAAGTTTATGGTGGTATGAGTACCTTTTTTTGCCTACCTTGTGATCTCAATCAAGATAAGGTCCGCCTGTTGAAAGATTCCGCCGCTATGTTGGCTGTCAATGCCTGAATCGAATTCAGCTTGTGCACGAACATCCCAATCTGCCACGACAAGTTAAAAACAACTCCTGAAAACTTGTAACTCAGAAGACATTTTCTTTGGATGCTGTGTGAGAGGATGAGGAGGCTACCTCGACTTGCATGAAAAGCAGAAAAGTTTACAGACTATTGGATTGGGAAAACCCTTTGGATGCATACGGATTTCCTTAAGGAGAACTCTTTGGCCAACCCTCAAATGTGCTCAGCAGAGCTCATGTTCATTTTTATTCATGACAAATTTACTCTTGCTATTGAACCAGGACAATTGAAAACTGTTGTGACCATACGAAAAACAGATCCCCTGTAGGCCAGTGGCATCATACGAGTGTGCCCCATCGAAAGCTTGGTCACAACTAAAGAAATGCAGATTTAGAAGTAACCCGAATAACTTAGTCCTTGGGGCATACCTTGTGACCGAAAATCTCGCAGGAAGCCCGTCGAAATACTGAAATTTTGTCAACAAAAACAGTCTTGTATCTGCAAGGCAAATGCTTCATTTATTTGATGAAGAGCATGCAACAAGTAATATATTCTGCATCCAAACGTCCAACCTTTCTTCACGTTTCTGAAGTGTAGCAACGAGTTCCTTCAAATGTAAAATCTTTTCATAAATATGGGAATCCACTAGTTTTTTTTTTTCAGATTAACCTAACAACGACAAATGCAGCAATGGACTGGTAATGCCGCTGTCACAGAGAGAGATGGGAAAAACATAGCATTTTCTGCAAAAGAACCCATAGGATTGAGTTCCAGATGGCTTAAGGTATAAAAACTATGGTTAATCAAGACTGACCCGCATTTCATGAAAAAGAACAACATAATTTTATCATCCCCTGTAAGTTACTAATTGCCAAGATTTCCAGCCTGATAATGCTCTAAGGTCAGACCATAAGCCAAAAAACCTACGTAGCTATGTAGAAATCTCAAGAGAGCCGTTAGCACCAGTTTATTCCAAATGAAGCCGAGAAATCGAAAGGCAACACTAACCAGTCTTCTCAAGCCTGTCACTGAATTCCTCGAACTTGGAGTGAAACGCCTTCGCCTCATTCTCCCCGCTGCTCAACGCCTCGAAGAACTCCGACTTCACCTGCAAAGCAGCGCAGTAAAACTATCACCAAAAAGCATCCTTCCGAACGATCATCTAGAACCTACAACAACAACAACAACAACCACCACAAAGGAAAAAAGCGTCATCTATCTGACGGCACCGGTAGGTGAAGAGCACATGACCGGACGAGGAGGAGGAGGGGCGATCAACAGAGGGAGGCGGCTCCTCGACGGCCGGAGAGTTCCGCACTATCATCTTCTTTGTTCTTGGACTTGGAATTATCTCCCGCTCTTATTTTCCCGGGGGCAATCCAGGGCGCGCGTTTGGTTCCCTTTCCCTTTTTTAATTTTATTTTGGATGTTCGTTCACGGCAAGACTTGCATGATACGTAAACTTGCATAAATACACGTTTGAATCACAAATTTCAAAAAAAAAGACTAGTAAAAAAGAAAATGTAGACAATTTGTTAAAATCCTACCGTATAAAACTATTTAATTTTTCAAAACATTGGGAAAATTTTACCCATGATCGAGATGCCACGTAGAAGAAACCCTTGGGTTATTTACAGGCGCCCGTTAGCAATTGTTAAAGGTTGATGATAATCGAATCAAAAGAGTATGTCGTATGTAGTATTGCGGCTGAACCACATAAAATATCACGATGCGGATAACAAACGCCCTGACATTATGTATCATCAATCACAAGTTAGAATCCACCAAAAATACAAAAAGAGAGGACAAGAATAACAAAATGGAAGATGAAAACACAAGGGTTTTTAAGAATCAAAGAATAATGACGCCCACCCACCTCTTTCTATAACAACCTACCGGACACCTTCCTCCTCTTCTATATGACACATATATAACTGGAATGATTCATATCGGAATGGACCACCGCTCGGGCCTAACCTCTCGATCCTCCACTCCAAAAAATATTACCCCTCTTCTTTCTATATATTGGATCATCAACATGACGTTGAGACCCGTGGTGTGGCTCATTGAAGAATTAGTACCAGGAGGAAGAGCCGGAGGAGGGTGGAGGTGCAGGGGGCAACCTGTTCGGAGTGCGCCTTCCGCCTGGATTCGATGCGGGACTCGCATCGCCGTTCTGGGCAGGGTCGCTGTATCGCCTGCTGTGGCTGGATCCTAGACGGGACGAGTCGGATGGGCTGTTGGCCGCTGCGTCGAAGGCCGACCTCCACTCGTCACCCTGAGGTCCGTTGCTTCTTGGGCTGCTTTCTGCTTTGCGGAACAACACGTGTGAAAGTCAAACAGAAGCATTTTTCATATCCCAGAAACATGAGAAGTGGAATTGGCCGGCGATTTATCATCAGATATATGCCGCATGAGGACCACCGACTTATTATTTTATTAGCATTTCATGCATAAAGATGGGAAGAGGTACCAACCTGCACCGTTGGACCAGTTAGAGGCAGCGGATGCTCGATTGTCGTGGACGCTCAATTGCCTTGTTAATTTCGAGAGAAGAGACGACTGCTTCTGGATGCGTTCCCGCTTTTGTCTCACGTTCTTGTCTTCTTGAAGGAGCTCTTCGATTTTAGCCATGCTTTGAGAGCTAATAATTCGTTTACGAAGGGAGATCATAAGTTTGGCCGCATCAAGGTCATATATATATATAGTATCTAGATCGCTCAGTCCACAGTGATTATATACTTTGAAAAAAAAAAGAAATAGACAAACCTGATTGAACTGTATAATTGATTAAGCATATCTTCTTTCGCCTTTTCAACCTGGCAAAGGACAACAGCCTGCAAACACCAAGCAAGACGTTTGACCAAACGACGTCACTCTACAAGGTGCAACTAGAGGGAGATATTGAGCGAAGAGGAACAACCTTCGGCACATTAGCAGCTAAGCTATTGAGAACAGCTTCGACGTAACCACGTACTTCTTGAGACATCCACCGGAGTTCTTCTTCTGGATCCACTGGTCGTCTAGCCATGGCATCCTACAACGTGAAGCATTCCAGTCCCGAGCATTCAATTCGACTGGGGATCTATCCAATCAGATTAAATTACAAACTCACCAATGAACCATCAGATTGACTTTGTCGTAAAGTAAAATCACCCTTGACTTGACCCACAGCCGAAGGCCCGGCGATATTCCTCAACTTGTTCAACCACTCGGCCTTATCTGCTGCATTCTCAGCCTTTAAGACCACGGCACTATGGGCTGCACTATGTAAAACTCATGATGTTACCCTAGTGGAAGACAAATAAGTAATAAATTTAACCACAAACAGAGAGAACTCATTGAGGAAACAGCACCTTTTAAAACCGTTTTGTATGGAACTTTACTAGTTATCTTGAAAACGAGGTTTGGTCCTTTCCCGGAGTCTTGTCCATTTGCCTTTTTATCCTTCGAACTTTTTGGCGGGGCTTCATCCTCATCAGAGAATTCCTCGATGTTGCAGTCCTGAAAGAGAGCACAAGAATGAAACCATAGTGAGGCGAAAATAATATGTACATTGACATGGCATATTAATAAACTGCCAGGTAGATAGACTTACTAAATATGAACAAGACAATTCCTAAGGGGTAAACCCAAAAATATCAAGTTTCCAGTGCATTTCAGAGAGAGAATTAAAAGATCATTTGGACAGCACAAAATAAAAGACACTAATCTGTTATGCTCAAAACTACATGTGAAGTCATGAAGATACTCCCAAAGGACTGTTTCAGGCCTCATGGGAAAGCAGTGAAGAGAACTAACAAGAAAAGTTCAATAAATAAATAAATGTTTGCCTTGCAAAATCATCAAAAGAGACGAGCCACGTTAAGTATTCAAAATGAGAATTCAAATCAACCCTGGCATACCTCCAATACAATGACACCACGAAAATGTCTTTCTTCTTGCTTCTTTGTATAACCAAGCTGTACAGACATGCAAAGGGAAAGAACATGAAACTTTCGTTGAAAACTTTATCAAACAGTCAGGACAGTATCAGATTCAATTTTCTGGCAGAGCTTACTTAAAGGAAAAGATAAAAAAGGTAAGAATATTGTGCTACGCACATGTTTGTACACCAAATAATTTTTCTTCGCATTTCAGGCTGAACTAACTAGTACATTTGACAAACCTCACAACCATCAATTAAGTTATTTCCCTTACCTTGCCACTTTTCTCATTGAGGACAAACCATCTTTTGCTCCATCCATTTGTTTTTGCACTTTTTTTCAAAAGAAAACCTGCAGTCAAAAATGGATTAGAAACATAATTATACTTGAAAATGTAGAAGTCATCCTTTTATTCTAAGCACGGAGTCAATCTGGCCTCATAATTACATGAAAATGACCTCTTTCTTACAATTCTATCACGCATTGCAAAACCACCCCGAGATATAAAGTGGAAAAATCTGAACCAAAAAGGCTCTGTATACCAAAACTATCCAGTTTCCTATTAAGAAAAGCACCACATCCCATAATGAGTTAATCCCAATACAACACGATAAACACTATGTTCAACAGGTCGTGTCTGTGACTATGTTTCATGACCATTTCAGATATTATCAAAGAGAATTTAGTAGATACCTCATTTAGAGCTATTTAAAAACAAGGAAATAAGAGTGCGTAGGTATATTCTACTAATCATCCATGTAAAGAAATTGACAACCTAGGCAGAAGTTCTAGGCTAACCTGCTGTAATTTCTCCCCCAGCACCAGCAGTCTTTAGAGTAGATTCCTCTGGGCCATCTTTACTATCTTTATCACCTTTGTCTTTCATTCCCTTCAAACTTCCTCCACCTTGCTGGCCCCCTGTCTGAGGACTAGTCGCCTGTACATTATATAACAGCACACGCGTTTATTCCATTTATTATGAAATAATACAAATTTAACAGCAGGGAGATAATCTACGGTCATAAAATGAACAAACCCTATTAAGTAGAGACTGCTCAGCTTCAGCGGCTTTCTTGGAAGACTTATTCTTTAACTCTTCTTCACGACGCTGTCTCTCCACTCTATACATTTGTCATCAGAAACATGAAAATGTATGAAATAAATCAGTTACTACATCAACAGCAGTTTTTGCGTCTCCTTTTATTAGTTTTCCAATCAAATAAGCAATGAAGATTAATATATTCTATAAATATGGGCATCCTTGGTTCCAACACGCAATCAATCTAGATTATAAGAAAAGTATGCCGGTCAATCACTCTTCCTCAATTATATCTACGGTCAACTGAATCGCCAACAAGACAGTGCTCGAAACTCTATGATGACTTTTAGTTCTTTCCATGCCAACTCTCGCATAAGACAATTATGTTTCATATAATGTCAAAAATGATTCTAGAATTTTCCAAGTAGCATGTCGCTTGTCTTCGTAAAATTTCACAAAATTTCCAGCATACCTTCTCTGTATCAATCGGATGAAGTGTTGGGGAGGAACGAAAGCGCGCTCCATATCAACCAGGGCAACCACCATTTTCTTGGATTCATTTTTAAAATTATCCAGCGCGGCACTAGCAATGGCTACAACCTGAAAAAGGATGTCCACACTTAATGTACAGAAATTTAATAAGAAAGCATACGCCTGCAAAGAAGACTGAACGATATAAGCTCAAAGAAAATATGTTACCTCTCTCTTAAAAGGAGGATACCTTCCAAGACCAGGAGTAGCATTCGCAGCAGCAGTAACAATATCTACCAGCACACGGTGTACCTGTCAACAAAATGCATGATTTTAGTGATGCCTAAACTTTGGATGAAAAAACCATTGAATAGTTAACAAGTTGACCAGAGAATGAGAAACGAGTTACTTAAATACCAACCAGATTTCTCATCTCAGAAAATAGTAGCTCGGCTCCCACAAGTACACGAAAAGTTATCTTAACTCTATCTAAAATCTCATGCAGAAGATTTTCATTTTATACATTGTGAAAACTTTTCCAGGAAGAACAAAAATTATATAGGGTATATTACATTTTAAGTTACCTCATCAACGCAAAGTTTAGCTGGTTCTTTTGCCATCTCCAGTACAATTTTTATCAATGATCGAAGACCTTTCTCTGGAGATATAAGATAAGGTTGATATCCATCCGCTTCTAATACAATCTGCACACAAGACAACAGATCAGCATAAAATAAAGACACAAACATGTGACGGAATACTAAAGAAGAGAATGGTAGAAACACACCCTTTTCACATTATTAAGGTCAAAGTGTCTGTCAAGAGGGAGCTGCTTGATACGGTTAGGAAAATTTCCTTCAAAACTAGCTACAATTTTCCAGCCACTGCCCTGTAAAATGTACCCATACAAAGTTAGTACATTAACATAACTGCCTGCACAAGCTCCACAATCTCATGAACTGGACGGAAATCTGTGATTTATTAACTTCAAATATGTCCAACGCAGCCCATTCAATGCTCAACGATCAACATAGTAATTTTCATGCATAAAAAGAAAGATGGTAAAAATAGAAGCAACACCAAACAGAAACAAAAGTAATGTCTAGCACCGATATACTGTCAAGCCTACTGTTTACTTGTCCATTGGTTGGTCCACTAAAAATATCTGCCCCGGCAAGTTGTTCGGCGTGTGTTCTTCAATATTAGACGATTCACAGATCATTCATTACCTCGCCGCCAGTTATATGCGCAAGGAATTTGTCCTCAAATTCACGGCAAAGCTCCAAACCCAATGCTCTGGTACCTTCAGAACTGCTGACCATTTGCTCGCCAAGTCTTACCAATTCATCCTGAACTATCTGAGACTTCCCCTGAAGCCTGGAGCATGTTTTAAGTGCAGGACATTAACATAACTATCATCCATTCAAGAAATCATACAAGGAGTCATGTGGTATGATCATACTGTATGTGGTAAACAAAAATTAACTCAAAGCACACCATGAATTCCATACAACTAGAGTATGAATATAGAGCATACTGGACATCTAAATCGACATAATTTTCGCATAATCATTAACATGCTGAATTAGTCACTACATTAAGCCAGTAGGCTGGTGGCTGGCTTATCAATTTATGAACAAGAAAATGAGAAAATGTTTTGCACAGAACACGTTTCCTTCCATCAATTTCCTGGTTTCCAGGATAATAGTTTTAAGAATGGATGAAAATCGAGTGAAGAGCTAGTGTAGTTGCGCAGAGATATTCTCAAAGTATTACCCAGAGAGGAGATTGGGAAGCCTGAGTTTCATACGATTACGGATCTGGCCAGCGAGTGCATCCACCAAAGCCACTCTACCTAACTTGCTCTGAGGAGCTCCCGTCAATATAGACTTCAGACTTTCAGTCTCAGCTCGCCATGCAGTTTCCAAGGAACTCTCTGATCCAGCACCGGATTGTGCGGAAGCAATAGAAACTGATTGACCAATTAAAGCGACCCACGGGATATCATGTGTTTTAGGTGGCCCTTTGTTAGATAAAAGGGCCTGAACTGCCGCCAAGGCTTTCGAATCTGATGCTGCTTGGTCAATCTTACTTATTACACCGACAGTTCTGGTACCTAAACAAAACATGGTATGGAAGGTGGCATTACTAATTAAAGTTGAAAATGAGTTGCAGAAACCATCACCATACACACCAAAACACCAACTCACATAAGATAAATATTAACAACAAAAACAAATAATTATAACAAGCCAAAATAAAAACTCACTTTCTGAGTCAAATTCCTTAGCAATCTTAAGGGATCGTGCTGAAGAAATTTCAGGAGCCTGAGAAGCAGGTACTATAACCAGTAAAATGGAATCATTGTGTTCTACGTACTCGCCAATCTGAAGAATAATAAGAACGAAACAGCGTTATAAAAATGCAACATTCGTTATATTCATTCAGAAACTGACCATCACAATAGGTACATATGAACTTCCGAGACTAGAACATTTTATAATTAAAACTTTTGCAGTAAAGAGAAGTACTGACCGCGGAATCGTCCATGAATCGCTGGTCAAGTCCCGGTAAATCAATTAACTTTAATGGTGGAGCTGCATATTGTCAGACAAATTAAAGGATTAACAACAAGAAAGTGAAGAATACACCAGAACAGAAAAGATCACACTTCACAGGATACATGCAGCAGATAGGTTCAAACTAGAAATTACTGCTTTTCAATTGCAATTAGAGGATAACTCTTCCAAAATTCAAACAATAGTCCAACTGAAGTCGTAATCCTGAAAACGCACTGTAACTCCAACGAGCAGATCCACATCACCCAAGAACAATACAAAAATGAAAAACCACCTAGACCAAGAGTAAAAATATCCACAACCATTCAGGCTTTGTCTTCACCAATTAGGTCACGTAACTCCGTAGTTATTTTCCGTGCTATGAGTAACAAAGGATGCAAGTATCATAAACACCAAGTTCTTAGATACACTACGGGTCCCGAGTTTCGCTCAAGCACAACCATCCTAAGTATAGAGCAGCAGTGAACACTTTTTATCTAACTGACTAAACATAGGAGATGGCCGAGCCAGAAATATACACAATCAATTAAGGCACTTGCCCATCCAGTAACTACCTGTGCTGGTAAAAACTGAAATGTAACATAAAGAGCCTTCCCAGTAAATAAGAAAATTCTACTGCACAAGAAATAAATGATAAAAGAACATATTTGGAACCTGTGCTGGTACGGAGTTTTAGATGTATCTCATCACGACGTCTTCCAGAAGAACCCTTGCTAAGCCTATCTTGTAGGGAATGGCGAAGAGCACCTAATGATTGGCAATTACTCAAAGTGAGGATAGCGAGCTGTGTTGTCATTAAAACAAAAATTTGGCAGTTCAAGCATCAATAAAATGGTGGAAAAGAACACACTTCAAAAGTAAATCCGGGAATGAGAATATTACTTACTTGCAGAAACTGACTGAGATTTGCTGTCGATTTGCAAAACAATTGACCGGCTGTTCAGAGAACTATCTCTAGACAAATCAACACAGATGGGAGCTCGGGTAGCACCATTTTCACCGGTGGGCTGTCATGATTGAAAAATAGGTTACTCATTTCAGAAAAGATTGCACAACAAAGTAGACTAACCTCGGACACGACTAAGGAGGTGAAAATAACTCACGAGAATAGGATGTCCAATAAGACTGTTTAGCGTGGCAGATTTTCCGGCACCCTGAAAAGTTTCAATTACAAGAGATGCAGTTTCAGGGAAAGTATATAACCAACAAATGAATACATCACTCTCCTAGGCCTCCTAACTCAAACAGACAAATAACTCGAAGATATGAGAGACAAGAGCATCAATATTCCACCCAAGACAGAAAACAAAGGAGGACAATCCCATATCGGACATATTATAACCTCCCACTGCTACTTCATTCCTTCCTCGGAGACAGAAAACTTCTATTCTTCAACCTCCAGAAAGAAAGCAAATCACCGACAAGCCAACCAAAAAGCCTCTAATCGTCCTACTGTCAGCGGAGCATCTACAACATCGACATTACCCAAATCCCGCAAAAAGGAAACCTTCCGCAACCCACGACTCATCCCACCCAATCTCCAACCCAAACCAAAAAGAAACACGCGGATTCCAACCACAACACGACGGCAACAAACAACAGATCCGACCATCAGATCCACCCGAATCCAACCATGGAAATCGGTAACTCACAACATTGCCTAACGCGACGACGTTGAGGAAAGTACTCCCGCGCTTCCCGGAGGACGAAGCGGCAGGCGCGGACTCGTCCACATCCTCGTCGGCGAGGACGGCAGACGCCTGTCTCATGGACTCGGAAAGCTGAACAAGCTCCTCGATCGCCTCCATAACCGCCTGTCTCGATCGATCAGGGAAAAACGCCGGGGGCGGGGGGAACGGATCCGATTGGCGGGAACGGCGATCTCGAAGACGGAGGGAGACTTAGGGTCCCGCCGAAGAAGAAGAAGACGATCCTCCGATCGTTCAGCGTTCGTCCGATTTTGACTCCCACCCTACAACACCTTGGACGGCAACTTTTCTTCTCTTTATTTTTTTGCGTTTGAATTGAATTTTGGGAGAAACGCAAGAACAAGAAAAAGAAAATGACGACGACGGAGGGGAGGAGGAGGGAGGGAGGATGAAAAGGGATTTTATCGTTTTTGGTCCTCGTAGTTTGTAATGTTATTCATATTAGTCCTATAAAAGGTCACGCGAATCTCATTAGAGGCGGTAATAATTGTGCAATTAATTATTAGGGAGAGTGTGGATTGGATTGGAGTTAAAAGAGTTAGTAGAAGGGGGAGTTACGTAGGCAGGCACTAGGCAGCAGGCATGGCATGGAACAACACGCGCGCGTAGATTAGAGAAGAAAATAAGATTAATTGGGTCGGTCCAATGACGCGTATTATTTTAATATGGTGGTGTTCAATATATTTACAAAATAGTAAAAGGCAATTTAATCGTTGTTTTTTTCTTCTTCACGGGATAGAAAGGGGAGTTGTTGCCTTACCAAATATAATGGTAAAATGGCGAGGCTGATCTATCCATCATAACACGAATTAACAAGCGGCCGATGCTTTTTATCCTGACTATGATCCGATCATAAAGGACAGGGGACCCGTGTTACCAAGCCGCAGGCTACCGGTCCAACCGCTGGTTTGTGGACGCTAAGGTCAGGCGGGTGCTGGACTACCCCCTCGACAACGTCGTAAAATGAGACTACCTCCTCCCTCAAGAACCGGATCATCTATATCTTCAGGAAGGATTTGGCGTTCAAGGGAGTCTCGAATAAGGTACGCACTGAATAATGTGGCAGAGAGGCTGGAGCGATGGCAGGAGCTTCCACGCATTTCCCCTTATGAGGACCGTGTTTCACCTGATACCAAGAGGAGACCAGGCAAAGAAGTGGATGGCGTCAGTGTTACACGAGGTGCGGTAGTTGACAGTGGGGAAGAAGATGGAGGAGGATACTCTGGCGGTGTTGCTGGCGGATTGTTTGGGGTTCGGTGATGGGAGAAGGGCGAGGAAGGTCATGAAAAGGCACCCGGGGATCTTCTACTTGACCAACAAGAACATGACAAGGGCGGTCGTCCTGAGGGAGGTGCATAGGAAGGATTGGTTGCTGGTCAGGAACCCGGTGGTCGGGATTCGGTACAAGGACATTGCTTAATCTGCACCACCAGAACATCCTTTCTTCTGCTTTCCTCCTCCGGCAAGTCCTCCAATGTCACCTGACACATAAGCCCTCATTGCACAAAAGCAAAGTCTCCATTGGATTGAATTCCAGAAGAAAATTACCAGATTGGAGTACTCTGGCAGACTGAGTTGTCAAAGCAGGAGAAGATGATCTGCATTGAACGCCTAACTTTCTGAACAAAAGATCATTACAGTAATTATTTTGCAGTGAATTAGCTTCCAATACAACGTGAGGATATGGCGATCATCCCGGCAACCTTACTATGCCAATTACAATGAATTACAACTGGGTAAACACCCCCCATGTTCTCCTAGAGACGCCAACAAAATTGCCTTTTATTTTATGTCAGCTGATTCTAGTCCATAACTTATGTACCTGCAGATGATGTCCTCTTTCAGATTGAAAAGTTACCTTGAAACAGCATAACTTCCTACATGTCAGGTTCCGCCCCCACGAAAACGTCGAAAAATCATAGTTGTGAAAAGGGGTTATATGATTGGAGCTCAGGAAGAAACCATCTAGGAACTTGCCCCTATCAATCGCTGACAGAGATGACTACGAAAACGTCATCGATCGACCATTTCCTCGGCAGTGATTTCTCAGATGGATTGATGATGGCTCGTTCAGCGTTGGCAATTCGGTAGCCAATTACAATCTCCTTTCTTTGACGACCCCTCCTCATTATATCATAGAAAGAAAGCTCTTCCTGGTCATATAAATAGAATTCTGCCGGCTTGATGCTCATTTCGTTTCCCTAACATGGTATACAATAAGCAAGAGTATTAGTCGAGGGCCAAGGAGGTTGGCATCCCAGGCTAAATTAGAATAGGATTGACGTACTCAATTTCAAGTAAGACCAGATGACTACGAGCAAGTATAGATGACCCATGACATATACCTCCTCGGCAAATAGTTCCTCCAGTACTCGGTTAATTTGCTTGTCCTCTGCAACCATTGCTAACGCCATGCTGACCAGCTCATTAGATAGCACGTAGTCGCTGATTCTCGAAACTGATACCAGATTTCTGGTCCTGGAATCCAGGATCTCACTAATTATTATTGATCTATCAGAAGCTTGCTGCATTTCACTTATCCAAGAACTGTGAGAGAACCCAGAGAGTCTCAGTGAATTTGATTTCGTGTCCTTGTATGGAAGACGCTTCGACTACATTAATGCAAATAACTAATTAGTAGCTACACAGAGACTAAATAAATCCCACAAAATTACAGAATTGTTGTTTTTGAATAGATGCAAATGAAAATCTCGATTCAACCTGAGGATTATCCATTCATGGTTACCTGTATATCCCGAATAAGGAGGAGAGTGGCAAGAGAACGTGAGTCAGAATGCACAATGGAATCTTCTAGTGATTCATCTGCGAGAATCAGAATCTGTGTTCTTTAGATTAGTACACAGTCTTACAAATAAATTAGGATGGAAAACATGATGATTTGTATAAGTTAAAGGTGACTGGAAAGAAATCCCGAGAAAATAAGAATCAACATGGCATGCTACAAATTATTCCTCGCTGTCTAAAGACCGTTGCTGGTAGGTACGTTGCTTCACCCCCCTGGTCAGAATTGCAAATATCGAACTAATTAACTAATCAAATAAAGACCAGAAACCAATGCCTTGTGAAGGTTTAAAAGAAAGCCTTGAGAAGGAAAATTAAAATGTGATAAGGTGACCTAAAAAGGTGGTATGATATATCAAAATCCAGAAATGATGGGATTATTTTTTTTTTTTTAACGCATAACTGGGAGCATATGTCAATCAGCGAAGTAACTAACAACAAACTATGAAGGAATAGACCGTCAGTGCTTCGGCAGATTTTCAGTTAGGTTCATTCCACCCCAAAACAAGGGAGGGTATAGCTGCCAAGAAAACACAAAACTGGGGACATATCAATTTCAACAGTCCATGTTTGAGCATTACCAGCAGATAAACGAGAAATGAGCAAACGCAGAAAGCCAAATTTCCCTAATAATTCTATTTGGAGATATAACAAATCGATCGTTTTGGTTGGCAACAGAAGATATGGAAAGGATGTTATATGTCGCAAAGTTGCGCTTTCTTCCCAAATAATATTGCCAGCTAGATGTCATGACATACAATGGAGTGGCAAATAAAACTTACGGAATCAAAAGTTTCCAGAGGTAGAATTTCCAGATGGCGCTTAATGACAGCATTTCCTTCACGATGGACTAGTCTCAAGTTCTCCAAACTACATAAATCTAGTCCACCATCTATCAATTTCCGCTCTCTATCCTTTTCAGGAACCTCGCTGAAAATCCATAATTCAGATCCCGGAGCTAAAAAAGCCTCTAGAACCTGGAAAAGATCTTTTCTCAGATAATGGGTTGATCAGAGGAACCAATTAAAATACGTACCAAAAGGCAGATTCTTAGTTGTATGTTGCTAGTCTTCACCAAGTATTAATCCTTTTGATGAATGCATAGAATACAAGAAAACCAGCTACACGTAACGTGAACTTATTGCTTCACAGGGACGAGTCGAACCAAAAAATTTTTCGACCCTGGCAGCATCGTAACTTTCCCGAAAGCACGACCAAACCTCACACTCGGATTCCCCTCAGTCCCGCCCACATTCGCTCACAGTGTTTGTTCACGTAATCTAGTGTATCGCTCACGCTCACACTCGAATGATGCTCGCAAGGACAAGGACATGCTCACAATGGACACAAGGAACGCAAAGGATTTCAGCTAAGGCACATATTATATTCCAACTCAATCATACAATGGTCTTGCTCACGCCCCTGTAAATAACGGATTAGTATGAAAACTCCCAGAGGCAATCCAATGGACAACATACACCACTTTAAAATCTGGTCCCAATGAAAAAAGCGAATTCTAGCACTGGCAATTGCCATTACTTGGCATGCTCAATTGATTCTAGGAAACAAGCATCCCATTCGCCTATTTAAGCCCCCCGCTAAAAATGGCATCCATAGTGATTAATATATTTGGTGTCCCCATTGATCTTCTTTGTAAGAATGGTAAGCCAAGCGCAACATGAATAATAATTTACCATAATCATATCATCAATGTCCCGGCGCCACCCACAGAAGAGTATCTTTTCTGGGTACTTTGGGGGATCAGCTACTTTAGGAAAAAGTCCCCTTCGAACCTGAAACAAAGAAAAATTATCCAAATTCACATGGACGGCAAGGTTAAATTACAATGATGAAATTACGTTTTCTTTTTGCCCATGGAAGGGGTTGAGGATTCTAGCAATTCCAATGCTTCTGTTGACAGAAGTATAATGCAAGCCCCATTTAGCTAATTGGATTTTTAAGACAACCACAAACAAAGAGTCTATTATCTAATACCTCCAACCTCATCACACTGGAATCACTAACTTATCTAACAAATGAGAAGTACGTTTAAATTGAAAACAGTTTGAATAAAGAAGTTCTCAAAACTTCAACAACTATAGGAAAACTACTGCAATAGCATTATTATGGTGTGGATTGAATAACCTTTGGAAGCGGACCCGGAGAATAAGTATCATCATCTTCAGCAATGACAAGTACTTCATCTCCTTGCTTCATTGTGTAACTATCTTCAGGATTGAGTAATATCTTCCCACCATCAGCCGCGACTTTGATTCCACAAGGTATTGCGTCGGGAAATGAAATAAGAACATCTTCAAAAGACATACCATCCAGTTGTGGCCACTGTTTGATGTAAAACTCAGCATTTTCAAAACCTAATATATCTTCCCATATCTGCCCAACGGATAGCAAACAAAAAAATATTATCAAAATTGGGTAAGCACACAAATCAGTTAATTTAAAAGCAGAGTGTGTGCCCTGGCTGCTGCAGAAGTGGGTTATGAGTAGACATGCCAGAGCAAGATAAGGCTGAATAGCCAACATCTGATTTATTAAGAATTTTCAAAAGATAAGAACCTTCAGTAGTGTGCGGGCCAACTAGTATAATGACAGAAATTTCGAGTAATGAGCTCAAAAGGCATTAATAAGAAGTGGTAGAAACAAACAGGAAAAGAAAAAATGAACCTGTGCAAGGCCAGGCTGCAGTGCACACTGTATCATTAAGCGGCCGATGACATCATGCGCAACAACTGTTTCAATAAGTTCTCCACCAACAAGCTTGACCAGAGGCTCATTGTCAAGGTCACTCATCTCAACAACTACATGACCCTTCAGTCCCTCTTTGACTCCAGTAAGGCTGAGAACAACTCTCAAAGCTCTTGCATCACTCTAGAAAAGAACGGAAAGAATCAGCAACTGTACACATTGACGAGCAATTGCAAGAGGTTTGATCCAACTATCATTCAGAAACCTGGTCAGCATTCTCATCAGATGCTAACACGATAATTGCACGTGCCTTTGAAACTGAGACCTACAAGGAAAATGGGAAAAAGAGAATATCACACATCCACTTAGGCGGGTTGGGAAACTGGAACGGAGAATTAAATATATTAAACAAGCCAGACCAGTTCACGCTTAACAGTTCACTTGTAATTGCCTCAGATTTAACATAAGAAAATAATATAGAACTTACCTTTTTTAAGTCGGCCAAGATAAGAGGACTGCCACTTCTACATATAACAGATGTACCCATGAAGTCAAATTCAAGCTTAGTAATATCCATCTCCATCTCTTCCTTATCTCTTTCAGCAAGCACGACAATGACCCCGCCACCAATGCTCTTATTAGCTATGGCCAGCTGCTTCAAAAGAGACCCCTGAAATAACCAAAATGAATCATAAAGTAAACATCATTGTCCGAGATACAGATCAAGATCCATATAAATTTCCCAATACTTCTCCCCTTAAAACTAAGAAGTCGGATAAGTGCTTTAGAGTCATGGTATCAAATTTTATTGAGTACATGTTGACCAAGCAAAATGAAGGGTATGCAGGGCCTAACATTGTGCTGGCAAGAAGTTGGTTTTCTAGAGCCGATAATCTAGGTATCATACATGTCTTCAACTCTTGGGAAAAAGGGTACGTAATATTTTTTAAAATTCAGCAAAATAAATTCATCTTACATTATAAAGAAAGTTATTTCAAATCACAAAGACTACGTCACCCACTAATTTTGCTCCAGAAATATGTTCGAGCAGGAAACAGAAAGGAACTTCAAATTGGAAAGTGTATATTTTGTCACATACCAACTTATTGCTCCACCCTAGTATCAGAACATGATTGCTTTCAATTACTTCACTCTTTCCCTTGCGTAGGGAATCCACCTTTTCAGAGATTGCATCAGAAACAAGTCCAAGCATCATCGCAAATATGAGCATGCCACCAGAACTTATAGACACAGAAACTATTCTCGGTCCAGTGCCAACTCTATCTGCATGATTTCCAGCATCAGCAACAAAGGTCCATGAGTGCCAAAGGGCCTCAGTGAAGTTGCCATCACCAACCGCATACAATGCTAACCCTCCAAAACCTATTAGAAATATGGTGGCTGATAGAAGTGCCAGGAGCTTAGCATACGGGTAAACTGAAAAACACACATCTACGATGTAGGCTATCCTCTTTCTCAAAGGAACTTCTTCCTGGTTGTTTCTCTTACTCTTTGACAAGCTTTGCAACTCCGGAAGGTGGTCAAGATATTTATATATCAAATACGGCACAATAAGGGCGAAACCTACCGAACACAGAGCTAGGTTCCTACGGTCAGAATTTGACCAATAAACTCTCAGCGCATTTTCTCCCCAGTTCCAATTTTCAGAACCTATACTACCGACAAGTCTATCACCACATAGTCCATGTAGGTTATTGTTTTCCTCCTGCGATAAAACAATAGCAAATTAGAGGACACAATGCCGTACAAACGGCTTTGTACAGGAAAGACATGTAATCAGTAAAACATTACTCCAAACCTGAAGTTTATGCACTCTGATATGCAGATAAAATGAATATGGTACAGTCACTGTACAGATGAAAGCAAGCTGCAAAAGATATGACGCAACAGCATCAGTATTCTGATGAAAAATGACATTGAACACCATACTGATGAAAAGATATATCTTCTTTTGGCTTTCAAGAATGACATCGCCCTCATAATGCTTTCAAGAAGCTACACTTGGAAAAGGAAATATAAGCAAAACCAAAACAAAAACACTCCAAATCAAAATCGTCAGCAGAACATCACATCATAAGTTTCCGAATCCAACTCGAAGATATCTGCAATTCTGCATGCTAAGCAACGTCCCATATCATCCCAAACATGCCAAAAAATCTAGATTGAAAAGGCTTTCCAATGTACCTCACTTACCAGATAAAGAACTAGCCGGTTTTGGTAATTATTGCTTTTGGCAGTTCCACTTCCACTATTTTTCTCACAGACCTTGCTGGAATCCATCCTTATTTCCTGACTGCTCTTCTTCTCTACATCCAGCAACTTCTGATCAAGAACAACCCTACGACCGCCCTGGTCGACCTGACGTCCGCGACCATTCGAGTTCAATGATTTCGAGCCCTTCAGTCCTACCACCCTGCTCTTCGCAGGGTGATGCCCAAGAAATGCGGGATAAACCCAATCCCGATCGTACAACGACGCAGAAGTCGAGGCGGGCTCAGCGGAGCCATCCCCGACCGACACGCGGAGATCAGACACATTCAGCCTTGAGGGAAGAGGCGCGGTGGCGACGCGGCGGACGGCGGGGAAGAGCGGGCCGGGGAAATGGGGCGTCGCGTCGTCCTCCTGCTCTTTCAGATCCTTCTTCGGCTTCTTGAAGAGAGGCGGACGCTCTGACTTCGTGTTGACCTCGGTCTCCAGGGGTTTGACCTGCGGAGGACGGCGGCCGTCCGGCGTCGACGCCGCCTCCATCTCCGGCGGGAGGTCAACGTCGGTTAGTTACGGCCGTTGGATTTGGGAGGGGCCAATGGTGACCGTTCGATTGAAGGAATTGACGGTCGGGATGCGTTCGAGAGATTCCCCCGACGTCGAGATCGCGTCGTTTGTAGCGTGTTAGGCGTTAACGACGTGTTAGTTGTGAGTCGTGTTCGTTTTATATTTAAGTGTTACTGATAACGAAATTAAACTTTTTAATATCATAAGATCTCACAGTCCTTTATTCGAGCTTGAGGATGAGGAGGAGAAGGAAAGTTAGCTCCTGGTGGACGTCGAAGTCACGGGACAGAAGTACCCCAACCTCGATGGGAACGGGGAAAGCGACGGACAAGGTCCGCCCACGTCCGATCTCGATCCCGTCCTGTTTCCACGGTCCGATCCACAATCTCGTCTTCCCCGCCGACTGCATATGGGCCCTTGCTTGAAATCCTGAGTTGCAGACAAGCTCGGGATTATTTTCGGGATGATGCACGGACGGGTACCTGGTGAAAATAGAACCGATTCTCGCAAGAGTACCTGCCATGGCGCTTCTGGAGGAAGCCGAAGGGAGTTTTTCCTCGCGATTGGGAGGTCTGTCAATGGGAAACAGGGCGGCCACGAAAGGTTAGGGTGGACTTTCTTCGTTCAATAGGAGCATGAGCATAGTTAAGGAAGACGGCGTTACTGCCAGCCTGGAGGTCACGGATGGTGGGGAGGGGTGCCCGATCGGAGGAGTTAGAGTCTCCTTTTCGCTCCTGTTCTTGTGTCTCCGCTGCTGACTTTGGTTTTGGTACACAACTTTCGCCGGCCAGAAGCATGATGGCGTGAGCCTGGGGTTATGCGAAACAGAGCTGCTCAACAGAACTGGCAAAGCATTCAGGGGGGATTAACAGAGGATTTAGCCGCTAAACAGCACATACCTTATCGGCCGGAACATTGTCATAGACGTTCACCATGCCTGCATAAAATATTGTGAGCTGTGACGGGGCAGAGTCATGGTCCAAGGTTGTTCTGTCCTCGCTGATTCGACAAAGGACACGTTACGAGTCCATGAAAGACGACTTGTTTCAGCGCCGAGCACAAGCTATTTGCGACTCGTACCTTATTCCCGGAAACAACGAGTGTTCCAGGAAAGAGGGCCGCCTGGTGGAGACCATCCCATGTCCAGGAATCCACTGGCGCCGCACAATCCCGGGTGAATGTTCATCAACAGTAAATTTCCCTGAAACAGGAGGAGGATCTTCGTCGGAGCTGTGCCCTTTATCCGGCAGGACTCGGACGAAGACCTAGGCCCGTTCTTCCCGGGCGAGTCGGGGTCCCTGCATTCATCTTCCTTCCTCATAGACTCGGGCCATCCAAGTTCCGGATGAAATCCTTGGTCGCCGGCGGGTTCGCGGCCATCCCGTTGGCGGTCGACAGGGGAACGCTTTGATTGGCAGGGGAACTTGGTGATGTTCTTATAATCGGAACGACCAGCAGGCCCTTCGATTACTACAACGTTAATTTCGGACAAATATTTTAAGGACTGACCAATCGTTGTGTAATGATCGTAAACTATGTTTATTTATTCGTTGTAAGTATTGTCGCTACGTGTCCTCGAATATTTCGCTCGATTTGCGCTATGCTCCTTCATATTTCCCACGTGTTTCATTAGTCATGTTCGCTTCGAATACTTCGCGACGAGCGCCGGATGGTAACAACGTACTACGGCGCAAGGAGCTCCGGGTGCGCCGGCCGCAGACACGGGCACACTCCGAGATCTCTGCCGTAGTCTCGCGGTCGCAGACTCGCAGTTCTCGTACGTACCATCGAAATGAAGAAAACTCGTGATTTATTATTTATTCGACAATGATTCAATTACAATTAAAACACAGAATTACAACATGCTCGGACTATTACATCCTAAGATCCGACGACAAATTTCCGGTGCGTGGTCATTTTCCGGCGGTGACAGGGTACCCGATCCCGTGCCTCCTAGTAGGGAAAACCACGAAAAGCAAGCTCGCGATCACTCCTATGGCGACCGGGACGATATCGATGACCTCCTGCGTCTCGTGCCCTGCTCCCGGATACAGACACGTCACCACGTCCCTGTCCCTCAGGGCGACAGCCCCGAACACCAACACGGTCAGCACGGAGTGCACCACGTCAATGAACCCGATCCGGTACCCAGACAGGTCCGGCAGGCTCGTCTTCGGGACGGTCGTGTCGAACAACCACAGCCCCTTGGTCGTGCCATCCCGTAGTAGACCTGGCCTTCGGTTGAATTCACGCTGTCGGTGAAGCACGCTAGGAAACACGACGACGCGAGGGCCGCCAGGAGGACGGCGGTGAGGGGACGTGTGACAGGGTCGCAAGAGCCGTTGCTGGTGAAGATAGGCATGAGCAGCTGGAAGGCAAGTAAAGTCCCCGTAGGGAGTAGGTTGGCCAGGTTCGCCGTCCCGGTGAGCGTCTGCGAGATAGTCCGTTGGGACAGGGACGGCGGCTTGTCGAGGACAGCAGGCAGTGCTTTCCCCTCCAATTGAACGGGAGGGTCGGGCGACGATGCCTTCGAGGACGGTATGCGCGACCTTAACTCGGACATGGTCTACGATGGTGGCTTTCTTCACGCAACTTCAAACAGAGGAGTTTGGTAATGGTTTGACGAGGAGGAGGAAGAAGAAGAAGAAGAAGAATGACTAAGTACGTTGCGTGCGGGATTTTATATAGAAAATTGTTTAGATCATGTGGAGAGGAGACCGGTAAAACCGGTGATTAAAACAGAGTGGATTAGGTATGGATGGCGTCTTGGAATTTTTTTACTCGGAAGAATTGGTGGAATTTGATTGATGTCCAAGGAATTGAAATATTTTAATGACTCGGTCCAAAATTCCTTGCTGAGAAATAGTTAGGAGAATTCGAGTTCTGGCCTCATTATTAAAACACTGGCCCAAGTGAATGGGCCCAAAATACCTAATGGGCTTAAAGGCCCAAAAATCCTCAAGCAGTCCAATGGCCCACAAGATATTATATATATATATATATATAGGACCCGGACTGATGAGCCGAGCTAGGGTTTTCTGCGGTTTGGCGCCACGCTGCAGTCGTCTTCAATCGATCTACCGATTCGTGGACCATTTTCTTCTCAAATGTTGTTTCTCTGTTTCAATCCGATTTTGCGGTGTTTTTTGTGGTATGGTTATGGAAAGGGATTCGATTTCAGTGTCTTTTGCTAGCACGATGTACGCTGGCTTATCGGAGTTTGTTCCGGCGGCGATCGGAGCCCCTGTTTCGCGGGTTAGTCCATGGTCGCCGTTGTGTTTCAGGCCGGCTTGTTTTATTCGAGAAACCTGTAGCTTTACACGTGTCAATTCCACCGGCTTTTGTTTCTTGTTCTTTCCTTGTCCCTGGCTTTGATTTGATGATTTGGGAGGTGATGAGGATCAACACACAGCTTCATTGCCAGTTCTGCTTCTGAGAATTGTTGATTGAAAGGCTGCTTATGTTCTGAGCTGCCCTTTCAATTTAGTCAGATGACTTGTCTAATTCGATTCCTTATGGTGACATGTGGAAGTTGTCTACGTCGATGTAATCATATTAAATGAGGTGTTGTGGAGCCAAGTCCTTGCCTAGCAGGGAGAACCTACTTGGTAAAGCTGCATTTTTATGTGAAGTCAATGGATTTTTCCGAGTCAATTTTTTGTTTTTTCTTTTGTTCACTTGCTTATTTAGCTGTGATTGAGTTTAACTATATTCGATGCCCTTATTCTGTGGGCATCGAGTCTGAGAAACTCATATAGTGGTGGGTGTTGTCTATCAGCTTCTTTCCCTTGTAATTTCCACGGGCTTTGGAGTTAAACAACAGCACTAGATCCTCAGTTAGATTTTCTTCACCTGTTTCGAAGTGCAGATTTTTATCATAGACCTTTAGGTCTTTGGTCTTTGCGAGGTTGCTTGCGTTGGTGCTTGGAAGCCTGCTAGAGTTTCCTTCACTATTGCCAGGGCAGGTCAGAATGGGTACCATCACTGCACTGAATTGAACAAGAAGGTTTACGGGGTTGGGAAGGCTGGTCAGGAGTCTCATCCTGCATGACCGAGTTCAACAGGTATCCTAAAGTCCAACCTCTTGGGTGATATTCTCTCTTCGAAATCTCGGTGTTTGCAGATCCTTAATCATATGTCTTCTTGTCCTTCAGGACCGAGAAGGATATCACTCCAATGGGCAGATTCCCTCACTATGGCATCCTCAAGGAGGATTACCAGCTGATCCAGGGTTGTTGTGTGGCCCAAAGAAGCGCATGGCTTTGGACCAAGTTTGGCCACCGTCATTTCCAGACAACCGAGGAGAAGAACCGGTTTTACGTCAGGCTCAATGCTTGGTTGTTGTCTGCCAATTGTCTTGTTTTCAGGCTGTGATGGTTTCATTATGTGCCGAGAGATTCGTAATCTTTGAGACAGTTTTGTTCACTTCTTTTTTAGTTTGGTTTGAAAACACTCTTAAGTTTATAAGCCCGGAAGGCCTTTTTGCTACTTTTGTGTAGTAACTCTTCCTCTTTGGGACTCCCCTCAATCAACGTCGTAATCACTCTCTGCTTTATCGTAAACTTTCTTTGTTTGATTAGTATTGGGATTTGATTCTTTGCTTCAAGCAAACAAAACCCAATCTTTGCTTTTGTTAAAGTAAAGTATGTCAGACAAGAAAGCGGCCAATAGATCATCTGACTTTTGTCACCTTCACTCCTCAACTACTCTTTTTAAGACAAGTATTATGGTTTTTTTTTGCATTACCACTAATAATTTCCATTGCTTACTATCTATTACTTCTTCTACTACTACTACTACAACCCTTTCGCTTCTCTAGCTTTTGAAGGCGATGAGCGAGTTCGATTCCAAGGGGCCTAGCCCTTGGACATACTACACGAGCTCAAACCTGACCTGGCCCGGGAGTGTGGACGGTGAAAGTCGGTTGCCAAGGGGGGTCGCTTCACCCATGTATGCATTCTCCTTTGGATTCATCGCCACTGCGATCCTTGTTTCTCTGTTCCTCGTCATGGCCATCTTAGAGCACCTCTTCGGGCGAACCCTTCTTTTGCTTCCCCGGGACGCATCTCGGGTTCCTCCATGGAAAATACTGTGTTGGCAGAGAAATCCAGGCATTCATGCCCGGTGAGTACTCCCCAAATTGAGGTTGTCTTGCCCAGGCGTGTTTGTCTGTAACGACATGTGATGATTTGGGGTGCAGTTGGAGCATGCGAAAGGTTTGGAAATTACAGTGACGATGCCCGGGGATTGCCATCCGACCTACATTGCACAGCCTGCTCCCCTTCCGCCTTCCTGTCCAAGAGAAGGAATACATTGGCCTCACCATCATGGCCACCACCAACATGGATTTGCATTTTGCCAGGCGTAACCAAACTGAATGCTGAGTTCACTGTGCACAACAGCCGACGCTTTGATGCCCCGGCCAGAGCTGATTCAATGACTCCGATCACATCATATGCTAACGACGCCTCCAATTTAACATTAGTGCGATTAATGAGGTGGTCATACGAAAGTGAGACATAAACTCTATGTCATGACTCAAGTTTACAATGTCAATAAGTACAAAGGTAATCTAGCTTGGATTGAAATTCCTTCGAAACTTGGCATGTATCGTCCTTCGTCATGGTCATGTATTCCCTGGCATCAATCATCGATGGTCTCTTCATCAGGTAACACCAGAGTGAGTAAAGAATACTTCACCCGAAGAGAGATCTTTCCCTTCTCGACCACGAGTCTAGCCCCCGAAACAACCCAATACCCAGGATTTTCCTCTGGCCCTCTGCCATCTCCGTTGTATCGACAAACTTCAGAAGCTTAGGGGCTTGAGTTGCCATTGGAGGGCCCCCCGGGTAGACTGCTGAGTTTATATTCACGTCAGTGGGTTTCGGAGGTGGCTTTTGGACCGCAGAGAAGTGTTGACTGATGAGATTCGAGAAAATGCCCGACTTGGCCGCCAACCCAGGGGAACCATCCCATTCTGGATGCTTAACCATCATTGCGCCGACAGCGGTTGAGAATTTGAGCCGCAGCAGAAGCACACTTTTCATTCCATAGTTTCGACTTGTAACTGGGCTCCGGTAACAATGGAAAGGTCCTCATCAGAGTCGACGGGGCCGTGCACACATGAGAGAAGTGCTTCCACTGGACTTTCTCGTAGAACTTCCTATCATAGGAAACATGGCAAAGGCTCCCCTGGATCGTCCATCACCTGGAAAATCTTGGAAGAGAGGAAAGGTGCTGGACGTGAATGGCTAGGCGGTCACTTCGTTGCCTTCCAAGTAAAGCCTTAACCCTGTAACAGGCCTGTTGCCCACATCAACCTGTCCGTTAACAGGAAAATAGCGTTCCAATGAAGTCGTAGAGACCGAGAAACAAGAAGCCATTACCAGTGACAAGAAGCATGCACAAAAAGTGGAACTCACCGGTGAAGTATTCACAAAAAGCTTGGGTCCTATTAAGCTAAACCTCAACGAACCAGTGCTTTGTCTCTTGCGCTGAGGACCAAGAGGAAGTTCGCTGAAAACGGGTGCCCACTGCCTCGGTAACTGAAATTCTAAAAACTGGTGTGTTCTTCTATTCGAGGTTTATCTAAGCACAAAAGCAAGATTAAGATTCAAGCAAATCATAAGGCTACAAAATTAAATACTTTGACAGCAGAATTCACTTGGACAATATCCAATACTCACATCTCAAGTACAGATTTATCGCATGGCTTAGAACCCGCTGCCCGGAACTCCACCAAGTAATGAGGTTATTGGAACGAAAGACATTGAGATCACGTCTGGTTCATACTGCACTGTGTTCAACCAATCGATGTGGGAAGATGTTTGTTTTCCCCACCTCCTCTTGCAAATGATTACAATCTCCTGCCATCCAATCACGTTAGAGAAGCACAACCCTACCGGACACTACGAGCTGGCTAGATAACAGGATTTGCATGCCTCACCTCCTTGGTCAGGTATGAACTCGACGAACTCGCATCCATGAAACTTGGCTGCTGATCTACATCAAACTGAAGCAACAATTTAAATATAATAACAATCTTGCTTAAAAGATGCACTGCAAGAGTTAAAACATAATGCTGACATGGACTCTGCATAAAAGGCAAGGAAACATGCGACTCCCTTTCATGATCGATGTCCTGCACCTGATCGTGTCGGTAAACCGGGTCAGAAACAACAGTCTGTCCATTATTGTCCAAAATCTCTTATCTGCCATTTCCTTTAGCCTCTTCTGCACATTGGCAGGCTGGAGACTGGACGAATGCAGCTGCTTCACGTATATGACATCTTTTCCTCCCATCTTCACACCAGTTACTATATGAGTTCCATATGTCTCGATGAACCTGGGAACATTGGCATTTTCTTAGTGCTCGACATTATATGGGTTCAAGGTACCATGGAAGGTAAGGGTGTGGTAGAGTTTATAATGATATCCCGAGCACTATTTAAGATGTTTCCAGAAAAATGGACTGAGAGCAGGTCGTAGAACTGCACCTACAATAGTAGACTTTGCAGCAACTCAATCCAACAAAAATCATTCTTGAAATTACATCTAACCTTTAGATTCTGACATATGACAAGTAATGAAGCTGTAGACTGTGTACACTGGTTGTGAGATTTGATTCAAGATGATTAACTACCTTGCTAATGCAGGAGGATCCCATGAGGATGGGACTGCACTTTTGACGATTGCAGAGAACAATTTGCGACTTTTCTAGGGCAACAGTATACAATGTGATGAACACCCCATCAAAGGCTAAGGTCTTCGTGTTTGCAGCATCCTTCTGCCAGAACCCTTGAAATTCGAACATCGCATTGAATAGTCCGGAAGGTATCTTTCCAGTCAGCGATAAATCCTGATTGAACTGTTCTGACATCTAAAGGAGGAAAGACGAAAAAGGAGATTTAAGAAAAAGCATGATGAATAAACAAGCAAACTCAGAAAAAAATTGATGATCTACCTGCTGGAAGGAGAGGACATCAGACCTGAAACGGGTGCGCTCACCCTTGTCACACTTTATTGATCTCGAAACATTCGGGATCGATATCCCCCCAGGTAGGACAAGATCCTGGCCACTATCGGCATCATCGATCTTGATCAACCGTGAGCCATCTGAATCACCTTTACAGTACTTCAGTCGAAGATCTATCGCAACATCATATCCCCTGCCAATTGAGGCGATGGCAACCTGGGCAGCTTCTTTCGCCGGAAGCTTCAGTGCCATTTGCTTAGAACACCACAATCCCTTCAAGAGCAGAACCCCCAATCAAAATCTTCTGCATTAATGCAAAGTTTGAGTCATCAACATGCGCATGCACTCACAGCATCTGTCCAAATTAAAACCATAAACAGCCCGAAAGGGGCAATCTTTAACCTACCTAGCAAACTTAAAGCTAAGAATCACAAGCACTCGAGAGTAGATTCGGCTTCTCGGGCAATCCAATCACTAAGCCCATCAGTTCCAATTAAAAATGCTAACGCCCACAACACCATGTCAAAATCTAATAACAAGCAGCCCAAAACCTTGAAATCTACCCAACATACTGCAGCCGAGAATTACCAACACCCGGCAAAGCAGATTCAACTCTGAGACTGACCCGTTACAGTTCCGAAGGAAAACTCCAATCCCTACAAAATACCCAGCTGTCTAATCCCCAAAGCTCTAAACTTTGAGGGGTATGATGGCTCTGAAGTTTTTGGTGAGAGTTGACGGGTGAGGAAATGGATCAAATTCTTCTCATGGGTTGTAAGTACTAATTCTGAACTCTTATTATTATCTCTTTTTAATGACGCAATTGATTATTTAGCTCAAGAAACTCATTCCGGGTTCTCCAGTTCAACAAAGACCCTTTTGCCAAATCGATTCCCACTATTAACTTACACGATGGAAGGTGATTGATGAGGGAGGATTTGGAGTGGATAGCGATGGGACTGCAACAACTGCAACGGTGTGTGTGTTTGAGAGAGAGACAGAGAGTGTAGAGACAAAGGCGTCTGTCCTGGTCAAAACTTTCGGAATTTCAATGTTGTCCTAAAGCGTTAGTTGTCAATAGCCAAATTGGGTTCAATTCTGTGGGTTGAAAGAACAAGAGTTGCAGAACAAAAATAATGCAGGAATTGATTATCTTTTCCCCCTCTGGTCACTACTACCTTATTACCCAAATCGACAATGTAAAACCACTGGTTTTATTTGGGGGTTGTTCTTTTTCAACATGACATTCCAAACTCCAAACCAAGTTGTTTCTTGGAAACCCAGAATTTACTTGGGGGGGGGGGAGGATTCCATTCCTGTCGGATATTCCCATTATAACTTCGTCTGTCCCACCTCCATATAAACAAACAAAACTACCATTTAGTGAAGGATGTCACATTGCATGTCTCTTCCCCTCCCTAGAATCTCAACCCAACTTCCACATATTTTGCTGCGTCCCAGAAAAAACACACCAGGAAATTTCCTGACCCTTTATGTCCCCATCAGAGATTTGTTCCCACTTTCTTACAAGATATTCATCTTCTACGCAATCCAATCCCTAACTCCCATCTCTCACACTGTTAACGATACCTTCAGACATAGCCCTTGAGAGTACCATAGCATATTATAAAAGCCAACAAAGAACAGATGAAATAACAAGGGCGAGGATGAAAGAGAGGACCAACCTCAGGTCCAAGTCCGTCGAAGACTGCTCGGAGCTGCTGCCGCACCCACATTCCCCTCCCCATCCAGGCCTCCCCCAGTTGGGGTCACAACCTCCGACGGTGAAGACTGTTCGGAACCTTGAAGTGCTCTCTGAGTATGATGACTGTGACGGTAGCGGGGAGAGATTCGGAGTCGTGCTCGGCTTAAGCAGCTCGGTTCTTTCTCCTGCTGCTTCTGCCAAGAAGTTTACGTTGGATAGGAAGCTGAAACTTGGGGCCCTTTCGTCGTCAGCTGAAGCTAAGTATTCTGCCATGAAGAGGATGTTCTTCGTGAGAAGATCTGTATCAGTATCAGAGAGCTATTGTAGGATCCACGATCAATCCATCGAGGCTGATTGTCTGGACGAAGAAATGGGATCACCCCAAAAACCAGACAAGCAGCAGCAGCAGCACAAAGGACGTAAGATTATCAAGGCCTGCAAAAGATTCTTCAGTCTCAAGTAGAAAGAAAGGTCTGTCTTTTGCACCCTATCCTAGTTATGCACCCTGAGGTTCGGATTCCTGTTGGCTCTTCATCTGTCCATTGCCTTAAATGAATAAGTAGCCGAAGTTCAGGGAATAGTCCTGTCCTTAGCCTAGAGAAATACAGGTGTTATTCAGAATCAGACAGTAGCACAATCAAACAATTCCTGACTGGATGTTCCGCAGATTGTCAAGAGACATTTATAGAATATATTCCACGAGAATCCTTCTACAAAAGGACACGGCCAGCAGTTAGAAACAGCAACAGCTACTGATGCTTCTAATCCCCCTTCCTGAGGAAAAAATGTAACTAAGTACCTATCACTTATGATATGATACCGCCCACCCCCAACCCAAATACACCAATCTGGGAAGTCAATGGCCAGGCAACCATGTCGATTTAGGGTGCCAGAAGCCAAAAACAAGTCATCTGATGAGGCATTCTTATCTCACTTGCTATCGCTGAAATCTGCATCAATGATATCCCCATCGGGACCCTTATTCTCTGATGATTCAGAAGGTCCAGTTGCTCCACCTGGTGCAGCACCACCTGGACCAGATGCTCCAGGTTGGTTGTACAGTGACTGACCAAGCTGCATTACTTCCTGGTTAAGGGCTGCCATGGCATCCTTTATGGCTTGTGTAGAACCCCCTGAGATCGCCTCCTTGAGTTCTCCTAGCATTGCCTCAACCTTCTCCTTGACAGGAGAGGGAACCTTATCTCCCAATTCCTTCAGTTGTTTCTCCGTGTGGTAGACAACGGAATCTGCCTGGTTCTTGGTGCGATGGCATCGCGTTTCTCCTTATCCTCTTTGCAAACTTCTCGGCCTCATTAACAATTCTCTCCACCTGCAGTAACAACAATAAAAGCATCAGTGGCAAAGAAACTGACCTTGTTGATGGAAAAGAAGAAGGCCAATTCGTTAGGCTGAGGCCTACAGATATCCTACCGGAAAAGTAAACTCACCTCATCACTAGGCAATTTGCTAGCTCCGGTAATTGTAATGTCTTACTTCTTCCCTGTACCCTTGTCGATGGCGGTAACCGAAAGGATACCATTGGCATCAATATCGAACTTGACTTCAATTTGTGGGACACCACGTGGAGCAGGCGGAATTCCATCTAACCGGAAGCTTCCAAGGAATTTGTTGCCCTAACAAATTCTCTCTCTCCTTGAAGGACATTGATCTCGACACTGGTCTGACCGTCAGCAGCAGTTGAGAACTCCTCGGACTTGGAGGTGGGGAGTGTGGTATTCCTCGGAATGATCTTAGTCATAACACCGCCAAGAGTCTCCAAACCCAAAGAAAGTGGAGTAACATCCAGAAGTACGATATTGCTGACGTCCCCAGCCAAAACACCAGCCTAGCATCCCAACAGTAATCTTGCATTACTCAATGACATCCATATATATACAAAGACGAAATTAGTTTGTGGATATTCTCAAGGATCTATGTACTGGAAACAAGCCTACCTGCATGTCAGCTCCTAGAGCAACAACTTCATCAGGGTTGACGGTGACATTAGGGTCCTTCCCTGTCAACTTCTTCACAAGCTCCTGGACAGCTGGGATACGGGTGGAGCCACCAACAAGAATAACTTCATCCAAATCCTTGAAGGAGAGCTTTGCATCCCTTGGAGCATTCCCAACAGGTGTTCCAAGCCTGGAAAAGATAATCAACAGATTAGAACTACAATTTGACGAGAAAATTAACCACACTCCACTGTAATATCAAACAAAGCCGTTTATCTGAGGTAATCCTTCCAAAGAATTGCCCATCGACAACCCAATGGAAGATCACAATACCTGTCGAGGAGATCCGAACACAATTCCTCAAACTTCGCTCTGGTCAATGTGGTCTCAATGTGCTTTGGGCCATCAGCGGTGGCAGTAATAAAAGGCAGACTGCACAGGCATAAGCACAAAACGATAATCAGACAAGAAATGCAAGGGAAGGAGAGCCAAGAATCCGACCAGAAAGAAGGCGAAACCGGTTCCTAGAAACTAACTCCATACCTGATGTTAGTCTGTGTCAGAGATGACAGTTCCATTTTAGCTTTCTCAGCTGTTTCGGTCAACCTTTGCAGGGCTTGCTTGTCCTTCAAAAGGTCTATGCCTTCATTTCTCTTGAAGTCAGCGGCTAGCCAATCGACGATTCTCTGCGAAAAAAATACAAGAAAGGAAAAACCTTCAAAATATGCATCCACATGATACTAATAAAAGAAATGAACAGTATACGATGCTTACCTTGTCAAAGTCATCGCCACCAAGATGGGTATCCCGGAAGTCGAAAGCACTTCGAAGACGCCATCACCAACCTCGAGCACTAAACATGGAGAAATGGCAAGAAATGATTATAACTGGAGAGTCCAATGGGCAGATATGGAAAGGCTCGTAATAACTTCATTGCTACTGAGACATCAAAGGTATCGCCTCCAAGATCAAACACAAGAATCATCTCATTATTCTTCCTCTCAAAACCATAAGCCAGCGAACCAGCAGTTGGTTCATTGATGATGCGGAGAACTTCCAAGCCAGCAATGCGCCCGCGTCCTTCGTAGCCGTCCTCTGTGAGTCGTTGAAGTAAGCAGGCACCGTCACCACAACTTTGGTCACCTTGTCATTCAAGAACTCGGATGCGTCATCCACGAGCTTCCTCAGAACCTGAAGGAGGGGATGAAAGACTCAATGGACAACTTCCAGAACGCGATGCCAATCAACTAGCTCCACACCAACACTGAAGCATCCATTCTTCTTCACAACCACAAGCCCACATCCAAAATTGAACTCAATGAATTGCAAAGTGAAGCCTTTTCCCACAATTCCAAACACAATGAGGGAGCCGCAATTTTGACAATGAAATCTCAACTAGAACTGATGAGAAAATCAAGGAGAGCAAAGCAAGTACCTGAGCCGAAATCTCCTGGGCAGCGAACTGCTTCCCGATAGCGGGGCAATCGACCTTCACATTCCCATTCATCCCTAACGACTCTATAACTAACCTGCTTGGACTCCTCGTCAACCTCCGACATCTTCCTCCTTATGAACCTCTTCACCGAGAAGAACGTGTTCTCCAGATTCACTACAGCCTGCCGCTTCGCAATCTGCCCAAACAACCTGTCCCCATTCCTGCTGTACGCGACCACGGACGGCGCAGTCCGCTGGCCCTCCGCGTTGGTCAAGATGGTCGGCTTCCCGCCCTCCATGGCGGCCACTGCAGAGTTCGTGGTACCCAAATCGATCCCCACAACCTTCTCGCACGTGACCTGAGGGGGCCCACGCCATACCGCCTCGAGGGGCCGCCGCGGGGCGGGAAACGAAGGAAGTGGGGGGCGTTGTTACCGAGGGAATTTGAGGAGGAGATGGATTGAGGGGATTTGGAAGGGTTCAGGCCGAGGAAGTGGGTCTGAGCCGTGCAGGACGCCATTGTTTCTGCTCTGCAGCAGGCGGGGGGGATCTGTTGGTTTGTCGGTCGGGGGGTAGAAAGGGACGGGAAAGCGAGGGTTTAGGGCGGTTAGATTCAGCCACGTGGCGGCTTCAAGAATGATCTGGGGAAGACTTCGGCTCGGGGCCGTAGGAAGTGTCAGTTATTGGTCCGTTCGGACGGGACAGTCGGTTGGTAACCGTCGGAGATTCTATCGGGCTAATCGGGCCCAATTACACGAGTCTTTGGGCCTCATGCGAATTGGGCCTTTACCACCCCCACCCCTTCCATTAGTATAACGCTGCAATCCGATCGGCAGCAGCCGCCTCCCCAACCATGTCGTCCAAGTGCCCCGGCCGTGCTGCACGATAACCTGGTGTTTCTCGATACAGATCAGGTGTGAATGGAACTTATAGTAATGCAGTCGAGGTGGTAGGATGTGTGCGAACTCAAAGTTGGATACGATTCTCGCGATGTTCCTTCTCAAGTTATTTAGATAATGACTCGTTTCTGTTACGACAAAGGTCGGAAAACATTCACCACACTAACCATTGGCTTCCTCATAGCAAGGCGTAAGTCCCGTGTGTCCTCTCAGGATTTGAAACACATTCATCGGTCCAGTGGCGTGCGTAAACAGCAGGATGAAGACGAGGAAGCAGAAGAAATGAGTGAGAAATGACTCGATCAAAAACAGATGAACACAAACTACGATCAATCACCATCATTCACCAAAACCGAAATAACACCACCCCCACACATTTCCAACCTTTAGTCACACCATCAATCTCAGCTATATCCAAACTTATAATATAGCTACCACCTCACCGTTCGTGCCAATCTCTCGGCAATGTCCATCCACACCAATGCCATAGCATGTTATAAATAACCGCCTATCAGTTTACCCTATTTGATGCTTAAAAAGCGTGCAGTTAATAAAAGCATCGCACTCGCCGATATTTACAGTTTTTGAGCAAACAAACTTATCTTACGTATCCATCCTTTTTGCTTACCCAGTAGAGTTAGATGGGCAAGGATCGTATCGGCGGCCCCCTGCAGCAAAATGAATCCCTAGAAAGGCCGAGTCTTGCTGTTGTGATACACGTGTCTCCAAGTGGTGATGCAGTCCCATTCTCCGGAAAGGAACTGTCGTTTCTTACTGGTTTTTCGTGGTTTTGTGGTGGTCTTCATTATTCAACTCACCAATTGTTGACTATATTAACAACACGATCCACTTCGAGCCGAATCCATCTCGAGGTTCTTTTAAGGGGTAACCGTCTTTGCTTCCAAGCCCTCCCTGAGCAAGGACAATCCCTCTGGGAACGGAGGAAAAACTCCAGCCACTAGGACGATACTCAGTGACTAACATCACATTACTGGCACCCTTGCTGCAGAAATTTCAATTTCCATAGAAATCAGCTCAACCATGAAAAGATCAGCAAAAACAAAAGATTATCTGCTCAGATCATAATCAATATTTATGAATAGTCCTGAAGATAATAAAATTAATTTCATTCTCTCTCAAGTTATCGCTACTAAAGTAACCTTCACTAATTCAGCACACAAGTTTTCCTATTCCAAAATTAGATAAACGATATAGCCAGAAATTCAGTTTAAGAGACCGATACAAAATAATCATCAAAAATAAAATAAAAAATAGCCAAGATGAAGAACATACCTCTTTGAACACTACGTTCCAGAACTTGACTTTTGGACCCAAACTTGCTTCTGAAACAAATGAAAGGTAAAGATAATGATGCTCAAATGATGCCCCAAAATACGATATGAAGGGAAAAAATAAACAATCAAGCACCTCGTGAGCACTAAAGCCAGGAGAATTTCCTCTCTTTGAAGACTTTGATTCCAGGCGACAAAGAACCATCATTATCTTTTCCAACTTGAGTAGTCCATGCCGCCTAAGCACCTTGCGGAAGCCTGTGTCGTGAATTTTTAAATTTGTACAATTAAGACCAAGACAAAATGCACATTAAAATGGCAACATAGCGTGCATGGAACCAACTGCAAAAGCCTATGGTACAACACCCACTACAAATTATAGTCCTGGTCATACCTTCTGAAGAATACTGACAAATGTGAAGAAGTTGAGGATTCACTTCCATGTGACCCATCAATCCGTCGAAGAGGAGCCCAAACACCGCGATCAGGTCTATCTTTGTTTCTTACGCGTCTTTCTAGTTTCTCACTGAAAAAACTAGATACACCATTTCCATGGACCTTCTCATCTATGGCACCACTCCCCTCTTTTGATATTGGTGGCAAATTTGGGACACGAGGGGGCCTCTTTTCTCTCCCAGTATGCGGCGTTTGAGTTTGGTTTTCAGAATGAACACCTGGTTGATTCTGCTTGGCATCCTTATTTATAGTATGCCTCTAATAATCCGATCACTTCCTTCATGATGCTGATTTTGCCTGACAGCAAATGGACCCGCCAAATCTTTTGCTGACAATTGCTCCCCTGATAAATTGCTGGCCATCTGGAGGGGAAATAACATGCGAAACATCATTAGAGGGCACACCTGTTTCTACGCTACTTTGCTATGCCAAAATTAACATCACCACCCCGTACCCCAAAAACGAAGTTCCTATAGTTCTGGATACAAACAGCTGCCGGACTAACGAATAGTAGCTTGTAGCAATCAACATAAAAGGTAACGAAAACTGGACCCTTTTAATTACCACACAGTAAAACTTCACAACCCCATCTGCTAATTGTATTCAAGAGAAGACACTTGAGGCCATAAGTATATAGTGTACTGGTGCTCACATGATAAATTTCTCTTTCCTTCCCTTTCAGAAGTAAAATCTTCTTTTCCCCAGAACCTGCAATTCCAGAAGCTCCTGGATTAATTAACAGAAGTACAATTTAGAAAAAAAAACTTTTTAAGTTTCAGTCTGCTGGTGCAACTTTTTAAGTTTCAGTCTGCTAGTGCAGCTTGGAAATATTGAGAACAACAAAAATATTGCGGGCACAAAAAAGTTAGTGCGTAACAATATTGAAGCAAAATTTGCACCCACTTTCAAAGAGGAACGGTCAGTATTCTCAAAAAAGGAAAAAAATATGCCAAAAACTATGAGCTGTTTAAACCCCTAGCATTGCCTAATATATCAAATGAATATCCTCATAAATAGACATGACACAAAGAGAAAATTTTCAAATGCTTTATCGAGATCATATGCTTATGATGTGAGCAAGGAAAGAGTCAAACTTATTGCAGAAGAAACAGAGGATATAGCAGCTCCACTTAAGGGGATTTGTGGCAAGTTCTGGCATTGTTATAATCACAGAAACACCAAGAAAGATGATCAGCATATTATCATTACCACTTTCCACTTCTGTTCGATCAGCCCCCGCAACCACAATAGAAGACATAGATTTATCAGAGGTATGTTGATCAGCTCGTCGAGATGCAAGGGTGATGGTAGATGCATCCTTGCCCCCACTGTTTCGCACTGAATCCCTTAAAACATACTGTCATCAAAATAAAAATGCACTTTTCAACCCTCAATTCTTGGTTACTACCATTTAAAAGCTTGAGACATGTTCCTAAACCTAGATAAAGAACAAGAGATCAAGACATCAGTTATAACCTTCCAACAATCAAGCAAACACCATATCTCACATAAGAACATTTGACCAGGAAACTAGATAAAAGATATCACCTAGCTCCTCCGGAATGCCTGTCAAAGCAACTTAGTCTAAGAGTACAAGCAAATTTTTCTTTTTCTTTTCAGTGCTTAAAGCAGGTTTCTTTTTTTGTTGAAAGAAAATGAGGGAGGATCCTGTAGCCCATCAAAAAGGTAACCTTTTCACACTCAAAAACCACATATTTCTATGACTACTTGTATGAGAGCCCTGCAGAAACAAGGGAAAAGAAATAACCATTGCTTTTGAGTTTTTTCTCTTTTCAGAACCCTGTTTTGATGAACCAGAACCACCAGACGAAACAGCTCTTCCACTTAGCTTCTTATTAGAGACCAGTCTCTGAAAGGATGAAAAGATTGCAGGTAAAGGCCAATCATTAACAAAAACCAAAACCCCACATCATGTGAGACCACAATAGACAACACATAGAAAATGCTAAAAGCCACACCAAGCTTTTCTAAATGACCTGATTAAATTAACGCAGCGAAACTGGCCATGCACATATTCGTCTTTGATGGGAAAACACGATAGAACAGAGTAAGGGGGAAAAATAACTGTTAATAGGATCAGCTGAAACGGGAAAAAGTGCCATGTACATGTGCTTGAGGCTTCCATCAATAGCAATATTGCAAATATTTTACTCCTAACTCAAATGTGCAACAATATCAAACAACCTTACAGGAAGTATTTGAAGAAAGAACTGAAACCGTGAAACTACGAATATACGGAAGCAAGTAATTTTCAAAATATTGTCAAAACAAGTTACCCGTGATGCAGCCTTCGAGGCCCTTTTCTGGCGGACAAAATCCATTAATGGCGTAATAATAGGAGTCTCTTTTGCAGCACCTGCAGAGGACAACAGCAAAAATTTCTCAAATGTGTCAACCGCATAGCACCTTCTTGAACAATTATTGTCCTTGGTTCCCAGCAGGTAGCCCTGCTTTCCACAAAAGCACAAACTGAAACTAATCCATACCAGAACGCTCTGCTTCCCGTCTCTCCAGCTGTATTTCAGCACTAGGAAGGTTTTCAACCGGCTTAGATAAGATTTCCAGAAACTCCAGGTACTCAGGATCTGTGATATCATCATGACAATGTCTATCAGTAGGAAGACGAGAAACTTGGAGCTGACTACTTAAACAAGCGTTATCCTTCCATGAAAACAAATCAAACGGTAGATTATTCTTCTCCAATTTCTGATGGTTCAACAGTGCAAGGGTTAAACCTTTCAATAAGGTCCCTTCACGACCATCCTTCTTAGTTGTCAGCTTGGGCACCCGCTGTGAAGGGGCATATTCCACTATTGTCTTGAACTGAGAGCCTGAATAAAGAAAAAGCATTTCTTCATCGACGACAGAACTTCATCCTAAAAAAACAAGGCGCAAAATGACAAGACATAGTGCTCACTCATTCAACTGTCAATAACTGGAATTCCTCAAGTACAGCGGATTTCCATAAGCAAGTCATTGGGATCTCTAGTTCACTAATTCTATGCATTAGCTAGATCCAACAAAAACATTTTCACACTACAAGGCATAGAAGGCCTTGGATTTCATAGAGGATACATTACATCTAGTTCATGGATATCAGATAGAGAAAACTAAAAAATTATCATCCAGTAATATGGCTATTTTTTTAATCGAAGTATCTACATCAGTACCACAGCAGCTACCTACTTCTGCATATTCCTATTTTTTCTATGGCCATTATCTAGTCCAAATTCCATTTCGAAGCATGAGCGATGAAAGAAAAAAGTAGACAGAAACCGAGGAAATTACAAAGATACCTTTCTCATTTACAAAAACATGGCCATCGAAAAACTCAGCAAACTCAATGACATCCTCAGGCCTCTTAAAATTGATGTATGCTCGAGAATAAATTTGATGCTTCTGGCTGAAAAGGTCCATTAACAGAAAAACAGCGACAAAATCAGGCATCAGCATCTATGCAGGTAGATTACATTGTAACAGGACATCATATTAGAAACAGGAATCCTCTCAAAATGTACAAGCGTGAGAGTCACCGACCTCCCCAAGAGCACCAATGACCGGGAGTACCATTGTTCATAATCGTAACCATCACAATCAATCTATAACCTCAAAGATACCTCTATGATCAGACAACACTAAGCTTGCATTGACTCATAATCAACCCATTTTGCCATGAATAATCCATTTAAAATCTACTGGCATTCCCCTCGTCTTAAACCGAAACCTTCCACTTCAAATTGTCGAACAAATGGAAGGACAAAAAACAACCACAGCCAACCACCTCCTCAAGAAGCTATCCTCCACGGAGGAACCACCAACTCCAACCCTAACAACAACTGCACCAACCACTCGATTCCCTTGATCCCTAAAAACCCTAACTAAACCACAAACAGCCATAAAATCATCCCCCCAACCCACCCGAAGAAAACAACGGCCACAAAACAACATTCCGAAAAAAACCCTAACCTGCTCTTCCGGGACGAAACGCCACCCAATCATACCGCCCGGCGAAACCAGCGTCGATTTGGTCAATCAGGGCCCCTCGAGCAATAGAAGGAGGAAGGTGCCGCAGCACCACTTCGTCCGATCCAACTGGCCCTTCATCCAAAATCAACGCGACAAAAAAAAAAAAGAAATTCCTCCAGTAAAAATCACCCGATCGAGGAATCAAAAAGGGGGTCCGGACTCGACTCGCGATCACATCTTCCCGGACCGAGGGAGGACTCGAGATCGGACGAAACCCTGGGATGCAAAAGGGGGACGGGATCACGAGTGGGGGGGGGGGGCTCCGGCGACGGAATCCGTTTCTTCCCTTTCTTTTCTATTCTAGCGGATCGCCAAGAAGAAGACGTCGTCGGTTTTCGGTTTAAAGTAGGGAGGACTACGCGGTGGGTTCTTCCTGGGTCACGCGATCGGCACGTGATAGTGGCCCGGGAGCTGGGGCGGAATTAGTTTTCGGAGAAAGAGAATCGTCACTTTCTTAGCAACCCAAAACTACCAAATTCATTTTGGTTTATTAGTTGGTGTGTTTATTTTCGGAAAAAAATTAAGACAACACATAACGTAAACACACGCACCCTCTGCAAAATCGCGGCCGGAGCGCGATTTGCGCAGTTGGGCTTCGCTGCTCAAGTAGCGGTAGCGATCCCAGAAACACTGGGGATTCAGGGAAATATGTTGAAATGCAGCTCCCCGCACTTGTTATCCTTACTGTCGATGACGAATTCCACCATGTACTGCTGGTTCACCTGCATCCTGTTGTCCTGCCGGAATCTGGGCCACCCGGACGACAAGAACAGCCGACCGCGGGTCTTTGTGCCTAATCCAGCGGTCCACTTTTCGCCCCTTCCATTGCTAAGGATCAATTTCCTCTTTAGCTGGATGCCGTTGAGTTTTAGGAAACGAGTCGGCATTGGCTGTAGAATAGGGGAGAATCATCGGATCGCGGATTAGGAAAACTGTAATGGAAGAAAAGTAAGTCCAACTAAAGCAACAAGACAGCAGAAGCTAACCGGTTGACGGAAGGACCATTTCTTCAGATTCAACATGTGGTGCGGGTGTTGTGGCCTTACTAGACCTTCTGTAGAATCAGGAGTTTGATCTCCCTCTTGGCTTCCAGCCTCCATCGAACCCGAAAGAGCTTCCGTTCCCGAATCTGCATTTACAGAAGGGCATGATACAGAATGCAATGATATCTCCAACTGCATCTAAACGAGAATCGTATGCCTACAACAACCACGAGTCAATGACGGGGACGTCTCCGCCTCCTCCTTTACTTCCACAGTGTCCTCCCGCCTTTCTTTCCGACACCCATTCCTGCCGAAAACCTTGACGGAGAAAACCGAGCAAGCGTCATACTGAAAGATCAGGCAGTCCCCGTGCTTGAGGGCATTGTCCTGCACGAACTCTGGCCAGCCGCTCCTGATAAACAATCCCCTCACATTCTGGATCATCCCAACCCTCCACGACCTTCCATTAGGCTCACGAAGCACTGCCTTCCTAGGTATGGGCACGCAATGCCTCGAGAAATCCGGCGGCAGTAGCTGCACCCGAAAACAAATCACATTTCCTAATCACAACAACACTTCGCAATTGCAGCATCTAAGGGGACTTCAATCTACACTGTTGCTGCCGAGGGGCTGCCCAATTCGACGATAAACCGATGGCTTCCGCGGGCGGAGGCGCCGCGGCGCAGAGAGACGGACGCACTTACGAGTTGGTGGGAGTGGAAGGCGGGGATGTAGACCTTGAAGAACTCAGGTGGTGACTGAGGAGACACATCGGTTCCACAGTAGTTCTTCGCCGGCTGCCTACTACTCCTCTGTGGTGGTTTCATCGCTACCCTCCGGAGGAAAGCGGCTCCGCTTGGACTTCCGGGCGGCAGAAACTCCAGTCAAAATCTCTAAAATAAATATAAATTTTTTTGGGATAATTAATTATACACAGAGACATATAAAAACTGGCAGAGGCGGAGGGTTGGCGCAATAATGAGGCGGATTTCAGGTTCTGGCAATTCCAGATTACGATGGACTGAGTCACTACAGGTCATCAAATCCACTACTAGATGTAGTGCAGATAGAGGTACCGATAACGGGATTGGTCAAGTGATAAGGAGTTTGTTCACGGATTAGTCAAGTGATAAGGACTTTGTATTCGCTCAAGGAAGTCGCAAGTAAGGATTAGGAAAACTGTAATAGACACTCAAAGATCCTGTAAAGGTATTACGACATCCGTGTTTTCTTCAGTGTTTTGTTTGTTATACCTGCCGGGCATTGGTCGGGTGCTCGTGTTAATTGTTGCTTTATGATTAGTGTTGATAACTCAGGAAGAGAAGCTCAGGGACATACCCGTATAGGAGCACCTGTATGAGCCTCTGCCATTTGGTTGAAGCAGAGTCTACAGAAGACATGGTAAACATCCAAATGGAGAGAAAGCGTAACTATACTCGAGAACCTTTTAATGCCGGTGGTGAGGACACGTCAACAGCAGGATTATCTTCTATTCATCGAGCAGCCTGCTCTCGCTAATAGATTACCACTGCCATCTCCCTCCGTCACAGGACGACTCACAGGATCACCACAAGAAGCAACAGCTGCAGTAACTGGCAATGATCAATGGTACCTTGAAGGAAGGGAGCCCAGCAATGAGCCCTGGCATGATTCCATGAAAGCTTCGTGGAAAGACCCAAGATGGTTAGATGAAACCTTCGTTACTTGGGTCGATGCTCTACCGGCAGTGGAGCTGCCGGGTGTACTAACGCTGCTCAGACATCCATACAGGTCTGATTCATATCCTGCTTGAGAGGAAAAACAAAATAGAACTCTGGAGGCGATTGCGTCTCTGGTAATAATTTTTCACTGATCTAGATAGTTTCTAATAAGTGGGAGGAAGAACAGTAACATTCCTTGTTGTTTAAAGGTCATGTAATATATTACACAGCATAGGCCAGTGAAACTCTGAAACCCTCAGACGCCGTGGCGAGAACATGTAGTTTACTGAGAAAATTTAGGCAGTGGCTTGGCCTTTGAAAACTGCAAATCATGGGGGTGCCAAGTTGATGAAGATCCTCTTCACATGCGGTAAGCAACGGGATTGACATTTCTGGGCATTTGAAGTCCTGGAATCTGCACAGTTGCATCAACAACCTTCCATCCGGTAAGCTTATTAGTTAAAGTCATCCTTTTCAGAACAGATGGATGCCTAAAATGGTTGCTACGGTATTGCTACTCAAGACACATGAGATCAAACCAAGCAAGGAATTCCTTTTAGGTACAGGATTCTGAATCACCTCGAAGGGGGTTGGGGCCGGGGGGGGGGGGGGGGGGGCTCAATCCCGCAAACCAAGCTCGTCGAGATCATCGTCCTCCTCGAACAACTTTAGGAGGGGGGCGTGTTGCAACGCACGCTTCTTTCTCTGCCACAGCTGGTACAAGAAGAGAGATAACAGGACGGCGGCGGCAGCTACGCACAATAGAATAAAGACAACAACGGGTACGGATCCGTGGCCGCGGGGCTTATCGGGAGTGCCGGCCTTGGTGCCATTACTAGTGGAGCCGGATGAAGCGTCGGAAGACCCTGGAGTGGGAACGGAAACCGAATTACAGAATTCAGCACTCACTTACAGAATCAAAAAAAAAATGGAAAGAAGGAAAGAAAGGGAATGGAATCGAGGGGAACATCCAAAAAACTAAAGAGGAAAAGACGAAGGGGGGGAGCTGAAATCAGGGTAGGGTTGGAGGCGAACCGAGGGGGAACAAGAGGGACACCAAGATGACGCCGAGGAGGAATCCGTGGGGCAGTCGGATCGACATCCCTCCCCTTCTTCTACTGCTTCTTCTTCTCTATCGTCTGTGAGTGAGGGTGTCGTACAAGTTCAAACCCAGCCGCCCCCCCTCTCTTGCCTTTGTCTCTACAACTAACTACTACTGCAACTAATGCTTCTTACAATTATTTTAGTTTAAAATCTTTGTTTTCTTTTTTTATCTTTCCGTTTAATTAAATTTCAACATAAGAAAAAATAATTTTAATGCAACCCATCCGTAGGGGTGAGCTAAGAATCTGATATCCGAATTTCGAGTCTGATTTCTGAATTTTTTTAACTCGAATTTGGATAACTTTAACTTCGGATTTGGAATCGGACTCAACAAAAATTTGTAATTCGGATTTGGACTCGAATTCGGACTTTAAATACAGTAATTCAGACTATCCGAACTTTCGATTAACCAATTTAATTAATTTTTAATTTTTCTATTATTATTTTTTTTTCTTCCTCAGTTCACAAACTTAATCCCACTATCCGGTTCACTCTTCCTCTTCGACAACCCTTCATTCCGTGACCACCACCAATCCTCTTCCCTCTCTTAATCCCTCTTCTTCCTTTCTTCCCAAGTCAGTTGGTTCTTTTTTTTTTTTACACGCCGTTTAGTTATGGGGGCATTTGGTCTCACTTAGCTGCCGAACCCGGATTTGTTCGTCGGACCGGACTAAAATGGGGGTCCTGATTACTATCTTTTGGGTTTTGGTGGTAATGCCCGGTGGCTAAAATGGCTCGTGATGATATCCAGTGGCTCATCAACAGAGAGATGGGAGAGAAACATCAATGGTCCGATTTCGAAAATTCTCCGTGGCTCATCAATGGGCATCAATGCCAGCGGCTCGTCAATAAAAATTCGGAAATTTTGAATTATCCGAATTCCGAGTCCGAAAATAATTCGGACTCAGAAGTTCGAAATTATATATAATCAGACTCGGACTCGAACTTAGGTGAAATTTAAACTCGGATATCCGAGTACGGTCCGAATGGTCACCCTGCCCACCCCCACCACCAACAAGAAAAATACAGTTGAAAAGGAAAGGGAGAAA